>CM037887.1:34080458-34680458 GCA_021292165.1 Shinisaurus crocodilurus
AATTACGTAGCACACATTAGAAAATTTGTTAACACGCATGCGTGAGAGAAAGACGCTTGTCAAAAGAGTATAAGAATGCCTGTATTCTTAATGGTCGATTGTCTCACTCTGCTTTGGAGTGGAACCATACAGCGCTGTATTTGAATAAAGGAATTCTTTTTACCCGCTCTGGTTGATTTATTGGGCCATAAGTCAGCTGGAAAACGAACCTAGGAAGTGGTTTAACTTCCTTACCACAATACCATAAAGTCAAAATACATCATTGAACACTGTTTAGAACTACATTCTTGTACTCAGGCCCATTTGGCCTGTGCCACGATTGCAGCTTCATAGAATCGTAGGGTTGGAAGGGGCCCACCAGGCCATCGAGTCCAACCCCCCCGCTCAATGCAGGAATCCAGGTCAAAGCATCCCCGACAGATGTCTGTCCAGCAGAGTGGGAGAGCCCACCACCTCCCTAGGTAGTTGGTTCCATTGTCTTATTGCTCTGACAGTCAGGAAATTTTTCCTGATGTTTAGGTGGAATCTGGGTTCCCCGCTGCCAGTTGTTTCGGGCTGCTGGTGGCAAAGCACAGGTAGCTCCTCCAGCTTCAGTCGGCTGTGCACAGCGGCTGAAGCTACCTCTGCGTCCCCACCTGCCCTTTCGACAGCAACCCCTGCTCCCGCCCTCATTCCGCACTGCCACTGGGAGCCCTTTTGGGCTCTTCGCAGTGGCGAGAGGGGGGGGGACCTTGGTGCTCCTACGGGGTCCCCTGGAGTAGTCGCGGGAGGACTGAGGGGGGAAGAGGTGGGCAAGGACCCACGATGTGCCCGATTGTCTGCTGGGCACATCGTGGGCCCTCGGGCAGGCAACCCACACACCGCATGGCTTGTGCTGCTGCAGTGTGGCTGTCCACCACAACCCCAAGATCCCTTTCTTGGTCAGTCACAGCCAGCTGAAGTCGGGAATGTTTTTGCCCCAAGGTGCATCACTTTGCACTTGCTGACATTTTTGCTTGGGGGGGGGGGTGGGATTGGTGATCCTTTTGCTGCCAACCTCTACACAGCCGCTCTCCCCACCCACACCTCAAAAATAAACCTCATTGGTTTACAGCGGCTATCAAGGCTGCTTATCTGCCCATGATGACATGCTGGGTGTGGACGCACATCAAAGTACAGCCTGCATGTCTCTTGGCTGAATGAGACAGTATTTCCAAATGAAGGAGAGGGTTCAGAGGAGGGCAACAAGGATGATAAAGGGACTGGAGATAAAGGCCCTACGGGGGAGAGACTGAAAGAACTGGGCATGTTTAGCCTTCAGAAGAGGAGACTGAGGGGAGATATGATCGCACTCTTCCTGTACTTGAAGGGTTGCCACACAGAGGAGGGCCAGGATCTCTTCTCGATCATCCCAGTTTGCAGGACACAGAATAATGGGCTCAAGTTACAGGAACTCAGATTCCACCTAAACATCAGGAAAAATTTCCTGACTGTTAGAGCAATACGCCATTGGAACCAACTACCTAGGGAGGTGGTGGGCTCTCCCACTCTGGAGGCATTCAAGGTGCGGCTGGACAGCCATCTGTCGGGGATGCTTTGACCTGGATTCCTGCATTGTGCGGGTGGTTGAACTTGATGGCCCGGTAGGCCCCTTCCAACTCTAAAAGTTTTCTATGATTCTATGATAAGGCCTTTCTGACTGATAACAGAGGACAGACCAATTAACACAGCAGGGCAAGAGGAGGAGATGATCCTTCACATATCTTGGTCCTAAGCCTTTAAGGGCTTTAAAGGTAAAAAGCAACACTTTGTTCCAGGAAACAAATTTCCAACCAGTGCAGCCGGTATAAACAAGAACTTACATGCCCCACAAACCTGACACTGGTGAAGAGCCTTTCTCTGGCATTTTGAACCAGCTGAAGTTTCTAGACGCTATTTATAGGCAGCCCCACATAGAGTGGGTGACAGTAATCCAGTCCAGCTAAGGCTCGTGTGACCGCGTGGACAGGTCTGCCTTCTCCAAGGAACGGTGCCGCTGCTCGGGAGATGGCTTTGCACATCGCCACTCCCTGGGAATCCACCCAAACGCAGCACTTGATCAGGGAGCAAACTCCATTTTTCAAGGGAGTGCCTCCGCCAAAGTGTGCCAATTCCCAGTCCACCCAGGGAACATTAGTTATTGGGCAGATTAGAAATGTAATCATCCATCACAGGGACCCCAGTCCCGCCAACCAGTCCTTCTGACTCCGACCAAGCAGGTATAGGTTAGCCTCTCCCTATCTGGTCTTCTGTTTATAGAGCAGGGCTCTCCAACCTTGGGTCCCCAGATGTTGCAGGACTACAGCTCCCAGAATCCCTTGCCATTAGCCATGCTGGCTGGGTATGCTGGGAGCTGTAGGCCAGCAACATCTGGGGACTCAAGGTTGGAGAGCCCGCTTATAGACTAAAGGAGGTGACCGGGTGGGGTGAGGGGGAGGCCTTGTCTAGTCAGGTCTCTGGCTCATTTAGGTCAGGCAGGTCTTTCTAAAGAAATGGCTGCCACTCTGGGATCTTTAAGCCCCTCGGAGCAAATGCTAGAAATATATGAAACAGGTGTCAGTCCTGAGAATATTTATCGGGGAGGTTTCCCAGGGAGCCCCTTTCCGCCTTGCCCCCCTCAGGTTAAACATCAGAAGCCTCTGGACAGAGATCGGAGTGCCCAAGAACAGCGGCACAGTGGCAAATGTTGACGTGCAGGCGCTCTTCGTGACAGGCCCCAAAAGCCCGTCCCCGAAGAGAGCCCAAAATTGCAGGCAGCTGCGCTGAGCTGATCCATACCCGCGAACCAGTGCTAGCAGTTTCCATCTGCACCAGGAGCAGGCCTTCCGTGAAGCGGGTGGGTCTCTTCACTGCCCATTCCAGACCAAGCCACCCTGACATACTTTGCATTACAACAGGGAACAATCTACTGTTACCAGGGATGTTGAAGAGTCCTTGGCCTCGAGTCACGAGTCGAGTCACGAGTCTTTGGACCCGAGTCTCGAGTCCAAGTCCAAGTCCTTGCTCCAAAATGGTGACTCACGAGTCCCGAGTCCCAAGTCACTCCCAAAGCTGACTCCACGAGTCCCTATTAAAATCAATGGGGTTTTTCCCCAACAAAATAAGGCTACTTCAGATGTGTGGCTTAAATAAATTCTAGGCACAAGTGTGCCTTTTTATCTCAAAACTCTGCAACTGATTTTGGCAAGAACAGACCAGGCAGACAAACCCAAAATAACCAGGCAGGCAGAGGAGGCGGGGAACCCCAAAGCAGGCAGGCAGAGGCCTTTGTCTTGGACAATTCAAACTGTGGAACTAGTTAAGAAGAGACCAGGCAGGCAGAGGAGGCTGGGAACCCCAAACAGGCAGGCAGAGGCAGCCAAACCCAAAATGTCTGAAAGGTTGCATTAGGAAAATGATTTTAAAAAATAAACTTGGATTGTTACTGCAACTGGGTCCAGGCAGCACCTGCAGGTGGCATCAAGCAGGGATGTTGACGAGTCCTTGGTGTCGAGTCCCGAGTCGAGTCTCGAGTCCCATTAAAAATATTGGGACTCGAGTCCGAGTCGAGTCAGAGGGGGGGACTCAGTCCGACTCACGAGTCGAGTCCTCGAGTCCGAGTCCCCATCCCTGACTGTTACTGGGGAAATCCACCCCCCACCCCCCATGGTGTGAGGATGGCAGCTACGCTCAGAGGGAGCAGGGAAGCCGGAGGGGGCTGGCAGATGAGGTCAGCAGCCCTGCTAATAAAAGAGCGCTGGCGCGGCATCCCTGCAGGTCCTGGCTCCACCGCACCACTGCCCAAGAACGGCGGGAGGGTGGCCGGGTGCCCGACTTTACAGTCCAAGCCTGGTTTACAATCCAAGAACTACAAGAAGGGAGAGCAAAGAGGCCTTGAAGCTGCCCATCCACAGCGAGCAGCTGGACGGCGGACGGAGTGGCAGGCACACGGGTCACAGCCTTCCCCACTATGGCGAGATGCATTTCTATTTAAATTATAGTTATTATTTCTAAATCTGCGTCCATGCACATGAATTGGGATGTGCCAATGTTACGCAAAGTGGCATCCTCTTCTTTGGCAAGGCATGAGTGGCCGCTCTGGTGGCCGGCTGGCCGGCCCTACCGCTGCAGGTGAAGGCGTGGGGCAGCCGTGCCCCATAGCGGGTTGCGCAGCCCTCCCGGAGCATTTCTGGGCCGGGCTCCAGGAGTGCTTCCCCGTGGCTGCCGCTTTGGCCTCTCATCAAGGAAGTTATTTCCGCACCACTTGCCAGGGGCTGAATTGTTGCAGGCATGAAGCAAAGCCAGCTGTCTGAGATTACCCCAGTGGCTCCTCCCGGCGCTTATTTATTGACTTTGGAGTTCACCCCTTAAATAGCATCTCTGCGTGGCTGTTCCTGTTTGCATGCATAATCTAAGACAACGATTGCTCTCCGCACCAAAGAGAGGCTCCTTGGAATCCCTCTGGCGCGTGACAATCCGCTCCAGGAAAAGCTTAGGGGGCCTTCAAGGAAGTCTTACGGAGAGTCACCTGGCCTGGACCACCGCTCACCAGGATGCCTTTGCCGGCCGTCGGCCTGTTGCTCTCCTGCCTCTCGTTGTGCTCGGCAGATCCGTTTCGGCTGGAGGCAGAGAGAATCATGAACACGACGCCTGTGATAGATGGGTAAGGCCCCCCGCTTCCTTTCTGTGCTTTTCCCCTGCAGTGGAGTGGCGGGAAGAAGGCCTCCAGCTGCTTCTAGGTGCTCCGGCTGCCACCACAGGATTTGCCTCTTTGCCATGTAGATCCCCCATAGTGTGAATCCGGCTGGGTCATCCTGGGCTCGTCCAGGAAGCAGCTGTCCACATGGCCGGCCGGCCGGCCGGCCGGGGGCAGCCAGTGAGTGCCATCCAACTGGGCACATGCAAACAGGGTCGACCCAACTCACATCTGTGAAGTGCCTTTAAGGAGAACCTTGCGGCACCACGGGGTTGGGTCGTACGTTGCTCCCCGAAGACAGGGGGAAATATATTGCTAGGAAAGCGGAAGACCAGAAGAATAGGAGGCACGTGAGCGGGGCAGCCAATTCCAGACGGGAATGGGAATGTTTGCAGCCAGGCACTGAGAGCTCCTGACTGCTCCGGAGGCTTTCAGGGCTGCCCAGGCAAGCCCTCAGATTCCCAGGCTGCCACGCCTAAGTCCCCGAGAGGGAACAATAATGCAGATCACTTCACACCCACTTTCTTATCAAGAAGCTGCTTGCTGAGTTAGTCATTAGAGCAGGCAATGGCCAGGTGAATGCTCCGGGTGTCATCCAAACCGTGCGCCTCTCCCCGGAGGCTCTGGAATGAGGAGCGTAGTACAAAGGCGGACGCTGGCTGGCCTTGGAAGAGGGCACGGCCCTTACACCCCTGCCAGTAGTGGGGAAGCTGGGTCATTATGGACCCTGGACTTAATGGAAGAAATACTCCGAGCATGTGCAGTTTCACATTTTAAACTCACTTAAAGAACCGTCATGACTACAAGCAGGGCCGGCGCCAAGGGTCGGCACGGTCGGGCACCGGCCGAGGGCCCACACCCCAGCGGGGGCCCACTGACAGGAGCAGCCTGGACTTGCTCCTCCGCTTCATCAGTACGACCTGCTCGTTCCCCTGCCTCTCGCTCTGGCCTGGACAACGGCGCTGGTGAGGAGGAGGAGGAGAAAGAGGAGGAGGAGGAGGAGGAGGAGGAGGAAGAGAGGCCGCAGCCTCTTTGCTCTCTCTCTCTGTCAGTCAAGCGAGCTGCGTGGGAGCCACGAGGAGGAGGTAGCAGCAGCAGCAGCAGCAGGGGCAGCTGGCGACAGTGGCGGTGAGGAGGTCGACCCATTGAGGGAGGGCCCCCGCTGAGGGTGTCTTGCCCACGGGCCCTCCAAAACGTGGAGCCGGCGCTGACTGCAAGAAGAATACGGAGCTTGCCACCCCCGGGAGCTGAGCTGCTCGCCACTGCCCCGTCACCTGCTGTCCGCTGGGTGGTCAATGGGGCCCCCCCTGTGGCGGCAGGGCCCTGGACCTGGGCCCCAAAGTCCAGCCCGAGCTGCACCACGACCTGTCAGATCGTCCTGACGCAGCAGGAGGAAAGGAGGGTGGGAAAGTCTCGGGGCCCTTCAGCCGCCGCCCTTTTATTTCAGAAATCCTGGCACTGAGGTCAGAGTGCCGAGGAGCCTGTTGTGGTGGTGGTTTAAAAGACAGACCTAGTGGCAAAGTGCCTCTGGGGGCATGCAGAACGCATTTCACAATGCCATGTGTGTCAACGCTTGTGCAATCCGGAGCCTGTCTGCAGTTCAGCCGCAGTTTAAAAAAAGTACAGATCAAGTATGACAACAGCGAAGGCTCAGCTAACACATACCACAGGAGGTTCTCCACGGGGAGAAGGAAGCACATCTGGTTTTCATTTATGGGAAGAGCGGCGGGACTCCTCCGTTCCTGTATCAAGGCTGAAACCCGAAGCAGAGACTCTGGGCTGCCAGATGAAAACAGGGAGCTCCACTGAAGTGGGTGGGAGGCTAAACTACTCAGGGGGCTAAACTGAGTAGAAGGTACGGTAAATGTCCAACACTTAGCAAGTCTAAGAAGCAGGAAATCAGGCCGCAAAGTAGCCAAGGCAACAGCACCAGCAGCCCGGAAAGTCAGCAGGACACTGCAGAGGAAAAACAAGCACATCACAGGGGTGGACACAAGGATTTTTTTTTTTGGGGGGGGGATATATAACAAACAGAAGTTTGACTAGACTTTGGCCCGGCATACTTGTCCCAAAACATGGCAGAGTTTGACATTATGATCTTCTATAACCAACCATGCTGCTAACAGCATTTTAAACTTTGAAAACAGTCCTCCATTCACCTCCCCGACAAGGAATGGAGGAGAAAAGAACCCGCCGGCCGTTATGTCTGGATTTTACAATCGCTCTTTTTCCGAAATACCACGTGTGTGCAACGGGGCTTACTCCCTGGTAGTGACTGTTCTTAGGATAACATAAACACCACCGGGCGCAGTCCTGTGCCAATTTAGACAGATCTCCTGGCCGGGCTAGGCTGGGACCCGTAAGCCTTTTTTTCTGTCCAAACATGCATAGGATGGTGCCTTTAATTCCAGGGAAAGCACACCCATTTTCTCTGCAGTCAAAAGAGGCTAATGTTTTCAGCTGGCTTTTCTTAAAAAAAAAAGAAAGCACCACCCTTTCTGTAAGGAAGGAGGAAGACATGGGAATTGACCCTGGAAACAACAGTAAAATAAGAGTTGGGCAGAGAAGGAATACAATTGACAAGAGGTTCAGCAGGTCCTTCGAGGGAAGAATATGCATACACAAACCAGCCCAAAGAGCCATTTCACACATTACACAGCAGCAAACCCAGGTTTGCTACCCCACGATACACTTTTGCCCCCCAAAAGTCACTTATGGAAATATCCTCGAGTCTGGCTGGAACAGCCGGCCCTTAAAGCAGCCTGCCTCAACCTGGTGCCCTCCAGATGTGATAGACTACAACTCCCAGCATCCCTGGGTGGGGGATACTGGAAGGTGTCATCCAGTACATGTGGAGGGCTCCAAGTTGGGGAAAGCTGCCTTAAAAGGAGGGGCAGACCTGCTGTGTGGCTCTTTCTCTCCCTTATATGGCAAACCCGTCCATTCATCTGAGCTAGCTGACCCCCAGGCACGGAAACCTAGTGTCCCTAGATATTATAAACACTTGGGGGGGGTGTCCACATTACACCATATATCGTCAAGTTAGCAGAATGGTAGTGCTATACTCACGCTCCGCAGTCACTCCTCACAGGGCACACACTCTCGTTAAATGTAGCGCAGTCATCCCGGTTTGCCACCCCACACCTAACTCGGTCGCGGTAGAACTGGGCGCTGCCTTGAACAGGGTTTGTTTTTTGTTTGTTTGCTTGCTTGTTTGTTTCGTCATCTCTGCACAGGTGCAAACAAGCGCAGGAGTGAAAGAAAGGAAAAAGAATTGTTGCTCCCGTTCTGAGTTTCCCACACACAAGGGCTCCTGTTAAATTAGTGTGATACATTTGGGAAGTAAGGACACTGGAGAGAATGTGATTTACTTCTGAACAGACATGCCTTTTGGCTAATTCACAGCCCCCTGCTCTTCAGGCAACGGTGGGGTGAAAGTAGCTGTTTATAAAAGGGGGAAATCCTCCCGCTCCTGTCCCCTGTCAAACTCCATGGCGGTTCTCCTGGGGGTGCTGCCCGCCGCACGCAGGGGAAACGGTCATTTCAGAAGCAGGGGTGCTTGGTTTCTGGTCAGCCGCTTATGCGGAGGTGCACACGTGTGCAGCAGCGAATTTGTTTTAAAAAGAACAACACCGACACATGATTCCCTGAAGAAGCCTGCTCAGAGCTGCGGAGCAACGTTTACAAACCCACCCACCCCAAACTAAGAAGCTTCCGGAGAAGAGGGCGAACCGTCGCAGAACAACAAATGGCAGACACCTCTCTTCCCCACCAGACGCACCCCGCGAAAACTATTGGCTAACTCTAGCGACACTTTCGTGGCCACACCTCGGGCGGGCAACTGCAGCGCAAGTTTAGCACGCACTGGCTGCGTACTGTGACAATGAACTGCGATAACGGGAAAAACCGTGATAAACCTAGCCTGGGAAATTCTGGAAGAAACGAAGAACAGTTACGCAGGACTAGCGCGACCGGCACTGAAAGGTGTGTGCATCATGTGCCCCGCAAGTCACGGCAGTGATACAGTCCTGTAATATACCTTAGGTGTGGATCCGGCCTTGGAAGAAGTCTGCAGCTGATGTTTACACTCTCCTGAGAAATGCTTCTCCATGCCCTGGCTAGACAAAGTCTTTTGACGTGAAATCTCCATGTCTTGTTGCAAATGCTGGGATCTACCTCCAGATTATTCCAAAGCTCTTGCCCTGTGAAATCTGTATCACCTTTCCCTTGCAAAGAAATGTGTCCAATGCTGCGACTAATTTGGGGAAAGTCTTGTTACAATAACTTGAGCAAATGTTCTGAAGGCCAGGTGGGAACAGTGGTGGTGGTGGTGGTGGTGGTGGTGGAGGTTCACACACAGGCCCCCACATCCGTTCCTGAACATGTATTCATGGCCATTGGCTTTTCACAAAAGTACCGGGTACTTGCATTTTGCTATTCACAGCTGAGCTACTCACAACGACCCAGCGCTCCAGCCTATCGAGATCACTTGAATTTTGTTTCTCTCTTCCAGGGTATTGACTATTCCACCCAATTTTGTGTCACCTGCAAATTTGATAAGCATTCCCTGCACCTCCTCATCCAAGTCACTAATAAAAATGTTGAGGAGCACTGGGCCCAGGACCAAGCCCTGCAGTACCCTGCTCATTACCTCTCCCCAGTTTGAGAAGGTACCATTGATAAGCACTCTTTGAGTCCGATTCTGTAGCCAATTGTGGATCCACTGAATAGTTGTTCCATCTAGCCCACTTTTAGCTAGCTTGCTAATCAGGATATCATCAGGCACTTCCAGCCCAGGAAGCACAGGCAAGCACATCCATGGGCTTCTAGAACCCAGGAAGCGCATGGCTGGTTGCCGATTCCCTTGTTGCTCAGCTTCCAGTCAGGATGGGGGACATCTCCAGGGAGAGGATCTTAAACTCTAGGTAATGTGGACACTCTAACACAGGGCTAGGCAACCTCATCATGCCCTCCAGATGGTTTAGACTGCAACTCCCATCAACCTCATTTAGTATGGCAGATGGTAGGGGATTAAGGGAGTTGTAGTACAAAACTTCTAGAAGGTCCCAGGTTGTCTACCGCTGCTCTACAAAGATTGAAGTGGTTTTGTGTAGCCAATATGACTGATTAATGGATGAAAGTCTGCGAGTTAACAGCTTCTTTCTTCTTCTTTTAGTTTAGTTTGGTACTCTATTACAGATTGTTAAAAAGGCTTACACTGACCTTTGCCTCTGCCAGCGGGTGTTAAGATTTTTGTTTATTAAACTACAAATTATCTCCTTCAAAGTCTCAAAATGGCACCTATTTTGAGGTTTCGCTAATCTGCACGTTCATTTCAATTGAATCCATTAATTAAATTGCTCAGTTAAGAGGCAGGTGATTAATCAACTAAACACTTCAATTTCCCTGAAGAAACGTGGTTGCCGTGCAGAGCTTACAATAAAAGGACCAGATCCCTTTGTGCTTCTGGGTGTTGCCGTATGCGTTTCGGTTCTGCGAATCCAGCGAGACAAACAGGTTTACCTGACTCAGCCACGACCTCATTAGGAAAGGAAGGCACAAAGCTTTATTCAGAGGGTTACATTGCAGAGAAAGACAGTGCACAGCTGTCCAGACATAGATCTTGGTTGGGAGTGCTGCTTTCAGATCACCTACTAAAATCACACATGTGAGCTTGCAGGAAACAAAACAATCAGCTCCGAGAACAAAGATTAGCAAATATTCTCCATTGGTCAGCATATTCTTGAACAAGAAATATTTGTTCACAGGCCTTTAATATTGAATATAATATTAATATATGGCAAAGGGATATAAATCCAGACTGACACTCTGTCTGCAGCTGCTACAGCAGCCTTCCCCAACCATTCCCAGCCACATGGCCATGCTAGGAGTTGCTCTCCAATACATCTGGACGGCACCCAGTTGGGGAAGACAGTGCCAAAGCCTCTCTTCTAGGCAATTCTGTTAGGCATCAGACTTGAGATTCTGCTGGCAGCAGCGGGAGCACCAACGGCCGCTCCAGCAGGAGGTGTCATGCCCCACACTCACGGGGATCGTATCCTTTTCCATTCTAGGCACAATGACTTGCCCTGGCAGCTGCTGGAAAAATTCAACAACCAGCTGTCCTTGGGGTCGGCCAACCTGACTGAGCTGCAAGGCACTCACACCAACATCCGGAAGCTGCACCTTGGACATGTGGGAGCACAGGTAGGGGACCGAGGGGAAGAGGCAGTCACCAATGTGCACAGAAACAAACACACAAAGGAGGTGCTGCATTTCACACTTCTGTTGAACCTTTTGGTAATTTGGACATTTTGCAAGCTTCCAAAGCCTACCGGTTCTTTTTCAGACAAAGATGTCCAGTAAAAAAAAGAAGAACCTAAACAGTAAAAACAACGAGTAAATAAAGGTGTTGTTATGCTTTCAGGCCGTTTTGCAGCCCCAATCTGTGGCATGGCCGAGCTTCACCGTGTGTGTGCCCACTTCCTTTCTGCAAAGATCACAGCACTCCTCCTGTCCCTACACTTGGCGTGAAATTGTTCTTGGCCAAGGTGACTGTCCAGTTTGTCAGAACTCTGCAGACTGGTTCTCCTCCTCATCCTCCACCCCAATGTTAGAACGTTTGCTGATGTTCCATTACTTCCCTGCGGCTCACTCCATAGCCGTGCTGCTTACCTGTAGGCAGCACAGAAAGGGCAGTTTTCATAGTATCGGAAACCTTAAAAGCATAAGAACATCAGCAGAGCCCTGCTGGGTCAGACCAAGGGTCCATCTCGTCCAGCATTCTGTTCACACCGTGGCCAAGCAGCTGCCCACGGGAAACCCACAGGCAGCACATGAGTCCAAGAGCACCCTCCCTCCCATGTTCCCCAGTGATGTGGACATTTTAAAGAAAGTAGCCACCTTTCACTCATGTAGAGTGAAAGATGTGGAGTGAAAGTATGTGAAGGATTGTTGAAAGTAAGATAGAGAGTCGAAGTCAAAATGTCTGTAGAGCAAAAGTCAACATAACACATGTTTATGTAAACATACCATTTGGAAGCACTCCCTTATAAAGATAAATCATGCGTTGTTCTTGTGCTGACAACATAGAATCTCATATTGTTCTTGTGTGTGTGTGTGTGTATATGACCAGATACCCCAAATAAGGTTACTGGTTTCTTCTAAGAACAGATTCTTTCTTTGTACGGGTATATGCTCCCCCCTATAAAACCCCGGAGCTGTGTTTGTGAGTTTGTACTTTCCTTGTATCTGTGCCAAGAATTTACCTCTGATCAGACTAACAATAATTTTTTATTTATTTATTTATTATATTTATCAATCGCCCATCTGGCCGGTCACCCGGCCGGTCAATAAAGTACCTGGTTTACTGAAAGCAGAGTGGTTTATCTTTCCAGTGGACCTCCAGATCGGACTCAGAGTAATTCCACAACACCAGCAACTGGTGTACATAGACATTCTGCCTCTGATACTGGAGGTAGCATAGAGCCATCAGGACTAGTAGCCACCAATGGCCTTCTCCTCCATGAATTTCTCCAATCCCATTTTAAAGCTGTCCAAATTGGTGGCCATCACTACCTCTTGTGGAAGTGAATTCCATAGTTTTAACGATGCACTGTGTGAAGGACTACCTTTGATCTGTCCTGAATCTTCCACCATTCAGCTTCATGGGATGACCCCTTTAGGTTCTAGTATTATGAGAGAGGAAGAAAAATGTCTCCCCGTCCACTTTCTCCACACCCTGCATAATTTTGTACACCTCTATCATGTCTCCCCTTACTTGCCTTTTCTCTAACCTAAACAGTTCCAGACATTGCAACCTTTCCTCATAGGGGATCTGCTCCAGCACCCTGATCATTTTAGTTGCCCTTTTCTGCACTTTTTCCAACTCTGCAATATCCCTTTTTAGGTGCGGGGACCAGAACTGTGCACAGTGTTCCAAGTGTGGCCGCACCATAGATAGAATTGTTTATAAGGGCAGGATGATCCTGGCAGTTTTATTTCCAATGCCTTTCCTAATTATGCCTAACAGGGAGCCTTCCTTTTGCTTTCCTCTCTCCTTGCTCAGTTCTGGGCAGCCTACGTGCCCTGCGACACACAGAACAGAGACGCCGTAAAGCGTACCTTGGAGCAGATAGATGTCGTCCACCGGATGTGCCACCTATACCCAGAAGTCTTTGAGTGTGTCACTGATAGCACAGGTGAGGGAGGGAGGGATGGCCCAGGAAGGAGAGCAGCTCCCTGGATGGGGAAGTGCAGACCTGGCCGTGTACTTCTCCGTTGAGGACAGGGGCCCACCTACTCAGCCTGAACGGCAACCATGTAGAAGAGGGCGACACCTCTGCCAAAGGGAGGCGCTCCTGGCCCAAGACGACTCCGGCTCCCCCACTGCGCCCCCCCCCCATGATGGCCGTAGCATGCAGGATTAAGTTCAGCGCAAGCTGCCTTTCAGAGGGGTGGAACTTGGGGCAGGTTCAGCTTCTAAGAAGGGCCCTGCTGGAGCAGAGCAAAGTCCGCTCTAGTCCAACACCCTGTTGGTCAAGGCAGCCGGCCAGATGCCTCCGGGAAGCCCACAAGCAGGACCGGGGCCTCTCCCACTGTTGCTCGCCAGCAACTGGCGTTCAGAGGCATCCTGGAGGTAGCTCAGCCTTCCCCAGCCTGGCGCTCTCTAGATGTGTCGGGACTGCAACTTCCATCATCCCCCGCCAGCCTGGCCAATGGCTGAGGCAGCATTCAGCTAGCACGGCCAGTAGCCATGGACAGCCTTACCTGCCCTCCTCAACTTGTCTACTCCCCCGTTAAGGTCCTGGTTGTGCCGCGGTGGTGAGAGAGGCAGCCCCTGCCTGGATCCGCCCTAGTATTCGGATCCTGCTGGATCCCACCTTGGGCAAGCCGGGGCTTAGCGAGGAGAGGCTGGTTTGCAGACCCGAGCACCTCCCTCTCCCACGGCTGCCCTGCCCCACCACCCACCTTCCCCTCCCCTTCTCCGGACCACGTTTGGGCCCGAATCCCACCGTCTCTGCTTCCCCCACAGGCATCAGGAACGCTTTCCGCAGCGGCCGGGTGGCCAGTCTGATTGGCGTGGAGGGCGGCCACTCCATCGACAGCAGCCTGGCCGTCCTGCGCACCTTCTACCAGCTGGGGGTGCGCTACATGACCCTCACCCACAGCTGCAACACGCCCTGGTAAGCCTGGGAGGGCTTGGCTTGTGCCCGGTCTCGCCAGAGTTTTATTTATTTATTATATTTATCAATCGCCCATCTGGCCGGTCACCCGGCCACCCTGGGCGATGTACAACCAAAATACAACAAAACAACACAATAAAATATAATAATTAAAACAATATAAAAAATTCTTATTAAAAACCTAACCCACCCCATATTCCCGCCTGAACAGCCATGTTTTTAATGCACGGCGGAAGCTCATCACGGAGGGGGCATGGCGAAGGTCACTAGGGAGGGAGTTCCATAATGTGGGGGCCGCCACAGAGAAGGCCCTCTTCCTAGTCCCCACCAGCCTGGGCAGGGTTCAGCCCCGGAGGCAGGGTTCAGCCCCAGTACATTAAGCGAGTGCCTCTGAGCACGTGCAGACTGCAGTGCCCTTGGTACTGACTGAACATCCAAAACATCTGCAAGTTTAGAGCCCCAGCTCACCTCAGCTCATCTGGACCAGTCACACTTTTGGGGGGAGGGACAGGGAAGCAGCTGCCACTCCATTACGTGAGGAGACCCCAAGTACAATTATTAGGGAAGAGGGAACCGAGGGGATCTGCTTCCTGCTCTCTCAGCCGCCTCATCGGATGCACACGTCTTCCCTCGGCAGGGCTGATAACTGGCTGGTGGATACAGCAGAAGAGCAGCCCGTGCACAATGGCTTGTCTGAATTTGGGGAGGTGAGTAGAGCCTCTGCCCCGGGAGGGGGGACTGGAGGGAGAGGATCTTACACTTCTGTGAAAAGAGGTCTTTCATGCTGGAAGCGGAGAAGACGATACACCACTGGTGTGATGCAGGACAGGTTCACAACAAGGCCCTTTGAGCTCAGGCTCAAAACCTGCGTGTCACAGGAGCATCCGCCATGGTTTAGCAAGCCTCCAGTAGCCGCCGGATTAACTAGTTCAGCCTTCCCCAACCTGGTGCCCTCCAGATGTGTGAGTTCAACCCCCCAGCTGCATTCCAACACATCTGGAGGGCTCCAGGTTGGGGAAGGCTGAACTAGGGATGGGAAAAACAGGGACTTGCTATGACTGATTTCTTGGAGGTGATGATCAATCAATAAAAGCTTGAAAAAGAGACTTAAAAGAGTTTGGATACAATCTTATGCACACTTTCCTGGGAGTCCCCTGGAACTCAGTGGGGCTTACTGCTGAGTAGACACCTATACGATTGCTTCAGGGGGTTTATCCTGACATGGTTACTTGGCAACTCCCATATTGTAAAAACTGGAGGCAAAAGCAAAGCGACGAGGAGCCCCTCCGGCCGCCTCCTACGTGCCCAAACCGTCTCCCATTTTTCTTCCCTCCCTGCAGCGTGTGGTCAAGGAGATGAACCGCCTGGGCATGCTGGTGGACCTGGCCCACGTCTCGGTGGACACGATGAAGGATGCTTTGCGCCTCTCCAAGGCCCCCGTGATATTCAGCCACTCCTCCGCCTACAAAGTTTGCTCGCACCGGCGCAATGTGCCAGACGATGTCCTCCTCCGCGTGGTGAGCCAGACTGTGGCCGGCACGCACCTGGGCTCATACCAGGGACGAGTTCGAAAGAGGCAGCAACTAGAACGCCCCGGCTGTCGTCTTGTGCAGCTGCGACTGCTCCGGCCACTTTCCGGCTGGCCCCACTCTTCCCTTCACTTCCCCATCATAGTAGGACCAGCCTTCCCCGGCCTGGTGCCCTCCAGCTGTGTTGGACTACAGCTCCCATCAGCCCTCAGCCAACACAACTAGAGCTTGGGAAAGGTGGAATAAGCAATCTTATAATTGCACACGAGCTAATCAATACCTCGTTTCTTTGTCTGCCATATTTGCATCGCACTCCACAGCCACGATGCTTCTGAAGGCAAACAAACAGCTAGCATATTCAGGCAAGCAATGGCCAGATTCTTCCCTGCTAGAGCTGTGGGTAATACAAAGTAGGTGAAGCTGGAGTGGGGAGAGGCTTTTCATCTTCACAGAGTTCCTCATCAGCTCAACCGCAGGGCCCACCTCACCATCTGCACTGGGAAAGATTAGGAAAGTTTGCTGGGCCTAGAGCTGAGCGATAGGGACCTCTACTTCTGAGTAATGGGAAGGCAAAGGGAGCAGGCTGCATCCCAGAATAGCAGCTTCTTTAAGGCTACCTCCTTGACCTGAAATTGTGCCCCTCCTGCCTCTTCCCGTAGAAGGAGACCCGCGGCCTTGTGATGGTGAACTTCTTCAATGACTATGTCTCCTGCAACCCCAAAGCCAACCTTTCTCAGGTAGCAGGTGAGTCAAGCAGGGTGGGGAACACGCGAGGAGGCCGGGACAGATGCTCGCAAAGGTCTCGCTGACCCCCACCCCCTCTTCTTGCCCACAGACCACATGGACTACATAAAGGGTAAGGCTGGGCCGGAGGCTGTTGGCTTTGGGGGAGACTACGACGGTGTGCCCAGGTAACTGCAGCGGGTTGCAAAGAGGAACTCAGGCAGCTGCTGGGGGCAGGGAAGGGCCTGGCCTGGCCTGCCCACCCACAGATCTCTCTGGCCATAGGAGATGCTCAAGCCTCATGCCCAAGATTAGTGCTCCTGCTGGGAGATTGTAGGTGGCCACCTAGGACAGCACTAGCTGCAGTGAAACCTGGTGGAGGCGGAGTTCACGCAGAGCACGGAGGGCTGCAAGAGCTGTGTGTTCATTACACGCATGTGTGACACACACACACACACACCCAAAACTGAAGGGACTCCCAGCGGTTTCTCTTCTTGAGCTTCTCACAACCTGGCCAAGGCACAGACAACGGTACAGCGTACCAAGGGGAGCATGTGAGGAGGGACTCTTGAGCAGCTTCTTGCACAGCGGAGGCGGAGGCCTTGGGGCTTTCCTCCCACTGGGGCTAAAGGGGGGTTTCCTGGGGGGGAAACTCGGCCACTCACTCATTCGGCTCCATGCAGAGTACCGCTGGGCTTGGAAGATGTCTCCAAATACCCGGACTTAGTAGCAGAGCTGCTGAGGAGGAAATGGACGGAGAAAGAAGTGAGAGACGCCCTGGCCGAGAACCTGCTGCGAGTCTTCCAGGAAGTGGAGAAGGTGAGACCCCCCGAGACCAGAAGGGTTCTAGCTGCAGAGGGCCTGGTGAGGCAGGGAGACACCATGCCTTTTGCTCTCGCTCTGCACTAACCCCCTGCCACTCACGAAATTTGGTACCTTCTAAAACTGGGGAGCGGTAACGAGCTGGGTACCGCAGGGCTCGGTCCTGGGCCCAGTGCTCCTCAACATTTTTATTAATGACTTGGATGAGGAGGTGCAGGGAATGCTTATCAAATTTGCAGATGACACAAAATTGGGTGGAATAGCCAATACCCTGGAAGAGAGAAACAAAATTCAAAGTGATCTCGATAGGCTGGAGTGCTGGGCTGAAAACAACAGAACGACATTTAATAGGGATAAATGCCAAGTGCTGCACCTAGGGAAAAGGAAACCAACTGCACAGTTACAGGATGGGGGATACTTGGCTCAGCAATACTGCAAGCGAGAAGGATCTTGGAGTGGTTGTAGATCGCAAGCTGAATATGAGCCAGCAATATGATGCAGCTGCAAAAAAGGCAAATGCTATTTTGGGCTACATTAGTAGAAGTATAGCTTCCAAATCGCATGCAGTGCTAGTTCCCCTCTACTCAGCACTGGTTAGGCCTCATCTTGAGTACTGCGTCCAGTTCTGGGCACCACACTTTAAGAAGGATGCAGACAGGACAGGGCAGCAAAGATGATCAGGGGACTGGAAACAAAGCCCTATGAGGAGAGACTGAAGGAACTGGGCATGCTTAGCCTTCAGAAGAGAAGACTGAGGGGAGAGATGAAGCGCTCTACAAGTACTTGAAAGGTTGTCCCACAGAGGAGGGCCAGGATCTCTTCTCGACCATCCCAGAGTGCCAGACACGGAATAATGGGCTCCAGTTACAGGAAGCCAGATTCCGCCTGGACATCAGGAAAAACTTCCTGACTGTTAGAGCAACATGACAATGGAACCAACTACCTAGGGAGGTTGTGGACCTGTCAGGGATGCTTTGACCTGGATTCCTGCATTGAGCAGGGGGTTGGACTCGATGGGCTTGTGGGTCCCTTCCAACTCTACTTTTCTATGATTCACCCCGGGGATGCTGTTCCACTGGGACTGTCTTCACAGCCCTGCCTACGACTCGCCCCCAGAGTAAAACTGGCTCTTCCCCTTTCCCTAGGTGCGGGACGAGATGGCCAAGAGTGCCACTGCTCCCGACGACACGCCCATCGCATTCCAGGAACTGGAGGAGACCTGCCGAACCCGCTACGGGTATCCCGACAGCGGGGACCATCCCGGACTGCGGCCCGCTGCGCTCGCACTCCCCCTCCTCCTCATGGTACTCCTGTAGAAGCACCAGCACCGCCTTCCTTGGTGGCCCCTTGGAATCCCGCTGGGCAGCTGGAGATGTAAGGCACACTTCATCCCTCCTGCCGGCTGAGATGTCCTTGCCAAGACACCTGGCCTTCGGAAATTCAACTGAACTGTTGACAGAAGCGTTTCCAGCTTCTCTTCCCTCTCTCAGGGGCCCCCGCTCCCGCCTCAAGGGGCCCTCATTAAACAAGCTACTAGCCCAGTTTGCTCCTGCTGCTGCTCTTTCCCTTCCCTCATCCTCCTCACTCAGTTGCCAGTCCCTGTTCTCTCACTCTCCCCTTGTATTTATGCAATGGGGAATCGCATCATGTGCCGTGCACCTTTACAGTGCCCAGCACACTCGTGGCGGCAAGTAAACGTTTAGATTTCATAACAGAGTTGGAAGGAGCCTACAAGTTTTGTTCTAGTCCCAAGAAGAAGTCTCCCTTTCCTTCGAGTTGCTCTCATAACCCCAAGGGCTTTCACAAGAGCTGCCCTGCACCCACCCCTGGGTTAAGGAATCCTTCCTGAAATCCCTGCAGGAGCACTTGAGACAAGCTTGGGGAGGCCTTGGCAGTCTCCAGCTAGAAAGCTCCACTGGATGAAAGGCAAAGGCACTCACCCACGCCCCAGGAAGGGGACAATTTCTCCCATCCACCCACCCCGCATCCCAGCCCCTGTTCAAGGGCAAAATCGAATTGTCTGGGGGCTAAGGACTGGCACCTTCTCCAGCTAGCACCAGTAGGCCCACATCGATCACCTCCTTGTGGTTAGGTGCACACAACTTGCACCTGGTCACAGACGGACCTCCGAGCCGCATCCGGGCAGCTGTTGCCTGCCTGTTTCACAGCCTTCATCCAAGTGCTCCTCATTAGCCAATTAATTAGCTAATCAACCCGGCTCATTAGCAGCTTCCGCTGGCATTTCAAGAACGGCCTGTCTTTGATGTGGAGGCGGCAGCGGGCACCTGCACAAGCAGACCTGGGAAGGGATTCATCCCCTGGCTGCAGCCCAGAGGCCCTGCGTGGGAGAGGATCAGCACCAGGGTGCTGCAGCACCTCCTGCTCTGCCCTACAGGCTTCCCTGCAGAGAGGAGGCAAGCGAGGAAGGTCCTCCCAGCCTCTCTCTCTCTCTCATGCACACGCACGCAATATACACTCAGGCCTGCTGTCTTGCAGCACAGAGGGGCAGCTAGCGATCTTAGAATTCCTCAAGAGAAATGAGGCCAAAACCTTTGCACATCGTCCAGCATCTCTCTGCAGATCGCTACACTTGAGGCAGGGGGACCAACGGGGGGGCTTCAATGTCAGCGGAGGATGAGCACACATCAATGACTCTGCGTGGAATTCCTCTGGAGCTCTCTCCATCCATGGCTCGGCTGCGCTATCCACAGGCATCTGGGCCTCCTCTAATTTTTTGTGTGGTCTTGCTGATGAGCCTTCAGCCTAGCCTCACTGTGGGGACTGAGGAAGTAAGTTAGGGGTGCGTCTGAGTGGCCGCCGCGCACGTTATGAACGCAGAAGGCAAGGCACTTTCCATCCACACACACACACACACACACCCTGCAACAAACCAGCTCTTCCTTCTCCACAGGCCATGCAGACATTCCAAGTAACTGTCTGGATAGCCCGGGACTCCAATTTCACTGGAGGACCCTCCAAAAGAACATGAAGGGAGCTGCTTAAGCCAATGCTTCCGACATGTTCCTGCAGGCACACAGGAACAAGAGAAGGTCCTCTCTTTTTATTTTTTTTTTTAAAAAAGGGCAAGGAAAGAAAAGCAGCATGCACTTGACAAAGAGGAGGGAGAGGAGGCTGGTGGGGTGTGCGGGAGACCCTAAAGCACTGCCCCAACCACGTGGAAGAAAGGTGGTACCTGTACCCAAAGGCGTTGAGCAGGGGGTTGGGCTCGGTGGCCTTACGGGCCCCTTCCAACTCTACTATTCTGTGATTCTATAAAGGCAAAAGGATACCCAACACCGTGAGCGAGGGAACCTTTGCATGGCCTGTTGGCACAATCATCTCGATTCACTTATTTCCAGCTTCTTGGTGCCAAAAGACCGCAGGGTGACCTAATAACCTACACCCTCATCTTACACACACACACACACCCTTTCCTGCCCTGAACACCAAGGTCCGAGTAAAAGCTGCAAGCATCTTGAAAGTTTGCGTTCAGCACTTTATAATACTGCCTGGCCATCAACTTGCTCGCTCTAAACTTTGAGCTCTGTGGGCACGCGATCCGGCAGGAGCAGGTTTGCTGCTGAACATGGTCAAGGGTGTCAGGCCCCGCACAGGTTCATGCCACATGGCTGATTGCATGCTCAGGGATGCCCCCACCCCTGGTCAATTTGTCTACTAACACATGTCAGTTGTGTAGGGTTCCCTACCCCACAGGACGCTTTGGCTAGTGGGAAATCACGTTTGAGGCTCCACCGAGAACAAGGGCAGACAAGTGGCTCACGCTGGCTCAGCTTGTCTGAGCATGGAAAGCTAAGCAGGGTCAGGCCTGGTTATTACTTGGATGGGAGACCCCTCCTCTAGTTTCCTGCATTGAGCAGGGGGTTGGACTCAATAGCCTTGTAGGCTCCTTCCAACTCTATTTATGAAATCTAAAAGAAGCGGGGGCATTCTTCAGGGAGAGGGAGACCTCTAGCGGCAAAACCATTTATTGCAGAACACGCCCCCCCCCCCCCCCACATAGGACAGTTTGGGAGGCGGCGGGAGGGGGGAAGAGGCAGAGACTGGCTGCTCTAGCAACTGCTCCAGGCCCTCCTAAAACGATGGAGGGCTGCTGAATCTTGGATTAGTTTGTGCCTCTAATTGTAAAAGCGCAAGGGCCGTCTTTTGTCTTTTCCTGCATATGCTGCAGGAAGCTGCAGCTGGCGGGTGGGTGCTGCAGCGTGCAGACACACGGCCCAAAATCTTCGAGGCGCTCTCTCGCACATCACACAGAACATTGCACAGACACCTGATGGAGAGACACACCTGTAATGGCTGCCACCTGTGAAGCAGCCTGCGGTAATCTTCCAGGCGGTTCCGTCTGGGCGGGTGGCCGAGAGCACTTCCAAGCTGTTGCAGAACACTTCCGAGAGGGATTACTTGGCTCCTGGCCAGTCTAGGCAGGCAGGACTGAGCTCCCAAGACCAGGAAGGGAGGGCCCCTGCTTGGCAGGCAGAAGGTCTTGGGTCTGATCCCGGGAAGCATCTCCAGGTAGGGCTGCAAACTCCTGCCGGAGAGCCACGGCCCCCGGTCAATGCGGACATAGAATCATAGAATCATAGAAAAGTAGAGTTGGAAGGGGCCTACAAGGCCATCGAGTCCAACCCCCTGCTCAATGCAGGAATCCAGGTCAAAGCATCCCCGACAGATGGCTGTCCAGCCGCACCTTGAATGCCTCCAGAGTGGGAGAGCCCACCACCTCCCTAGGCAGTTGGTTCCATTGTCTTATTGCTCTGACAGTCAGGAAATTTTTCCTGATGTTTAGGTGGAATCTGGGTTCCTGTAACTTGAGCCCCTTATTCCGTGTCCTGCAAACTGGGATGATCGAGAAGAGATCCTGGCCCTCCTCTGTGTGACAACCCTTCAAGTACTGGAAGAGTGCGATCATATCTCCCCTCAGTCTCGTCTTCTGAAGGCTAAACATGCCCACTCAGTCGAAGGTGGCTTCTGATGTTCCTAAGCCAAAGTGAAGCCCTTCTCCACCCATTAAAGCAGTGTTCTCCAACCTTGGGTAGCTGGCTGGGGCATGCTGGGAGTTGTAGGCCAAAAACATCTGGGGACCCAAGGTTGGAGAACACTGCATTAAAGACTCTCAGGAAGGGAGGGAGGGAGGGGAAATCCTCAGCCCTGGAGGGAGAACTGGGCTAACCCCTGCAAGGCAGCCCTTCTCTGCACGATTCTCAGTCAGCAACCCCAAGACCACTCTTGCAAGGCAGGATACGCTCCTCTCTCAGTCCCAGCCCACTCAAGAGGAGCAAGGATCTGTAAATGTCCAGGCAACTACAGATTTCCAGAGAGGATTTATTTATCGAAAACAGCATCAAAGTACTGACAGCATTCACTTTTAATTTTTTTAAAAACAAAAAAAAGGCAACGGAACACAATATTCCCGAGAGAGAGACAGAGATGGAGAATCTGCCCCTCTGTAAAAGGCTGGCCAAAAGAGTTATGGGAGTAAGTGCAGTTTGGAGGAGCAGCATCAGCACTAGCCTAAAGCCAGGCCCTTGACAGATTGGGGGGGGGGGATAAAATGGCCTCCTTTTAAATGACAGCAGCAAAGGGGAACAATCCGCTCACGGCCACAAGCTCTGCCTTGCCGAAGGCCAACTCTAAAGTGGGGACTTGTTCTTTCACGCCGGCCCTCCCCAACCTGTGACCCTCCAGGTATGTTGGATTGCAGCTCCCACCATCGCCATGCTGGCTGGGGATAATGGGAATTGCACTCCAACACACCTGGAGGGCACCAGGTTGGGGAGGGCCGCTCTATGCACGCAGGCAGAAAGGCTCAAAGCAACACGGTCGGCTATCAGACCGTCAGCCTGTTAAACTCTGCTGTTTCCACCCCGAGGGGTCCCGAGACGGGGAACGGGGGGGGACGGGGAGTTCAGCAAAGGAGTGCCTCAGAACAAACAGGCAAGCAGCTCTGAGACCACAACAAGGGAAACGGCCAAAGCGTCTCTGGACGTGAGGGTTCCCCCCTCCTGCTGCAGCATCTTGTGGGGAAAGAGTACGCCAGTCGCGGACAAGCAGAACAGGCAGTCCATGACGAGAGGGAGTTCTCAGCAGGGAAAAGCCAATGCCAACGAAAGCAGCAGGCGGAGGAGAGGGTGCAGGGGCAGCAGGTGTGAACGTGTGAGTGTGTGAATGAATGAGGGTAAAGGAGCATTGTTTTCAAAGGTCACTTAACGGCGTGTAAATCCAAAGCAGGGGGTACACAGCTGCCAGAAAAAGGGATACATCCACCGTCTCGACAGGCTCACTCCATCGCACAGCTTCCAGCTGGCCTGATCTCCAGAAGCTGCCTCCTAAAAACAGCAATGAGGGAGGCCAGCAACCGATAACAGGAGAAACGAACACCACGCCTGACTCCACACAGAGACACAAGAGGCACCGGGGTGGGTGTCCTGGCCCTCTTAAGAATGCCAGTAATCTAGCTCTTGCAAGAGCCACACTTGAATTATGTGCTCCTGTTCCTCTCATCCAATGAGCTCCAGACACAAGAGGATGATGGGAAGTGTAGGCTGAAAAGAGAGGAAGTGGCGGGGGGGGGGGAATAGTCCCAGGAAAGTTGCCTCCCCTCCTCCCACCCGCAGGCCAGCCTCACGCACAGAAGTTCGCCGCTGTCACTGCTTCTTTAGAGAGTGGATACCATCACTGTGCGAGGAGGTAAAGTCCCCTGCCGAACACCGCAGGCCTGGAGGAGTGGAAGGACCAGTCTTCTTTCTGGCCACAGAAGAGGAGAACTAGGAGGGATGGAAGGCCGGGCGCCTCCTGCAGGAACCCCACAAATCATAGGTGAACAAGGCAGAAGCAACAGTC
This sequence comes from Shinisaurus crocodilurus, assembly GCA_021292165.1. Lineage (NCBI taxonomy): Eukaryota > Metazoa > Chordata > Lepidosauria > Squamata > Shinisauridae > Shinisaurus > Shinisaurus crocodilurus. The sequence goes on from CM037887.1 coordinate 34,104,269, forward strand.
CGTGAGGGTGAGCGGGAGCTAATTCCGCAAGGCAGCCAACCTGAAAGGGAAGGTGCGACAGAGAGGAGGGAAATTAGTGAGGGAGAATGAACTGAAGAAGGCGCATGGACACAGATCTGACACCAGGAGTGGCAACGTTCAAAAACTGGTATGGGGACATTTCAGACTCCGAGGGCACTCTGACTGGGTTCGGACAACACGCCACGGCTGGTCGTGGGATATTTAACCCAGAGCAAGCCACCAGTGCCTGTGGGCTCCAGGTGGCACAGGCAGTCCCCACTCCGGGTTGCCATGTTGTGTGAACCCAGCAAGCGTGGGTTATGCGAGGGCTAAAGAGCCATGGGTTATGCGAGGGGCTTCACATGAAATGACAACCCCCGAGCAGGGGTTGCCTATGCGAAATGGCACCTGCGTGTGCCCCACACGCACCGCAGCCTCACCATCCACGATGGGCTGTCGTGCCCTGCAAACAAGCCCTCTGCCAGTGACCAGTGATTCTTGACCCAAGGAATTTCAGAGACAGATATCAACATGAAATTGCTGAAATGGAATAGAATAGATTCAATTCTATTTCCCGTGGTTTGAACAAGGACAAAGGTGGTTTTTTTAAAGATCACACCACATAGGCTAATCTCTCGCCAGGTGCAAGGATGCTTGTGTCATCAGTCAACAATCTTTGGTGAATGGCAACTGTTCCAGCAATTATCACTGTCTGTGCTTTTAGCATTTCCATTCCCTCTGACCACAAGGTTTGCATTCCCTCCCCCAGCATGCACATATAAATCTAAGAACTTGAATGCATCTGATGAAGCAGACGGGATCAACAACCGTTTATACCAGAATAGATCTGTTAAGTCTTTAAGGTGCCACCAGACTCTTTGCTGTTTCTGCTGCAACAGACTAACATGTCTGCTACCCTCTGGAAACTGGTACAGAAAAGAGCAACTGAAGTGATCAGCGAGTTGCATTGTTAGTGTAGGCAGAATGGGACCTGAAAAAAATGCAGTGTTCCAACCAGCCAGGCCTTCTCTCGGAATACACCCTTCCAGTCTCCCTCCCTCCTCGTGTTCCATCTGTTCCTCCTCCTCCCCCCACGGTCAGCCAGCATTACACGCCCCCCTCCTCTCACCCAGGCATGCTCAGCTCTTTTGAGGCTGTTTGAGGTTTCCCCCCACCTAGCGTTTTCTTCCCTAAAGATTTTTTTGTACTTCTGCAAACTTTGGGGTTCCCCCAAACCTTCTGTTGCCTCCCCTCTTGTGCATGGGTGGTGCTTTTTTGGCTAAATGGGACAGGCAGTGAGAGAATGAGTTTGCTACTAGTGTATCTGGAGGACAGAGGAGGGGCACAGGAGAGGCTTAGAAAATTACGAATGGTGTAGAGAGAGATTTTCTCCCTCTCCCACAACACTAGAACTTGGCATCACACAATGACATTGATTGACAGGTTCAGGATAGACCGAAGAAAGCACTCCTTCACAACATGCATAGTTACTTTTTAGAACTCGCTACCCAGAAGATGCTGTGATGGCTGGCACATTAACTGGGTTTTAAAAAAGAGTTAAGACAGATCATAGAATCATAGAAAAGTAGAGTTGGAAGGGGCCTACAAGGCCATCGAGTCCAACCCCCTGCTCAATGCAGGAATCCAGGTCAAAGCATCTCTGACAGATGTCTGTCCAGCCGCACCTTGAATGCCTCCAGACTGGGAGAGCCCACCACCTCCCTAGGTAGTTGATTCCATTGTCTTATTGCTCTGACAGTCAGGAAATTTTTCCTGATGTTTAGGTGGAATCTAGGTTCCGTAACTTGAGCCCATTATTCCGTGTCCTGCAAACTGGGATGACGAGAAGAGATTGCCCTCCTCTGTGTGACATCCCTTCAAGTACTGGAAGAGTGCGATCATATCTCCCCTCAGTCTCCTCTTCTGAAGGCTAAACATGCCCAGTTCTTTCAGTCTCTCCTCATAGGGCCTTGTTTCCAGTCCCTTTATCATCCTTGTTGCCCTCCTCTGAACCCTCTCCAGTTTGTCTATGTCCTTCTTAAAGTGAGGTGCCCAGAACTGGACGCAGTACTCAAGATGAGGCCTGACCAGTGCCGAGATCCATGGAGGGGAGGCCTAAGAGCAGCAATTACCCATGATGGCCAAATGCAACCTCACAGGAACACCAGAAGCTGCCTTAGACGGACTCAGCCCCTGGGTCCAGCTAGCCCAGCACTGCCGACGCTGACTGGCAGCCGTGGCTCCCCCTCCAGGGTTCCAGGCAGGAGGTTTTCCCATTCCTACATGGAGATGCTGCCAGGGATCGGACCCAAGACCTGCATGCAAAGCAGGGGCCCTGCCACGGAGCCACGGCCCTTCCTTCCACGTTCAGAACGGCGTGCCTCTATCAGCAGCTGCCGAGTGTAAACAACAGGCGGTGACTGTATCCGTCATCACCTGCTGAAGTCCCATGTGGGAAACGTGCTTGTAATCCAAAGCACTTGTATATCAAAGCAAAATTCCCCATAAGAAATCTGTACACATATTTTTAATTTAAGCTGCAATAAAGAATGATAGTGTAAAGTCTTCATTTTTCTTGACCGTACTACAGTACTTGTATTGCAAGACGTTGCTTGTTTATCAAGTTAAAATTTATTTTAAAAATTGGCTTGTCTTGCAAAACACTTGCAGACCAAGTTACTAGCAATCCAAGGTTTTACTGTACTGTAAATACTACTCTTAATAATAATAATAATAATAGGTGAGCCTTTTGTGTGATCTAGCGAGGCAATACCCAACAGCATCCGCAAGTGCAAGGGGGAGTCACGTACAAGCAACACAGTGACAGAAGAGCAATGGATGCTGGTGGGCAAGAGACCCCTCGCAGGCCAACTTTCTTTCTCCTTTGGTTCCATTCTCATGGTTCTCCATACTCTAAGCAAGTTAGATTAGAGGGGGACAGAAGAGAGGTGCTACCGCCTCAGAGCCGTCAGGATATGGCAGATTTAAGAATGTATGACAGGAGTTGCCAGGCTGTGTCCGGTGGCACAGCTGGAAGGCCGGAATTCCAACCCTGTGGACCCTTGGGATGCCAACCAACCTTCGCGACAGCTGATCCTCCTGGGAGCGCACGGAGCTCTCGCCCACCGCCGAGGCCCCCTCAGGCAGCTGGCTCAGCTGGTCCATGATCTCCAAGCCGTTCTCCTCAGCGATCTGCACAATCAGACTGTCCACCTGCTCCTGGGGCGTAGTCAACGTAGTGGCGGAACTCATGGAGTCCTCCATCACCTACGGGGGGCCGCAAGACAGAACCTCAGCGAGGGGGCGACAGAGAGCGAGAAGATGCAGCCAAACCCGCCCGAACCGACGGGCGGCCCAAGAAGTGACGGGCAAGGACAGGGCTGGGGCTCGGCAAGCCCACTCCCCTGCTTGTCAGTGGCAAGTGGCCCTCCCCTGGGCCCACACATCCAGCCCACACATCCGAGCTCTCCTGCAGCAGGACGGTGCGCTGCTGCCTCCTGCGAAAGCCCGGCAGGGAGATGGAGAGGACGGCACTCTTTTCCTCCATGCAGTTTTGGAAGAGGAAATGTGATGGGGCTCTCTCCCCCACTTCCTGCTTGACTTTGCAAAACGCCCATCAGGAGGACACAGACACCCCTCCCTCCCCCCCCCCCCAGTTCCCTAGTCATGCCACTGACTCGGGGAGAGGGAGGGGCGAGCGGTAGCCAAAGAAACAGCTGGCTAGTAGGCTAAGGTTAGCTTCAGCAGAGGAAGGAGCAGAAAGGCTCATTGCTGCATGTCGCTTCTGAAACGCGTTGTGCAGAATAAACGATGCAGGCGCTCTGAGGATCACTTCTCCCTTGCTTTTGCACGGCAGCCCGTGCCTTTTTGTCGGTTGTGTAGTAGATTAAGCCAACATTCGTGGCTTGGACAAAGTATTGTTTCAAAGCACTGCATGTGACCAGGACTGTTTCTTTATATTCTGTGCCCCCCTGCCCCAGACCAGAGCATGCACACAATCTGAAAACTTTCTACACTAGGCATTTGTATTTTGATGGAACTTCACCGAATCCGGCAACCAGCCGGGTGCGAGGAGGTGAGGCAGGCTAGGCAGCAAGCAAGTTTACTGCCAGGGGAACAGGAGGACTTGCTCCCCCATACCCGGAGCCTGGCACCTCCAAAGTACTGCCCACGGACACCTCCCTTGGCGCCCACCGGGCTCCTTGCCCCTCCTGATTCTTACTCCATTTCCCAAGTAATTCTTAATTAAATTGGGAGGCCGGCACGCTGCAAAGCAAAGGGCTGCCCTCAGCACCACCTGTACTTGGGTTCAGAAAAGCGATTTTCTGTTTTGGAGCTCAGACCCCCATCTCTGCCTTGTACGTAGGTTCGTGGGCAAGTTACTCTTCTTTTAGTTTCGCCAGTTCGCCTCCTGGGAAATGAGTGCTTTGTGACCCACCGTGATAGCCATTTAGTGAATGGGCACGCCCCCTCCATGGCAGCCATTTTGTGAGAGTGCCCACAACACTCTCTCAGAATCCCAGATGTGCCCGCTGGCCCAAAAAGGTTGGGCATCCCCTGAGCATTCCAGCACAGCTGCCCCCTTCTTTCCCTGGCAGACAAGCAGCACTTACCGAAGTGTGGACATCCAAGTTCTGCACCTGCTGCTCAAACTTATCCATCACGGCAGAGACCTTCTGCAAGTCCATCGAGCCAAGAGCTTTGTCCAAGGCCTTGGTCACCTGGGCCATGTTTTTAGTCACCTGCAGGAGAGAGCCAGAAAATGCATTTGCGTGTTCAGGGAGCAGAGGCAAACGGGGTTTCCCCACAGAGTTGGGGACAGTACCTGAAGAAGACTTGGATGTTATGGTCATGGGAGCAGCAGCAGCAAAGGCCAAGAGACAGGCAGAGAAAAATCAAATGACCAAGGAATGAGCATTTCAGAAGTACAAAGGGCACCTAAGATGATCCTGAACAGGGAGGTCTAGAGGGTAGTTACATCACTTCCAATTCTGGAAGCCCAGATATGCGAGAAGACTCAGGGCCCACACAGCAAGGCGGGGCCAGGCCTGAGAAGCTGGAAACCACTACAAGGAGCAAAGAAAGAATTTGGTACAGTGGCAAGGAGTGGATAGGGCAAGAGGAAAAACCGCCAGCCCGGGTTTAAAAATACTCAGGAGAGGCCCTTCTTTCTGTCTTGCCACCATCAGAGAGACATTTGGTGGGAACATGAGAAAGGGCCTTCTTGGTGGCTGCTCCCAGGCTCTGGAACTCCCTGCCGAGGGAGGCCAGCTAGTTCCATTGGTGTTGTCCTGCGGCTGGCAGGCAAAGACATTTTTATTCAGACAGGCTTTCAGTAGCTAACCTGATCTGCTGCTGAAGCTGGCACTTTTATTGGATGTGTTTTTAATCAATTCGTTTTAAATCTGTCTGTTATTAATTAATAAATAAAATACTGAGGAACCAGACCTGTCATTTCAGCTCTTATACCAGTAAGGCGGAAGGCAGAGTCAGGCTAGGAAAGGGGGCTAGGGGGAGACTGGTGGCCAATACCAGCCCACGCGGCTTCTCTTGGAAGTGACGCAGGCCAGTCCCGTTTTATATTACATACGAAGTCCTACAGTGAGCAGATCCAGGAAACAGGGCTGGGAAAGACCTGCACTGGCGAACTTGGAAAGCTGCCACTAGAAAGCCTACTCCCTCCCCTAGGCTCACCCCCTTTCCCCCGACCACCAATCATTTGGTGTTTTCCCATCTTTTGTGCATCCTTTTCCCCAATGGAGAAGGTTGAAATGCCTCTCCTAAGGCTCCGTTACTGACAGTAAGAGCTTTAAGCTACAATAGGCTGGTATTTTGGCTCTGACTCTTTTGCCTTTGGCCCCGCTCACCACCGGAATGTGGCCCGCGAGAGCCTCTCCAAAATAGGACTCGGCCCTCGGGCTGCAAGAGGTTCAACACCCCTGCTGCGAGGCATTTCTTTGCAGTCTTAAGCAGCAAGGAAAAGGCAAGGCAAGGCCAGGCCGTGGGTACTCGATGCCAGTGTTAAAGCGAATCTTCTTACCCCCTTCATGGTCACCGCCGTCTGGACCTTGGAGGCCACCGCGTCTACTCGGGAAGCCATGCGGAGCCAGTTCAAGCCTTCATTCTTCTTCCGGATGGCATTCTCTGCATAGACACGGGCACATTCCACATTCTTCTGCTGAAGGGCCTGGAGCACACAAAGGGGAGAGGATCAGGAGGAATCCACTTGGGTCAGAGCCCTAAAAGCTCACCACCCGCCCACCTGCCACAAACCCAGCACCCTTGCCTCTGCCGGCAACAGCGTCCCACATGAAGCCTTTCATACTAATTGATGAACGTGGAGCAAGGCGGGAAAGGGGCCTCGTGTGAGAGACAAGAACAGATGCAACCACTGGCCCGCCTGCAGGGGCTACGGGGCAGGTAGTTTAAAAGCCTAATAACCATCGGCCACCATCCTTTGGAGCGGGCTGAAAGTGTGAAGCTCAGCATCCTGCTCAGAAATGAGAGAGCCTTCTTTGAAGAGTAACTTTCTAGCCCTCATGAAAGCACAGCAAAGCTTCCCAGTCCTCGTGGAAGCACGCCTGCAGACACCCTGAAAACCAGAAGATGTACTTAAAGCAGTGCTCGCAGTGATCCAGTGGGCAAGGGTTTTGTGCACTACAGAATTCCCTGGCCCTGGCCTCTCCCAGCCCCCTATGTAAGGATTGCTCCATACTGCTCCTATTACTATTATTAGCGCCCGCCAGCAGCGCCCAGAATGTAGAAGGGCCCCTATCTAGAGGGCTTACAATCTACATCGTTATACAGACAAAACAGAAGTGGAGGAAGAGAACAGGGATTAATGGAGGATCAGGCTGCAGTGGATAGACACGTGTAAGGGAAGAGGAAGTGGGGGGGAGTGGAGCAGCTGCGGGGGAAGGAGCGGCTGTCCCAAGCATAGAGTGCAGCAAAACACACCAAGAACGGAAATAGGGAAGGAAGACCAAATAATCCAAAGCAGAGAGAGAGAGAGGGAGGAATTGCAGAGAGCCTTAAACATAAAGGGCTACAAGCTGAAAGGGAGCACAAGCAAGGCAGCACAGCGGCCTTCCCGACTGCAGAGGTGCTTGGCCTTCCAGGGTTGTCTCTGACAGTTACTCGCATCATCGGCATTGGTTCCATCACCTTTTTGACTTTGGCTTGTTCAGTTTTGGAGTCCTTTTCTGCCTTCTTGGCAAGCTTCTCCAGCTGCTTGGCTGTAAACTAGAGAGAAAGAGAGAGAAGAAGAAGAAGATGCTCAGCAAGTCTGTAGGTTGAAGCAGCTGCCTGCAGGATATACTGACTTCCCACAGTTCCCAATTGTTCTGCATTAGCCCTGATCAAAAGAGAAAGTGAGCTGTTCAATCTGATGGCACATAATCCAATTACCAGCTGAGCGGCCGTGTCTAACCAATGCTATTAAAGGGACTTGGTGGAAAAGCACTTTGTACAGTGCTAATTTCCCTCCAGCCAACTTCACAGCAGTGTTATATTGTCAGCAGCATCTTATACTCCAGAGCAGGAGGAGGAGATGGCCACAGAGGCACAAGTCACTACTGTGTACATTTCTGGCTCTCGCATCTCAAAAAGGATATTGTCCATCTGGGGAAAGCACGCAGGGAAGGGCAACCAAAGTGATCAGAAGGCTGGAGCAACTCCCCTGTGAGGAAAGCTTACAACGGCTGGAACTGCTTAGCTTAGACGAACGGAGAGAAAGGGGGGATGTGATAGAGATGCATACAATTATACAGGGTGTGGAGAATGATCTTCTCCCTCTCTCATAATACTAGAACCCAACGGGGTCATCCAGTGAAGCTGAATGGGGTGAGGGAAGAAATTCAAGACAGTTAAAAGGAAGTCCTTCTTCACATAGGGCACAGTTAAGCTATGGAATCCACTGCCACAAGATGCGGTGATGGACAGCATCCATCACGCTCACTATATCTAAGCCCATGTCCTATTTCCATCCTGCTCAACTGGGCAATTGGAAACATTTTCACCTTCCTCTCCTAGGGATGGTTCAACCCAAACCAGATGCTTCCCAGCTCCTGTCGGCCTTCCCCTCTGATTCAGTTTAAAAGCTGTGCTGCAACCTTTCTTAAGTTAAGTGCCAGCAGCCTGGTTCCATTCTTGTTCAAGTGGATCCTGTCCCTCTTTTACAGGCCTTCCCCACTGCCTGACAAATCTAAAACCCTCCTCCCTACACCACCATCTCATCCACATACATATCCTGGTTGTAGGCTTCCCGGAGGCATCTGGTTGGCCACTGGGAGAAACAGGATGCTGGACTAGAGAGGCTTTTGGTCTGATCCAGCCTCAGGGCTCTTCTTATGTGGAAACCAGAAACAGAAGGGGCTATTACCTCCTTATTGTAGGGCTGTGAATCTCAAGCAATTTTTTGCTCATGGCATGCTGAGAAGTCACATATCTCAGGCCTCACATACAAACAATGACAAGGGGCTGGCAGTACTGTAGAACAGTGTTCTCCAACCTTGAGTCCCCAGATGTTTTTGGCCTACAACTCCCAGCATGCCCCAGCCAGCTACATGCTAGGAGTTGTAGGCCAAAAACAACTGGGGACCCAAGGTTGGAGAACACTGCTGTAGAAGATCAATCAATTTTTACAAGACAGAGCAGGAGCCACCTGCACTGAGTGCGTGATGGACAGCCATGGGGAAAACTGCCCTGACTCAGCAAAACTCAAGATGACCTCGCAGGAGCTGCCATTTCTAGCCGAGGCAACCACAGGCCAGTAACCTGGCTAACCCAGGAAGCAACACTCTCTCTCTCCAGGAAAGACTGAAACTTAGCCGCCACCTACATGAGTTCACCATGACAAGAGCGTACCTGTTTACAAATCTTCTGCAAAAAGGCTAATAAAATGAAATAATAATATCTAGCCCTAACTAGAGGCCAGAGAGAGTACTTTATTATAGCATCACCACTCACCTTTAACTGGAAGAGTGTATCTGTGAAGAGAAAGACAATAGTTGGAAGATTTCAAGGATAAAAGAGGGTCTCAGTAGGAGGAGCATTCGCCCCTATTTTTAGCGTGCGCGTGCACACACACACACACACACACACACACACAACATTCCTTCTGCCCTGAAGAGGTCCAAACTGGGTGCTCCTCAGAAACTATTTCCACAGATCTGGAAAGATCCCATGTACCGAACTGTATGGACTTTATGCTGGAGGCTGGGAATATGAAATACCTTCAGTGCTATACAGAGAACAAGCTCCTAAAACGTTTACATCTGAAGCTAAAAATTATAATGTTTTTCCAGCTTCTTAATTCCAGAGAAGTAGCAGTGGCATCTTGGAGAAAAACATTTTGGCCCCTCATGCATTTCACAGGGTATTTATTAATCAGACACATGTTACTCTGAGAGGGATGGTGATGCAGGGTATAAATTATCCAAACAAAATAATAAAACTCATGCAACAGCATACCAGTTAGTCTCTCCTGAAAGCGCCTCAGCACTCTCTCCAGAATTCTACACTCAACGCTGACAGCAAGAGTCGTGTGCCTCCTCCAGACTCTGGCCTCTCAGGCTGTCCTGGAGGCTGCGTGAGAGTACTGCTCTGCCTCCAGCAAGGGTGACGCCCAGATAAATGGCTCAAATATTGTGTCACCTGCCTAGGAGGCAGGAACAGGAAATGGTATGAGGTTGCTAAAGCGTCCTCTTTTGAAGACCCTGAATGTGCAGCCTTACTTTGTCTGGCCCACAAAAGTGATTCCTTGGCGAGGATGACCAGCCTGGTGAACAGTTCAGTTTCTGGCCAGGGCAAGCTTGTCTCTTGAAGGCAGAGTACATTTCTGCCAACATGTTTCCACTGCTTAGAGGAATTTATAATACCAACGGGTCAAAAGAGCATTGATCAACCCGCTGCCTTAAGCAGGATCTTCCATGCAACAACTACAAATGAAAAAAACCACAGAATCTGGATGATGTAGTGGGCAGTAAGCAAGGAGCTGGAGAAAGGAAAGTGTGCCACATCAAGGATAACCTCATCCCTCCCAACTAACCAAGGCCAAACACTCAATTTCATCACTTGCAGAATCACAAGGCAAGCCCAAATCAGGATCTTGTCCAGTCCCATGGACAGGACCACCCACCACGCCCCCACAAAGCAATCCACGATGCCAGCAGAGAGCAGCACACAGCAGAAAAGCAGAGTAAATTGCACCAAAAGACTCAGGCAATTGACCCAGATGACAGACATACACACTGCCAGGGGAAGCAACATCACCACTTTCCTAGGGAAGAGCCTGAGTCACAAACTGAAGAGGTGAACCTTCACCTGCCAAGTGTGCAATGGGCGTGTGAGGCAGGTTTCCAGGGTACAAGAGCTTGGTGGGCTGGTGGTGGAGCGAAGCTGACAACCCTAGTGGGTAGGCGGAATGCCAGGCCTGGGTGGAGAAGGGGAAGGTGGACCCTTCAACCAAGATCCCTGCTAAACATCAGAGAATCCATCCCCAGGTCACACTCACTCACTCACACACATATATATATTAACAGATATTAACAAACACATTTTTATTCTGCTCTTCAGCCAAGGCCCCCAGAGCAATTTACAAAGCCAAGAAATAAGGCAGCCCTTCCCCACAGACTTATAATCTAAAAGACACAACATGAAAGGAAAGGGGTTCTGGAGGGAGGAGGAAAACACACACAATCCAACCATGGAATCAAGGTCGGGGAGATGCCCAGGTCATGCCCCGATGACGTCATATATTCATATGTTTCATATATTACCCCCTCCCCAGGAATCCCCCCCAAACCCATTGTGGTCAAGCCTCCCACCCTTTGAGGCGGCAGCCCCTTTCCCCGCCCTTAGCCAGGCTGAGTGTGACGTCACCCTCGCCTACACCCCACCCCCCACAGAGGGAGGGAGGGAGGGAGAGAAGAGTTCCCTCACCGTCCATCCTGGCTTGAATCCTCCGTCTACTTCCTTGGCCAGGACTTCCGGGATCCTTCCACGCCCACTTCCGGTTTCTTTTTTTTTCTCTCTCTCTCTCCCTCCCGCCTCTTCCACCTCTCTCGCGCGCGATCTCATACTTGTCTCGCGAGAGACGCCAGTCGGGCTAGTCCTCGATGACGCATGCGTAGACTGAAAGAGGAAACCGCCGCCCCTGCTGCTGCAGGTAGAGGTTCCTATGGCAACAAAGAGAAAGCCGGAAGTGTGCCAGCAGCCACGTGCGCAGTTTGGGCACAATTCTGCATGTTAAAAAAAGAGGTCCGCATACAAATCAAGAGCCATGAGAACGCATTTGGCTCTGCTCCCCGCCCAGTCTTTTTGTAACACCTTTCCTGATGAAGAGATCTGGAGATCTCGAAAGCTTGCACGTTTTTTGGTCATCTTCTGGTTGGCATGATGATGATGATGATGATGATGATGGTATTACACCAGCCTTCCCCAAGCTGGTGCCCTCCAGATGTGTCGGACTGCAATTCCCATGATTCTCAGCCAGCATGGCCATTGGACTGCAACTCCCTTTATTTATTTACAGGATTTGTATACCGCTCCATATCTAAGCAGATCCTGGAGCGGTGAACGATAAAAGAATAAAAACAATGCATGGAAAACAAGGTATCATTAAAGCCGTGGCTGGTCAGCAAGGAAGGCCTCCCGAAACAAAGACATCTTCAGCAGGTGCCAAAAAGAACACAGTGCTGGATCCTGTCTGACCTCCAGAAGCCAGCATTCCCAGAGAAGTGGAACCACCACGCTGAAGGCCCTTCTCCTGGTGGACTCCAGTCGGGCCAGAGGTCCATGCGGAACCACCAGGAGAATGTCCTCCGATAATGGGAGTTGTGGTCCAAAACATCTGGAGGGCGCCAGGTTGGGAAGGCTAGCACACTTTCCTAGACCAGCCCAGGCTTGGCAGCTTTTATATTGCTTATGCTTAGCCTCCTGTTTTTGGGACTTCAGGCGCAATCCTATGCAAGTTTAGATGGAAAAAGAGCCTACAGCTATGCTGGCTGGGGCATGTGGGAACTGCAGGCCTTTTTTCTGTGTAAACTAGCCTAGGACTGCACCCTTAAGAGCTTGAAGAAAAGCAAAATAGTTGCTACATATCGGGGGTGGGGTAGGGCGGGGGGTGGGGGTTGTAACTCATGTTAGGGTCCCTCAAGCCTGACCCACAATGAAACCTCACAAGATTCTGGGCTCCATTTCTTTGTCAGGGCTGCTCCCTTTTCCAGTCGGGTTCTGTGGGAGCCCCATCACCTTGCGACCGACCCACACCACCAGTCCAGACCTCAACACTGTGGCCATACTCACCTCATCGTGGGCCTCAGGGGGTCCACTGACTTTGAGGACGGAGGAGGATGAGGAGGAGAGAGGGTGTCATGAGGGTCTTCCTTGAAGTGAAGCCCCTCCTCTGCTGGGAGCATCTGCTGCCCAGCTTCTTTGATGATGATGGCGCTGGCTGATGCCGAGTCACAAAAGCACCTGGGCAGTGCAAGCAAGGATGTAGTTGGGCCAATGTGGGGGGGCCCGAGGACTGTCGGCTCATCTATGGGGCGGTCTCACAGCAAACATGAAGATGTGGCAGGAGGTAAAATGTTCTTGTTTACAGAGGGATGTCCAAGAAGGGTACACGTTAGTGCCAAGCATCATCAGTTGGCATGAGCAGAAGGAGGTCAAGCCAGGAAGACATCTTCATGGCTAGGACTTTTAAAATGCAGGAGGGAGGAGGGTTTCCTTTCCACTCCCTTTGTTTGGAGAAGATGCCATTTCAGGTGAGAGACGGGGAGGCCTGGTCGCTACACAGGAGGCAGCAGCAGGATGAGGCCCTAGAATCCAGAGGTAGCACAATGGACTGTGCCACTTCAGACTGAGAGGAGGAGGTACCATTTGTGAATGCTCCTCCATGTAGAAAACAAGCAGACAGCGGAGAAAGGTTCTTGCCTAGTCTATTCCCTTCTCTCCTAGTTATGTGGTTGTTGTTGTTGTTTTTACTTGGGGGGAGATTTATTAATGCCAGAGAGCATCCCACAATTATGGTTTCTGCCACTTGGGCAGGCACTTTCCATTCTACCGCCTCATTCCCACGTCATTCCGCTGCATATGTAGACCCATCCACCCAAGCCGGAAGCAAATCCCACAAAAATCAAGGGAACTTGGTACTTCTCGGTAAACATGCTGAGGACCAGGGGATCAGAACATGCTGAGGACCAGGGGATCCTTTCCGGTGCCATGCTTAGTTCCAAGAACAGGCCTATTCACAGTCAGATAATGCATGCCTCTTCCTTGCCTTTCCCCACTGGGGGAAAAAAGGGGACTTTTCAAAACAAACTTGGATGTCCCTTGTAAGCTACAGGACCCCTACAGTGGAATTGAAGATTACCTTCCTCATCTCGCTGGGCTAAAGTCCCCCCACCCACTCATTCACTCGCTCACTTACTGAGCCACATGCTGGTTTGCATGAAAAAGCCCCAACATCCCACTCATTTTTGTCCCTGGAGGTTTCTTGTGCAAGACTATGGCCTCTGTTGGGTGTCCTCTTAGAGCGGTGTTCTCCAACCTTGGGTCCCCAGATGTTTTTGGCCTACAACTCCCAGCATGCCCCAGCCAGCATGGCCAACGTACAAAAAAGGCCACATTTTAGCTTACAGCGCTTCCTACCAGTAACCCTGCCTGAGGAGAGACATTTCAACCTTTTAGAAAGGGGGGGGGGGAACCTGCAGGTCGGTTGGTTGGAGGTAAGAAATGCCTCTAGGTGAGCAAGCTGGGAAGTTTTTTTTAATAACTATTTATATTTACTTAGGGTGCAATTCTATGGGGATGCTCATAACCCTCTGAACTCAGAGGATTACGGGCATCCTATGTTGGTTGGAGGAAAGGGGGCGGGGCCAGGGGAAGGGGGCGGGGCTATCTGGGGCTATCCCTACAGCACTGAGAACACAGCTGGCAAAAAATATTAAGTATATAGGTACTATGAGTTCAGAACAGACCCTTCTCCAAAAGCACTGCTGGAAAGTAATTGCAATTACAGTCATGCCTTGGATCGAGAGCATAATTCATTCCGGAAACATGCTTGTAATCCAAAACACTCTTATATCAAAACGAAATCCCCCCCAAAAAAATTTGTACAGAGATTTTTAATTTAAGCTGTACTACAGTACTTGTATTGCAAGACGTCGCTTGTATATCAAGTAAAAAAAAAAATTAAATATTTAAAAATTTGCTTGTCTTGCAAAACGCTCTCAAACCAAGTTACTTGCAATCCAAGGTATTACTGTAGATTAATAATAGACAAAATTCATGGCGGTGGAGGTCTACCAATGGCTATTAGCCACAATAGCTACATGGAGCTTCCATGTTCAGAGGCAGTGTACCCCTGCATGCCACATGCTGGGGACAAAAGACGGAAGAACTGTTGCCTTCATGCCTTGTGTGGGCTTCCTGGAAGTATCTACATCAGTGCCTTACAGCAACTGTGATGTAGTGGTTAGAGCAGCCTTGTCCAAACTGATGCACTCCAGATGTGTTGGATTGCAACTCCCATCATTCCCAGCCAGCATGGCCAATGATGAGAGTTGCAGTCCAGCACAGCTGGAGGGCACCAGGTTAGAGTATTGGACTGGGAATGGTGAGGTCCAAGTTCAAAGCCCCGGTCAGCCCTGAATCCCACGGGATGATCCTGAGACAGTCTCTTGCTCTCAACGTAACCTTCCTTTATAGGATTGTTGTGAGGATTAAAACAGAGGGGTGGGCAATGCAACACTCCAAACTCCTTAGAAAAAGACTAGGCCTATCTGGCTGGAAGCTTGGTGCTGGACCAGACAGACCAGGAGTGTCGAAGTTCTTTCTGCCCAAGGTCAGAGAAGCCCTCAAGGGGCTGCATTTCAGTGGCCGCAGGGCCAAAGACAAAAAGAACTACCAGCATATTTTTGCTTAAAGCTCTGACTGCTGGTACTAAGCCTTGGGAGTGGCATTTGAACCTTTTTAGAGTGGAAGAAAAACTGCACAAAAGCCAGGAACCCACCAAACAATAGATAGGTGGTCAGGGGGAAGGGGGCATGGCCAGGGGAGGGGTGTGCAGGCCAGAACCGGCCCGTGGGCCTGAGGCGTGACACCCCTGGGATAGGCCCTCAGTCTGGTCCCAGAAGTCGCTGCTCACATTCTTACGGTCTGCCAGTCCTTGGCGGAGATCTATCATAAAGCAATGGAACGGAATGCTTTGGTTCATTTTAGTTCTTCTTTCCGTGTTTATTTTTTCCTTTGCAGCTCACGTTCATAGAAATATAGACAGCAGCAAGGCCAAAGATTCAAAACAGGCCTTTCAAGAGCAGAGCCCACATATGCACGCAAGCATTCAACCCTCAACATCCAAAGCAGTAAAGAAGACGCCGCCACATGTAATGCAAGTAGAAGGTAAGGGAGACGGCAGCGAGCCAGGAGGACGGCAATGGGACACGGCGCCCGCCTCCCTCGACCCGGTGCCCCCCAGATGTGTTGGACTGCAACCAGGGCCGCGTCGAGGGTAGGCATGGTCGGGACACCTGCCGAGGGCCCACACCCCAGCAGGGGCCCACGGACAAGAGCCCCCTGGACTTGCTGCTCCTCTTCCCCGTTGCAACCTGCTTGTTTGCCTGCCTCTCGCTCTGGCCCAGACCACGGTGGTGGTGGTGGTGAGCAGCAGCAGCAACGGACACCACGGGCTGCTTGCTCCCCCATCTCTGCCCGACAAGCAAGCAAGTGGGAGCCATGACGAGGAAGAGGATGGGGAACGGGTGTACAGCTTTCGCATGTTCTTAGTAGCCTTGTATATAAATGTATGGCAGTTTGTAATATTGCATCCCACCCCGAGATGGGATTGATAGAGGGCGGGTTAGAATTATGTTTCATAAATCAATATAACTGTCACCTTCTCACCGGACGTCAAGCACCTGACAAAGTAGGCCGAGGCCTACAAAAGCTCATGCCACAAAAGCACATTTTTTGTCCCATTTTCTTGACTTTTCTAGCCCATCCCAGCATGGCTGGCTGGGAGATGCTGGGAGCTGTAGTCCAACACACCTGGAAGGCGCCAGGTTGAGGAAGCTGCCTTGAACGGTTGCAACATCCCTGGGGAGGAACGTGATGCTATTTCCCCCTTATGCCCAGCGCTCTCATATTTCATCCCTTCCTTGCAGTATCTGCTGATAAACTTGCCAAGAAGAAAAAGCTTATCCCTAAGATCATTGTCACCGGGCCCTCTGAGGAACTGCTCTTGAACAGCCTTACCGATGAAATCCCGGAGACCAAAACCATCCGGGATACCGAAGACTACGGCCCGTATACGGTGCATTCAAAGCCCAGCACAATAGACGCTTATAAAACCGAGGAGGAGGAGGAGCAGTGAATGCGCACGCTGGAGAGTCGAAGGGGCTCTGGGTGATCATGGGGACCCTCGAGGGAATCTAGCAGCCCAGCCCTGGGGCCCCCTCTCAATAAATGGGAATCCATCGCAATGAATCCTTTCATGGTTTCACTTCCCCCCCCCCCCCCGCCTCCGTGGCCACATTTGCAGGAGCAGGAGAAGAGGGGCAAAGCTTAGCCAAATGTAAATGAGGGAGCTGGATGTTCACTTCCAAATAAATATGTTTGGTAAATGTCTGAAGATTCCCAGTCAATAACAGACCAGTATTTGCATGGATGAATGTGTCTTGTTGGGGCAAGGGGGTGTTGATCGGCTGCCACAGCTGCAATTCTGGAAAGGGAAGCGCAGGCAGAATTTAGGAACTTCCGGTTAAGGACTTGGGACAGTGTTCTCCAACCGTAGGTCCCTGGATGTTTTTGGCCTACAACTCCCAGCATGCCCCAGCCAGAGAACACTGACTTGGGAGCCCTGTTGCTTGTGTTTACCTGGGAGAGGGTGTGGTCTGGTATCTCTCCGGGGGATGCCTGTGGTACAAGCCCCTAGTCCTCACACCCTACTGCAGGGGGTGTTGAACTTCTTTCAGCCTGAGGGCCACATTCAATTTCGGAGAAGCTTTTGGGGGCCACATTCCAGCAAAGGCCCACCCCCCCCAAAATACCAGCATATGTGGGCGTAAAGCTCTGACTGCCAGTAACTAAGCCTTAGGAGAGGCATTTTAGATGGGGCAAAAAACCCGCACAAAAGGCAGGAGACCACAAAACGATCGACGGTCAGGGAAAGGGAGCATAGAAAGGGGGCACTTCCCTAAAACCAGACTGAGTCCCCAGAGGGGATGGATTTGTAAAGCGCCATATACAGTGGATGGTACTCAGTACACAGTACAGTAATACCTTGGATTGCAAGCATATAATTCGTTCCGGAACCATGCTTGTAATTCAAAACACTCTTATATCAAAGCGAGTCTCTGGCGGGCGTGAGCGGGGGCGATTTCGGCCCGCTACGCCCACTCAAGGTGAGCGGTTACATCCCTACGACTTGTATTGCAAGACGCCGCTTTTGCAATCCAAGGTATGATTGTACTCATAAGAAGCCACCTCCCTTCGTCCACATAGGTCTGGATTGATGGATGAAGCTCGCGTAAAAGCCCCAAAGCCAGGAAATCTTACTGAAGTAACACCCTGAAACGTGTATTTTGGGCTCCACTGATCTTGAAAGGATCTGAGCTTGTCAATCCGCAGAGGCCATAATTAGAAGCACAAGCCGACAGACCATCGTGCTTTCACGTCTACTCCAAACACCTTTTAACAAGTTCTGTGTTACTATAGCAACCCTAGCTGTGGCAAGCACAAACATTTTAACACATTTCATAATATGGCTCTGCCTGCCTTTCTCCATTTCAGAAAATCTCTACCCCCACCTTTTGGCCCCCAAACGGGCCCCCAAAGCGGCTTCCAGATTAAAAACAAACAAACAAAATACAATTAAAATGATGGGGCAAAAATACAGTACATCGATTTAGTCGTTAAAGCAGCAGCGTGAAAGGGGCATAAAATCACTTTAGAAATTAATAATATTCCCAAAGAGCCATAAAGGTTTTCAAACTCCTAGCAAAATAAACCTGCAAATTGGCACCAACAACCTCGAGGGAGTTTTGCACGTTACATTGTGCAGCCGCCCCCAACCCGACACCCTCCAGATGTGTTGGACTGCAACTCCCAGTACTCCCAGCCAGCATTCCCAGGGCACCGGGTTGCGGACAGCCTGAGATAGAGAATCCCAGCGCTCTCTGGCAAACCCTTTTTGTGACTCCCGTAGCATTCACACGTTACGTCTTGTCCTCATGAAGTTTGAGGTGGGCCAAGATGAGCCACTTGCAGTGCAGTCCTAGGCTGGCTGGACCCAGAGAGGAGGATGCTCATGGAGCCCCCTTACACGGGGGTAGCTGCTCACAGTTAGGGGGGCACAGGGAATTTCCGATGCCATCAGGCTCAGTCCGATAACAGGGGTCGGGAACCTGAGGCCCTCTTGCCGGGCTACAACTCCCATCATCCCTGGCCATTGGCCATGCTGGCTGGGGGCTGATGGGAGTTTTGAGTCCAACAACCTCTGGAGGGCCACCCATTCCCCCTCCCCGTCCTACGCCCTCCGGGCCATGCGGGCCCTGGGAGTGCGGTGGAGCAGGAGCAGGGGCGCGTGACTGACCACGCTGGCTGGGGATGATGGGAGTTGCAGTCCGACACGCCCGGAGGGCACCAGGCCGGGGAAGGCCGAGCTGGAGGTGGCCTTGATGTCGAGCAACGCGTCGCTCGTGGCTTGAGGCAAGCGGCGGATCGTGTCCGTCGGGGCCGTTTCGCCCCTAGGCGTGCACTGGGGCTGGAGCCCTTTCGGACGGAGCTCGGGGAGGGGGGGGGTCCTTGGGGTCTCGGCGGCTGCCCTTCGAAGGAGCTTCTCCCCCCCCACACACACACACACCCGGGTGCCGCGCAGACGTTTCGGACTTCAGCTCCCATCCGCCCCAGCCAGCATGGCCGCGGGTGCGGGGAGTCGTCGCCCGCGCGGCGGCTTCTCCGGTAATCGGGGAGATCTCCCCCGTGAGCAGCAGGGGGCGGGCGCGGGCCCGGAGGGGGGAGGGCGGCGGCGGCGGCGGCGGCCATGGCGGAGCAAGAGCCCGAGGCCCTGCGGCTGAAGCGGCTCCGCGGCGGCGGCGGCTTCTTCACGGCGCCCGCGGGGCACAGGGTGAGGCGCGCGACGACGGCTGCCCCCCCCGGGGCGGGAACGCTACGCTGCCGCGCCCGCCCTCGCGCGTGCCCGCTCCAGCTTCGCGGGCGGCGGGGCCTCCTCTCGTGCCCGCAGAGCTCCCGAGGGGTGGCGCGCCCGCGCCCGCGGAAGAGCGGCAAGGGCCCCGCTGGGCGGGCGCGCGGCTGAGGGCAGGAGGTGCGCGGCTCGCGCGTACAGGTGCGCGCCTCCTCCCCCTCCCCCGCTTCCTGCACATGCTGACGGGCGAGCGACGTGTCCTTGGTGGCTTGCGCGGAGGCGGCGTGGAAGGCGGGGCGGGGGGGGGCGCTCGGTAGACCCTGGGCTACTTCATGGCCTTGGGTGTGTGGGAGGCTTTAGATGGCCATTTGGGCATTATTTCGCTCGCGACGCTCACATTTCTGTTCTCTTCCCCCCCCCCCCCCAACACACACGCACGCACGTGCGCGCGCCACTCGTTCCCGTGCTTTCCAGCGGCTTCTACATTCCGGGCAGGTCAGACGCACCCCGCCGCCGGCCCCAAATACATTGTTTGCCAACCCTGATAAAACAAAACAAAACAGGGATTCACGGAGCATGGGCAGTTTTTGCATTTTAGGCTCACTTAAATCATAGCCTCATCATGACCACAAAAATAAAATGGAATTTGCTTCTGCTGCTGCCCAGATGCTAAACACATTTATCTGGGAATAAGCAAAATTTGGTTGCATTAAAGTGTAATACGTTTTAAAAGTAAAAATACAGTGAGCATCAGTGACTAGTATGAACAGGCCTGGCTGGACAGCCCCTGACAATAACATGTTTTTAAAAATAAGAAGAAAGGATGCGGCAGTGACCAGTGTGGTATGCCCACAGTGGCACAAGTGCGGACTTTGCTACTCTGGGTGGTCGTTTGGGGGGTGGCCCTGTGCTAGCGGGACCCTGGATCTTGGCCCAAGGTCTAGCCCTGGCAGCAGCAGCACCACTGATAACGGTGCAATTGTTGGCCTGTGCAAACGTCCTTGTTTACAGAGACTGTGGATGAGATTAGGGTTTGCATTTTTCCTATCCGGAAAGCACCTGCATAAAAGAAAGGATAACAACATGCAACTTGGTTGTGCTCACATGTGGCACACGCACATTTTTCAGTGGGAGTACATGCAGCTGGAAGCTCCAGCTATGCTGGCTGGGAAATGCTGGGAGTTGCTGGACTTCTTTTCTGTCTAAAGTTTAGACTAAAGTTGTCTGTCTAAAGTTTAGACTCTAAACATGCATAGGATTATGCCCTCACTGTCTCTAAGCCCCCTCATCATTTTTATGTATGTATTTATTTTATTTAAAATACAGTAATACCTTGGATTGCAAGTAACTTGGTT
The DNA here is from genome assembly GCA_021292165.1 of Shinisaurus crocodilurus. Classification (NCBI taxonomy): domain Eukaryota; kingdom Metazoa; phylum Chordata; class Lepidosauria; order Squamata; family Shinisauridae; genus Shinisaurus; species Shinisaurus crocodilurus. Next base: position 34,124,771 of record CM037887.1, read on the forward strand.
TGAGAGCGTTTTGCAAGACAAGCAAATTTTTAAATATTTAATTTTTTTTTACTTGATATACAAGCGACGTCTTGCAATACAAGTACTGTAGTACGGCTTAAATTAAAAATCTCTGTACAAATTTTTTTGGGGGGATTTCATTTTGATATAAGAATGTTTTGGATTACAAGCACGTTTCCAGAACGAATTATGCTCGCAATCCAAGGCATGACTGTATGTTTTAACCACCCTGTATCCACAGGATTTCAGGGTGGCCTACAAGAGTGTGAATAAAACTATTGTTTGCAGTGTGTGTATTTTCACACACACTGATCTCATTTTTTTGATCGGGTAACCTCCCTTGTGGACTGTGGGAATGCTGTGGACATTATATACCTGGACTTCAGCAAAGCTTTCGACAAAGTGCCTCATGATATCCTGATTAGTAAGCTAGCTAAGAGTGGGCTAGATGGAACAACTATCAGGTGGATCCACAATTGGCTACAGAATCGGACTCAAAGAGTGCTTATCAATGGTTCCTTCTCAAACTGGGGAAAGGTAACGAGCGGGGTACCACAGGGCTCGGTCCTGGGCCCGGTGCTCTTCAACATTTTTATTAATGACTTGGATGAGGAGGTACAGGGAATGCTTATCAAATTTGCAGATGACACAAAGTTGGGTGGAACAGCTAATACTCTGGAAGACAGAAACAAAATTCAAAGTGACCTCGATAGGCTGGAGCGCTGGGCCGAAAACAACAGAATGAAATTTAATAGGGATAAATGCCAAGTGCTGCACCTAGGGAGAGGAAACCAAATGCAGAGTTACAGAATGGGGGACACTTGGCTCAACAATACTACAAGTGAGAAGGATCTTGGAATTGTGGTAGATCACAAACTGAATATGAGCCAGCAATGCGATGTGGCTGCAAAGAAGGCAAATGCAATTTTGGGCTGTATTAATAGAAGTATAGCTTCCAAATCGCGGGAAGTGATAATTCCCCTTTACTCGGCACTGGTTAGGCCTCATCTTGAGTACTGCGTCCAGTTCTGGGCACCTCACTTTAAGAAGGACATAGACAAACTGGAGAGGGTTCAGAGGAGGGCAACAAGGATGATAAAGGGACTGGAAACAAGGCCCTATGAGGAGAGACTGAAAGAACTGGGCATGTTTAGCCTTCAGAAGAGGAGACTGAGGGGAGATATGATCGCACTCTTCCAGTATTTGAAAGGATGTCACACAGAGGAGGGCAAAGATCTCTTCTCGTTCATCCCAGTTTGCAGGACACGGAATAATGGGCTCAAGTTACAGGAACCTAGATTCCACCTAAACATCAGGAAAAATTTCCTGACTGTCAGAGCAATAAGACAATGGAATCAACTACCTAGGGAGGTTGTGGGCTCTCCCACTCTGGAGGCATTCAAGGTGCAGCTGGACAGACATCTGTCAGAGATGCTTTGACCTAGATTCCTGCATTGAGCAGGGGGTTGGACTCGATGGCCTTGTAGGCCCCTTCCAACTCTACTTTTCTATGATTCTATGATTCTATGAAATGCCTCTAAAAATGAAGGTTTCATTTAGTCATCCTGGATGATGGCTGCTACCATGTCTGCTTTCCATGAATTTGTGTAATACCCTTCTAAAGCCACTTATATTTTCTTTAGCTTTCATTCCACGGACTGTTTAGCTTAGAAAAAAGGCAAGTAAGGGGAGACATGATAGAGGTGTACAAATTAGGCTTGGTGTGGATTTTTCTCCTGCTCTCATAATATAGAACCCAAAGGGGGTCATCCCATCAAGCTGATTGGTGGGAGATTCAGGACAAATAAAAGGAAGGACTTCTTCACACAGTGCAGAGTTAAACTATGGAATTCACTTCTGCAAGAAGTAGTGATGGCCACCAATTTGGATGGCTTTAAAAAGGACTTGGACAAATTCCTGGAAGAGGATAAGGCTACCAATGGCTACTAGTCCTGATGGCTATATATTACCTACCTCCCGTCTCAGAGCTGCACTATACCTATGTACAACAGTTGCTGGGGAACATGAGTGGGAGGGTTTTACTACACTCCTGTTCTGCTTGTGGGCAGCTGGTTGGCCACTGTGTGACCCCTTGGTCTGATCCAGCATGGCTCTTCCTACATTCTTCAGTACCACCTTTACCACCTCCCAGTTAGGGCTGGGGGAGATGTACCGTACTGACCTTTGATAACACCCCGGATCCTTGGCAGCTTCTCATCAAGGGACTAGCAAGTGCTCATTCTGTCAAACTTGTCTCTTGTTTCCAGCTGGGAAGATGTCGGAGTGTGAAGGAGTTTGAGAAACTCAACCGGATCGGAGAAGGGACCTACGGCATTGTGTGTGAGTTGTGTCCCCGCCATGCGGCATAGAACCGGGAACCTGCTGCTGTGTGATCCAAGGGGCTGGGGAACCTATGCTGGTGGTGGCTGGAGGCTGAGCGCTCGGGCAAGCCCAGAGTGGACTAAGGACACACACACACCCCTTGCAGAGCCACCTGTGTTCCTCGATGCTATGGCTTCTGCAGTTTTGCAGTGCTGCTCATTGGGTCCCGGGCAGTATTCAGAATCTCAGCTGCCTGGTCTTGGCAACACACACACCCTCTCCCGGCAATGACAGATCAATATATTCAGCTCTCTTTGAAGTCTTTCCAGCAATAGGGCACCCTAGCTAAGTCATTTATTTTATTTATTTAGCTTAAGGTGGCTAACAATAATGAAATAACAATTAAAACTAATCCTGGTTAAAAACGACCTAAAACAATTCTAGTAGTCGTAGTCGTAGTTTTATCCTGCTCTTTGGCCAAAACGGCTCCTGAAGGCACCTTACATGCTCACAGTCAAATAAGGCAGGCTTACCTGCGCAACACACAAGGAAAGAAGAATGCGAAGGGAAGAGGGGAGAAATATCCTTTCACCAGGGCTGGTGGAATGGCCCTGCGCTCCCTCTCTTCTCCCTCGGTACAGCCTGCTGGAATGGCAATTAAAAACACAACAATAATATACATAGCCAGTACCCAGCCAGCGCAGCCCCTTTCAACAGCAGACCAGCTTACATGCCAAAAGCCTGCCTGAATAAGAGCCCCTTTGCCTGCCAGCCAAAGGACAAGAGAGAGGGAGCCAGCCCTCAAACGTGCCTCTGACGGCTGGTTCAAGAGAAGGGCCTCCTCCAAAGATCTGCATACTCATATTCTTGCATAATTATAAGGCCAAAGTATGAGTAATAACATTTTCATATTTCATATAGGGCAATAATTCCAGGTGGAAAAGCAGCTAACAGGACTATCCTATACACGTCTACCCAGAAGTAAGCTCTGTAGCGTACAAGGGCACTTACTCCCATGTAAGTGTGTATAGGATGGCAGCCCAAGCATGTGAGAAAGTGGGTTGTGTTGAGCCACTTAGACCCAAGAGTCAACTTCTGAGCCGGTACCTGGATCCAGGGCGGGCGCTTTCCTGGTCCGCATTTGCTTGACAGGGAGGAGGAGGAGGAGGAGGAGGGCGGCGTCCCAAAGAATGGAGCTCTGATGGCGCTGTCATTTCAGACCGCGCCCGAGACAGCCAGACTGATGAGATTGTGGCCCTGAAGAAGGTGCGAATGGACAAAGAGAAAGACGGTGAGCAGACGGGAGACGGGCCGCAGGGTTTGCCCCGTTCACCGTGGTCCGGAAACCGCCTGACCGGCTTCTGCTCCCCGCAGGCATCCCCATCAGCAGCCTGCGCGAGATCACGCTGCTGCTGAAGCTCCAGCACCCCAACATCGTGCAGCTGAAGGAGGTGGTCGTGGGGAATCACCTGGAGAGGTACACTGGCCAGGCTTTTCTCACACCCGCCACTTCACCTCTGGGGGGAAAGAGGATTCGTATTTCTGTCCACCGAATCGGGGCCTGGTCAGGGATGTTGAAGAGTCCTTGGTTTCGAGTCACGAGTCTTTGGACTCGAGTCCGAGTCCTTGGTCCAAAATGGTGACTCACGAGTCACTCCCAAAGCTGACTCCACGAGTCCCTATTAAAATCAATGGGGTTTTCCCCCAACAAAATAAGGCTATTTCAGATGTGTGGCTTAAATAAATTCTAGGCACAAGTGTGCCTTTTTATTTCAAAACTCTGCCACTGATTTTGACAAGAACAGACCAGGCAGACAAACCCAAAATAACCAGGCAGGCAGAGGAGGCAGGGAACCCCAAAACAGGCAGGCAGAGGCCTTTGTCTTGGACAATTCAACTGCTGAACAGGTCAAGAAGAGACCAGGCAGGCAGAGGAGGCTGGGAACCCCAAACAGGCAGGCAGAGGCAGCCAAACCCAAAATATCTGAAAGGTTGCATTTTAGGAAAATGATTTAAAAAAATAAACTTGCTGTACTTCCTAAAACCTATCCATGTTGCATTTGAGGAACACGGTTTTGGAACACGAGTCCTTGGTCTCGAGTCCCAAGTCCCATTAAAAATATTGGGACTTGAGTCTGACTCGGGACTCAGTCCGACTCACGTTCCTGGAGTCCGAGTCCCCATCCCTGGGCCTGGTACACATTTCCATGCTTGCACATGTGAATGCTCAAGGACTCTGGTGAGATTGCACGGGATATATTTAAAGTATGAGAGAAACACTCAGGGACAGCAGGATGGGACGGGCAGGAGCAAAGGAAGCGGTGTGGCGAACCTGCTTTATATCTGAAGGCCGGCAGAGAAGAAACCAAAGCAAAGCACGGCTTCCAGGGGGTGGCAATGCAGCCAGAGGCTGGACCTCAGGGCCAAAGTCCAGGGCCCCACAGCCCAGCGGCAGGGGACAAATGATCACCCCGAGTGTGACGGGTGATCGAAGCAGCAGGAAGCAGGCCCCGTGTCAGCACCTGGCCAGCATGGGCACATGGGGACTTCTGCTGGTAGCCGCAGCACGCGCCCCTCTTTTCTTTCTAAAACATTTTCTAGTTGGGCCAGCCGGGGATGTATGTGGTTAATGATGCAGGTTTCATTAATTATACTTTTAAAATGTATTGTTATCTTCTTCTACAACAAAATTAAATGCATTTAGCATCAGGGCAGGAGAAGCAAACTCTGTTTTATTCCTGTAGTTATGATGGTGCTACATTTTAAGTGAATTTAAAGTGTGAAACTGCACAATCAGGGTAGGCAAACAGGTTTTTAAATATTGGTTTGGTTAAACCATGGAATGGCAGAGACGGGAGAAGAGTATCAGTCATGTGCCTCAGAACTGAATTAATACCCATGGTCATATAAAGTGTGGGGGGGACCCCATAAGACCACTACATCCAGTGTCTAAAATTACCTAGCCGTACCACTGCTCCAGAATGTGGCTCAAGTGCCCAAGGCCGCTTGAAGCCACGCCTGTCCGTTCAGCCCTATACATCTGGATGGATAGCCCGTCTCCAACTGCAACAAGAAATGAGTGTGTGTGTGATTCTGCTGCAGCATTTTCCTGGTGATGGGTTACTGCGAGCAGGACCTCGCCAGCCTCCTGGAGAACATGCAGGCTCCCTTCTCCGAAGCTCAGGTGCGTACAGCCCAAACTGCAGCCAGCGCGGGGTGGGGGTGGCTGCCCCGTTGTGCTTGCCGGGATCATTGTCTGTGGCAAAACTGAGCTGAAGGCAATGCTCTGGCCTCAACCAAATTTTGGAAGGAGAGCAGGAAAAAGAGCCAGGAAGCGCTTTCCAGCTATTTATTACATTCCTATACTACCCAGTAGCTGGAGCTCTCTGGGCAGTTCACAAAACAAGAGGAGAAACCGTGAAATACAAGAACAATAAATCGTAGCGTAATCCCAGAAATTTCATTTCTTTGCACTGGACATATTGGGCTAGCAAAGTTTTTGTCATTTGTATGCTTTAGGTCGATTCAAGGAACATATTGTACTTTCTTACACTGCCTCAGGATCACACACAACGCTAAGCCATAGTGTGGTTTGTTGAAATCTGGCTTGTCGTTTTGTACGAGCCCATCCCCACAAACCATTGTTCATTACCAGCCACAAACTCTAAATAGAAGCCATGGTTTATTGTTGGCTTGTTTAAGCCATGGCCTGTTGTGATGTCTGAACTCAGAGCTGTGGCTTACAGCTGGCTTGTTTGTGCTGCTGCCTGCCCCAAAACAGAGGTCCCCAGCAAATGCAGCCTGAAAACAAAACCACTCTGAAGGCTGGCGAAACAGACCATTGTTTGCTTGCTCATCTGCCAGACGATTCATGGCTAAAGCATCAAACCGTGGTGAACATAAACCATGGTTTAGCGTTATGTGCGAATGCAGCCTATGGATCTCCAGCCCCAGTGCAGAACCTGGCACAGAACAAAGCAGTGATGCCCCCTTAATGATGTTTTGTTCATGTGCCCTGTACAGGTGAAGTGTATCATTCTTCAGGTTCTCAAGGGCCTTCAGTACCTGCATGACAACTTCATCATCCACAGGTGAGGGAAGGGACCGTGTTTCAGGCTGCAGCTGTGAGGGATGCATGGCTTACAGGTCCAGCTGTTGCCATTGGTACTTGCATGGAAACCTTGAGGGAGAGGCTGCTTAGGAGAGACAGATTTAGGGAAGGGCTCTTCCCACCTCCATCTATCCTCCCGTGGACCTCTCTTCTTTCCTCCAACGACAGAGACCTGAAGGTGTCCAATTTGCTCATGACCGACAAAGGTTGCGTGAAGACAGGTGAGACCTTGGCAAGTGCTGGCCTCTCTTGCCGACTCTTCTGCCCACCCCGGCCCCAGTTGGTTTGTAGCACAGCTGACCTTGGCCGTCTCAACTTTGCTTGCAGCTGACTTCGGGTTGGCTCGTGCCTATAGGGTGCCCGTGAAGCCCATGACTCCCAAAGTCGTCACACTCTGGTGAGTAGACTCCGAGCATCTCCTGGGGGGGATCCGTCCTCCTGCGTGGGGTGCTGATGGGGAAGGAAGGGGCTTTGCTTTCATCAATAGGCAGCTTCCCTGTGAATTTGATGCCCGACGAGCCCAAGACGAGAACGTTGCCTGGGGAAGAGGTCGTGAGGGCACTCAGGGGGAGATGTGCCCACAGCGGCCATGCACCGAGATGCTTACGATGCTGCAGGCTTTCCCAACCTGGTGTGTTGGGCTGCAAGTCCCATCATTCCCAGCCAGCATGGCTAGCTGAGAACGATGGGAGTTGCAGTCCAACACACCTGGAGGGCACCAGGTTGGGAAAAGTTGTGGTTCTGGACCCAACGGGAATGGGCGTTCCTGCCCTTTGGAAGGAAGGAAGGAAGAGCCCTTGATACCTGCAGGAAGAGATCCCTGAACAAGGGGTGGGCAACTTGTGGCCCTCCAGATGTTTTGGCCTACAACTCCCATCATCCACCACCATTGGCTAGGCTGGCTAGGGGTGATGGGAGCTGTGGCCCTCCAGATGTTTTGGCCTACAAGTTGCCCAACCCTGGCTAAACTATTGCAATATGCATCAAAGCCACCCTTTCCACACGTTGCAAGCCGATGAAAGAAGTCCCCGCTGCCCGCTTCATCCAGTTCGCAGCATTCTGGCGCCGCGACATAGGGCCCCTTGTGGGCTGGTAGGGAGGTGGAGCGTGGCCCCCTCTGGAACTCCCTCTCTCCTCTCTTCATGTCTCGCAGGTACCGAGCCCCTGAGCTGCTTCTGGGGACGACGACACAGACCACCGCCATAGACATGTGGTGAGGAGGAGGAGGACCCCACCCCCCGTGAGGCAATTTGGGTGAGGGGAGGGGCAGGGAAGATACACCCTTCCGGGCCTGGATTCACAGCTCTGCAAAGGGCTCAAGACAAACTGGTTTCCCCAGGCCCGAGTGGGGTGCGATCGTTACTGGCGGGGCCTTCTTGATGCTGACTCTGAGTCTCCCTCACAGGGCCGTGGGCTGCATCTTGGCAGAGCTGCTGGCCCATAAGCCCCTGCTCCCCGGGAGCTCCGAGATCCAGCAGATAGACATGATCGTGCAGCTCCTGGGCACGCCCAACGAGACTATCTGGCCTGTGAGTTTTCCTAGCCCACCCGTTGCTCCCCATTCCTGCGCATGCCTTGGCCACTTTGGGCCTCTTCTCTTGCCACTTTCCTTGGCGTCACAGCACTGCAAGTGGCTGAAAGGCCGGCCGGCCAGACCCCCCCCCCCCAAAGGCATGGCTGTTTCCCGACAGATCCATCCATGCAATCCACGCTACTATAAGAGATCAGGTAGGGGAGGGGCCGTAAATCAGTGGCAGAGCCCCCGCCTTCTATGCGGAAGGTCCCTGGTTCGATTCCCGGCAGCATCTCCAGTTGGGGCTGGGAAGGACCCCTGCCTCAGTGAGGCCCTGGAGAGCCACGGCTGCCAGTCAAGGTCGACAATACCGGGCTAGGGGGACTTGGTGTGAAGCAGCTTCTGATGTTCCGGGTGCGCTGCAGGAGTTTCTAGAAACCTGTTGCTTTAGATGACTCCTGCAAGCGAGCCACGCCACATCTGCTAAAGGCAAATGCTCCATTTTAGTGCCTTTCTCTGCGTCCTCCTTGCCTCCAGGGTTTCTCCAAGCTGCCCCTGGTGAGCCAGTACACCCTGCGCAAGCAGCCCTACAACAACCTGAAGCACAAATTCCCGTGGCTGTCGGAGGCGGGCCTCCGCCTCCTCAACTTCCTCTTCATGTACGATCCCAAGAAAAGGTAAGCGGGCCCAGGCTGCGCTAGTGGAGAGAGGCCAACAGAGATGCGACAATTCTGAATGGCATTCCGACTGCCCCTCTTCTAAACACGGCTAGAAAGAGGCCACTAAAATTACTGCGGGCAGAAGTAATTCTCCCCGCTGCCCCCACGACGCTCGAAATACAAAAGTCCGGGATCTGACTGGCAGCAGGTTTAAAGATAAACAGAAAGAGGCGCGTCTTCACACAACCACATCGTTGACCTGCGGAATTCATGTCAAGCTGATGTTACAGCTTTCCAAAAGTGTTCTCCAACCTTGGGTCCCCAGATGTGTTTGGCTATGCTGGCTGGGGCATGCTGGGAGTTGTAGGCCAAACATGTCTGGGGACCCAAGGTTGGAGAACACTGGCAATCCACAGAGCCGTCGGCTGCTACGAACCCTCACACCTGTTCCACGGCCAGAGACAGCTCAGTTCCACTGGCCAACTACTGGGGATTTAACCATGGTGGATGACCACCAACATCCTGACAGGAAACTGAGATCCTGAGCAGGACAGGTTGGTGGGATTAGATTTGGCCGTCCTATAATGGCCATTTCCAGCACATCATGTTAATGTGACAGTGCGAGGCACAGGTTCCCAAGCGCCTGTGGGAGCACGTCTATCCTGCGACAAATGAATCCACGGTAAGGCGAGTGTGGCTCTTTTGTGGCCGCTTGCACCCACGATATCGTTTGGCCGGGACCCCTGGTTGGCACAGGCACATTCAGGATGGAAGGGAAGCGCTGCCCCGGGGAGACCAGCTTTCCTAACACTGCCAGAACCTTGTGGGGCGGCAGGGGAAGCGTGGATCGGGCCCTCACTGTAACGTGTCCCTCCTCCCCAGAGCGACAGCTGGCGACTGCCTGGAGAGCTCCTACTTCAAGGAGAAGCCTTTGCGTAAGTCTCTCCCGCAGCTGCCTTTGCCGAGGCGCCCGGCTCGTTGCCCTCAGCCCCGCCACTGCCGAGCGCCGCAGCCTGATCCCTCTTCTCTCTTCCCAGCCTGTGAGCCGGAGCTCATGCCAACCTTCCCTCACCATCGCAACAAGCGGGCTGCCCCAAGCGCCGGGGCCAAGTGTGCGAGCAAGCGCAGCCGGCCCTGAGGAGGCTAGGGCTCCGTGTGCACCTGGCCAGGTACGTGCGTGGGCAGGGCTTCACATCAACAATCAATCAATCTCTCTAACCGATTAAAGGTGCCGGCTGGGGCATGCTGGGAGCTGTAGGCCTTTTTTCTCTGTCCAAACTTGCATCGGATTGCGCCCTAAATGCGGCAGCCCTCCACCAAAGGGCCGTCCAGTCTAGCTTTGCCTGGCCCACAGGGGTTATTTGGCTGCCTCTGGCCAACAGGGCATGGTGGAGACGGCTGGTCTCTCCCTGTTGCTTGCCACCAGCGCCTGCTAGGCAGAAGCGTCCCGACTCTCCACACATGGCCACGCTCCTCCCTGCATCCTTTCTGAAATTCGAATCCATTGGTGCTCACGGCTGCCGCCGTATCCTTTGGGCAATACGTTCCGCCAAGTCCCCTTGCACAGTGGACGGCCCTCTTAAAGGAAATCTACCGTTCTGCCTGGGAGGGAAGATACGCATTATTTTACTGTCTGCCGCAGGGGTGGGCACGTTGCAAGGGACTCCAGATGTTCGGGCCCACAGGCCGGCCGGCCGCCCCACGCTACCAGGAGCACCTGCCTGGGCACCGCAAACACTTTCTGTAAAGCCAGCCTTCCCCCAGCCTGGCGCCCGCCGGATGTGTTGGCCCTGCAACTCCCAGCATTCCCGTTTGCCCGATGAGATCTGTAGATCTCAAAAGTGTGCCGCTTTTGTGATCTTTTGGTTGGCCTAATGAAAGTGTCACACCAGCCATCCCAAGCCTGATGCCCTCCACACCGGCTGGGAATGATGGGAGTCTGGAGGGTACCAGGTTGGGGGGAGGCTGCAGAAAGCGAAGATTCAGGAACGAGATGTGCACGACTTCCCTTGTACATGATTTATTCTGCTTCTGCTGATGACGAGAAGGGGCAAAGTGCTACGCAGAGCCTCGGTATCCCATTTCCCCCAGCCCCTGGAGAGGTCAGTCACGTCGTCCCCACCTCTGGCTCCTAAGACCTCGCTCCGCCTTGCTTGCTTAACACCTGCAAGTGTCTCGAGAAGAAACCCGCAACGACGACAACGCCAGCCAGCTGGCACTGGCAGGGAGCCGAATCCTGCCCCCGGGACTCGCATTCTGTGCCTTTCCTCTCCTCCCCCTCCCCCCCCCCGGTATGCATCCACAGCAGCCCTTGGCCGAGCCCTTGGAAAAGAGCTTGGAAATCCTGGGTGCTGAAACAAGCAGCGGACAATGTTTCCAGAATGCTGCTGCCCGAAGAAGCTCCCGCAGCCTTCCCCAACCGGGTGCCCTCCAGCCGTATTGGCTACCACTCCCAGCCGGCCACGCTGGCTGAGGGATGCCGAGAGCTGTGGGACAGCACATCTGGAGGGCACCCGGTTGGGGAAGGCTGACCTGCAGGCTCCCATCAGAGGTGGCACCCGCATTGCCTCGGCACTGTCTGTTTCTCTTTTAAAGGGCCGAGGAGGGGAGAAGTCGTGCTGGGAGCTGCCAACAATGTCGGGGCGAGCCGCCAGGAGCCACCGGTGGATGTCGCGACGGCTCCCGCACCTCGCCGGAACCGCTGTCCTGCTGGATCACGCCAAGGAGCGGCTGGCGAGCCGACTCGCCCAGTTCCACCGGGGCTGACTAGAGCGCCAGCTCAGCTCCCCTGCAGCGGAGAGGGCAGGGCAGAATCCGCGCCACCGGCCAGCCCCGTCCGAAAGGGAGCTGTGTCTCAATAAAGTCTGCTGCTGCTGCCGCTATCTGTGCGTTGCGTGGAGAGGGGGGCGTGCCTGCTGAAGCTGCTGCAAGCCTTACAGCAGGGGTGTCGAACGTCGTTCAGCCCGGGGGCCAAGTTCCATTTGGGAGAAGCTCTCGGGGGCTGCATTCTAAAGGCAAAGGGGGTGGGGCCAAAAAGCCCCGAATAAAAACATATTTTATCTTAAACTCTTCCTGCCAGTAGCTAAACCTCAGGGGAGGCATTTCAACCTTTTAGAAGGGGGGGGGACCTGCACGAAAGCTGGGAAAACACCAAAGGCTCAGAAGCTGGGGGGGGGACCCCGAGGGCCAGATTTGGCCCCTATGCCTGAGGTTCTGCACCCCCATCTTTTATAGAGAGGGCTGGGAAAAATATTTTGGATCCCTAGGAGGCGGCAGCCTTATATATAGCTCCGGAAAGATTTAAGTTCCTGGGCACCACACGACATGGATAGAAGCCCAGTCCCTTTCCTTCCACGGCTTTTTTCATGCCTGCCTGCACGAGAGCCTGGCTCTCCTACTGGCAGCTCGCTCTCTGCTGTGCGCCAGGCTCTGTTCAGTGACTTAAGGGGGAGGGGGGGCAGGGCAGGGACTCCCAGCTTCCTCCTACCGCCTCCGTTGTAGCAAAACATTCCTGCTCTGTGCCGCACGCTTGGGACGGCCTCCCATGCCGATTCAGAGGATGAAATCGTGGGCGGTTCTGCAGCCTAGCAACAAACTCAGTCATGCTGAAAAGCCGCCCACTTGCGATGGCCCATCAGGCAGCAGCAGAGAGACGGAGCCGAACCAGGCAACGTTTGCCAGAGCGAGACCTTGCTTTTGCAGGGCAGCCGGAAACGGTGCTGAGAGCACTTTCAAGGATCAGGGACATCACCCCAGCGGTGTGAAAAGAAATGTGCCCGTTATTCTCGCCTCCACTGCCCCTTGCTTTTGTGTAAGAGCCAAAGCCACCCCCAATTCAAAAGGGGTGGGGGGTTCTTTGTATCTATCAGTTTTCAGAGCAGCCTTGGAAACATTACCCAACTGTTTTCTACGTCAGCAAGTCCTTGCCGGTCGGAGATGCATTCAAAACTGACTTATACCAAGGCAGACAACTGGCACAGCTAGCCCTGAGTGCCCTTTTATCCTGACTCCCCAGCGTGTCGGGCAAAGAGACCTTTCCCTGCTTTTGCTACCTGCAATCCCTTTTAACTGGAAAGGCTGCCAGGAACTGAACCCGGGGCTTCCTGCATCCAAAGCAGGCGCACCACCACCAAGCTCAAGTCCCTGACTGGCTGCTGGCCAGCAAGCTTCACGCTTACAGGGACGGCCATTTTGCACAGAGGTCCAAACTACCCACACAAGGGGACGGGGGAACTCCAGAGAATCGGGCAGGTTTTACTTAATTTATTTCAAACTGCATCGTCTGTAAGACACCAGGGAGGTGGCGAATGCCACGGGGCTCAGGCACAGCGCTGACCTTGCATGACGTCAGGGGCTCGGACCCTGCCACAAGGGATGTCCCGTCAGAGGAGAGCCCACTTGAAGAAAAAGCACCCCGGCCCCGGCCTACGCCGAAAGGAGGGGCGCGAGGATTCGGAGACAGGGTTCCGTCACGACCCCGTCTGTCCTCTTCTCCCGTGCGATTTCCCTCTACACGTTTCGAGGCGTGGGTGAGGGGAGCTGCCCAGTTTTGGAATGTTGGAAGAAGCAGACACACCCCGGAGATGCGCGTCTCATAAAACATTTCTGTGTCCCAACATTACGAAGAATAGAATCTGGCAAATATATTCCCCACCCGCCCTCATCACGCGTCGGCCCCAACGTTTGTCATTAGCCGGATGCAGCCGCTCTGATGGGCGGGATTCCGGAACCAAGCCGCGCCCAACGCCCAATGGGGAGGCTTCGGGAAATCCCCACTTGCCCAATGAACGTCTTGTCTGGCAACGGATCCTTCAGACAAACCAATTCTGCCAGATTTGCAGCGTGTAGGACAGCCTTCCCCATCCGGGCGCCCTCCAGATGGGCTGGACCACAACTCCCATCACCCCCCTGGGTGTTGTAGTCCAGCCCATCTGGAGGGCACCCGGTTGGGGAAGGCTGGAGTTTGGTCTGCGAGTCAGTCCCACCGGGAGGAAAAAGCAAACACGCACCCAACGCCATACATGTCTGTGACCGGCTAGCGGTTGCTTCTCCCGCCCCCACATTTTCAAAATTGGAGAGGGGGAAAAGTGCTGTCAGGAGATGGGGGTGGTGGGGAAAGCTGGCTTAGCGTGTGCAGACCTTGACGCAGCACCGGACCGGCAGAGAGCGAGAGCGCACAGCCCTGCCCTCCGAGGTCCAGCAGAGACCCACGTGGCTTTCCGGCCTCACTGCCAGGCCCCCGTCACTTCCTGCAGCAGCTTGTCCACCTCTGTCCGCTGCAGCCAGAGGCGCTGCTGCTTCTCGCTCTGCAGCTCTTCCACGTGGTGGTTGCTCCGGCACGCCTGGGCCCCGTCGCAGCCGCTGCTGTGCAGCAGCCGGCAGGTGTTGCAGCAGGATGACGGGAGGGCGCCCGGGCGCATGCACGAGTGCAGGAGGTAGTGGGGCGGCTCGGCCACCGCGCCCAAACCGGCGGCCAGACCCTGGGCCCGGCGCATGCCCACAGGGCTCAGCTGGGGGCTCCTCGGCTTCCTTGACGCGGGGGAGGCCGGATCGCTTGCTCCGTGGGGCGTGGGGCCGGGGCTGTCGTAGTGAGGGCCGGGAAGCAAGAACCGCCCCCCCGGCTGCGTGGGGTAGTCTGCGTCGGCCGTTCTGCTGAGCTCCCGCCTCAGGGAGATGAACGAGAAGGAGGTCTCAAGATCGAGCCCTTCGGAGCCCGGGACCCCATTGCCGCAGGGCTGCTCCGGGCCGGACGGCCACCACTTGCTCCTGCTCTCCACCAGCCCCTGCGGGCTCCGTAGGCGCGGCTCTCTGCTCCACAGCCCGGGGCTGCTGCGCTCGCAGAGGGGCAGCGGATGCTGCGGCGGCGGAAACCTGCTGCTCAGAGGCTCCCGACACGGGCTCTGCCCCTCGGGGCTCTCCCTGTACAGATCGATCCCATCAGCGGGCTCCGTGCGGAAATCTCTGCCCCTCGGCCGCCGCACCAGGACCTGCAGTTTGGCCACACAAGCCTCCAGGCTGCCCTTGGCTTCCCTCCGGGCCTGCAGCAGATCTTCCGGGCCCACGGCGCAGGGCTCCAGCTCCTTCACCAGCTTCCCCAGGATCTCACACTCCACCCTGGTGGCAAAAAAGCCACACGCCGCGGAGAGCAGGCTGGCCCCGGGGGGCAGCTGGGAGATCTCCAGGTGGAGGTCATCTCTCTGGATGTAGCCCAGCCGGCGGAAGCTCTTGGCGAGGTCGGCCTCCGGCACGACTCCCTGAAGGACGTGCACATAGATGCCGGAAAAGGTCTGGAAAGAAAGGCTCCGGTGAGCTGCCCGGCTCCCTCGCCGTGCAACGGCTGCGCGAGCATGTGCAGCACCGCAGCGGCCCACTCCCGGCTGCCCCCATGATACTCACTTTGATGGTGCCAAATTCCTTGCGCCAGGGGAAGAAGTAGAGATTGATGGCCGCCATCTCCAGCACCTCGAAGGCCCTGCCAAGGCTCCGGAGCGCCGTTCTCAGGTCCAGCTGACCCCGCAAGGCCACAGAGAGCATGGCAAAGGTGTCCTCCCCTCCCAGGGTGTAGTGCAGCTCCGGATCCTCCAGCAGATGGCGCCACAACAGCTCCTTCAGGGACCCGTCGGTGCAGATGTCAGCACGGCCCCGGCGGAAGTCTCTCTCCATGCACCGGTGGTACTCCTCCTGCAGCGCAGCACCGGGACTCATCCTGCATCAGGATAAGAGCAGAGCCCTGAGCGCTGAGCCCACCCCCACTTGCAATCCCACCGACACCCTGGTTCTCACAGGAGGGAGGGGGCGGAACGGGAACCGGTGCAGAAGCAAAGCAACTGCATTTAAGCTTCAAGGCCGTAATACTGAAGGCTGCAGAGAGCATAGCAGCCTCCTCCAATCCGGTGCCCTCCAGACCGGACTGGGCTGCACATGGCTGGGAATCACGGGCATCCCAGTCCAAAACATCTGGAGGGTGCCAGGCCGGGGAAGGCTGAAGCACAGGGTTGCTGCTGCTGCTGCTTTGTAATCAGAGGAACCGTGGCACAGGTACATTTTTTTCCTGCAGCAGGAATATGTGTGCAAAGTAAATCCACATTCTGCCCGAGAGGCCCTGGAACATAAACTGCAGGCCATCAATAGACAAATGCGGCACGGGCAGAGACAGCTCTTTCACGTGGACGTTCTCACTTTCCGTGTTACATTCACAATCTGCTCCCTTTAAAGAAGAGAAAAAAGCAAAGAACAATGTGACAGAAAGGGGAGGCGAGACCACGTGACAGGCAGGGGAGTTTTATTTGTTATTTTTGTTCCAATGATTCCTTCCCCGCCTTTTGGAGAAAGCCCCTGTGCTGCGCAAAGAAGCTCTGCTCCCCGACCAAACTGCTGGAGACTTTGGCAGACATGTCTGAAGCGTTTGCAAAAACATAGAGGCTCATCCACGAGCATCTAAACAATCCCTTTGCAATTCTTCAGAGAAAGCCACGGCTGCCCGGTTTCTGCCCCAGCCCTCAGACTCTTGCCAAGTCCCACACACGCGTGGACATACGGACTGCCCAGATATTTCCACACTAGCCCCTTCCTCAGTCCCAAATGAGGAGGGTTCAATCTCAGGCTCGCAAATCCCAATCCGGCCCTCAGGAGGGACGGGGTGTGTGTTCCCAAATGGCCCCACCCCCTTTTCCTTTGGTGGTTTCCCAGCTTTTTGCAGGGTTCCCCCATTCTAAAGGGTTGACATGCCTCTCTGAAGGCTGAGTGACTGACAGGAAGCGCTTGAAGCTAAAAATAGGCTGGTGTTTTTGGTATCTTGGCCCCGCCCACCACTGGGATGCGGCCCTCGAGAGCTTCTCCGAAGTGCAATTCGGCCCTCGGGCTGAAAGAGGCCAACACCCCTGTCCTAAACCACTGCATTCTTGCGGTTTCCTGGTTGTCGCCCTATTTTCTTCAAGCCCCCCTACTTTTTCCCGCTTCCAGCCACTTGCTGCCCAGAGCGCTCAGGTGCGACTGCCGGCCGTGTCTCGCCTGGTGCAGCGCAGTGATCCGTGACCGTGCCGCTGCCCGTGGAACCTCCTCACCTCCTGCATTACGCCCCTGCTCCCAATTCCCTTCACTGCCCCTCTCTCCACAACTTGTGTGCCCTGGTGAAACTGGCCAGTTTCACCTTGCAAGTCTAGTCAGGTTCACCGCGCCGCCTTTAGACTTGTCGACCTTCAGTTACGACTGTGCTCTTTACCACTGAGTTGCACAGCCGTCCTTGTGGGGGGGGGGGGGGACGACAACAACAGCCTAAAATCACCTACTGAATCAGCAGCGGCAGCAGGCAGGACTCCTGCCTGGAACCCTGGAGGGAGAGCCACTGCTGCCAGTCAGTGTCGACAATACTGGGCCGGTTGGACCCAGGGTCTGACTGTGCGCAAGGCGTCTCCCGATGTTCCTGAAAGTGGGCAGAGGGCAGGGGTAGATGGCTGTCCGGGTCTGGAGAAGGGCTGGCCAATCTCTGCTTCCTCTCCCCAGCGCAGTGCCGAGGCTCTGCCTGTGTCGCCACGTGAGTGGCCTCAGCCCCCCGCCTGCCCCACACATGCCCGGCAGCCAAACAGGCAGCCTCACCCCTGCTCAGGGAGGGAAAGAACAGGACCAGTCCGGACAGCCAAAGCACCCAGCGTGGGAGCGGGCAGCCCCCATCCAAGAGAAGGTGCGTGTGTGCGGGGTGGGGGGGATCACGTCCTTCTTGGCCCCACTGCCCCCTCTCTCCCTCCCTCCCTCCCGCAGGCTTCAGGCTCAAAGCTTCTTGCCTGCTCTCTCTCTCTGAAGACTTCCATCAAGCAGCACCTTTCTCGCTAAAATGCACAGGGACGAAATCATGTGCCGTCGCTTATCAGCATCATCATTATTACTTTTACGCTTATCTATTACTATTATCATTACTATGGTCCTTAAATTATTATTAAGCACCCCTGCTATTAATGTATAGTGCCAGCCAGGGCAGCCTTCTTGTCAATGCAGTTTCTGTATTACTATCAAAGTAAGTCGCTATCAGAGCCTTTTAGAATCAAAAGATGGGCCACAGGCTCTAAAAATAAAACATGTAAGGCACCAAGCCCAGCAAAAGGGTGTGCTGAGAGCTACCAGGCACCTGTCCCCTAGGTAACAAGCCCACCCACCAGACGGCCAAGTGCCAGGAGCGAAAGAGGGGAAGGGGCTTCACTTTCGGGGGGGGGGAAGGGCGGTCAGAAAACGGGGAATGGGGAGCGTGGGGTCACCCTAAAACTGTCACAACCTCAGTGTGGTTATGTATGTGGGATGCCCCCCACAAAGGCAGGGAACCGTGTGTAGTTCCGGTGATTGCGGTTCCATCATGGGCTCCAAGGGACGGTACGGGAGGCAGCCAGTTGGGGTGGGGTCGGAGTCACCATTCAACAGGGGAACTCTGGCAAAAAAAGCAAAACCAGAAGCCAGGTGGCGCCTTAAAGGCTGCCGGACATACAGCCATTTGGTAGTACTTATGAAGTGCCAAAGACCGTGCTAGGCGCTGTACAGAAACTAAAACAGGTGTGTGCAGCTGCCTGCAGGCTCACAGTCAAAAGCAACATTGCCCCCAACCTGGCGCCTTACAGACGCATCGGACCGCAACTCCCACCATCCCAGGCTATGATGCCTAGGGATGATGGGGGGTGTCGTCCAACACATTCGAAATTTAATTTTTTAATAAATTTAAAAGACTGTGGCGGCAGCCAAAGGCCGCACAGAGTCGGATGCCGCCGCCGCCGTCATTCGGGTGCCACAGGGCTCTTGGTCGTGGCTGCTGCAACAGAGTTGCGAGGGGAGCGGGGGGTGGGGGGGGAGGTGATCCCTGCCGAGGGCGCAGAATTGGGGGGGGGCGCTGATTTGGGGCTGATGTCGGCCCCTCCCGCTGCCCTCCAAGGCGAGGGCAGGCCCCACTGCGGGCCCAGGCGGCGGGCCCCACGACTCAGGCCCGTTGGGATTCGAACTCGCGCCGCGCTCACCTGCCAGCGCTCGCTCGCTCACTCCGCGGCCCCTCGCGCGCTCTCTCTTGGCGCGCTCCCGCCACTTCCGGTTCCCCCCCCGCCCACAAGCGGAGATTACGTCACGCCCCGAAGCCCGGGCACGATTAACCGTTTCACTGCCGCGCCTCTCCCCGAGGGATGCTTGCTTGCTTCCATTCCTTTCTTTATTTTAAAGAAACGGAGTTTTGTTTTCCTTCTCTGTCTTTATTTATTTATTTCATTTATACCCCGCTTTTTTTCCT
Organism: Shinisaurus crocodilurus; assembly: GCA_021292165.1. NCBI lineage: Eukaryota > Metazoa > Chordata > Lepidosauria > Squamata > Shinisauridae > Shinisaurus > Shinisaurus crocodilurus. The sequence goes on from CM037887.1 coordinate 34,143,631, forward strand.
TCAAGGAACCCAAGGCGGCTTACATAATCCTCCCTCCCTCCCTCCCTCCCTCGCCCCCTCCCGGGCTCCGCTGTACCCTGATTCCCGGGGCGCCGATCCTTCCTCTCAGGTGGACTGTACTGTCAGTCGGGGCTGCGGTGATGTGAGCCTAGGGGCGACTCCCCGCTCCTCAAACCACGAAAGAAAGAAAGATCTGCTTTAAAGTAACGAGCGGAGACGCCAAACGTGTAGACTATGTGCTTTATAGTCCGACTTTCCCCCTACATTTTGTGGTAGACTATCAATGGGCACCGCTGGAGCTGTTCTCTCCATTGTGGCATAGAGGCCTTCTTCCATTGGTACCCCCGAGTTTATGTCTCCCTCCCCTGTTGGATTCAGTTTAAAGCCCTCCTGATTAAGTTCCTCATGCTGTGTCCAAACACATTCTTCCCAGTCCTTGTGAGGTGCAACCCTTCAGAAGAGGAGACTGAGGGGAGATATGATCGCACTCTTCCAGTATTTGAGGCGATGTCACACAGAGGAGGGCAAAGATCTCTTCTCGGTCATCCCAGTTTGCAGGACACGGAATAATGGGCTCAAGTTACAGGAACCTAGATTCCACCTAAACATCAGGAAAAATTTCCTGACTGTCAAAGCAATAAGACAATGGAACCAACTACCTAGGGAGGTGGTGGGTTCTCCCACTCTGGAGGCATTCAAGGTGCAGCTGGACAGACATCTGTCAGGGATGCTTTGACCTGGATTCCTGCATTGAGCAGGGGGTTGGACTCGATGGCCTTGTAGGCCCCTTCCAACTCTACTTTTCTATGATTCTATGATTCTATGATCTCATTGCTTTGCGCGAAATGTACTGAGTCGTCGTGCATGCCAAGGCCTTCCGAACTGCCCTTTCTATACAGCTGCCGGGGATGACACGCCGGGCAAAGCTGCTGCGCAAGGACGCTAAAAGCAGCCGAGCAAGACGCCCCCAGCGACGGTTTGCGCTTCTGGGCGGCGCCTCCAGCCCGCAGCCGGGCCCGATTCAGCTGAAATGGGCACTTCCCCCTCCCTCCTCACCCCAACAGCTGGGCCGCTTCACTCTAAAAGCCAGTGTTCTCCCAACCTTGGGTGCCCAGATGTTTTTTGGCCTACAACTCCCAGCATGCCCCAGCCAGCTATGCTGGGAGTTGTAGGCCAAAAAAACATCTGGGGACCCAAGGTTGGAGAACACTGCTCTAAGCACACCAGGTGGCGCCCTCGGACTGCAGGGAGGGAGGCAGGGATCTTCCTCCTGCTCCTGCTGCCGCCGCCAGATGTTGCCTGAACCAGGCAGATGGCCTATCTCCGCTCATTCTCCCTCTAATGCAGTGATGGCGAACCTTTTTGAGCCCGAGTGCCCAAACTGCAACAACACAAAACCAACTTATTTATTTCAAAGTGCCAACACCGCAATTAAACCTGAATACCGAGGTTTTAGTTTTAGAAAAACAACTCATACAGTTGTCCGAACTAATTAACATCTTTTGTCTTAAAAGAAAAACACAATAACAGAACTTTCAATGATACAGTTTTTTGTTGGGGAAAAAATCAACTCAAAAAATTATTATAGTACTACATTGTACACATAGCCTGAAGGGAATTTATACAAACTTTTTAAATAATTAGGCACATGTATTTTTGGATAAGGGATTCTCAACTTGTAATATGATTATATATGCCAGACTGAAATTGTATGGGGCAAGCTTTACCCTGGGTTCTTTTCCTGCTTCTACAGGTGTCGGATTAGTAAAAGTAAAAGTCAACCTGTACTAGGATGAGCAAGATAAACAAGAAAACTAAACGTGCTTAACACATTTTAAACACTTTATGTCATGGACTGCAAAGACTGCATTAGGTAAAAGTTTGCATTGGGCATGCTTTTGCACAATTAATGTGATTTTTGCTATTGCCTACATGCTGATATTTTGTCAAACCTTGGCTCATACTCCGTTAGTTTGAGAGCAACACATGCAGCACTCAGGTCAACTGTTAGGGCTTTACATCCAAGCCATGTTCTGTGCATCATTCTTCAAAATCTTTTAAATGTGATGACAATGTAGAAAAGAATTCTGTAACAGGAATTCTAGAATAAAATCATTCTGTTTCACACTGTGAGAAAGAACAAGATCATTAGTGTTTTGCAGAAGGGGACAGTCTTTTTGCAATCTGGTGACCAATGGCTCGAGTGCCCACAGAGAGGTCCCTGCGTGCCAGCTGTGGCACCCGTGCCATAGGCTCACCATCACTGCTCTAATGTCTCCACCACCAGCAGGCATGTTTTGAGCCAAGGTGACAGCGATCCAGTCAGTTCCGGCCAGAGGTCGTTAATTCTTGCATTCATTGCGCGAGGCTCCAAGAGCAAAATACTTTGTTTTGGCCTGGTCCCACCTCGCAGGGTCACTGTGAAGTTAAAATGCCCCTCTTAGCCCTTGGGAAGAAGGCTGGGCTGTGTATTCATTAACACCCTTATTTTGATTTCCTGCGGTCGACTAAGCACGGACTCCTAGTGTGGGGCAGTCATTCAGCTCCTGCAACCCTCAGCCTGGATCTGCAATGCCAGAAGCCTGCAGGAGTGATGGGGGGGGGGGGGTCTATTGCAAAGGGAGTGGCCCGTGCATACACTACAGGGCCATGGCGATTCCCAGACTAGGAGGCAGGTTGTGGGGGCAGGTCCAAGCTCCTCCCGCTCCCCCACCGGTCAATTTCTGTATGGTTGATAAGCACAGTCTTCCGACACAAACACACATGCGGTCAGTAGACCATGCAAGAGCCCAGTGGTGCAACTGACCTTCTTCTTCTAGTGCGGCTCCCTCCCCCCCATCCCTGGCACGTAGAGTTGAGTTTGCCTGCAGAAATTGCTTCCATTTTCTCTCCTTTTATTGTTCTTCCTCTGGGCCCAAGACAAGAATGAAACACAGCCACGCTCCAGGCCACGAAGTTTGCCATCACGCCCTTGAGGATGGGACACGGCCTCCCACAAGCCACATGATAGAACCACAATCCGTGAGGCACACCCACCCACCCCAGTCAACAGCCATGCTCCGAGTTTGGTCTGCTTGGGACTGTGGAAGGCCTGTGATCCCTTTCATCGAGAAAAACTCTGGGAAAGATTGATCTGGCTTTGTGTCTGCCATTTTGTGATACCAACGTGGCATCGCCTTTCCCTGCCAAAGACGTGTGGTGAACAGGACCAGGAGGTGGGGATACAGGAGGGTGGGTGGGTGGGCGGGCCTTGGCTTCCTTGGAGGTGGGACTCTCGGGTGCTTTCCCTACTTATTCTCCTGCTTGGGAACTGCAGGCTCACTTGCCCTTCGGTGGCTGGCTTCCGAGGCGCACGATCGGTCTCTGCTTGCCAGGATGTCTACAGCGGACCGGGTGGTGCTGGTGCTTGGCGGAGCCGGCACGGTGGGCTCAGGGATTGTCAAGGCGTTTCTGGAGAAGGGTAAGGCGCACGGTGCTGGATCCCTTCTGGTGAGAGCCTGGCTCCAGAACCAGCAGCTCACATGCATGTGTGTCCGTGTGTGTGTGTGTGCGAACGTACATCTGAAGGGTTGTGTGAGTGCTGCCGTTCCCTGATCAGGCCTGCATCAGCTTTCCTGCCCTGCTGGCCTTCTGGTGTGTTGTAATCCTGCTGCCGGCAGTTCATTTCTGCAAAAGGAGATGCTGGGGCCGTAACCTACCATGGAAGCTCTAATCTCCTAAACTCAGGGCTGGGGTTCCACATGCACACGATTGGGGGGGGGCAGTTTCCTGTGGCTACTGTGTGATGAAACTTTGTGCATGCCCAGACATACACTTGGCTCTCTGATTACCTCGTGCATCCCAGGCTTGAACCCGAACATTAAAAACAGTTCCAAACACCAAGACCGAGTTATGTTTCGGCAGCTTCCCTGCAATCGCTTAGAGTCTAGACATAGGCACCACTCACATTTCGTGGGCCCTTCCGATGCTCCGTCGTTGTCCACGCAGGCTTCCGTGTGGCCGTCATCTCCCGGGATGGAAGCAGACTGGAGAAGCTGAGGAAGTTTTTGCCGGCATCAAGCTGCGACTGCCTGCACACACTCGTTGGCAACGTGGGTAAGGCGCAGCGGGAAGTGCGCAGCCACCGTTTTGCAAGCAGGCCTCCCGAGAGCTCTCCTGGATGGTGCGCTGGTCGGGATGGGCCCTCATTTTTTTGTCTCCACAATGACTGGGAAGGGGGTTTGGATGGGATGGTGGAGCGAACACTGCCGCTCACACAAAGGTCCAGAAAGGACCAGCTCATGGGACAGGGATGTGGCGATGGAAGACTTAGGCTGTATTATTGGGGTAGCAGTGGCTAGAAAAAGAAAAGGCAGAAGGCAACCGATATCCTCCAAGAGACAGATGGGCAGATAACAGCATCCCGCAAGGAGCTGGTAAGGGGCCACGCCTTCCGAAAGCAAAGAGCAGAGCCAAAAGCGCATCTTGCACAAACAGGGTAAATCAACGTCATTTCAGGATTTGAATTGTGACGGGGAGTTCAGGGTTTGCTTTTGAAATCCACCTTTGAGAGATACTGTTAAGAAAATGAAGGCTTAATTAATTCCTCTGGATAAGGCCATCGGGCGAAGTATCCACTTGCCATTCTGCCCACCACAGCCAGCCAGCCAGCCACAAACGTGCTGCAGCCAGCTGGAGGGCCACGGGTTCTCGCTAGGGGTTAGCAGTCCGCCAGCAGCATGTGGAGACAGACCATCCCTTCTATGGGAGCTTGCGGAGGGAGGGAGGGAGGGAGGAAGCAATTTGTTCATGGTAGGGAGGCAGCTGCCTGGTCTCTCTCTCTCCCTCCCTCCCCTTCCCACACTTATTCCATCCAGGATCTGAGGAAGGAGCGGAAGCCGCCAAGGAGGCCCTGCTGAAGAGCGCTGGGAAGGTGACGGACGTGGTGTCCTCGCTGGGCTTCAGCTGGTGGCAAGGGGGGCCCCCTCACACTCAGTCACTGAAGGAGCTGCACCAGGTGAGTGGGGAAAGGAGATGATCTGTTATTATATATTATTAAATTAGATGGTTATATATTGGGGGTATTTTATACTATATGTTATATTATATTGTTTGGGGTTTTTGTTTTGATCTTTGGGTCAAGCTTGGAGGTGGTGCTTTTCCTTGCACACAGGGCTGTGCATTTTTGTACAGAAAAGTGGCATCACGTTTGTAATGGCCACAGTGCAGGGAACCTCCTGCCCGTCCTTAGGGATGGCGCTTCCTCCGTGATGCTGGAGCGGGCAGGGGGGACAGCTTTGTGCAGAATGCTGATGGAAGCAACATTTAATCTGAGGTTAAAACTAGAGATCAGTTATACTCACAGGATGCCAAGAAAGATGTGGAAGCCATCTGACAAACAGGATTTAGTAGGTGGTGCCATCTTTATAAGGGCGAGCAATTTTCCACTCGTTACCGGTATTTTGATTCCTTGACTCACGCTGAGCTAAGGCCAGCATTTACGGAATTATTTTCAGACTGCACCGTCTTCATACTTGGATTGGAGCCATGCAAATGTCCCTGTATTTCAATATCTGTGTATATGTAGAGGCTATTATTCGTTATATAATCCTCTGTGAATTGTATGCCAGTCCCAGGAAAATCTCTTGCACCTTTGTGCGGAGGAATGTCCAACAGAACCATGGCTGGGCAAATGTGCCAGCTACTTGTCGACAGGGAAGTTTCTGTAACCAATCAAGTAACTTTATTTGCTGCTACTACTAAAAGGATTACAGCAAAGGTTCTAATGACTGTTGCTGTAAACTTGCACACGATGAATTTATTTGATTGGCTTGTTCCATCTTGTGTGTGTGTGTGTGACTGTCTTTTTTCTCGTGAGATTCAAAGAACCTGTGGTTATATGCCATAAAACTGAGTGACTGGCTGATGGAAGCAACACAAGCAGCCACCCTTGAGGCAAAACAATAAGCCAGGGCAGGAACTGAGAATGGACAGGGAGACAGATCGAAACTCTAGGAAGCGCTTGTCTGAGACAAGTTCAGCTGAGCAAGCAGAGGGCGTGCAGGAGTGTTTCCCAGTGGCAGTGGGGGAATATCCTTCCCTGTAGGTTCGCAAGACCCCTGGTGCAGAACCTTCAGCATAGAGAATGATCACCGGTGCTCGTCCGACTCCACTCCCGCTGCAGGTCTTGGACACCCTGCTACTCAGCACGTTCACGGCCTGGAAGGCATTCTTTCCTCTTGTCAAGGACAACCCCAATGGCTCCTACACCTTCATTACAGGTGAGACGCCCGGCCTGCAGTAAGTAACCTTTGAGAAAGAACTTTTGCTGGGGCTTGAGCCAGTCTGTAGGGCTGCCCAGCCCCAATGGAAATCCACTCTTCACGTGTTCAGAGGCATCCGTTACCTTTCCGCCTACCCAAATGGAGTCCCGGGATTCCATGTGAAGCCCAACCTCCAGTTAAGCCTTGTGTGTCTGGGCACGTGGGCCGACATTTACTGCCCCCCACAATTGGCATTTGTGGGGCAGATCATAGCCTGTGGCGACGGGTTGGCCGGGACCAAGCCATCGGCACATAGGCGGATGCCCCGTGCACTACGCTGGAGGCTGCCTTAGGCCAGGCGGACCGCGGATCCCTCTAGCCCGGAACCGCCTTCTCCGACTGGTAGCGGCTCTTCAGGGGCTGAGGCTGGGAGGGGGCCTCTGCAAAGGTGTCCCTCTTCCTGTGTGTGGAGATGCCCGGGGCTGACCCTTGGACCTTCCGCGTGCAAAGCGCCCGCTCTAGCACTGAGCTCTGGCCCCTGCCGAGGGAGTGGGGAAGAAACACAGCCCCGGCCGGCCGGCGGCTGCTCCCCGGGTCCAAAGACGGCTAAGGTGACGCCTCCGTTCCAGGTGGGGCTGGCGAGCGTCTGCTCATGCCGGGCACCGGTTTCCTGACCCTGGGGGCCGCTGGGGCCTTGGCCTTCTCTCTCGTGGTGCGCGAGGAGTACCCTGACGTTTCCTGCAAGCTGAACGAGGTCAGTGCCAGGCTGGCGGTGGGTCGGGGCTGCTGGAATCGGCTTCTTGGTTCCAGTCCCGGCTGCCTCCCTGCCCACTTCTGGGGGGAGGCGGGCACATCCGCACTCCGGGTTCTCTAAATGGCGGGATGGTCAGCATCTACAGCACATTTGCAGTCACGGCAGGAAAGGCCTTGCTGGCAAGGAAGGATGGGAGCTGTAGTCCGACACATCTGGAGGGCGCCAGGTTGGGGAAGGTGGGACTAAAGGTCTTCTGTTCTCCACGAAATGGCGGCATGAGCGGACTCAGGGTGCTCCCGCCAAGCAGCAGGACTCAGGCTGACATGGGGAAGTGGGTCAGGCTGCGGGGGGGGGGGACCGTCCCCCCCCCTTTGGTGCCTGTTCTGGCATGCCTTTGCTTGCCTCAGCAGGTGAAGATCGACATGGGCGTGACCACGCCAGAGCGCCTGCGCCCGGGCTACGTGAGCCACCTGGAGGTGGGCGAGGCAGTGGCCTCCCTGGTGGAGAAGAGAATCCTCTCGCATGCGGTGCTGAGCGCCAGCTCGCCTGCTGACCTCAAGACCCTGGCGCGAGAGGGGAAGATCTGAGGCACCGGCCAGAAGACCTTCCTGCTGCAACCCGCCTGTAGCCCCCCCCCCCCGTGCTGATCCTTTTTGTGTCTGTGGGCCCCGGCGGGGAAGGGGGAGGGGGCATTGCTGCCCTGAGGCGGGTTTCTGGTGGGCAGCCCGGCTGCTTCTCCTCCGCCCAGGCCACCTTCAGCACCAAGCGGTGACTGACAATTTATAAAGCAGGAGTGCAGAACCACAGGCCCAGGGGCCAAATCCAGCCCACTGGAGGTCCCCAGAGGGCCACTCACCCCTTCCTCCCTGACCTCTAATCACAGGGTTTCTCAGATTTTGCATGTCCCCCCACCCGTTCTAAAAGGCTTAAATGCCTCTCCCAAGGGCTGTTACTGGCAGGAAGAGCTTTCAGCTACGAGATGCTGGTATTTTGGGCATTTTGGCCCCACCCCTTGTCTTCAGCCCCGCCCCCTTTGCTTTAAGCCCCACCCACCGCTGGAATGTGGCTCTCAAAAACTTCTCAGAAATCGAATTCGGGCTGAAAGAGGTTCGACACCCCGGCTTTAAAGAGTGCATGAAAGTAACACGTGAGAATTGGCAACACACACATCTTCGAGGTGGTAGGGAGGGCAACCCAACGAGAAAGACAACCCTGAGCTGGATCTGGCCGAGAGGGATGGGCCAGGGATCCCATCTCTCCCAGCTCCCTTGAACCTTCAGGGCTGCACCTGTGGGTTGTGGGCAGGTGAGACGACTGTCAGCTGTGACGCTGTTGACGTGTAACCAGGTGCTGTACCGAGAGTACTGTGGCCCAGCTCTATGGCAGCCTAACTCAGCCCGGCACCCTCCTGCCGCGTGCGGACTACAACCCCATCATCCCTAGCCAGCATTGGTGAATTGATGGGAATTGTAGTCCAACACATCCAGAGGGCTCCAGGTGGGGAAAGGCTACACTAAGGGCTTATACGACGTGCATTAGACCGGGATGAGGGGAGGGGTCCGGGGACAATGGCCGAGGAAAGGGGGAAGGTGGTGGCCAGAGAGGCCATGCTGGCCATGTTCCCGGGGGCCTCCGCAGTCAAGCGAGCTCTGCCAAGCGCCCTTCGCTTATCCAAGACATGCACCCGGCTGCTGCATTTATTTCCCCCCCCCCTCTTTAAGCTCACTGTCCACAGAACCCATGTGCGCGGCCTTGGGAGAGACGGACACCCTCGCTCCAGAGCGGCCCCGTCCTGGCGATGAGGTCCTGCGTGCCTCCCTCTCTGCAGACCGCTCCAGCCCGCAGCCTGCCGGGGCTCCTCTGCCTTGGGAGAGCGAGTGATCCCGCCCGTCGTGCCGAACACAGCCCTGCCTCTGGGAACTGTGCCTGGAACGGAGCGCGCCAGAGACGCATGGCGCCACCAGCCAGCCCCCCTCGCATGCTCCTGCCATGATGTGGGCCCCGTGAGACGCCGTTTGTCATGTCCTAGCGCACCTTTTCATAAATGTTTTCTTATATTTAAGAAACCCCAAATGCTCTCCAGTGTTTTCCTTCCTTGTTCAAAAGCTGCCTTTCAGAGATCTCCAGCAGGCTCTGCTTGCATGGTGGTGGGGTGAGCCGCTACCTTGTGGGGTGGGGGTGGCCCAGCCATGGAAATGGAGCCGCAGCTGGCACCGCAGGGTTGCCAGTGGGATGGGAATTCTGTCGGACCTTTGCATTAAGGCCAAAGCAGAGGTGGTGTCATGTCCGGGGGCAGCCCACTAGGGCCGGCGTCCCCAATCTTTGGGAGCCCGTCTGCCCCACCACCCTGCCGTCCATGGGCACTTCCTGAAATTCAGGCACAGGGCATCGTGTCCCCCTGGATGAGCTGCCTTTTTCCCCACATGCCCCCCCCCCGAATCTTTCTGCCTGAGGTTTTTTCCTGCAATCCAATGCCCTCCTCTCCCGTCTGTAGTACATCCCTTTTTGCAAATAGGGGGGTCCTTAGGAGACAGGGTCCTTTACAGACACAGAGACTTTAGGATATGAAATTAGCATATGCAAACTTGGGGGGGGTTGGTCCTGTGGACCTGAGCCCCGGATCTTCTTGGTACCCAGCACTACCCCTGGGCCGAAAGCAAGCAGCCGTCAGCCTTGCGGGATCTACTTTGTTGTTCACCGGACCCTCAAGATCCACTGACCGGACCCTGGAGCAAAGAGATACGTTTTGCACAGGGGTGTGGTGGGATCTCTTTCAGCCCGAGGGCCAAATTCTATTCCAGAGATGATGGAGGGGGGGGCAAAGTACCTGCATACTTTAGCTTAAAGCTCCTATGGCCAGCAACCAAGCCCGAGGAGGGGCCCTTTGACCTTTTAGAAGGGGGGAGAAATGCTGGGAAGCCACCAAATGACCAGTCTGAGGGGAGAGGGTGGGGCCAGGAAACTGGGGCACAGCCATCTGGGGAGCCCCAGGGTGCCAGACCGGGACACCGGGAGGGCTGGATTTGGCCCGAGCCAGGGCTTACCCGCCCCTGATTTAGCATGAAAGAATTCTGAGGCCAGGAATTATTTTGTGTCCCTGCACTGAACGGAGCTCACCGTCCTTCCACACCAAAACCCACTCCTAGCTACAGCAAGGTCTTTTCATTTCAGCCGTATAATTTAGCGTGGGAGGGGAGTTACTTTGTTGTGGCTCTATTTTGTTGTGGCTCTTGTGAAACAGTCAGGAGTCAGAAATCATTGCCAATCTACTGCAAGTAGATCCAGATCGCCCTTTTGCACACCCATCCTAGACTTATCAAGGCATATTATGAATCAATGCAAAGCAACCCATTCAAAGCAATGCGGGCTCCTATTGGAGGAAGACGTTTGCACGGGGTGTGTGTGTGTCCTGTGTCCCTTGTTTTACAAGCCCCTCCTTGCAGGGAAAGGGAAGGTGATAGAATGATCTCTCTCTCTCTCTCTCACACACACACACACACACACACACAATCCTGGGTAGAAATATTTTGGCAAGTATTGAAGGATTCTGATCCAAGTCACAAAACCCCACCCAGAGGGCAGATTCTTAAGTCCTTGAAAGAATGCCCCGTGTGACAACAAGCCATGGAATGCTGGGTGAGGTCTTCCTTACAGACCTGGGAGAGGGGCAGGACAGACATTTCAAATGAAGGTTAACCTGATTTGTAAAGGAGATCTCCCACTATAAGCTGCCTACATCTCCTTTCCTGGTCTGGCACAGGGAGCACAACTCCAATCACGCCTGTCTCAAAGATGGGCAGTGCTGCACCGTTCGCTCTGTTGCCGCGGCAGGCTGGAAAACTGGTGCCAGAAGTTGTTCTTCCTCTCCCTGGATGGACACGCACAACACAGAACATAATGAAGGTGTTCTCCAATCTCCCACGCACCCCACCCCACCCCACCCCACCCCGTCGGTGGACCTTTGCAGGATGCACATATTCTGACAAAGAGGTGGGAAATGGGCACAGATCAGGTAAGAGTCCAAAATCCTAAGAGCCTCGTACTGTGCAGGCCTGGCCCAAGGCAGCCTTCCCAAGGAGCGTCACGCCACGTTCAAGCTGGCTTGAAGATCCCCTAAGCCAGTGTTCTCCAACCTTGGGCCCCCAGATGTTTTTGGCCTACAACTCCCAGCATGCCCCAGCCAGCTACGCTGGCTGGGGCATGCTGGGAGTTGTAGGCCAAAAACACCTGGGGACCCAAGGTTGGAGAACACTGCCCTAGGCCTACGGTGATGCCATCCTAGGGAGGAAAAGTGCTCATGAAGACATAACTTTCCCCTCCCTCCCTCCACCCCTCAATGCTCCACCATCGCCACTTCCCAATGAACACGACTCATCGTGGAGCAGGCAGAAGGGTTTATTGCAGAACAGCCTCCGAGAGCCAAGCTGGGCACAGGGGGAGGAGAGGAACCGACGACTGAAGCTCCAGGGCCACGGATGGTCCGGCAGGGACTCCGAGGGGCGCCACATTGCATGAAAAGGCAGCGCCGAGCTCTGATAGCAGCAGCCGCCGCCGGGTCCCTGTGCCTTACGGCTCTAGTGCTTCCCACACGCACCCCTTCACAGAAGCCAGGACGCCTTCTCGGCACAGCTGTGTGGCTCGTATGGCGGGGAGAGGATCGCCATCACACCCGTTCTTCCCCATCCACCCTGCCAAAACTTCCTGCAGCCTGGGGGCTTATAGCACCCACTTGGGACCCAGACAGGTGGCACAAGGCTTTTCCCAAGTCTCATACGGCTTTCCCATCAAATGCAGCTGCCATTTCGCTCAAATGCAGCTGCCATTTCGCTCAAATGCAGCTGCCATTTCGCTCAACCGCAGCGCCGGAACAGTCCTGGCGGATCCGTGCAAATTCATCCAGAGATCACAACTGCTCGCACTTTGCTTGGTCCCTGCCCGCTGGCTCCAAGCTCATATTCAGTATACTATGTAAACCCTGACGAGGAAAAGACACACACACTTCTCTTTTAGGTCCATTCATTCATGTTTAGACATTGCAAAACAAAAAAACAAACCAAAGAACGAACACACACACAAAACCTACACAAGATCACATTTTGGGGGGAGGGATTGGACAAGTAGCCAAGCTCATCCTCTTTGTCAAGTGCAGGTGAACACACACACACACACACACACACACACTTACTTCCCTTAACTCACAGTTAAAATTTCAGTAGTGGCACTGGGCCAAGGAAGGAAAACGTTGCCATCTGGCCCTGGGCCTCTCAGGACAATTGCACTCTGCAGTAGATCCGTGTAGTGAAAGCAAAGATAGAGGAGGGGTCATGCAGCTTGCGGGGGGGACGGGGACAGGAGACCCAGGGGCAGCCCAGGCCCGGACAGGTGCCCACGACCGCTCTGGCGAACGCTTTCTAAAAAGAATGCTGCAGGCGATGGACGGAGTGGCTCGTTTCCCTTGGGACCCGGCAGCAAACGTAGCGGCAGCAGTGGGGAAGAAGCCGCAGATCCTCTGCAGAGAAGTGGGAGAGGGGGTGCAGCCTCACCCCCTCCCCTGAATGCTCACTGGTGCAGAAGTAACAGCAAACGGACCCAGCAACAAAGACAGGCTCAGGCAGGGCGTCCCTTAAAGCCCAGGATGTGACCAATCCCACCCTATTCCTAATACGGGGAGATCAGTGTTTCTGGTTAATGCAAAAGACGCGAGCCCCCCACCCCACCCCCCAAAAAGAGAAATATTGCACAGAGTCGAGGGCTGGCTGGGTAGGCTGTGAGGCCTTATGAGCAGGTTTCCTTTCTGCAGGCAGGGAAAGGGCGGCGGCGAACGTCTCCGGCAGCATCTCGCCTGGGAGCAGAGAGGCAGGAGTGATCCCACGTAAAGAGGAGGGCAGAGGAGGGCAGCCCCTCGGGCAACCCGACAGGGAGTTCGGCTACTTCTCCAGGACGGGCCTGCGCAGGGATTCCACGTAGGAGAGGGCGCTCTGGAGGGACGTCAGGCAGTACCCCTCTTCCCCGATCAAGTACCTGTGAGGAAATGAGAGACACACCCCTTCAGCATCCCGAGAGAGAATGGACCGAGGATGCTCGAGGGAGGCCGGGCAGCGGAGCTCAAACTTTCATGGCTTTGAAAGACAACACGGAGCAGCTGAATGGTCAATATAGAGCAGCCTCCCGCAACCTGGGGCCTTCCAGATGGGCTGCACTGCAATCCCCATCATCCCCAGCCAGCACAGCTGCAGTATATAGTGGGGGTGGGGGAAGAGAGAGAAATGTTCTCCCCCCCCCCCCAGAATACTAGAATTCAAGGCAAATTCACCAACAGGCAAGATAAAGCCCTCCTCCGTTTCGCGACCCTAATTAAATTTATAGAACCCGCTGCCACTGGATGTGGCACAGGCCAGTCGCTTCAGCAGCTTTAAAAGGGGATTGGGCAGATTCACGGAGGGTGTCCGTGGCTCTCCCTCAGGACGGCCGGACAGGGCCTCCCGTTTCAGAAGCCGCTGCAAACACCCGAGTTCCAGATGCCGAGGACATCCGGTGAGGGGGTGCTGCTGCTGCTGCTTGCCTCCACGCACCGCTTGGGAGCTCCCCAAAGACGTCCGGTCGGCCACGGTGGGAAAGCAGGGCCACGGGAGTAGATGGACCTTTGCTCCGCTCCAGAAGGGCCCCCCGTTTTTGTGGGCCTTCAAGACACTTGGAGCAAGCTTTCCAATCACAGGAAACTCTTCCCCAGTAGATGTTCAAAACAAAAACAGAGCCAGCAGATGAGTGCAAGGCTGGTAGTCAAACTACACTGCTGTGCTGCTCTGCGGTTCGTTCCTCCACTCACGTCCAGAGTCTTTTTCAAGACGAAACAGCAGGGAGCAAAAAGACACTTAATCAGATAACAAACAGGCCGGGCTGGTAATGCTCCAGGTCCCACCAGGGACAAAACAATTATGAACACAGTTCCACATACCTTTTAACAGTTAATCCCACTCTCCCATTTTTATTTTTATTTTTATTTGGGGGGGGGGATACCTGGTTTTATTTGAATTTCTCCAGCTCACCCTGTTCATCTTTTTGTCGTTTGTGTATCTTATGTGTAGATCAGTTCGAGTACTCATGAAGCAGAGAGGCAATCAAAAGATATACTAATTAGCACAGGGGTAGGCAGCCGGGTGTGTTGGACTACACCTCCCATCAGTCCCAGCCAGCATGGCCAAGGGTGAGGGATGATGAGAGTTGTGGTGCAAAACATCTGGAGGGTCTAAGTCACCTATCTTGAACTAGCACATTTTGTGAAAACAAAGAAGTTAGAACGGCCTTCCTGAATTTGGTCTCCTCCAGAAGGGTTGGACTACAGCCCCTATCATCCCCCAGCCACCGTGGCAGCCATGCTGGCTGGGGTGTGACAGAAGCTGCAGTTCAACTCATCTGGAAGGGAGCCCAGGCTGGGGAAGGCTGGGCTAGGAAGTGGACAGCGGGAGAGGCAGGAAAGCAGAGTTTGTCACCAGTCTGTCTGTAACCACGTAGCATGCGTCTAGTCTGCCTCAGGGTCATTTGGGGGGGGGGGGGGGCTCAAAAGACAGTTCTGAAGGGCAAAGGGGAGGGATACGCCCCAGGCAAGAGAGAGAGCAAGGCTCTGTCAGGAGGCATCCTCCGCAGCTGCAGCAAGCCGCCGCCCCCCACACACCTGTCCTGTCCGATTACGTCTCGCCCACATGCCGGCCACGTCTTGCTCCATCTCGGGAGCCACCAGGCCGTGTAAGTGGAACTGACAGCCCGAGACACACTCCCCACAGCAAGGCCGGCGAAACGCTGATGGCGGGTGGACGGGCGGGCACACAACCTGGCGGGTCGTGTTGACGCAACGGTGCCTGTGCCCGGGGCCCAGCCAGCAGGTGGAAGACAGGACCTCGTGCCGGCCCACATGTGCAGCCACAAGGGAAGGTTGTGCCTGCAAACGGTCCCCGGCACGGCTGGTGGGAAAGCCCTGCCTGGCACCCTGGAGAGCCACGGATGCCCGTCGGTGTAGGCAACGCGAGCCCACGGGCCCCAATGCACCCCCCCCTCCGGACACATTTTGTGGTGCCGTCAAGGCACCCTGCCCCTCCCACGTATATCCTCTAATTAGCACATTTTGCTACCGGCAGCTGCGATCGCGTTTCCGGTCGGGCAGGAAATGGTGGGCCCGAAGGCGTCGTTCAGTGTGTCGGGGCTCAGACCCCACCCCTGCCTTGGACTCAAGTCTCTGGGCCATGCCTCCCGTGGCAGCCATTTTGTGCTGGTGTCCAGGACAGTTTCTCCAGTTGCCAGGCGTGCCCACGCACGGCCCAAAATGATTGCCCACCTCTGGCATGGACAGCCCTGGGGTAGAAGGGCCAGAGGCTTGACTCAACCGGAGGCAGTTTCTTACGTTCACCACTTGCTTGCGGAGCATGTGCTGTAGACCCGAAGTCATGTCCCAGACCGTGTCCTATCTCGGCCACAGAGTCCACACGTGGTTTGGAAAGTGCATCCCCAACCCCACCCCTGCCCCCTATAGTATCACTTTCCCCATCCATAAAATGGGAACAGCACTAACACAGATGCAACAAGAAACATAAACATGAACTACTGCCCAGTCGCAACTCCAAGTGATTTTAGATCAGTGTTCTCCAACCTTGGGTCCCCAGATGTTTTTGGCCTGCAACTCCCAGCACGCCCCAGCCAGCGTAGCTGGCTGGGGCATGCTGGGAGTTGTAGGCCAAAAACATCTGGGGACCCAAGGTTGGAGAACGCTGTTTTAGAGGCATTGATTATTTCGGTAGCATCCAAGGTTAGTCCTACATAGAGTAGACCCACTGAAATGAATGGGACTCAAGTTAGTTCCTCTGAATCCATGCCGGCCTGGTTTTGGGATGGTCGCCTTGGGGTACGACATGCCAGGGAATGGAAGAGGGGATAGTTCTCTTGGATCTCAGCAATGTCCAGAACAGAAGTACATTTTGCGTCGACAAAAGAGGGGGCCTTCTCTGTGGCAGCACCCCAATTTTGGAATGCCGCCCTGCGGGAGGAACATCTGGCGCCAAAGTGGCACTTTTTTCGGCGCCAGTTTGCAACTTTTGTAGTTGCCCAGGCACTTTAAATCTGTTTATTTTTTTTAGCTGGTTGAAAAGAGATTTTAAGCCTCTCAATTTTACTGTATTGATGTTTGGTTTTATGCTGTTTTTATCGTATCGAATATTTGCCTTTCGTGTACAGCGCCCTGAAATCCCTGTTTTTGTTTCTGCTTTTGCGTGAAGAGACGGGCTATACAATTTGAACTGTAAGTAGCCACGGAAAGAACCCTGCCTTCCGAGCCAGCCCAGCGGGGGCCGCCGCCTACCCTTCGTGGATGAACTCCTCCAGCGCAGCGCACTCCGAGACCAGCTGGGGCAGGCCGCTCTTCAGGACCACGTAGGACAGGATGGGAAGGAGATCGTCGGCGCCTCTGCAAAGGGGAGGAGGAGGAGGAGGAGGCAGCTGGCTCGGCCAGAGGCAGGCGATCCGGTTCCGCGAGAGGCAGGGGTGCGGATGCCCAGCCCGCTTTGCGACGGCAAAAACAGAGGCGCCCGCTTGCAAACCCCCGCCCCAAGCCAGAGTTGTGTCGGAGGACCCCTGCGTGGGGAGGGGGAAGGCCGCTGCCCTCGCGGGGCTCAGTCTCTCTCCGGAGGAGGCCGCTTCGTTCGCTGGCCGAGCCCCTCACCTGCACGTCTCCAGGAGGGCTGGGAGGCACCTCAGCAGAGCCACAGGGTGGAAATGAGAAGGGGGGCAAAGGAGCTGTGCCCACCGCTCTTGGCGCACGCAGAGGCAGGGCTGTTTGCCACCCGTTACACAGAGGCCGAGACCCTCCTGCTCCCAGCCAGCGGTCAAAGGGGGCTCGCCCGCCAGCCCGCCTTGGTGTGCAGGAGAGGGACGCTACGGAACGGTCCTGACGGTGCACCCCAGCTGGGGCCGGGATGCCTGCCGTGAGGGGCCATGGCTCAGTAGGGGGGAGGGGGGGCTCCTGCTTTGCATGCAGAAGGTCCCAAGTTCAGTCCCCGGCAGCATCTCCAGGTGCAGCTGGGGAAAATTCCTGCCTGAAACCCTGCAGAGCCGCTGCTGCCAGACAGTGTCCGCAATACTGGGCTAGATGAACCAAGGGTCTGACTCGGCAGAAAGCGGCTTCCGATGCCCCCCTGCCCTGAATTCCTTTGCCCCGCCCAGCAGAGAGCCCGTCTCCGAATCCAGGGTGCCGCCTCGTCCTGGACCAATTTAATTCCTATGACAGCCCTCACTGGCTGCTGCCCCGTCGGGCGCTGTCTGGCCGAGGTGCCTGCTGGGCTCTCCTCTCCTCTCCGCCGCCGCCCTTCCACTGCTCCCCGGCTAAGTCTCTGTGACAGATCCCCAGCCCCTTGACTGGCAGCTCAGCCCCGGCCCTCGCCAGCCACAGACGCCAGGACCCGGCGCTGCTCGGGCCTGGCCCAGCAGGGAGCCTGGCTGTCAGAAGGGATCCGTCAAGGCCGGGGCCCCTTGCTGTGCGCGCATTGGTGCGGCGGAATGCCTGGAGCCAGAGCGCATGATTCAGTGGCTTTGCCTGGGGCTGCAGACATGTCCGCCGCCACATGAGGTGAAGGACGGGCTGTTGCCGAAGGGAAAATTCCGCCCCCCCCACCTCCACCGCCACTTCAGGAAAGGGGCAGGCGCTTCTCACAGCCCAAGCACAACCCAGCCCTGAGCACTCGTCTGCCTACACACACACACACACACACACACACGTGCAGGCCGCCCCTTTGCCCGGCCTCGGGTTGCGGTACTCACATGGCAGCCGACGCCGGCTGGGGCTTCCCCTCACAGCCCCCCCAGTATTCCTCAGCACATTCACAGATGATGCGCAACGTCCGCACTGCAGAGCAGAAAAGGCAGCAAGTGGCCAACACACACACACACACACACACACACACACACACCTCTCTCTCCTGCGTGTGTGTGCGTAAGAAAATAATTATCCTGCTTCCTGTAGCACTTTGCTCCCTTGCAGCATTCCTCCTTGCTCCGTCCCTTTCTCACCCCACCCTCCACGGGGGCGTGAACTGGAGCAACTCCACCCCTGCGTATTATCACTGGCTCCCGACAAGGGAGGGCAGAGCCCCGGGTTCCATCCCCGGCATTTCCAGGGAGGGCTGGGAAGGAATCCTGTCCGAGACCCTGGAGGGGTCCCCCCGGGGGGTACCTCCAGACCGAGGGCTCCAACCACTAACAATCCGAAGGCCTTGCACAGCGGTTCCGTCCTACCCTCCTTAATGGAGGAAGGGAAAAGGCGGGGAAACACGGGAGGGCTACAAATGGAAGGCAACATCATCTGTGAAGTTCCGTGAATGGAGCAGGGCGACTGCACCACAAAAGCCCGCCCGGTGTGGAAGCACCCCCAGTCAGGGTGGATAAAACAGCTCCTTATATTCCTTCCTAACTAGCACTCGAGGCATAATATAGATGATGTCTGCTGTGCACTATTAAGCCCTTAGAGATCAGGGGTATGCAACCATCACCCCGGACTACTGGCCATGCTGGCTGGGGCTGATGGGAGTTGTAGTCCAACACACCTGGAGGGCACCAGGTGGCCTCCCTGCCTTAGACTCATGCCCAACCCCATCCAGGGTGCCACGTGGGCTCTAGAAAGGTTGCAGCTCTCCCACTCACTGGACTGCGGGCGCAGCTCACCGGAACAGCTTTCAGGGTGCCGGGAAAGAAGCTCCGTTGCGCGGGCCGCTGCCTCGTCTCACCGAAACACCCAGTGGGTTCGAATGCAGGCAGGTTTAAGGAGCCGGAGGGAACTCTTTTCCCCAGAAGGCATGGATTGTTCGGTACTCCCGTGTGGCCATTTCCCAACCCTGCCCCCACAAGCTGCCTCCTGCCCTCCCCCAGGGCCTGACTTGGCCCACCAGTGCCTCACCGGAGCAGCGGGCCTCACCCAGAGGGCGGCCACGTGTCCTCTTTTACCGGGGACAGTCCTCTATCTGAAGGGCTGTCCGGCCCAAGTTTAAAGATAAAGAACCATCCGGAGAGAGAGCAGGGACTGGGAAATGGCCCGTCGGCAGGCTGAGCAAGTCACGCAGGCCACCTGGTCCCCATCTTCACCCCTGTGGTGAGACGTACTGTATATCCACTGAAATTATAGTAATTGTTTCTAAGCCTGCCGCTATGCGTATAAATTAGCACATAGCGAATTTTATGCAGCTCCGTATCCCCTTTCGTGCTCCTTTTGGGGGGGGGGGATTTTTTATGGCCGCACTACTCACCAATGCATTCCAGCTTCTTCTGAGGACAGCTGCCCAGAGGAAGCAGCATCAGCTCCTGCACGGCCGCACAGTAAGGGTAGGAGCCGGTCCCCCTGGGCAGGTCCCCCTGGGGGAGGAGTTTGGAAGAGATGCCGAGGTCAGAGGAGGCCATGTTCCTGTGCAGCTCCATGCTTCTGGAAAGGGAGGCTTCCCGGGCTTTGAAGACATTCCTAAACGTGGGAGAGAGGAAGGCAGTGGGGAAGTGTTCTCCAACCTGGGGTCCCCAGATGTTTTTGGCCTACAACTCCCAGCATGCCCCAGCCAGCTATGCTGAGCAATGATTAGGGGAGAGTGACAGTGTTCTCCAACCTTGGGTCCCCAGATGTTTTTGGCCTACAACTCCCAGCATGCCCCAGCCAGCTACGCTGGCTGGGGCATGCTGGGAGTTGTAGCCCAAAAACATCTGGGGACCCAGGGTTGGAGAACACTGCAGTGGAGGCTGGCGACTCCTATTCTGGTGGGGCTCATCCATTGCGGCTTTTATTTGGGGCTTTATCGGAGCTATCCACGGTGCTGAACCGATTTTGGGGGTGCAGTCCAGCGCCTACAAAGCTCCAAATAAAAGCTGCAATGGATTGGGAGCCCCACCGGAACAGAAGCCACCAGCCTCCCCAAGAGGGAGGAAGCGGAGAGAGAAAGAAACAGAAGCAGCTAAAACCAGCCTTCCCCCACCCAGCTGTCCTTCCGACGTGCTAAGACTGCAACTGCCAGCATGCTGGGAGCCGTAGTCCAGCACACGAACAGGGCACCTGGTTGGATGAATGCACGATCTGCGCCGATCTCAAGAGCAAATGCATTTCCCTTTTTAAATTCATCCGCAAACAGTATCTGACCCACTGCTCTCAAGATCCAGCGGTTCAAGATCAGCCAGGTGGCCACCAACCCTCTTCCTGCCCTTCCAAGCAGATAAGACTCTCAGCCTAACCTACCTCACAGGGTTGTTGTGAGGATAAAATGGGGGGGAGGAGGAGGATTATGTAAGCTGCCTTGGGTTCCTTGCAGGAAGAAAGGCGGGGTATAAATATAATAAATAAATAAATAAAATAAATAAATAAAAGGCCGGGTTCATAGAATCATAGAATAGTAGAGTTGGAAGGGGCCTACAAGGCCATCGAGTCCAACCCCCTGCTCAATGCAGGAATCTAGGTCAAAGCATCCCCGACAGATGGCTGTCCAGCTGCACCTTGAATGCCTCCAGAGTGGGAGAGCCCACCACCTCCCTAGGTAGTTGGTTCCACTGTCTTATTGCTCTGACAGTCAGGAAATTTTGTTGTCCCACAGGGCAGCACTACTCAGCCAGCGGCACCTGCGCCTGGAGAAGTCCCGGAAATAGCACCGCCGCAGGGCAACCACAATTTCCGCCAGAAACAATGGGACCCCCTTACCTGTATACGGCTAGGAGGGGAGCCCAGAGCGGGCCAAAGAAGGCTTCCTCCAGCCGCGCCACGCACAGGTCCTTGGAGGCTGCCGTGTTGAGGCCCTCGAAGGCCAGCAGAGTCAGGGACGAGAGTCTGTCTGGGGAGAGAAAGGACTCGGGCTGGAAAGAGGCTCCAAGGACGGCCGGCAGAAGCTTCTTCCATAGGGGGCAGTTTGAGAAGAACAAGACCAGGCCCAGACATCTGCCAATGGGGCGGCAGCAAACACGCAGCCTCTCGGAACTTTTTTCTCTGCCCTGCCACCTGTAATAGTAGAACCCCAGTGGAGTCATTCAACAAAGCCGATCGGTGGGAGATTCAGGACAGACAAAAGGAAGGACTTCCGCACACAGCACAGAGTTGAACTATGGAACTGGCTGCCACAAGATGTAGTGATGGCCACCAATTTGGAGGGCTTTAAAAGGGGGATTGGACAAATTCATGGAACACGAGGCTACTGATGGGTACCTGCTATCTCCAGTATGAGGGGGCAGTAAGCCTAGGGTGCTCTTGCACTCCTGTGCTGCTTGTGGATTTCCCAGGGGGCAGCCGGATGGCCCCTGTGTGAACAGAAAGCTGGATCTGATGGACCCGTGGCCTGATCCAGCCTCAGGGCTCTTCTTCTTACGACCACTGACTGGAGCCATGAATCAGTCACCAGTGGGGGATGCCGGGGAGAGGAAGCGGACGAAGACAGCGCCACGAGCTTTTCCCAGGGGAAAAGGCACCAGTTCAGCCACCGTCCAAGCTCAGCACAAAACTATGGAAAGATGCAGGCAGAGGATGCGGAGGAGCCAGGGCGCCCCCTGGTGCCCAGACAGCCTCAATATACGCACCCCGCAGGATGCTGAAGTAGTTCAGCCATCTCTAGCATGGCGCATTGGGAATGATGCGGGTTGCAGTCCAACACATCTGGAATGCGCCAGGCTAGAGAAGGCTGAACTAGCTGGACCTTTCCCCCAATGCAGCAGGCCTCCGCTTATGTTCTCAACAGAGATGGGATATGTACTCCAACATAAAAAAACAAACAACCACTGGTACAGTATTTTTCCATGTATAAGACTATACTTTTCCCTAAAATCGTTATAGACTAAAAATTGGGGGTCGTCTTATACATGGAAGTAAGCCAAGGAGAGAACCGCGCGGTTGCGAAACTGCCCAGTGGGGGGCGTCTTATACATGGGGGCATCTTATACATGGAAAAATACGGTATATGCAAAAATAAAAAGGAAAGGCATGAAAAGAATTGGGGGCGGGGGAGAATAGAATCCGTGACACTGAATTCTCATATATATTTTTCTGCAGCAACTTTGTGGGACTGGGTCTCTCGTCCGCTCCGCTGCACTTTCACGAGCCAACTCCTGCCACCTCTGCAGCCCGGATCAGTGCCTCACCGATGGAGTTGTGGATCTCCTTCACGACGGCCTTGAGATGCTCCTGGTGGGAGGCCTTCTTCCTGGCCGGGGGCTCGCGCAGGGGGCCCAAAGGCCAGGCTTCGGAGGTGGACAAGAACCGCTCGAGGTCTTCGAAGGAGCTCTCCCTGTTGGCCAGGAGGGCCGGGGCCAGCTCTTCCCGAGGGGGGCTCGGCCCCTCAGTGGGGCTGCTGCCCTGCTCCGGGCACGGGCAGCTCAAGCTCGGGTCCTCGATGAAGGGGGTGGCGGAGATGCTGTGGCAGAGGTTCAGCTTGTTGTTCTCCTGGACCGAGAACATGGAGTGCAAGCTCTGGGAAGCACGCAGTCCTCCGCCCCTCGGGCGCCGGCGAACAGGAATGCCTCCGCGTCCAGCGAGGAGGAGAGGGACAAGCCACGGGAGACCCTCCCGGCAAGCCGGACCTCTGCCGCGCCCCGGCTGACGAGTGGATAGACGCGGCTGTAGACCGAGCACTGGAGCTTCTTCAGCAACTGGCAGATGGGGTGATCTGCAAAGCTGGAGGCAAGGAAGCGGGCCGGTTAAGGAACCACAGTGAAGATGACCCCCCCCCCAACGTAGGAATGCTGAACAGCTCCCTCCCTCTCCCCCCCCCCCTCCCTGCAACGACCCGTTCTATCACGCAAGGAGCCAGCGTGGCGTAGTGGTGAGGGTGTTTGGACTGGGACTCGGGAGACCCAGGTTCTAGTCCTCGCTCGGCCATGAAACTCACTGGGTGACTTGGGGCCAGTCACTGACTCTCAGCCTAACCTACCTCAAAGGGTTGTGGTGAGGATAAAATGGAGAGGAGGAGGAGGATTATATGTAAGCCGCCTTGGGTTCCTTGCAGGAAAAAAAGGCGGGGTATAAATATAATAAATAAATGAATAAAATAAACAAACCCAAGCACGCCACATTTTCCCAACGGCTGCAAAGAAGCCGGCAAGTACTGCAGCTGTCCAAGCGGTGTCTGAGAAAGATGTTTGAAAAGAAGAAAAGGGCAAGGTTGCTAGACCTCATGGCTGAAGCAAAAACCAAGGCGCTGACACAAAAAGACGGGCAGCTTTGTCTAAGGCAGGGCTGGAGAACCTCTTTCCGCTCACAGGCCAAATTCAATTTCAGAGAAGCTTCTGGGAGCAGCGTCCTGGTGGTGGGGCGGGGCCTAGGGCAAAAGGGGCGGGGCCGAACATACCAGCATATTGTAGTTTAAAGCACTTACTAAGCCTTACTAAGTAACTAGGCCTCAGGAGGATTCTGAAAAGCTGAAATGCCTCTCAAGGGGAAACCTGCACAAAGGCCGAGAAAATTCCAATTAGCAGTTGGGGAAAGGGGACGTGAACCCCTAGGGGCGGGGCCATCTTGGGACACCAGGCCGACCAGATTTACCCGCGGGCACGAGGCTCCACGCCCCTGGTCTAAGGGCAGCTGCAGAGAAGCCTTCTCAGTGGCACGGCCTTGCTCTTGCTTATTTAAGTTCCACAGCAGCCGTGTCCTGGAGGTTTTGGGGGCCATGGCTGATAAAGAGATTTGCAGCACAGCCCCACTGAGTTCAAGAAGCCGTACTCCCAAGCAAGTCGGCGTGCAATTGCGGCCCAGGCATACGTAACCAATTAAAATTACTGGCATTTATTTCCCCAGCCTTCCCTCCAAGGAGGGAGGGATACATGGAGCTTACCCCATTTTATTCTCACAACAAGCCTGCGCGGTAGGTTATGCTGAGAGCACATCACTAGCCCAAGGCTACCCAGTGAACTGCATGGCCAATGGGGGATTTCAACTCTGCCCCCCCAGTCAGACCGTGACCCCCCTGCTCTATCAGCCAAGACATGCCAGCAGAAGCGAGAACTTCCGTGGCCTTAAAAGCCAGCCTAGAGCATCGCTTCGCTTCGCAACGCACGTCAGAAGGAATTCCAGAAAAGACCTTCCCAAGCTTCTGAAAGATGCTCGAGGCCACGACTCGCCTGAAGGGGATCACGGGGCGTGGAGCTCCCCGCTGCCGTGAACAGCCCCCGCCCACTCCTGTCTCCCAGTCGGTTCGGGGACAGACGTGCCGAGAGGCCCCCCACCGTCCGCCCCCTGCCCCTGGCCCTTCGCCTGCCCAAGGCCCCGCTGCAACGTGGGAGCGCCCCAGAAAGCACGCCTGAGACTGTGGCCGCTGCGCGGCTACGGCCCTGCTCCGTACCTGAGGAGGTGGGAGACGAGTTTGGGCACCAGCGACAAGTCGTCGGGGCTCTTCTTCATCTGGGCCTTCCACGACCGCGGCCACTCCTGCGGGAAGAGCAGAGAGGAGCGGCCCGCTCCGGTCACAGCAGCCTCCCAGCCGGGACGGCAGCGCCCATCGGAACGGGCCAAAACGTGAGTGCAGGCCATCGCCCCCGCGCCCTCGGAAGGGGCCCCGACTCCCCACCTCTGGCAAACTGCTAAAAGGTCCCCGGGAGCCGCAAGCGCCCTGCCGCCCCACGGCCCTGCAGGGGCACCCCAAGCTCCCACGGGCCGGGGGACAGACAGCCCAGCCTTTGGGAGGGGTGGTGGGTTCAGGGGCCTTAGAGATCCCCTTCCTCGTCTGCGGTTCTGGACGTGGAGAGCGGCGGCTCAGCACGGGGCGGGGGAAGCTGCCTCGTACAGCGTCAGGCCATGGGTCCGTCTGGCTCAGCAGGGCCTACGGCAGGGACTGGGCCACCTTTTCTCTGTCGGGGGCCAAATTTTGGGGGAGGGCACAAACAAAACCAGTGGTTGGCAGGGCCAGAGCCAAAAGCGGGTGGGTCAAAACCTTCTCTCTTTCTGCCATTCTGCTTTCTTGCCCTTTCTCTCTTCCTCCACCCCCTTCCTCTCTCCCCCCACCCCTTTTCTCCCCCTCTCGCCCCCACCCCCTTTCTCTCTCTCTCGCCCCCACCCCCTTTCTCTCTCTCTCTCTCTCTCTCTCTCTCCTCTTGAATTACTATATACGTTCAATTTCACACTACTGGAACTTTACACTGTGTGCCAATGGGCACCTCTTTGGAGACCCAGACATTCAGGGGCCCTCCAGGTTACAGAGCTGATGTCGCGCTGAACAGGCGCTGACAAGCTAACGAAGGCGTGCGCGAGGACGGGGGCTGTAGCACTGGGGCCCGGGAAGAGGACAGAAGAACCAACGGCTGGATCCAGCCCCTTCGGCACCCACGCGGAGCAGTGAGATGACCATCACCGGCCCCTTCTGTGTCCTCCCCCACGCTGGCCACCGGGCACAGCCAGAGCAGCCATTTCGGTAACTGTCATTCTTCCTTGCACACGCACGCATGCACACAGAGTCTGGGAGGGAGGGATCTTTGATTTTTAAATCTGCATTCAAATAAACGTGGCGTCCCTTCCCGTTTCCCATGTAAGAGTCTCACTAGTCCTTTGAGGCTGGGCTTGACGCACCGCAATGCGAAGCCCCGAAGCCGTGGCCCTTCCCTCATATCTCAAAGGGGGTGGTGTCGGCCTGTGCACACACACCCTCCGTGCCAAGGCCTCCCTCCATATCTCCTGTTGCCTTCTGAGTCCTTCCCAACTGAAGAAACCCTTGAATTCTTTCAAGCCTGAATCTCGGTGGCACAAGACAGACACACCAGATTTTGCACAAGCCGTGCTCGGCGCAAGCGCCAGGCCCCGCACGTACGTGGTCCTGCTCGTACTCCAGGATGGCGGCGTAGATGGCCCGCTGCTCCTGCTCTTCCGTGGTCAGCACGGCGTTGCTGGAGAACCGCCTGAGGGATGCAAGCGCACACGAGGGTCAGGGAGGGAGAGGAGGGCCGAGCCCTGCCCCCCCTGCAATCCGTGGGGCTGGGCAAAGGGAGGTGTGGGGAGCAGCCGAGCCCCGAAGCGCCTACTCGCCTGTTGGCAGCCTCCTGCAGTCTCAGCCGGCGCTCCTCCATCTTCCTCTGGAGCTGGGGTGGAGCAGAGCTAAGGCTGACCGGCGGCACTCCCGCCTCCCCGCCACACGCCCGCCAGAGTGACCACAACCCTCGGGAGGAATCGAGGGGCCCGGCCCTCCGACTGGCAGGAATCACACGCTCCCAGCCCCGGGACAAACTCCACTTCTACTTCCCCGGGGCGAGAGGGCTCCAGCCCAGTCTGCAGCCAGGGTCTGATCCCGCGACCACCCAGGCCAGGGGGGAAAGACACAGAGGGGAGTCACAGAGACAACAAGGAGGCTTCCAAGGCACGAGGGAAGCCCGAGCAAACTGCGTGCATCTAGCCGGGAGCAGCGACAACAACATGAAGGGGGGGGAAGAGAACGGGGCCCGGGCGGCCCGACTCCTTTCCAGTATTGAAAAAAGGATCTCAGGAAGAGGAGGGGCAGACGCTTCCTGTCCTCCAGCTCAGCCTTCCCCAGTCCGGTGCCCTCCAGACGTGTTGGATTGCAACTCCCATCATTCCCAGCCTGCATGGCCACCTTGTAGGGGAGTTGTAGTCCACCACATCTGGTAAGAAGGGGGGGCTTATCAACGGCCGAGTCCTGAAGGCCACGTACCAGTTCCTGGGCCACGGAGAGGCAGTTGCCCAGAAGCAGCTCTGGGAGGGGCCGCTCGCTGTGTGGAGCTGCTTGTGGGCGTCCTCCAGGCATCTGGCTGGCCACCGCCGGACACAGCAGGTGGGCCTTCGGCCTCTTCTTGCCATGAGCAGCTCCTTGCCCCGCCAGAATTCTGTTCTTACCAAGTATCCCTGGCAGAAACTCAGCCATCGCCAAAGGAGAAGGAAGAAGGGGGCTCCCCGTTCCCAGCCTCCCTTTGCAGTTCGTTGCAAAGTGAAAAGCTGGAACTTCTCCCCCAATTTACCCCCCCTTTGGCACAGGGGTACAGAACCTTTTCCAGCCCGAGGGCCAAATTCCCTTCCGCAGAAGCTCTCAGGGCTGAAAATGCCAGCCCATTGCAGCTCAAAGCTCTCACTACCAGTCGCCAAGCCTTGGGAGCGGCCTTTCCACCTTTTAGAATGCGGGGGGGGGGGGACTTCACAGAAGCCGGGAGACTACCTTCTGTGGTAGCCCCCCAACTGTGGAACAAGCTCCCCCCGAGGCCCGCCTGGCGCCAACTCTATTAGCTTTTTGACGCCAGGTTAAGACTGCCCTCTACATTGAGGCTTTCAATAATTAAATGGTATATGGTGGGGTGGTAAACTGTTTTTAGCGGTCGTGTTTTATTAACTTGTTTTAGAGATATTTTTAAAATTGGTTTCAAAAATTTCATAATGTTTTTTTATTTATATTTTTAGCTGTATTTTATTGTTTGTTTCTAATTATTGTTGTATACCGACCAGAGAGCTTCAGCTATTGGGCGGTATAGAAAATGAATAAATAAATAAATTGGTGGTTGGGGGAAAGGGGGCGGGCCAGGGGGCAGGGCATATCCACCTGGGGAACCCTGGGGGGCCACACTGAGACCCTCAGAGAGCCAGACGTTCCACACCCTTGCTTTAGCACAGTGTTCTCCAACCTTGGGTCCCCAGATGTTTTTGGCCTACAACTCCCAGCATGCCCCAGCCAGCGTAACTTAGCGGGCTGGCTGGGGCATGCTGGGAGTTGTAGGCCAAAAGCATCTGGGGACCCCAAGGTTGGAGAACACTGCGGTTTAGCATAGAGCCATCCCTTCTCAGCCCGTTCTCGGGGAGGAGGAAGAGCCATTCTGCTCAAGGAGCCGCTCTCCTTTCCAAGGCCTGTCCTGAAGTCTGTCTGGAAACTTCCAAGTGCCCTCAAGGCCAACGGCCTCCTTCGTGCCAGGGCAAAAGGACGCACACTCCTTCCCCTGTGTCACGATGTGCTTTCTTGCGCTCCTTTCTGCAGCTCATCCTGGAAGGCTTTCCCGTTTGTCAACATTCTTCCCTCACCTTGAAGCTCTCAGTACACAGCAGAGACACAAATATTGACCTCCTGGCGAGACTAAGCGTCTCGCACACAGAGCATCCCCCGCCCCGAACAGCCACAGAGCAGAGAGAAGCTTGCCAGCTGTGTCTGGCCTCAGCCACAGGGGCTGCGGGATCCCATCCCGACTAGACGCCTCGCCGTCACGCAGCTTCCGAAATGACGCGGGGCGGGGCAGGGAGCCAGCCATCTCCAAGGTGGGCCGAAGGGCAATTCCACACCTTCCCCACTGCAACAGTCCTAAAAGGATACCTGTCTCTTCCCGCGCCTTTGCGATCACCAAGTTCTCCATCATCTGGCGTTGCAGCGAAAGCGTCTGTGGAGCAGAGAGTGGCACTGAGGCAGCAGCTCAGCCAACTGAAGGGACCGGTGGGGTGGGGTGGTCGACGGGGAGAAAGCGGGAATAGGGTTCAAAACCCTGCCACCGAGAAAGCGCCCCCCAAAAATGGATTGTGCCCCAAACCCTCCCACAGCCTGGAGTTGTGTGTGAATTTGTTGTCACTGCTCTCAACTTGTTTTTTGTTGTTGATGATGAACTTGCAATCTCCTGCTGCACATCAGTGCGCTATGAAGCGGTTAGTGCAGTTGCCAATTTTTGCTCTGTGCTGTTGTTCCCGCTGCTATTGGTCCACCGTGCACATCACAACATCGCAGGGCTGTTTTTTTTAAAACATGGGTTGCTATGCTGCCCAATCGCTCCTGCAGCCATCAGAAGTGGCTATACGACACCAAACCGCGGGTGACTTCTCTGGCTCGTAGAGGGAGAGGCATACCAGAGCTTCTGGTTCGCACGTCACAACAAACAACCCAGGGGTGGAGCACCCCTGGGTTGTTTAGCGGCTCCCTCTTGCAGCGGGAACCAGCGGGCAGCAGGCACCCGCGTGCTTGCTCACGCACAACCACCAAGTGTTGTTTTTTTTTAAAAAAAATCTCTGGGCTGCTGTGATGTGCGAACTGAGGCTATCCAGAGCACCCTTTTTATTTTTTAACGGAAAGGCAGCACACACATAAACCAGAGGATGGTGAGAGCACAGCCCTGCCAGTAGCAAATGGCGTCCGAGCACAGGGGAGGGGGAGCCAGTCACGGGAGGCGCGCGGGGGAGTTTGCACGCATCGTGCCGTCCTTAGGGGCGCCTCCCCAGCCAGGAGGACGAGTCGCACCATCCCATCCTCAGAGGCTTCCCGCCCTCCAAACTCCTGGGCTACTGCAACGCTCAGGTTCCTAGTGGGACTCCAGATCCCAGAAGGGCCCATCCTCTGGCCAAGCTAACCCGCGTGGACCCCACTTGCCAGAGACGTCTTTTGCATGGCCTGGTTGGGGTTGAGCCGTGCCAGCCGGGCCTCATAGGTGGCCTTGAGCTTCTGGTTCTGCAGCGACGCCTCCTCCAGCGGGGTGAGCTCCCTGCCCGGGAATGAGAAGCGCTTTAAGGGGCCGCATCCCCCCCACGGCACGCAAGATAAACGTCGGTACAAAGGGAGCCCCTGAGCCTGGGACCAGCTACTCAAGGACCCAGCCATCGCACAGTGCAACCGTGGCCTCGATCCATCAGCCCTCCCTCTGGGGCAGACCGCAGGCCTGCCCACAAGTAAGAAGAACGTACTTCTTCGTGCTCTGCACTTCTGTAATTTGCAGCTTCTGGAACATCTCGGGAGGCAGGAAAGGCGACAGCTTCCCACCTTCATCTGAGAAGACCCTGCGGTGGCGGGAGACAGGAGCAGGGCCCAAAACTCTCTCGGCCGCCAGCCTGGTCTTCGCTTTGCCTGGAATCAGGGAGAAAAAACAACAACACCGCGTCAAGCGAAGCAAGCAATCGCAGAGCCTGACTTCCATTCACGGATGAGACTGACTGTCCAGGGCCGGCAGCCAAGGGTAGACATGGTCGGGCACTTGCCGAGGGCCCACCCCCCAGCAGGGGCCCACTGACATGTGCCCCCTGGAGTGGCTCCTCCTCCTCCTCTCCACCCTTGCCACCTGCTTGCTTGCCCGCCTCTCGCTCTGGCCCGGACAACGGCGGTGGAAGGAGGGAGCAGCAGCAGATGCCGTGGCCTCCATGCTCCCTGCCTGTCAAGCAAGCAAGCGGCAGCGAAGAGGAGGAGGAGCAGCAGCAGCTGGTGAGAAGGGAGACTCACGGAGGGAGGGGGCCATGGAGAGTGCCTTGCCCAAGGGTCCCCAAAACCTGGAGCTGACGCTGGTCAGCTTTCTAGATTTCCTTAAATATGCATATCTTATTCCTGTCACAGAATCTGGTTTTCCTGGGGAATCATAGAAAGTAGAGTTGGAAGGGGCCTACAAGGCCATCGAGTCCAACCCCCTGCTCAATGCAGGAATCCAGGTCAAAGCATCCCCGACAGATGACTGTCCAGCTGCACCTTGAATGCCTCCAGAGTGGGAGAGCCCACCACCTCCCTAGGGAGTTGGTTCCATTGTCTTATTGCTCTTAACAGTCAGGAAATTTTCCCTGATGTTTAGGTGGAATCTGGGTTCCTGCAACTTGAGCCCATTATTCCGTGTCCTGCAAACTGGGATGATCGAGAAGAGATCCTGGCCCTCCACTTGTGTGACATCCTTCAAGTACTGGAAGAGTGCGATCAGATCTCTTCTGAAGATACCCGGGGGGGGGGGGAGAAGCAAATTCAGTTTCTGCTCACAGAATGTGGGCTCTGGAGTTGTGCGTGGAGTTGGGTCGGGCATTTGGCCAATCAAAAAAAGACTAAAGTCCATGGATCAGTCATGTGTTCTGAACACCATTCACTTTATTAGAACAAGAGAACAACAGCTTCAAAACAGGGGTAAACTTGTGCCCCCCCCCCGCCAGGTGTTTTGGCTTACAACTCCCAAGATCCCTCACCATCGGCTCTGCTGGCTGGGGCTGATGGGAGTTGCAGGTCAAAACATCTGGAGGACCACACGCTGCCCACCCCTGCCTTACGGGCTGGGCAGAATCCACCCCTCCCCCCACCTCTCCATCCTCCCCCGGCCCATTCCCAGAGAGAGAGGCCTGACAGACGCGACCACCACTTAGCGACCCACGAGCCTCACCCCACCTGGTCATTTGGCGCTGCTGTTGCTGGGGGGCGGGGGGGGTGCAAGACAAGCAACCCACACTCACCGATCTTGGCAATGCTGCTCTTGGCCCTTTCCAGGCACTGCTCGGCCACCTTCAGCATCTTGGGGGTGTCGGGCGTCACGTCGCTTCCGTCCACTACGGCGGGGCGGGGGGGAAAGCAGGCCACCTCAGTCCGCGCTCAAGTGGAAGCAGACCCCGCCCCCAGCAAGACACCCCAAGACTCCCCATGCCCAACCACACGGCCACCTTGGGCCACACTGCCAGCATCTGTCCCCTGCGTACGTCCCCCATTCCAGTTTGCCCGTCCCACAGGAAATGCACCAGGGGATATGGAGGGGGCAGGAAGGCAAATAGGGAACGCTTCCCCCCCCCCCGCCCCGGGGACCAGCAAGCCCGGAGCACTGGGCCGATCTGCTCAGAAACAGCACTGGTACCCTCCCCGCCTGGATTACTGCAGTGTGTTCTACGTGGGCTGACCTCTGAAGGCGGTCCAGAAACTTCCATTAGAGCAGAACAGAGCAGCGAGGCCGATTACTGGGACTGGCCATTTCAAACATGTTTTCCCAGTGCTGAATCAACTGCACTGGTTGCCAGTCATTTTCCAGGCCCGATTCAAAGTGTTGGTCCTGACTTTCAAAGCACAAAATGGCTTAGACAAGCCTACCCGAAGAAGCACCTCCTCCCAGATGTTTCTGCCCGGTTGCAAAGATCATCTTTGGAGGCTCTTCCCTGGGCGCTGCTGCTGCCTACAATGGTGTGATGGGGGGCTACCAGGGAAAGAGCCTTCTCTGCAGTGGCCCCCCCATCTGTGGAATACCCTCCCCAGGGAGATCCACCTGACATATTCACTGTATACATTGAGAAGTCAGGTCAAGACCTTTGTCTTCCAGCAGGCATTTCATCTTTAATCTGTTGCTCTGATTATTAACTTTACTGCTGGCTCTTTAAAACATCTTTAATTTTTTTGATATTTTGGTATTTTTATTGTCGTAGTTCCACCCTGAGGGCATCTGTCAGTTGGGAAGTATATTCATTTAGTAATACATTCAACAAACAAACAAACGAAGGCCCTCCTCGGAAGCTCCCTCCACATTCCAGAGACTCGGCACCAGACTAACTCTTGGAAATCCTGCCAGTTTTGTCTGAGCTTCACTGTCAAGGAGGAGGAGGGGATGTCATTGATCAGGAGAGAAACTCGGCAGGGCAGTTAGGAAACACTCAGGGTAGTGTTAAAAGGCTGGGCAGCTTTAAAGGATCAGTCAGGGTTCTGAGCTGTGCTCTAGTTCCGATAACCTGGCCATTCCAGCAGGCTGTGCAGAGGGAGATGAGAGGGGAAGCAGGGCCATTCCACCAGCCCCCATGAAAGACTGCTTCATTTTTTCCTCTTCCCTCCCCACACCTTTTTCCTTGTGGGCCATGTCCTTTTATATTATAAGCCTGTGGGGAGGGACTGTCTTGTTTTACTAATTGCATGTAAGCTGCTCTGAGAGCCTTTTGGACTGAGGAGCAGGGTAAAAAGGCTTTAAGTAAACAAATACGTAAATAAATCTTCCTCATCCCAAGTAGAACAAACTGCGACAGCCCCAAATGTTAAGAGCTACAGAGACAACTAAAGGTCTCAGCAAGCCAGGCAAGCCCGTCGCCACCTCAGAGAGTGAGCCATCCAGCCACTGAACGTCTGCACCAGAGGGAAGGGAGCCCACTGAAGCAGCCGAGGAGAAACCGAGGCACACCTTTTGCTGCTGCCGCCGCCGCCGCCGCCTCTTCCAACAGGACCTGGGAAATGTAGTTGATGCTCTTGAGGTACTCCACATAGGCTTCCTGCCAAGCAGAGTGAGACAGCGGAGAAGTCCAGTTGAGTGGGGCAAGTCTTCCGGGGTCCGCAGGTGACTAAGCAGCCCCCATCCTCAGGGACGGCCCAAGGCATTCCGCTGCAATTGAGAGGCATGCACCCAGATCCCAGCCACGTCTGAGGGGATGTCAGGATACCCCTACCAGATAGTGGGCTACTGCCCTAAAATGTAGTGCCACCTGGGGTGATCATAACTCAAAGCCAAATAAGTGAGTGTGCTTGCTGGGGAAAGGCCCACCCCCTCTGAGAACTGACGGAACGACCAGAGGCTGAAGCAGGGCCAGGCCAAGACATCCCGCTGCCCGAGGCAAGGGCCGAATCGGCGCTGTGCCACCGTTCCGCATACAGGAGCCAACCGGACCAGCGGTCGGATCTTAGTTCGACACTGGAGATGGGAGAGGGCCGGCAGAGCCCTTGCCTTGCATGCAGAAGGGCCCAGGTTCGATCCCAGGCAGCATCTCCAGTTGGGGCTGGGGGAAATCCTGCCTGAAACCCCCGGAGAGCCGTTGCTGCCACTCTGTGTCGACAGTACTGGGCCAGATGGATCAAGGATCTGACTCCGTGTAACACCAAGAAGTGCTATAAAGCACCCGTTATGTATGACCATTTCAGATGAGCATGTTATTATACATCAGTGTTTCTCAACCTTGGGTCCCCAGATGTTTTTGGCCTACAACTCCCAGCATGCCCCAGCCAGCTACGCTGGCTGGGGCATGCTGGGAGTTGTAGGCCAAAAACATCTGGGGACCCAAGGTTGAGAAACACTGTTATACATTAAGATGAAATGCAGTTGCGCATAGTAAAAAGAACACTAAGCCCGTAAACAAAAAAACGGGGAAGATACAATTAAACCCAGACTGAGCTTACAAAATGCGCAGAAAGAGATGCGCACACACAAGTCTAAGAATACTCAGGGTTGGGCCTCTAGCATTGTACCCGTTTTGTGGACCTTCATCAAAAGTTATCCAGTAGTAATGTGAATTCTTCCTCCATTAAACAACAGTTTCAGTTCTGTCAAGGCCAAACATGGTCAATTGTTTTACCAGAAAAAACATCGGATGTCAGCTTTCCGGTGGTTTCCCTTTTTCGGGGCAAAAGGCCTCCTGAGCACAGCAGATAACAACTGAAAACTGCAGCTCACTGTGTGGTCAACCCAACATTTTTGAATGCTCTCTTAATGTATAATGAAATGGTCATGTGAAATGGTTCCACCAAACAGTTGGATACTTTATAGCATTTCTTGGTGCTGTTCAGAAACTGTCGCCTTTCTCTTTCTTCTGACTCCCTGACCTGGTTCACACGAAACACCAACGGGAAGACATAAATAACAACCACAACCACGACCGTGGTCTGGTCCGGGGGGGGGGGGGGCAAAACGACAGAGGGCGTTCACAATGCGGACTAGGAGCTTGAAGCAGGCGGCGGAGAGCGACAGGAGGAGAGAAATGGGGCGTCCAGAGCAGAGGCTGGCGCAGGGCAGCGGCGGGCCCCACCCACGGCAGCCCGGAGGCGGGTGGGGGCCACCGGGCACGGCGAGCCCTTAGGCCAGGCCAGGCCAGCCAGGGGTGGGATCGCCGGCGGCGGCGGCTGCAGCCCGCCCGTTGGCGCAGGAGGAACGAAGCGCGGCCCGCTCTTTGTCCACCGCGAAGGGAGGAAGGAGCCCCACCCCGCCCGGCTGCCCCGCGGGCGGCAGGCGGAGGTGGGAGGGGTCCTGCGAACGCCCCTCTGCCGCCGAATGCGAAGCAGCAGGGCGACCCCGGCCTGGACGGCGAGGGGGCGTCGCGTCGCGTCGCGTCCCCTGCTCTCCCCAAAGGAGGCGGCCGTCCACGCATCGCTCGGCCCGGCCCGGCCCGGCCCGGGCAAGACATGACACGGGAGCGCATCCACACGTACTCGACCGGCAAAGCCTCCCCGCTTTCTAAAAAGAGGGGTGGGGCCGCGCCCGCCCGCGCGCCCGCCCGCGCGCCCGCCGTCCCTCCCTCCCTCCCTCGCTGCCGTCTCACCCGCGGCCGGTCGCCGGCGTCCAGCTCGAGGGCGCCCTTGGCCAGCTTCATGGCGCCCTGCAGCGGCTTCACCGCGGGCTCGGCGGCGGCGGCGGCGGCGGCTGCCGAAGCGGCCATGGCTGGGCGGAACCTTCCCGCCCGGGCAGCGTGGAAAGGAAAAGGCAACTGGGGCCGGAAGAGCTAGAGCGTCGGAGCCCGGGCAGGTGAGGCCGGAGGGAGGCGGGGCTCTTGCCAGGCGTTCTCCCTCCTTGCTTTGCCATTGGCCAGCGCCGCGCAAGGAGGGCTGGCGCCCGCTTGGCCCCACCCAGGGCTCCACCGGGGACTTTTCTGGGCGGGCAGGGCAGGGGCGTCCTTTGGCTGGCTTGCCGGGGTGGGTGGGTTGCTGCGCGGCTTCTCCTTCGGGCGCTTTGCGAGGAAGGACACAGGCAGGGCCTCTTGCAGTGGCGGCAGCGGAGGAGGCTCTTCCGGAGGGGGCCGCAGAAGGGGCCAAGTGCGTCTCTGGGTGGGCGCGCGACCATCAGTAGTCCCACAAGCGGCACCTGAGTGTTGTGATATGTATCACTTTACCAGCTGCAGCACATTGTTTACACATGGAAGAGACAGAATGGCAGTAAACAGGTTTTGTTATGAATGCAGTGATTAATGGCAGAGGAGGAAGACATCAAAGAAGAACTATCTCCTGGTCCTTCACCCGGTAAGAGGGAAGAAAGGGGGAGGAAACTGTTAGCTGACAAAGACAGCTTACAGGGAAGTTCCAAGGCCGAGAACTTGGAGGGAGAGAGCGAAGCCGAAGTTTCTGGGGAGGAGGAGGAGGAGGAGAATCCCCCCCCCCCCGTCACAGAAATGGCGGCTGCACAATCCCTGAATCCACAAATTGTGGAGAGACTGTCTGGATCGAACTATGTGCTGTGGAGTTTTCAGATGCAGCAGTATTTAACCCATGCGGGACTCTGGTCTGTAGTAACACAGGATCCAGTAGCAGTGGGCGATCAGGCATATGATGAATGGAGAGAGCGGGATGACAAAGCCAAAGCGATTCTTTGTTTATCAGTTGAAAGCTCACAAGTGCCATTTATCCAATTTCAAAACACAACAAAAGAGTGCTGGGATGTATTGAAAAATACGTATCAAATGCAAACAGCTGGGAGCAGAATTTTGCTGGCACGTAAGCTACACAAGTTAAGCTTGCAACCAGGTGGCTCTATGCCAGAGCATTTGAGTACTGTCAGAGACTTGTTTAACAGGCTGAGGGCTCAAGGGATGACTATTGATCCATTGAATCAGGTGTCCATTCTGCTATCAAGTCTTGATCCATCTTATGATACAATTGTCACTTTGATGGAGGGGCAGCCAGATCAAAACCTGACGATGGAATATGTGTCAGGCAAACTTCTTTCTGAGTGGGAAAAGCGACAAAATACGTATCAAATGCAAACAGTTGGGAGCAGAATTTTGCTGGCACGTAAGCTACACAAGTTAAGCTTGCAACCAGGTGGCTCTATGCCAGAGCATTTGAGTACTGTGAGAGACTTGTTTAACAGGCTGAGGGCTCAAGGGATGACTATTGATCCATTGAATCAGGTGTCCATTCTGCTATCAAGTCTTGATCCATCTTATGATACAATTGTCACTTTGATGGAGGGGCAGCCAGATCAAAACCTGACGATGGAATATGTGTCAGGCAAACTTCTTTCTGAGTGGGAAAAGCGACAAGGAAAGAAAAACAACTCTGGCCGTAAGTTTGCAGAAAGCCAGGCTGACGCGGCAAACAGCCAAGCTGCAAACAACAAGCAGGGAGTAACCCAAGCCACTGCTTTAAAAGTGAAAAAATGCTTCACTTGTGGATCTACAAATCATCTGAAACGGGATTGTAAGGTCAAACAAAAAGAAAAAAAACAAACAGGAAACAAAAAGCACACCTGAGGAGGCAGTTAAAACGGGCAAAAGTTTGATTGCAAGGGTGGGGGTTTCTAATGTTGTTTGCGTCTTAGACTCTGGAGCTTCTTGTCACATGACTAACTCCAGGAACGTATTTCAATCTCTGGAAGAAGGTGGATGTCCAGGTCAGCACGTGGAATTCGCTGATGGGAAACGTATAAATGTTTCAGCAGCAGGAACAATTGAATTTACTACTTTGGGTCAACAAAGAGCATTGTTTGTTCTGGAACTGGACACAAATCTGATAAGTATTTCCCAATTAGCTCAAAATGGCTATGAAATGTGTTTTTCAGACAGCACACGTGTGATTTCACGTGAAGGGACAGTCTGTGCAAAATGTGATTTGCAGAATTCTCTGTATGTTATAAATCCATTTGTAACACATGATGAGAGTGTGAAGTATGCAAATTGTAAACCTCATGATGATTGTGTACATTTATTCCATAAACGTTTTGCACATGCAAACTACAGGAGCATCGAGAAGATGCCAGGTCTGTGTGAGGGCATGAAAATAAACCTTGTTCAAATTATGTGGAATGTGAAGCATGCAGTCAGGCTAAGTCACACAGGACTAACATTCAGAAACACAGTGATAGAGTGAGCACAAGAATATTTGAGCTGGTACAGTCTGATATTGCTGGACCATTTGAGGAAAGCTATGGGGGAAACAGGTACTATATGACTATTATTGATGATTTTAGTAGATTTGGATTTGTTTATCTTCTGCAAAATAAGTCTCAGGTTCGAGAGAGATTTGAATCATTTGTGAAATGGGCTGGTAACAGATTCAAACAATACCCCATAGGTGAATTGCTCACAGATGGTGGGGGAGAGTACATGAGTACAAAATTTAAGAAATTCTTGGAAAGTGAGGGCATTGGGCACAAAATCACAGCCCCTAACTCACCGTTTCAAAATGGCGTAGCTGAAAGGCGCAACAGAACACTCCAAGAAATGATGAGGGCTGAATTAGCTGACTCAAAGTTGGGAAACCATTTCTGGGGGGATGCACTTTCAAATGCTAACTATTTGCTGAACAGATTACCTAACACCACAACTGAGAAAACTCCATATGAAATGTTTCATGGGAGGAAGCCAAAGATAGCACACGTGTGAATTTTTGGGTGCAAATGTTTTGTTCATATACAGGCTCAAAATAGAACAAAGCTATCACCCAGAAGCTTTGAATGTTTTCTGCTGGGGTATGATGGACAAACAAAAGGTTACAGGCTGTGGTCACCACAACACAGAAAGGTAATTTTAAGCAGAGATGTGATTTTTCATGAACAAACACATGAAAAGAAACAGCTAGTGGAATTGCCAATGCATTCAATGGCTAAGACACAGCTGGAGATTTCTGAAACAGAACAGGCCACTGGGCAGATATCTGGGGAACAGGAGGGAGGTGAACAATCTCTAAGGCGTTCAACCCGAGAATGTAAAACACCTGTTAGATATCAGGATGAATTCCAAAGTGGGAAAACTGTTGTACATAAAGCTCTCAAAATAGCTTTAGAACCTCAAAGTTTTGAGGAAATCCAAGGCATGGAACCAGCAGTAAGAAATTATTGGTTTGAGGCCATGCAGGATGAAATCAATGCCATACATGTTAACAAAACATGGAGTCTGGTATCTACCTGTGGGGCGAAAGGCCATCACCTGTAAATGGGTGTACAAGGTGAAAACGAATCACCAGGGGCAGGTGGAAAGGTACAGGGCAAGACTCGTGGCAAGAGGGTTTGCACAAAAACATGGGGTAGATTTTGATTCCGTGTTTGCACCAACAACGAGGTATGCAACTGTAAGATTGTTGTTGAAATTGGCAGCACAAAGAAAAATGATGGCATTTCATTTTGATGTAAAAACTGCTTTCCTATATGGTGATTTACAAGAGGAAATCTACATGGTACAACCAAAAGGTTTTGTAGAAAATCCCAGTCTTGTATGTCGTTTGCACAAATCCATATATGGGCTAAAACAAGCAGCTAGGTGCTGGAACCAAAAATTAGACAGAGTTTTGATTAGTTTGGGATTCAAACAAAGCAAGGCTGATCACTGTCTGTACACATGTCACACAGAATTGGGACATTGGGTGTATTTGTTAGTCTTTGTTGATGATATATTACTGATAACAGAATCAGTAAGTCAAAAAGACAAAATTGCAAAAGAATTGCAAGCACACTTTGAACTGAAAGATCTAGGTTTGGTAAAACACTATCTTGGAATGCAATTATCCCAGGATGAGGATGGTTCTTTCTTGGTTGAACAAAGTGGAAAAATTCAGAAATTGCTGGAGATTCATGGATTGGAGAATTGTAACCCAGTTACCACTCCAATGACTCTTGAATATCAAAAACACACAGATAACACCGAATTTGAAGATATTGGAAAATATCAGAGTGTTATTGGAAGCCTGCTATATTTGGCAAATGTAAGTAGGCCAGACATCAGCAATGCTGTGAACATACTTAGCAGGAAAACGCAGAATCATAGATTTCATAGATCATAGAGCTGGAAGGAGCCTACAAGGCTATCGAGTCCAACCCCCTGCTCAATGCAGGAAACTAGAGGAGGGGTCTCCCATCCAAGTAACAACCAGGCCTGACCCTGCTTAGCTTTCCACGCTCAGACAAGCTGAGCCAGCGTGAGCCACAGGCCTGTATCCTTCTATGTATGATTGGCTAGCTGTGAAACGTGTGTTAAGGTATTT
This sequence comes from Shinisaurus crocodilurus, assembly GCA_021292165.1. Lineage (NCBI taxonomy): Eukaryota > Metazoa > Chordata > Lepidosauria > Squamata > Shinisauridae > Shinisaurus > Shinisaurus crocodilurus. The sequence goes on from CM037887.1 coordinate 34,183,215, forward strand.
AAAAGGTTCCATGAATTGCAAACTGAAATTGTCATCACACACAGAGGGAGGTTTTTGTGTGTACACTGATGCTGATTGGGGGTCTGCAACAGATAGAAAGTCCGCAAGTGGGACTGTGATCATGTATAATGAAAGTTTAATTGACTGGTATACACGAAAACAATCTTGTGTGGATGTATCTAGTGCAGAATCTGAATTCATCAGTTTATCTCAAGCGTGCAATGAGATTGAATGGTTCAAACAATTGTTTACTGATCTGCAATTACCAGTAGACAAGGCTGTTACAATTTTTGAAGACAACCAAGCTTGCATAAGCATGGCACAAACTGAAAAATGTAGGCCAAGAACCAAGCACATTGATGTTCGTTACTCTCATGTAAAGGACTGTGTGCAGAAAGGGTGGATAACACTCAAATACTGTGCAACAGGGGACATGGTGGCAGATCTTTTCAGCCCGCTCATTGCCTGTAATAAGACACAGGAAGCTAATGACGGCGCTAGTCCTCATTGAGCAAATGTGAAACAAGATGTACTCAGCTTGTGGGGGGATGTTGTGATATGTATCACTTTACCAGCTGCAGCACATTGTTTACACATGGAAGAGACAGAATGGCAGTAAACAGGTTTTGTTATGTCTTACTAGAAACCTTGGTTTCTGGACTGTGAGAACAGTATGAGCTGGTCACATGGTTTGTTCTGATGACGTGCTAACTTGTTTTCTGTCTGAAGCCATCTTAGAGAGAAGCTGGACTGCTTTCTCTCTTCTTCTGGTTCTTCCTGCTAGACTTTGTTCCTGCAACAATGTAACGTCTTTGCTGAGGTGGAGTGAAGCTCAACTTACTCCACTGGATGTAATGCTTGCTATGCATTTATACTCTGCACATGGACTGTAACTAGGAAATGTATACTCTGTAGAACTTTACTTGCTAAGTGAATAAACAGGTAGAATTAGACCTGTGGTGTTCCAGAGTGTTTCCTGACTCCATGGATTAATCTGCAACGGGGAAGCTGGAAGCAAGTCTGATTACAGGGCAGGCTGGGCTGGCACCTTCACAGCACGCTGCACACTGCGAAAGGGGGGAGCTGAGATCTGGAAGATCTGTGTGTGGAACTTCAGGCGTCTGTTAGCACACAGACAGGATTATAAATCTCCCAACTCTGCTCACCCGCACCAACACTGAGAACGGCAGAAATGCCTCTGCGCTCCTGACAGCTACAAAAGCCGCGACGCGACAGTCCACAGGACCCGAGCCTGCCCCTCCCTGTTCCCACTCAAGCATGCACGGGGCACCTGGAACACGCTCAGGAGATTTGTGCTGCAAGTGCAACTATTCTGCGCCCCCCGCCCTGACAGCCAGGCCCTTAGGGACAGCCGTTCCCACCTGCCGGCCCCAACCTGGTGCCCTCCAGGTGTTTTGGACTAGGCCGTTTCAAGTTACTGGGAACGGTTGCAACTCCCATCATGCAACTCCCATTGGCTCTGCTGGCTAGAGCTGATGGGAGTTGTAGGCCAACAACACATGGAGGGCTGCAAGTTGCTCACTTCTGCTCTATGTGAGTTTCTCTAATACCCATATCTCTACAGTGTGTGTGTAGTGTACGCGCGCGTGTGAAAGATCGCCTCCTCCTAACAGGGTCCTCCTGTCCCGTCCGCTCAGGCCGCCTTCAGGTGCCCCCACTGTTGGAAGAGGCCGGCTGGCGCAGGGGGCTAAGGCTTGCCCTCCCGGGGTGCCCTCCTTCCCTTCGGAGAGGAGCTGCTGCTCAGCGCCAACTCACTCCGATGTGTTTTGGCACCAGGCAAAGGAATTTTTCAGTATCCCATCCCAGGCTTTTCATTTCTGCTGGAAATTGCTTTAAAGGCGCTGGCTTTTATCCTGCTGTTCTATCTGTTGCTGTTTGATCGTTGTTAGATTTTTTTTGCTGCTACCATGCATGAGTATGAGTAAACATTCTCATGGCATTCTCATGCCATGAGAATGTTTTGACAATGGAGGGTGGGATGCAAATTTTACAGTGAATAAATCCTATCTATATGGGTGTATGTGTATAGATAGAAGATGTAGACAGGGAGCGAGAGCTGCCCACTGGTCTCTCCCGTACGGACCTTCCCAGGCATTCAGATCTTTGGGGAGGCCCTTCTCCGAGTATCTCCATCGCCATCCGATATTTGGTGGGGAGCCACCAGAGACAGGGCCTTTTTTGTGGTGCCCCCGGTTAAAGCACACCGGGCCCAACACGGGTTGCCTGGCACCTTCCCTCCTGAGTCTTAGCGGCCAGTAGGGTAGGGCGGCCTTCTTATTTGCCAGAGCTTTAATGACCAGCAATCCTGATTTTATCTGCGGAAACAACCAAGACTCTTGTGACACCTTAAAGACGAACAGGTGCATCCCGGTATAAACTTTTCTCCGCTGAGACTCCGTGCATCCGGCTGTTTTATTGGGTGTTTCCTTACGACCCCCTTTCCTTTGGGAATGTTGGGTCCTGTCGATCTGCTGCGCTACGGCAAGCAAGCGCCAGAGATGCGCTTTCCTTTCGTGGGCATCCCTGCTCCAGCCGGGCCCCGTGCGCAATTGCCCCTCTGCCCGCGCGCCCCTGGCTGCCCATCCCGGGCGGAGCGGGCTTGGGGGCGCCAGCCGGGCAGCTGCCTCTGTTCTGCGCCCCTGGTCGGGTGGGGGGGGGGTGTTCCGCGAGGGCCCGGTAAGACGGGCGCCGCCGCCCGGGGAGGTTCCGAGGTGCCGCCGTCGGGCGGAGCTGGATGCCGGCCGGCCGGGCTCCTCCGTCCGCCAGGGGCGCTGCGTGCAGGAGCCGAGCCGAGGCGCGGCGGGGGCCGGAGCTGCAGCCAGCCAGCCAGCCAGCCAGCCGAGCGGGGGCCGCTGCGGGCTCTGCGCGGCCATGAAGCGGGATCGGCGCGGCCGGTTCCTGCCCACGGGCGCGCCGACGGTAGCGAGGGCCGCTCCAGAGCCGCCGTCGGCAGCCGAGGCCACCGGCCGGGACGCCAGCGCCCGGGCCCGCCGCGGACGCCCCGCCGCCGCCGCCCGACAGCAGCAGCCGAAGAGCGCGCCGGAGCCGCAGCCGCAGCCCGAGCGCTGGGCCTCGCCGGCCCCGGAGGTGGCGCCAACAGCGGCGGAGGCGGCAGCCGCGGGTGAGCGGAGACAGACTGGGCAGCTCCGGCGCGCCCATCCCCGGGGGTGGCGGGTGGCTGGCCCGATCCTCCGCGGAGGAGGGGGGCGCGTGCAGCGGGGAGGGCGGCCGCTGGGCAGGCATGGCAGCCGGAACGGGGAGCCGTCTCGGGGCTGGCCCCGGGCGGTGCAGGCTGGAGAGTTCGCTCGCAGGGAAGGGGGCGACCCGGCGGGAGGGAGGGAGCCGCCCTCCGGCTCTGCCTCTCCTGCCTCGCTGCTGGGGCGACAGGCGCTGCCCTTCACCACGGGCTGCAGCCCGCTTCGCCCGGTCTTGATCTCCCAGGTCTGGCTGATTCCGGTGCCAGGGACGGGCCTTCAGATGCGCGCGCGGGGGGGGGGGGGAGATAAAGCATGTGCGGAGTGAGTTTCCTTAGCCTTTGGCTAGTCTGTGCCTTCCTTTACTTACGGTTTGTTTATCCTGCTCTCCAGCGGAAAGGGCTCACATAAAATTAATAAAAACAAGACAGTCCCACAGGCTTACAGTCTAAAAGACATGGCACAAAAGGAAAAAATGGGGGAAGAGGAAAAATATCATCCTGCTTCCAGACATCATTCCTGCCTTCCAGAGAGGTAGCAACCCACCCAACCCAACCTGTTATTCCTGTGGTATCCTGATGCCAGCTGGTCCAGGCCTTTTGGCCACCACTAGCTCTCGGTTGGTTGGTTGGTTGGTTTGGGATTATCTCCAAATGGCTTTAATGCAGGGCTTCTGCTCACAGGTGTATGCTAACCCAGCCTTCCCCAGCCTGGTGCCTCCAGATGTTTTGGACAACTCCTAGCATCATCATTCCTGACCATTGGCCATGCTGGCCAGAGACTGCGGGGAAGGCTTTGCTAGCTGCTCCTCCACCGCCAGGGCCAGCCGAAAATGTGTAGCCAGCTGAGGTGGCTTCCCTGCACACGCGAGTAGCTGCAACCTAGGCCCAATTTGCAGTGCCGCGGAGGCCGTTGGGGCGCTTTGCTTCAGTGGGCCTCTGAAATATCTGAGTTTGGGTCCTTGGAGCAGCAGGGCTGGCCCTGGCCACTGGGCTGCCAAGGGATCTGCAGGATCCATGCACGATTTGGTTTCCCCCTCAGAGCACAGCGATGCCCGAGGAGAGTGCACAGAGATGTGTGGCTAGAATACCAGATGGATGAACCTAAAAGACAGCTGTGCCCAACCTGGAGCCCTCCGGATGTGTCAGACTGCAAGGCCCATCATTCCCAGCCAAAATGTGCAGTCCAACACATCTGGAGGGCTCCAGGTTGGGCGAGGCTGCTGTATGAGGACTTAATAGAATAGATTGGCCATGTGTCCGTCCTCCTTGTGGTCTCTCTGTTCACATTGCTGTCAGTCAGAGGCAGTCTGCCTGTGTACTCCAGTTGCTGGGGAACATGGGTGGGAGGGTTCTGCTGCACTCATGTCCTGCTTGTGGGATCCTGTGGGAAGCTGGTTGGCCACTGTGTGAACAGAATGCTGGACTAGATGGACCATTGGCCTGATCCAGCAGGGCTCTCCTTATGTTCTTATGTCCTCAACCTGCTCTTTTTCTGCTGATAATAATTTGGTGAAAGGCCCCATGTGCTCGTGCTTCTATAATAGACAAGAAAGAAGCTGAAAATGTGCACCAGGGAGCCCACAAACATCCCAGTGCCAACATCCATCTTGTTTCAAAATGCTCCGATCTTCCATGGAAATTCTGTTTTATTCTCACCCCAAGCTCAAGTTCCTCCGGACAGCTGTCAGTCAGAGATCTGTCCAATGCAGAATCTCTATACAGCAATACCTTGGATTGCAAGCATAATTAGTTCCAGAGCCATGCTTGTAATCCAAAACACCCTTATATCAAAGCGAGTCTCTGGCGGGCGGTTACAACCCTACTTTGCAAGACGTCGCTTGTTTATCAAGTCAAAATTTATTTTAAAAATTTGCTTGTCTTGCAAAACGCTCTCAGACCAAGTTACTTGCAATCCAAGGTATTACTGTACTAGGGCCTGTCTTTGTGATGTGTGAACGCAGGCGTGCAGATACATTTTCCTCCAGGTGTGGTCACGTGAGCACCATCTTGGCTCGCATTTACTAAACTGATTTGGCCCTGGATATGATCTCCGAAAGCCCTCTGGGCCGAATCATAGGACTTGGGCCAGCACGCTTGTTGTGGCTTGCAGCTGGTTCATCACACCCATAGCAGAAATAGGAATCAACTCAATGTACGTGTTGGCTCTGATCTCATTCGTTGGACCTCTATGTTGAGCTCATTCGTGGCCCGAGCGCAGGCGAATATGCCCATCTTAATCTCCCTGTTTCACAAAGGACAGCTTAGGACTGGTGGCTCCAGCGTGGTCCCCGTATGCACCGATGTGCTCGTGGTGGACACCTCTTTGGGCATCTACCAGGTCCCCTGCCCCTCCTGGTTTTATTTCATTTCTTAGGATTTTTTAAAAATCAATTATTTTTTAGTTGGGACGCTCACATGCTGAAAAGCAAAGTGCTGCCCTTCAGAACCATGTCCATTTGGGTTCAAAGGAATGGTCTTCTATTTTGGAGCTCAGTGCCCATCTCTGCCTTGCTTGCAAGTTCTTGGGCAAGTTGCTTTGCTTTTAGTCTCGCCAGTTTGGCTTCTGGGAAATGAGTGTTCTGTGGCCAGCCATGCCCACTGTGACAGCCATTTTATGAATGGGCAAGGTGCCCCCATAGCAGCCATTGTGTGAGAGTGCCCACGACACTCAAAATTCCAAATGTGCCACAGACCCAGAAAGGTTGGGGACCCCTGGATGGGGAGGGCCAGCCTCCACCTGGTGCCCTCCAGATGTTTTGGACTACAATTCCCAGCATTCCTGAACATTGGCCTCTTCTGTCTTGGGCTGATGGGAGCTGAGGCCTATAACATATGGAAGGCACCAGTTTGGGGAAGGCTGCCTTAGAACCTTCGTTATTTGGCACAAGAAGAGACCAGACCAAATTAAGGCATCCCTCCATTTCCTGACAATTCTCATCAGAGGGGCTAAACAAAGCCACAAATACCTACAACCAGGCCCGTTACGGCGAAACGCATGCAGGAAGCCTGGCTGGTGAATGGAGTTTACTATGGGCTTGTAGAGACAGCTCCTGTGTGCCTGTCCTGCTTGCGGGCTGCCCATTTGGGCATCTGGTTGGCTACTGTGGGACTGGAAACAAGGCCCTATGAGGAGAGACTGAAAGAACTGGGCATGTTTAGCCTTCAGAAGAGGAGACTGAGGGGAGATATGATCGCTCTCTTCCAGTACTTGAAGGGTTGTCACACAGAGGAGGGCCAGGATCTCTTCTCGATCAGGGCCGGCGCTACTGCTAGGCAAACTAGGCGGTTGCCTAGGGCGCGTGGCTGAAGAGGGCGCAGAAACGCTGCGCTCCCCTTCGCTGCCGCCCCTGCCCCCGCCCCTGCCCCTGCCCCCACCCCTGCCAGGCCTCCGCCGCCGCCGCGCCTCCCCCGCCCGCTGCCGCTGCCCGCCGCCGCCCCTCGCCCGCCCGCCCACCCGCCTCGCCCACGCGCCCGCCAGCCACCTACCTACCTTCTCCACGTCGCTTCCGGAGCCCCACCCGCGTTGTTTTGGCGGGAGGAACCAGGGCAACAGGGCTTAAACAGCCCTGTTGCCCTGGTTTCCCCGGCAAAACAGAGCGCGGGGGTCCTGTCGCGTCACTTTCTCCTCGGAGGAGGAGGCGGCAGCCAGGGCGGGGGGAACCATACCCTGGCTTAGCATTATGTGCGAATGATATCACCAATATGTTATGTGATTATTGCTGCCAGCTCAAATCCCAGTACTTGCTGAACGGGAATCGAAGATGCATGAATATGTCCTTATTCCCCGGGAAGGTAGGTAGGTGGTGGCGGCGCGGGTTTTTTTTTTTTTTTGCAGAACAGGGCTGCTTTGCTCCGGAGCCCCCCCCCCACGGCACAAGAGGGGGGGACGCTAAATATAATTTCGCCTAGGGCGCCAAACTGCCCTGCACCTGGTCCTGTTCTCGATCATCCCAGTTTGCAGGACACGGAATAATGGGCTCAAGTTACAGGAACCCAGATTCCACCTAAACATCAGGAAAAATTTCCTGACTGTCAGAGCAATAAGACAATGGAACCAACTACCTAGGGAGGTGGTGGGCTCTCGCACTCTGGTCTGGAGGCATCCAAGGTGCAGCTGGACAGCCATCTGTCAGGGATGCTTTGACTTGGGTTCCTGCATTGAGCAGGGGGGTTGGACTCGATGGCCTGGTGGGCCCCTTCCAACCCTACAGTATTCTATGATTCTATGATTCTAATGCTGGGCTAGAATACCCTTGGGTCTGATCCGACTCAGCACGGCTCTCCTTATGGTAAAGGGCTGTGAGGACATCTTTGCTCTGCTTGGGAAACACTTTTGCAGGGCTGGAAAAATCCCAGGAACTTGAGAAAGTTCGATGCTGGTTCCCTAGAAACACAGCACCTCAACTGAAGCTGGTGCCTGGGAAACGGCACTCTTTCCACTCAGCTCTCCTTTTGCATAGAATTGGAGGGCTGTGGGCAGACTTCCCTCGTGCTAGGGGCACCATCCAAGAGTGAGGTGGCCTTGTGACACCTTTGAGACAATGAGGGCTCTGATTGGCTGGTGCAGCTGCTGACATCATTTCAGGGGAGTGCTGGAGCTGGGAAGTCAGTCCTGCCTCTTTCAAACCCGGAAGCCCTGCAGAGGGGCTGTTGCAAACCTGGCTCCTGAACCGAGTGCATAACTTAAAGAGTCTAAAGCAAACGGCAAAAAGAAGAGCGTGTTCTCATTTCCCTCGCAGTTCTCAGGAAAGGGGGAAATAAACAGTTAAGGCAGGGCCTGCTTTAAAAAAAAACAGCCAGGTGCCAAACTGCAAATGATGCCAGGGGGTGGTTTTCTGAGGGGGGAGACAGAGACGGCCATGGTGCTATTTTGGGCAAGTCAAGCGTTGATGTTCAACCTGAAGCATTGCGCCCACTGAGGTCACACGATTGTGGTACATGAGCAACTGGAGCTGATGCCCAGGTGACAGGTGTGCCCATCATATGTGACACGGTGACTCAAGGTGCGTTCAAGGAGCCTGGAGAAGGAGCCACTGGGGCGCAGTGGGCAGTGAGGCACCCTGGTCTCAATCCCTGCCGAGCCAAGAGCCGTCCTCGCTGTCCTAGAGCAAGTCTCTTGTCTCTGAGCCTCCCCTGGTTCCTGTAAGGAAGACGACAACACACACCAAACAGTCCAGTATTCTGTATCGCAGGGGTGGGCAACTTGTAGCTCCTCAGATGTTTTGGCCTACAACTTCCATCAGCCCTAGCCAGCATAGCCAGTGGTGAGGCATGATGGGAGTTGTAGGCCAAAACTTCTGGAGGGCCATGACGTCCCACCCTTGCTGTATTGGGACATGCAGTGAATTGGCTGCCAACGCTGCCAGTCTGTATCGTGTGAACTGGCTTAAATGTCTGTTACACTTTGATCCCACCCTTCCTAGAAGCATCTCAGGGTGGTTTACAACTCCCTCCCCCCCATTTTATTCACACAACAGCCCTGTGCGGAGGGTTAAGCTTAGAAGAAGTAACCAACGTCGCCCAGCAAGCTCCTTGGCCGTTGGGTGATTTGAGCTGGCCCGCTAACCACGGTGCAATACATTGCTCTCAAACGCCATGTAAGCCGGCCTCCCCCAAACTGGTGCCCTCCAGATGTGCTGGACTACAACTCCCATCATTTCCAGCCAGCATAGTCAGCTGAGTGACTCATTCCTGCTTACCTCTGAGTAGGCATGCCGAGGCTGTCCTGCTTACTTGTAAGTAGGCACGCTTCTCGTGCTGACTTCTGAGCAGCCATGCCGAGACTTGGTACTTGGGATGCTATTTGAAATCGGTGCCAAGTGGTTCGATGCTGCTTACTTTTGAGTAGACTTACAGAAGCCTTGTCCTACTTACTTCTGAGCAGGCTTAACATTGGCAATAGTCACATTTTGGCCCTGCCCACTCTGCCTTTGGCCACACCCACAGATAGAATGCGGGCCTCCGAGGGCTTTCCCGGATTAGAATTCAGGTCTTGAGCTGAAAAAGGTTCCCCATGCCTGTTACAAAGGCTGTGCACGTTCCTAACGCTACGCATAGTGGCTCCTCCCAGGCTGAACTCCCTTGTAATCCTTGCAGGGATCGGCCGGGGCTTGAGCACAGGCTACTGCCGGCTGTGCCACGGGAAGTTTTCCTCGCGGAGCCTGCGGAATGCTTTCGGGAAGGTCCCTGTGATGAGCGAGAGCTCCGAGAAGCAGCGGCGCCTGGACCAAGTCTTCTTCACGGATTTCCAGCGGCTGGTGGGGGTGGCTGTCCGGCAAGACCCAGCTCTCCCCCAGTTTGTCTGCAAGAAGTGCCACGCCCAGTTCTACAAATGCCGCAGCATCCTCAAAGCGTTCATCCAGAAGGTGAACGTCTCGCCCGCAGGCCACCTCAAGGCACGAGGAAAGTAGGTTGAGCAGCTTTCTCCATTCTTCGGTGTTGGGGTTGGTTGTCAGTGGTTTATCGGCAGCTACACACCTGTGGCAAGTAAGAATTACCTGCCATGCAGCCAGGCAGACATTTGTGAACTAGAAGAGTTGGTACTTTCCTTCTTGGCTATTTGACATGCCACAAATGACTTGGCATGCAAGTTAGTGAAGTACGTACATTGCGGGCTAGTAACTTGCGTGGTCTTAATTGCAAGGCCAAACACCCTAGGAAAGCTGTCTTTCCTAAACAACCAAGGCACATAGTAGCTTGAAACTGCCACTTGTAGAAAACGGCCTGTCTTCTCTGGGAGGCATCTGACCTGTGCTGCCTTGTTTTGTGTACAGGAACAATGCTGTCCAACCTCCTCTGCCAGCTGCTGAAGGAGATGCCCCCTGCTTGGGTAAGTGGAATGGTTTTGGCTCTTCTGAATTTTATTCTCGACGTAGATAATGGTTGCCATGCCATGTGTCTTCCAAAGATGAAGGGCCCTCCCACTTTGCCTGGAGATAAGTGTGGTCATTATGCTCCGGTGCCATCTCAAATTTTCAATGTTTTTACGTTGTTTTTATTGTTTTCAGGTTTGTTGTGCACTGCCTTGATGGCTTTTTAGCAAATAAGGTGGTATATAAATTAAAATAATAAGTGGCTGCTTGGTAAGGCGGGGGTGGGGTTTTTTTGTGCCATTGAGCCAGCCATCTGCAATCCTAGAGACGTCCACCAACCTCCTTTTAGTGACTGCAAACTCCGGCCAACTCTTGCTAACAAAGGCTGACACACGACTTTTCACCGCTGCCAGTCTCTCTCCAAACCAAATGTTAGGTTAGCCCAGCTTTCCCCAACCTGGCGCCCTCCAGATGTGTTGGACTAAAATTCCCATGATCCCCAGCCAACTGGGGAACAAGCTAGAAATCGAGCAAAGAGCAATTGTAAATTTGCTACTCTCGCTACTCTCATGCTGATGCCACACACGGTTAAGCATGTCTGACACTGCATGGGAAAAGGTTCTCTCCAGAAAAGAAAACTGCATGGTGCAAATGATAAAAAAAATGTATTTGATTCCTCAATTTCTGAGGATGAAGCTCTGGCTGGCACTGAAGCCTCACTACCCCTGAGCCTGGACACCTCGCGTCCGGTGCCACCCTCTTCATGTCTATTCAGAAGTCCCACTGAGTTCAGTTGGGCTTTGGGTCTGCGGCCTCAGCCACCTTCTGGCTGCTGAGATGCCACCAGCCAGAGACCCGCCATCCGCCTGCTACGCTCTCGTAGCCTGAAGCCATCATGTATACATGTCAAAGGAAGACTGAGGCTCCCAGGAGGCTGAACGTGCCTGCAGGACACCGACATGTGGTACAGCAATTAAATATTTACAACCACCTTGTTTATATCCCGCCTGAGCTTTGGGGTAAAGCACACACGCACTTTGAATTTTACATTTTTCAAAAGGAACAATGAAAAGAGCAAAAAGGGAGGACTCCGTTAAAACATCCCAGAAGTTTTCCAACACCCTCCTGGCAGCTGCCCTCACAACATCTGGCAGACGGGTTGTGGGAAGTAAGCTCCGAGCAATGGTCTGGCTGCTGGATGGGTCCATTCTGGATGTAACAAGCTGTTCTTACTGTGAGTTGGGGGGTACATGCTCTTGCTCCACCACTGCAGTCCATGCAGTGGAGTTCTAGGAGTTGTGATGGTGACTTGACCACACATGCATATGCTCAGACACAAAATATCAAAATCCTTCTCCAGATAACAAATATTTATTTATAACATTTTTAACTCGGTTCTTCAGTCCAAAGGATGCCCCAGGGCGACTCACAAAGATTAATAATGAGACAATTCCTGCCCTTAGGCTTATAATCTAAAAGACATGACACAAAAGGAAAAAGGATTGGGAGGGAGGAGGAAAAAAGCGAAACTCGGGGACAAGTTCTTAGTTTCAGAGTGCTTATAAGGTGCTTTTTAGCAGGGAAGGGTGAAACCAGCTCCCTGCAGCTGTGCCCTCTCTGGCCGATGTATGGGGCTAGCTTGGTCTCCCCCCTTGCCCTGAAGTTTATCCTGGGAGGCCGGGGTTGCAGCCTGCCAGAGGCGCTTGGTTGCAGCTACAGGAGCCCCTCCATCTGGAAGCACCCACAGCTGTTCTATAAGAAGCACAGCCAGGTCCACTGCAAGGCTGGACGTTCTGTTGACCATTCTCAAATATTTTAAAAAATCAGCTCAAGACGGGCTGTTCTTTCTTTGAGTTGGGGGATATACCCTCCAGCAACGCAGGTGTGGTTCCTGCCAGCAGGTTATTCTGGTGATGGTGCGGAACAGCCCTTTTAACTGGTCCCGTCCCCCCATTTTTCTCCCTGCGAACAGCAGACCTGATCACCTCCAGCCCTCAATGCATCCGCAACTTGGTGCTGTGGACTCACAGCCACGCCGAGAGCTGCCAGATGGCGCCGAGCTTGCAGAGCGTGCTGTCCTCCGAGTACTGTGGGATCATCCGAGCCATGTGGGGCTGCGCCGACGGCCACGACTATGTCATGAGCACGGATTCAGACTGCAGCACCTTGCTGGTGGAGAACGCCCTGGCTGTCAAATGGGAACTGAACAAAGGTGCCGCGCAGCGTGTGGCCGGCAACGGGGTGGACGCCAACAGCACGGGGGCTGCTGTGGCACCGCCAGAGCCCCAGCACGGCACAGCGAGGACAGCAGCCAGCCAGCAGCCTGCAGATGGCGGGACTGCTTTGCCTCCCCGTAGCACAGAAAGCCAGGGGCCAGAGAGCCAGGACTGGCCTGCCTTGCACGACGCCTCTGGAGCTGCAGTGCAGGAGGAAAGCCGGCCACAACCAACCTGTCCTCTGAACGGTAGCCCAGGTAAGAGAGTTTGCCTAAAACAGGGGTGGGGAACCTGAGGCCCGCAGGCCAAATCCAGCCCTCTGGGGTTCCCCAGACAGCCACGTGGCTTCCCGGCTCTTGCGCATTCGCCCCCGCCCCATTCTAAAAGGTTGGCATGCCCCTCCTAAGGCCTAGTTACTGGCAGGAAGAGCTCGAAGCTACAATAGGCTGGTTTTTCAGGTGGAATGCACACACACACACACACCGAGCTTCTCCAAAAAAGAATTCAGTCCTTGGGCTGAAAAACAGCTGAACTCCCCTGGCCTAGAACCTAACTCCTGGTTGCAGCCGGATCTGAGGTTGCAACTTCACATAGACCTTTCTACACTCAGTCCTTCGAAACAGACAATTTCTGATCTTGCAGAAAAGGGAGTGACAGCTGTTCAAACCTTTTTAGAATTAATGTTTCTACAGAGCTGAGTGGCACTACCTCTGTTCTATAGCCCCGCTGTATTCTTTGTTACTTTCGATTTCCACTCAATTAACTTGATTTCCCCCCACTCGTATTTCCTCAACCAAGACACCCACGTCTTCTTATGAGGAAGTAGGCTCTTACCTAGGAAAGCTCATGCCCAAGTCATTAGTCTCAGGGCGCCACGGCACCTTTATGCGGCAGCTACCGCCCGCCCTGCAGGATTGTGTCTCCCTGCCCTTTTGTGACGCTTGCTGCTCCCCTTTTCCACAGGACCGCTGAGCGAGAAGCCAGTTCCGTCTGCAGCATCGGATGAGCGGGTAAAAGACGAGTTCAGTGACCTTTCTGAGGGGTGAGAGAAGAGTGGGTTTGAAATGTTGTTTTTGCAAGCATGAACATGATGGTAGGGGGTCTCCTTCCGTACGGAAGGGGTCAAAGTCACTGGAGACTCCTTTGGGGAGGGGGGTGCTCAGGGCACGGGCTGACGGACAGGCAAGCCTGGGCGGCTTATACAACAAGCTTGTGATGCTGTTATTCTTGTAAGTACAGCTTATATTGTCTTGTTTTTGTTTTAAGTTCCCAAATGAAATCGGGCCACTGTACCTCTTCCTGTCTGTGTATGTGCGAGAGACAGAGCTGTTGCGTCCCTTTGGTCCCACATTTATAAGTGCTGCAGAAAACCCATCTGGGATCTCTTCAGTCAAATTGTCTGGTTGGATCCTAGTATAGTTGGTACTTCGATACTAAAATTAGAGTTGTGGGGCCTTAAATCTGCCCACAGACCATCCCTTCTGACCGGAAAGCACTTCTCTGGTACTCCTGGCTGCACAGGGGCCGGCCATAGTCAGTGACTGGAGAAGGAAAAGCGCGCTCTGGGTTATCCATTCTTGGGTTCTTCCAGGCCTGAGCTTGGACATTGGGGCTGAGCCCAGTTTAAACCCTGAAGATACTCCTTCTGGGGATGCAGAAACTGGATTCCTGTTGGCGCCGCTCATGCTTTTTTAGCTGAATTGCTGGAGATGCGAGCTAGCCAGTGTTCTCGGGCGCCTCCTTGGCAGAGCCTGGACCCATGGCACACAGATGTCTTCCTTCTGGAGACTTAGGGCTACCTAAGACATTGACAGGGAGCCTGGGAAATGGGTCTGCTGCCCTCTGAGCGTATGGGCGGCCCCGGAGCAATTAGGGCAGACTTGCGCAGTTGCCATCACGGAGTAAATTGCCGATGACTTGGCCAGCCGGTGAACTCAGCCACATCAGCTACGATGTTCTTTTGCAGGTAAAAATTAACTTCCTGTCGCGGACACCGTTTCTCCCTCGTTGCTTCCGGAAGAGCCTCCCCGTCCACGGGGGCTTTGCTGACCTCCATGTCCAAAACCAAAGCTCAGGAAGGGCCGTAGCTCAATGGCGGAGCCCCTGCCCTGCATGCAAAAGGTCCCGGGTTCAATCCCCAGCACCACCAGTTCAAACAGGTCTTGGGAAAGGCCTTCCTCAGATGCTGGAGCGCAGCTGCCCGTCACAGCAGCCTCCCTCAGCCTGGCGCCCTTCAGCTGTGTTGGACTGCAGCTGCCACTGGCCGCACTGGCTGGGAATGATGGGAGTTGCAGTTGAACACACCTGGAGAGCACCAGGCTGGGGAAGGCAGCTTCCTATGTTTTAAGCAGAGAAACCCAAATCTGCACATTGTGTACCTTGCAAAGGACTTAAAACTATTCGGCAATGCAATTGGGTTGTTGTTGTTGTTGTTAAATCAAATCGGATGTATTATTTTCCTTGACGGGCTGGATTGGGGACACATACAGATCTGTACTGCCATTGGCAGGTGTTCCAAACAGCATCACCTGGAAGCCACTTGGAGTCATTCCAAGAATCCCCTCTGGTCTCAAAACCTTTGGCAGGCACCCCCGTCAGTTTTAAAAGTGGTCCTGGTGCTGAACAGAGCTAGAAGCCTGTTTTTGGATTGTTTGCTTTCGGCCACTCGGCCATGAAACTCACTGGGTGACTTTGGGCCAGTCACTGACTCTCAGCCTAACCTACCTCACAGGGTTGTTGTGAGGATAAGATGGAGAGGAGGAGGAGGATTATGTAAGCCACCTTGGGTTCCTTGCAGGAAAAAAGGCGGGGTATAAATATAATAAATAAAAATAAAAAATAATAAAAACCCTCTGAATATTGCCTTCCACTTATTTGGCTGGTGCTAAGAGGCCAAATTCCTGGGGATCCCTTCCAGCTACACAGTGAGGTAGTTTCCTTGCTTGCCTTCTGATGTCAGAGTGGCCTTCACATCGAGCTGCACCGACTTGACTTGCTCTGGGCCACCGTCTTTCAGAGGAATGGAGTCTGTTGTTTCCTGAATTTGGGACAGCTTGTCAAGAAAGGATAATGCACCGTTGGCTCCTAGGTTTGCAGTGTCTGTTGAATTGCTCCCTGTTCTCAGTGTGAATGCCAAGTGGAGCATCCCTCGTCTTCTGCGTTAGTAAAAGGCCTGTTTACTTTTTCAGAGACTCCTCGAGCGATGACGAGAATGACAAGAGAACACGATCTTCAGATGATTCCTTTGAGCCTTACCCAGAAAAGAGGTAGGGGATTTCTTTTATCTTCCAGGGGCCCAGAGCTTTCTCTTAAAGGAGTTGTTTTTATTGATTTAAAATGATTTTTAGGCTGCCTTTAAGGGTAGAGTTCAGGCTTCTGCACCCACGTCCACTCTCCAAGGGCAGAGGAGGGTCCATAAACACCCCCCCCCCATATTTCCATTTCCAATTTTTGTCAGGAGCAAAAAGTTTCTCTTTTCTCTATAAGCGCCATAGTGTTTATAACTACTCAACTGAGAGGCAACAACAGCTTTGTGTTCCTTCCCTGCTAGGGTTTCCAACCACAGAAAAGCGGAAAGCAAAGAAGCAAAGTTGGACGAGCCCAAAATAAGGAAGAAGCCGGGACCTAAACCTGGCTGGAAAAAGAAGATCAAGTGCGAAAGGTAACATACCCAAAGCTTCAAGAGGTGCAAGATCACCAGAGAATGGTGTGTCCCCTCGCAGTTCTCATATTTTCCTCTCCTTTTTCAGGGAAGAGCTGCCAACCATCTACAAGTGTCCTTACCAGGGCTGTACAGCTGTGTATAGAGGGGCAGACGGCATGAAGGTATGTGGAGAACTGCAACTCCCGGTGCAGTCATCCCCTAGGCAGGACTTTATTTTCACGGCCAGAATTTGTATTCTGTGAGTGTACAAATTTGGTAAGCAAAATATTATTAAAGATGCCACATTTCCTTCCAATAATGCATTTGTGGCATTTAACAACTTGCAAGAGAAATATATATTAAAATATATTAACCCAACCCAATACAATCTTTTAATTGGCTGACAGCATTATTTTGTGGGGACTTCCCTGGTTCATAAGGAAAAAAGAAACCTGGGCTTATAATTAAAAAGGTGCATATACAAGATCCCAGTTTTACTGCAGATTTGATTAAAAGGATACAACTTCCACCTTTGTGGTTCTAAACATATGACTGCTATCACAGATTAGGCTGGTCACTGTAAGCCTGCATTAAAAAAGCGGCCAGGGTGATGACCAAACTGCCCGCTCTTGCGAACGTGATAGTGAATATGGGGTAAGCAAAATGAGTAAAAACAACCTCAGAGTCTTGTGACACCTTAAAGGCTAGCAAACTTCTTCTAGCATACACTTTCGTGGACACTGTCCCCTTCATCAGATACATGTGGACAGTGTCCCTGAAAGTTTATGCCAAAATAAATTGGATAGCCTGTAAGGCAGGGGTGCACAACCTTTTCAGCCTTGAGGGCTGCAGGTGATGCCGGCTTAGGGGTCTCTCCCTCTCTCTCACCCACCCACCCCCCAGAGATCTGTATGATGATCTCTGGGGGAGGGAGTGGGGAGTCTTCTCTCCACCCTGCTCCCCCAGTGATCCTGATACTTACTGCTCTTTCCTTGTTGCTCACAGTGGCAGGTATAGAGCGGTCTGTGCAAGGACTTCTGGGGGAGGGCGTGCAGGGCAGGCCGTGGGAAGTTCAGTGGTGGTGGTAGGGGTCAGGGCACCCTTGAGGGTCTGCAGCAGAGGCCTTGGGGGTGCTGCCTGCGGCCCCCGGGACACAGCTTGTGCAAATCCTGCTTTAAGGTTCCACAAGACCCTCCGTTGTTTTTGCTGTGAAGGACTAACACAGCCACCCCTCTGGAAACTGTTATAATCTGCATAAAGCTGCCCCCTTCTTCTCGGATTTAGAAGCACATCAAGGAACACCACGAGGAGGTGCGGGAAAGGCCCTGTCCACACCCGGGTTGCAACAAGGTGTTCATGATTGACCGGTACCTTCAGCGTCACGTCAAGCTCATTCACACTGGTATGTTGTGCTCACGACAGAAGGGCAGTGGGTTTGCAGGGGAGGAAGGACTGCCCTGCCCTGCCCTGATGCATCCCAAATAATGACGATGACAGATGTGTAGATATTAACCCGCTCACAAATTGTGTAAACCACTCAACACCACAGACGCTTTGGTACAATTTATATCCTGTATGCCGTCTTGAGAGGTTTTTTTTATCCTTAAAGCCGGCCTAAAAACAACTAAATAAATAGATGGGGCTCATGGAAAGTACTCCAGTCTGGCCAACTTCTGGAAGGAATGGAGGAAACTCACCTGGGCATTTCACACCCTGTTGTTTTGTTACCTGCTCGCCCTCTTCCTTTCTCCCTCCATGTCTGTGGGAATGTTCTGTGCCTCCATTCTCCCGAATCTTCAGGGGGGGGGGGCATTCCAATACTGTTGGGGTCAGCCCCTCCTCCTGGCTGCAGGCAAGCTCCAAACAAATTGCTTTCTCCAAGGATGGTGAGGTGCTTGGAGGGGGGGGGGGGGGCTACATTGCTTCCCCAGACCGGCCCTGCATAGTGTGACAAGGGTCTGGGTTCATGGCGTGGTTGGGGGGGGGAGGAGTGGTGTCTGTCGTGGGGGAAAAGAGACAGAGCATAGACACTGTTCTGCGGAGGGAGCATAGCCAACAAGTCAGGTCCACTGAAGCCAGCCACCCACCTCAGAATAGTACCAAAGGTTCTGGAACACCCTCTAGAAGTTAAAGGAGGAAGAGAAGTTATTATTGTGAATTCCTCTTCTCTGTATCTTCTGGAGGGCATGCCCTCCAGCCTTAAATCTTCAGTGGACCACAATCCTCTTCAATGGCTTCTGCCTTGTGGTACCTGTGGGGGTGGTACTCGGGGACTCCTGCATCAGCGGCTCCCCATCTTCCACTCTATTAATAGCCCATTTAACCTAGTTATTCCTTTCAGTTCTCTTATTAAGTTAGTGCGGGTTGCACTGAAGTAGATTTTGTCTTCCGTTAGGAAGTTGGGGTTTCTTTTCTAGCGTTCTGAGTAAGCCAGGTACTAGTTCCTTTCCCTGGAGAACATCAACTTGATGTGACCCTGCCTGCAACCCAGGAGGAGGAATGCCCTCCGGAAAATAGAACAGGATTCCACAGTAAGAAACTTCCCTTTCCCCCCCTCCTGTGAAAGTCAGGAGGGGAAACAGTTGTGGTGACTTTTCAACTTGTGTTTCCTTCTCCAATTGCAGAGGTACGGAACTACATCTGTGACGAATGTGGCCAGACATTCAAGCAACGCAAACACCTCTCAGTGCACCAGATGCGCCACTCGGGAGCGAAACCTCTCCAGTAGGTGTACTTGATTATTGCCCACTTATGGACAGGTTGTGTTGCTTTAACGGGACGTTCGGTACTGATGTATCAGGTTGTGTAAAGCAGTATTTGGGAACTATTTACGCCCTAACTAAGGGGGTGCAGAAAGATTGCCTCACTGGTAGATGCACCAGAAGGGGAATTTCTAAGCAAGTAGTGACGTTTTAGGCCCTTGAATTCTTTCTTTTGAGGGAGGAGATTCACATGTACAGTTATGGTGAGGCAGCCCTAGGAATGGGACTACTGAATCCAGATGCTTTGGGAAACATTTCCTGCAAACAGGCAGTATTAAAGATGCACCATTTTCTGTGACTGGTCATCGTTTTGCCGTGGGTGGCGTGGGCAAAGGATCCAGGGCTTTCCCTTTGGGGGAGTGTGGCCGCCCCTGCACTGAAAAATGAGGGGGTGGAACTTCCAAGAGTGTGGAAGAGACCAATGCAGCTGAGTCTGGCTGCACTGGAGTGATGGAGAACAACTCCATACAAGTCTGTCTTGTGAAATCACCAATAAGTGGAACAGAACCGACTCCTGCCTGTAACGGAAAGAAGAGTGCCGTGTCCCATTATACCAGAAGTGCAGAACCTCAGGCCTGCAGGCCAAATCTGGCCTTCTGGAGTTCCCCAGGTGGCCCCACCCCTTTCCCGTTTCCCAGCTTTTGTGCAAACCCCCCCCCCCCCCAAAGATTGGCATGCCTCTCCCAAGGCTTCCTTACTGGAGGGAAGAGCTTTAAGCTAAAATAGGCTACTATCTTTGGTACTTTGGCCCCACCCCTTTTATTTTGGCCCCGCCTTCCGGAATGCAGCCCCCAAGAGCTTCTCTGAATTGGAAAGTGACCCTCAGGCTGAAAGAGATTCAGCACCTGCGCATTATAGCAAGCATTGACCTGTGGCTCTTCTTGGAGGGTGTTCCAGTTCCAAGAGCTGGCATCATAGCCCTAGCAGTTTCCTAGATTTTTGATCCAGACATCCAGAGGCACCCCCCCCCCCCACAGATATGGTACCAAATGCAGCTCAGAATTCGGGGTCCTGATAAAACAGGTGAAGCTCGAGAGCATTCCAACTCATCCGCCCGAAACACAGAGTAGGAGAAGCAGCCGGGGTGTTTCTGCGGAGGCAAAAGGCTTGCGGCTCCGCCTTCCGAGGGGCAGCCACCCACTTTCTGCTTTCCCTCTCCAGGTGCGAAATCTGCGGATTCCAGTGCAGGCAACGAGCATCCCTCAAATACCACATGACCAAACACAAAGCAGAGACGGAGCTGGAGTTCGCCTGTGACCAGTGTGGCAAGCGCTTTGAGAAGGCCCATAACCTCAACGTCCACATGTCCATGGTGCACCCCCTGACCCAGACTCAGGACAAAGTCAAGGCGGTCGAGCCCGAGCCTGTGGCCCTGCCGGATGCTTCGGGGACTGCCGAAAGCCAGCCTGTAAAAGCTGAACTGAGCACCCAACAGGAGCCCACCTGAAGAGACAGCTGGAGGGGAGCGCCCTCGCCCAGCCTCACAGAAGCCACACTCAAGGGGGAGTTTTAAATGTATGTTTTAATGGGTTCTCCAAAGAGGGACTCTGTGGAAATCACTTCTGCTTGCTCAAGAAAAGCTTTCCGTTGCTGTGATGATTCTCTCTCTCTCTGTGCTATGTCCCACACGGCAGCAGTGTCTTGCGGAGCAGCACCTGCCTTGCCAACGGGAACAGGCTGCCCTGCCTTCCCTCCGACGGGCTGATGATCAAGGACAGAAAGGAAGCACACCTGTTACAAAAGTGTGTAAGTCCATAGGCACAGACAGATACTGTATGGTGGTTGTCAAGATGATGGGAAACCCAGACAATTTGTTTTAAATTAAATCCCAAAGCCAATCCAAAAACAAAACCGGAACATTTGTAACCTAATTTTTATTGTCATGGTTACGCTTGTAATAAATTATTTACACAGTACCGTGGACAGATCGGGCCCTGGGAGGCACGTTCACTTTTTCTGTCTGTGTGCGTGTGCACACATGTGCAAGGAATCACCTGATGCCCAGGCTGGACTCCAGCTATCAGAAAAGCAGCGGTTCTTCATCAAACGGATCCCCATCTGCACTGCAATTCACAAGCGCAGCCCTGATCTCTGGGTCCAGTACTCCGCAGAGGTCCAGTAACTAAGAAGGGAAGGAGAGGCTAGTGTCAGAGGCCAGTTCCTGTGTCTTTGAAGCAGGATCCTTGGCAGACTGTATGCTTGCAGTATGAAGCGCACAAGGAAAGACCGCCAGCAGCATTTTCAGTGGAGGATTCTCCAGTTTAGTCATGTCATTTCCAAGAGCACACACACCACAACGTTCTGCAGTCTACACCTGACTGTGGATAGCAGCGGCCAAGGGCATGCAAAACATCTGGACTAGCTTTCCCCAACCTGGTGCCCTCCAGATGTGTTTGACTCATAGATTTATAGAGTTGGAAGGGGCCTAACAAGGCCATTGAGTCCAACCACCTGATGAATGCAGGAAACTAGAGGAGGTGTCTCCCATCCAAGTAATAATGAGGCCTGACCCTGCTTAGCTTTCCACACTCAGATAAGCTGAGCCAGCATGAGCCACAGGCCCTTCCAGGATCCCCCAGCCAGCCAGGTTGGAGAAGATTAGTCTAGACAGGGCTATCCCCTTGGTTAGACAGTGCAGACACTGAGGGGCGGAACGTAGGACAGACTTTACTCAGACTGAAAGTGGCTCTGCAGGGTCACTGGAGGCAGAGCGAGGCCTTTCCCAGCTGCACCACTGAGATCCCTGTACTTAGAAATGCTAGTGATTGAACCCGGGGCCCTCTGCATGGAAAGCGACCAATGAGCAGTGGACCCTGCCCACAAAACTGAACTTTTAAGCTAGGGGTGCAGAACCAGAATGGGGTGGAGGGCTGAACCTTACCAGGCCCCCTTCCCAGGGCTGGCCAAGATCCTAGCTTTGTGTGGCATACACATCTTCCCCATCGGGGCAACGCGTCCCGCTTGGAGGGGCCCCAGCCTGGTCCTCTGCCACCCACATTCCTGCCATGATCTCTGATGTCAGATTGCAGGGGGGTTCCTTCAGGGGAATGGGGCTTGGGGGTCAAGCCCCACCTCCTGCAGGAACCCAAGGAGACTCCACACCCGTTTTAAACGGTATGGCCTTCCTTACCCCATTTTCATCAGTTGTGTTGGGCTTCGAAAGGGCAAGCAGAGGATGAGAGAGCATAAAGGAACTGCTCAAGCACGGAGGAGGATCCGGAGGTAGACGGGGGCTTATGCCTCAGGAGCAGGCAACAGCAGGGAGGGCGCTGTGGCACTCGTGTCCTGCTCGTGGGATCCTGTGGGCAGCTGGTTGGCCACTGTGTGAACAGAATGCTGGGCTAGATGGAAACCTTGATCTGATCCAGCAGGGCTCTTCTTATGAGTAAAGCAATACAAGCAAAGCATCGGGTCCAGATTCAGTCCACGGCATCTCCAGGGAATGGGCCACAGACAGAAGGGTGGAAAATACCTCTGCATAAAGTGCAGACCAAGTCTGGGCATTTTTCATCTCTTTGCTTCCTCAGTGATCTAGTACTAATTGGTGTTTCTCCCACAACTACAGTATATGGCTCCTCCCTTCCCGCCCCCCCCAGTTGATTTTTTAAAATTTCCCCCCAAATAAATGCTGAATTTAAAATGCATTCGCCTGCCCCTTGAATAAAATGGAAGTGTGAAGTCGGGTTGCAGTTGAGCCACTGGCCTCCCTGTTCTACTGTACTTACACCCAGGAAGGCTCAACGGGAACCGTGGCCGTTGTCCCGACAGACTGCCTCTATTCCGGAAGTTCTGAGCTGGCAAAAAGACCTTCACCCACCTGCTGGAGGTTGGAAAAGCTCCCTTGAGGGCACCGGGGGATCGCACAGAGCAGGAACTGCCGTGCTCTCTGGATCAGCGCTAACGAATCCTCCTGAGGAAGACAGACCCAGTTCAAGCTTAGGAGCTGTAAGAACAAGGGATTTAGCCAGGGGATTACCTTACCCAGCCCTCCCCAACCTGGTGCCCTCCAGATGGGTTGGACTACAACTCCCATCATCCCAGGACAGCATGGCCGAGGGCACCAGGCTGGGGAGGCCTGACTCCGGCCTGAAGCAGAGCATCCTATCCAAGCATGTGCCTGCACTAGGGGCATTCTGCGGCCTCCCCCCCCCCCGCCCCCGTAGGCAGGTTACTCCAGTACGGAACTACGAAACTTCTTCCTAAAGTTCAACCTAAATCTGTCTCTGCTTTAAACCCTTGCTTAGGATAGGTACGGTAAGTCGAATAACTGGCCCCCCTCTGTTAAATATTCTGAAACTAGCCTTATTCAGACATGGACTTCAACAGACCTCTGCAGTCTTTTACTTACAGATGAAACTTATTTACTCCCTGAAGCCAGCAAAAGGCAAAAAATAAAAATGCAAAGCTTATAGGCAAGGCTGCTTGCTAAAATGACACTTCCTTAATTACATGGCTGCAGTCTCTCTCTCTCTCTCTCTCTCTCTCTCTCACACACACACACACACAC
The DNA here is from genome assembly GCA_021292165.1 of Shinisaurus crocodilurus. NCBI lineage: Eukaryota > Metazoa > Chordata > Lepidosauria > Squamata > Shinisauridae > Shinisaurus > Shinisaurus crocodilurus. Next base: position 34,206,372 of record CM037887.1, read on the forward strand.
ACACACTCCACAGCTGAACCACTGAACCCTAATCTGCCCCAGGTATGAGCTGCCACTGTCCGAATCACGAGTCATGAAAGTCAACACAACAGGTAAATATACTCTGCGGACAACCAAGAAGGGAAGATGGTGGTGCTGAAGGAAGGAGACGAGGGCTGACACAGCCCTAAGAAAAGGGAACGACCAGCTCACAGGCTCACTGGCAGGCGGACTTCCTTCCGTCTGGCTTCGTCTTGCCACTGTCGCCCCGTCCATAAATAGCTGCAGCCACTGCGTGTACATGTCAATGGCAACATTCAGGAATGTTTGCTCTCTGATAAGCTGTTCTGGGTCAATGCTGAAGAGGACGCTGAAGAGGAAGCCACAAGTTAGCGGTCCGAGGAGGCAGAATGTGACCGAGTCATGCCGCCTCCCCACTTTGCATAGCATGACATGCCGGAGGCAAGAGTTAAATCCAGGTGTTGGGACAACGGGGGATGGGAACAAGGGGCGGCTCTTTTTGCCAGGACAGCCTGGACCTGAGCCGAGCTCTGCCGTGTGCCCGGCCACCTGGAGCAGGATTACTGAAAAGAATTTTGAAGGGGAAGGGGCACTGGCGTCCCCAGGGGCTGATACGAGGGATGCCTGACACAAAGGGCAGTCTTCAGGTGCTGGGTGGGGTGGGAGAAGCTAACACCCTTGTGCCCTGCTTACACGCCCTTGTGGCACCCGACGGGTGGTGGCAGAAGAGCGGCTGAGTTAGGGGGCTATTCACCAGACCCAAAATGGCAACCCCTGTCTTCTGAATGCAGCATTAGACCTCAAAGTCAGGGCAAAACAGTGCTTCTGCAAATCAAAATGGAACTAAATCCAGGGGGAACTGCGATGAGGTCCTTCTAAGAGCAGGGAAAGTTTTTAGCAACTTAAAAAATAAATAAATTATATCCTCTACCTCAAAGTGGTCGATATACAAATCATAAACACACTAAAACATCAAAATGAAAAAATTAAGGCTTTTTTTTTAAATAGTAAAACCATAAACTACATAGCACCAGGGGAAAAATGCTTTCTTTTGAACTTGGGGGTACTGCAGAGTTTGGGGTTTCTTGAGCAGTGGTGGTGGAAATAACACACTAAGCGAGTGCTGAACTGCTTCGAAACCAGAAGTTGCCCTGACAAGTTCCTTCCCTGACCATTTCCCAGGACCCTGGATTTCCTCAAGAAGCAGGTTTATTACATGCAGAATGCAGTTCTAAAATGTACCTATAGAAGGCAAATGGCAACAGCCTCAGGTGTTGATCCGACACAGCACCATGCAGGATCTGGTAAGGGCCCTGGCCTGCAATGCCGGAAGAGACAGGGATCTTAGTGAAGCAGCAGCAGGCTCTCCCAAAGCTTTTCTCACAGCCCTGCTATCAGTTATACACCAAGAACTGGAGCAGACGGAGCTGTGCCCGCACCTTTCCCTGCTGAACTGAAGACTCCCAGCCAGGACACGCCTCGTTCCTCCAGGCACTGGAGCACCTTTGAGCTCCACTCCAAGGTTCTGTGAGCATCCAGTCCTTCCTGCACGTAACAAAAGAAATGCACACGAGTACCACTTCTGTTTGGTTCCTGCCATCCCAGGAGCCACTGAGAACAGCCCTTGGGTGGCTTGAAGCAAACCACTGTGTCTCAGCCTCAGTTTGCTCACCTGCAGAAAACAGGTTTATACAAGCAACCTACTCCAAAGGCTTCTTTGTCAATAGTCAAACAGACTGTTCTGCTTTTAAAACAATACCAATATTATATAAAAGGTACCCTTACCTGTGCTACTCTTGTTGAGATGAGATCCATGACTGAAAAGAAGAAGAGGAACACCAGGAGCTGCCGGTTTAAAAAAACACAAGCACACACCACATAAGTGATTGGCTTGAAGCTCCTTAAGCCAGCATCTTCCTCCATATCATCAAGAATAGTCCCATGGTTGCATTTGGCTAGAAGTCAAACACACCCAAAAGGGGGTTGTCCTCCCCCCCCACCCCAAAAGGATCATGGAGGGGAAATTGCACAGTGTAATCTCTTACTTGTTCTGCTCCAGGCCCCAACCTCTTCAGCATGTCTCCCACTTTTTCCTGCTTTGTTTGCTGTTGAACAGTAAAATGTAGGAAGGCAGCTGAAATCCACGGTATCTCAGAGACCAGGAACGCTGCTTCTGATGAGAGGAAGCTAGAAGGGAGAGCCAAAAAGGGCCAGGGAGGAGCACTGAATCACTGTAAAGGCCAACTGGTTTCTTGTGGCTTGAGCTTTCACAGAAGATGGACTGCTCCATCAGGTACATGACCTGGCTGAGAAGGTAGGGGGGTATATACACCTAGATCTACGTCTACAGCTGACTAAAGCAAGTTTATCAAGGTGAGAAGTAATAAAAGGTAATAGGAATGAAATGCAGCTCCTCTCCCCAAACTTAACTCCTCATAGCCAGGATGGGAGACATGAATGCAACACGCAAGGCCAACAGCTGCTCCGACATGGGCTTCCTTGGACTTACCTGCTAACCGAAGACTGTAACTCCCGAAGGCTTTGCAATCCCTGTGCGAGGGGAGCTCTGAAGAGTCTCTTCCACTCTGAGCAAAGTGTGGGCTCCAACCTCCGCCACCACCGCTACATGGAGCCAAGAAAAGCTGAAGTCAACTGCTTTTAAAAAACTGCATTTATTTATTATACGTATATCCTACTCTTATATAGGACTTCTCCTGCCCAAGGAACTGATCAGATCCTCACCTTCTTCACTTATTTATTTAATAAATGTCTATCCTGCCTTTTAGATTTTTTACCCCTTATAAGCAGCTTACAATAATATATAAATTAAACAATTTTTAACAATATTAAAAAACAAAAACAAAATTACAACAACTTCAGCAATGTGGGCAGCGTCAAGTGTTCCAAACCATTCACTGGTTAGCCACAATTGGCCACTTTTTAAGGGGTTACTAAGGTGGCTACACCAACAACCAAGAGGAAGATTTGGAAGGCAAACACAACAACGTTGTGATTGAATTTGCATACTTTATCATAGGGTGTTCCCAGGACAGGTTACTATGGTTTAAGAAAAAGTGCACCTCAAAGTCTCCAAAAGATGCTGGCTTAATCAGGTCCCTGCACAATAAATTAACAACATTTGCATCATCTTATGGGCCAAAAGGTTTTAGAATAATTCTATGGAGGCATTTAAACAATTGAATCAAGATCACGGGTCTCTTACCGCTGCGGAACAAAGGATAATAGGACATCTGGCTTGACACGATGTAAAAACACCGGTCACCTCCTGTGCAGGGTTGTCACACTCCAAAGCAGCGCTCAGCAGGCCCTGAAGGACAGCAAAGACATCTGGATGCAACCCAAGAGGGTGATGTAACTGTATGTGTCCAGACCACTGACATGATTGGGAGCAGCAGGGAAGCAGCGCTCGGTGGACTGAGCCATGCATTCTTCTAAAGTACTTCAAACCTGCATACAATGGCAATAGGGCACCACCTATCAGGGCTACCTAGTTAATCTAGCACAGGGGTGTTGGCCCATGGGTCAAATCCAGCCCTCTGGCGGTCCCCAGATGGCCACGCCCCCTTCCCGACCACACCTCTTTTCTGCTGACTGCTGATCGTTTGCTGATTTCCCGGCTTTTGCAGTTTTTTCCCCCCCATTCTAAAAGATAGGAATGCCTCCCCCAAGGCTTAGCTACTGTCAGCAAGAGCTTAAAGCTAAAACATGCTGGTAGTACTTCAGCCCCACCCCTTTTGCCACGCCCACCACTGGACTGTGGCCCCCTACAGCTTCTCCGAAATTCAGTTTGGCCCTCAGGCTGAAAGAGGATCGACACCCCTGCTCTAGCCGTTCCATCTAAGTGACGGCATGGCTTTTCAGTGTCCACCGACAAATTTCCCAGCGCTCTTTTCTGGTATCCCAAATACATCAGTTCCTCTTCCACTGTCTTATAATATCAATCGCTCTATCTCACTCTCTCGTCTTCCACTAATTCACAATAAGCCACAATAGGAATAAGCACAGGAATGGGTGTTCATGTACTGGTGTTGTTCTCATTGTGCAGTTCTTCCCCTGCCACACACAAGAGACCGAGACACAGACTGCACGTCCAACGCTTAATACACAGGTAGGTCAAGGCTGGGGAATGAAACTGCTTCCCTGAAAACAAATTGCACAGCAGGAGAAATGCAGGGGAGACACATTAGCAGTTACCCTGAAGAAATGAGCAGTGATGTCGTAAGAGAGCGAGCAGCCTCCGGAGCAGACGTTCCTCTGTAACGGCATTTAAAAGAGAGAGAATTCATAAAGCATTGGAGAGGATGAGGAAAATATTCCCAAGAAACCCAGATCATGGACTCCAAGCCAGTACTTAAATGGCCGCTACACCGCGCGGCCTGCCCAAGACAATGAATTTCCATTCAGGGCTGCCAGCAGAGCATGTCTTGGGTTGCTCCTTCCCCTGGGTGAGCAGGCCCGACATCAGAATTTTATTTATTTATTTATTATATTTATACCCCACCTTTTTTCCTGCAAGGAACCCAAGGCGGCTTACATAATCCTCCTCCTCCTCTCCAGTTTATCCTCACAACAACCCTGTGAGGTAGGTTAGGCTGAGAGTCAGTGACTGGCCCAAAGTCACCCAGTAAGTTTCATTTATTTATTTATTTCATTTATGTACCGCCCCACAGCTGAAGCTCTCTGGGCGGTTCACAATACTTTAATGGCTGAGCGGGGACTAGAACCCGGATCTCCCGAGTCCCAGTCCAACACTCTCACCACTACGCACACTTTAGAAGAATGCGACCACGGAAAGAGGGCTGGAAGCCCCTTTCCCAAGCAGGGATCTCCGAGAAGTGGTAGGCTAGAAACAGGGGTGCCATCTCTAAAAACCAGCGGATCGGTCTCTGGCTGGCATTAAAATAACAGAGCCCACTTTAAGCCCCAGAACGACGTTACTTTCAGCACTCCCAGATTGCAAAATTCATGGTCTGGAGCAGTTACCAAGAGTCCTGGCTGCTCTTTAGGAAAAGGTACACACCAGTTCTGTGTTTACAAAACAGAAGAAATCTTCACAATCCAAAGTGATTTTCTTTCCTCTCTGCCGGGCTGCTGTGAGAACTGATGGAGGGAGACCCAGAAGAATCCTGAACAAAAAAACAGCTTCTTTCAGGAGAAAGCCATCTGATCTCTGGCTTTTATTAAAAGTGTGCTTGGCTTGCTGCAGCCCTTAATTCAGGGGTGCAGAACCTCAGGTCCGGGGGTCCAAACGCAGCCCGTGGGGGCTCCCCGATGGCCACGCCCCCTTTCTCCCAGCCCCAGCCCTTTCACCCAACCACTGAATGTTTGGTGGTTTTCCAGCTTTTGTGCATTTCCCTCCACCACCAACACACACACACACACGCTTTTTAAAAAGGCTGAAATGCCTCTCCTAAGGCTTTAGTCACTGGCAGTAAGAGCTCTGAGTTGCAATATGCTGGTATTTTTTTTAGTATTTTGCCCCTGCCCCTTTTGGCTTTGGCCCCGCCACCACAGAAATGAGGCCCCCAAGAGCTTCTCCAAAAGGGAATTTGGCCGTTGGGCCAAAAGAGGTTCTGCACTGCTGCTTTAATGGGTTCCCAAGCTGCCAATGATAACCCGAGCAAAAGCGTTGGCAGAACTGGGGCCAAGACTGGGCAATTCCTAATCCTTCCCCCCCCGCCCCCATGCTACCACAACCCAGGAGAAAGCCATAAGGCAACCGCTGCAGTCCATCAGCCTCTATGCACCTGTGATTCCAACTAGCCCCGAAGCCGCTTGGACTCGCCGGCAGCCCTCGTGGACTCACCGAGTTTGAAGGAGCAGCTCCTGCTGCCGGAGCAGCCTTTGGCCCACTGCAGACCCGTTCCCCAGAGCTTTTAGCCTCTCCTGGAAAACTTGGAACAGGAAGTACTCCCCTTTGTCACAGGCGCCGAGTGGGGCTCTCCTGCGCTCCAGCTCCAGCAGCATCCCCTGTGATGGAGAGAGCAGCCCGTCTATGTGCTGGCAACGCATGAACCGCCTCCCCAGTCCTGCTCATTTCTTCACAGCAGTAAATCCAAGATTTATATATTGCCTAATATTTATATATTGCCGCTTTCTCAAAGCATGTCACACACGCACACACACCTTAAAAACAACACTGAAGGATAGGCCAGTCTTAGGCAAGCGCTATCTTAAGGCCACCCCACAAGTTCACGGCTAAGCTGAGGTTTGCACTGGGGACTTCAGGCTCGGAACAGCTCAGCAGCACAGGAGTCTGACAGCAGCTACACATGACTTTAAGGCTCTGTTCAGACGTCACAAAGGCAATTATCCTATAAATACCCTGCAAAGAATCGAGCTGCTGCACAGAACAGAACTGAGGTGTGCATTTTACAGGCAGGAAGCCTGCTTACTTGTGAGTAGACATGCAGAGCCTTGGTATCTGGATGCTATTTGAAAGTGCTGCTGAGTGATTCAGTCCTGCTTAGTTCTGAGTAGACATGCAGAAGCCTTGTCCTGCTTACTTCTGAGTAGGCTTAAAACCAGTAATAATCACATTTGGCCTTCCCACAGATGGAATGTGGCCCCTGAGACCTATTTTGCAATTTGGCCCTCAGGCTGAAAAAGGTTGACCCCAGATTTAAGGAAAGCCACTGCCTCTACAATCAGCCCTCCAAACATTTGCCTCTTCCCCCTCCCATCGCTAATGCTACTGCACCTTTCTTTGTGGCGTGCGGCAGCAGCAGCATCTGACCCCAGCTGCCAGGTAGGCCTAGGGCCAATAACTTGGCTTTAGGTTTATAACTTAGTGTAGAAAAGTTAGTTACGGTAAGCCTGTGTTCTTGTGATTTTTTTGCATGTGATGACTGAATGTGAAATAGCAAAATTGGCTGAAGGCAACATTTAGAGAAACAAAGAGGAATGAGCTGCAAATAAGATACAAACTGATACAACTCGGGAGCAAGTCACAGGATGGTCTAGTAAAGATGCACTCCCGACCCCTCTGCCCCTTCAAGGCAAAACAAAGACTTGCAATGTGAAGGGCACTAGAAAACAGCACAGACACCACGTGATCCCTGTGTGAGTGCTGCATGACTGAGGCCAGGAAACTGCCTGCCAGGTGGGGTGTGGTCATCATTTTTTTACAGCTAGTTGGAGGCATAAATCAGGAGCAGAAAAGTATAACTGAGGGCCTCCGAGAGAAGCCTCCATTTGTAACCAAACCGGACTTGCTGGTGCACATTGCATTGCTTCTCTTGTCCCTACAACACATGCGCTTTGGACTGGCCATGCAAAGTTGTGTGACTGTAAGTATGAAAGTGACTTTCTAAACCAGTGTTCTCCAACCTTGGGTCCCCAGATGTTTTTGGTCTACAACTCCCAGCATGCCCCAGCATGCTAGGAGTTGTAGGCCAAAAACATCTGGGGACCCAAGGTTGGAGAACACTGTTCTAAACCATAGCGTAAGGAAGTAGGATTGCTTTTACCCATACCCCCCACCCCTTGTGTGAGATTTCCTCAACAGAAGTTACATGCATAGTGTTAACTGCAAATACACGTGTTGGTTTCTTGTTCTCCCCAATAAGGTCTGTGCAATTGGGTGACATCCCAAACAGCTAAAAGTAGTGTGTAACACCGCATTTCCGTATAATACCGTACATGTGGACACACCAAGCGCGCATGCACCATTATCAACACAGTATCTGGAACTGGGTTGCCAGTTGCCATTGCAAGCAGCTGGTCACGGGATCGACCGACCCTCCCACAATTTAAACGAACAATGTCGCTTTATGTTTTGGAAAATGTCTTTGTCATATAATTTCTTGCATCAAAAGGAAGCATGGACAGTGAAAAAGGCCAACCCTAAGCAAGTGGGGGGGAAATTGAAAGGACGAGAAAACGGATGCATCACCTGTAATCTGCAGTAGATATCAGGGCTTCCTCTCCCACAGGACTTGGAACATTTTGAGATCTTTAGGTGACTGCACTTGTCCAGCTCAGACCTGGAATTAAAGACATTATAGGAGTGATAAATCTCCGACTACATTAGAGAAGTTGATGGCACTTGCCAGAGAAATTGGGAGGTGGAGATGTGCTGAAAACACCCTAGAGCAGTGGTTCCCAACCTTGAGTCCCCAGATGTTACTGGACTACAGCTCCCAGCATCCCTTGCCATTAGCCATGTTGGCTGGGCATGCTGGGAGCTGTAGGCCAGCAACATCTGGGGACCCAAGGTTGGGAACCACTGCCCTAGAGGATTCCAATGTTAGCACTACATCTTCACCAGTTTTAACATATAATGGGTTGCATCCATAATGACAGCTTTTCTACCCGAGGCTGTAATCCACTGTATCTTCTTTCGGTTTCATCTTGCAGAATTGTGACCCGAGCACTACACAAAGAGCATTTCCTTTCCTGCTTTTCCAGTACATCACCTCTAGGTGGCACTGTGGTATAGCGGAATTAGACAAGTGGGAAAAGTGTTTCCCGTTCACAAATACCACCGTATTTTCCCTGCTCTACAACCCCCGGCTGAAAGTGCTCTTTAGATACAGAAGTGAAACTGGAGGGTCGTGACATCGTTTAAAGAACCTGTAAACAACCGTGAGCAGGGCACGACGAGTGCATGATAAATGTCTTGTGTAGAAAAGCCCTTAGTCATACTTAAAGAAGTCTCATTGATTTCAGTGGGTCTAAAGTCAGCCACTACTAACTTAAGCCCTATTAATTGCGATGGATATTCTCTAAATATGACTAAGTATGGATACAACAGCCAAACCTTTTAATAAAGTGGATTCTTGGGGGGTGGGGGGGTGGAGTTAAATAAAGAGAGGGGAAATCTCAATTGTGGTGGGCGTGTACAAGCGTTTTGTAGGTACAGTGCAACATGTGCTTTATCCAGCTATTTAATCACAGGCAAAAGAAACAACGGTAGGATATGTTTTGCAGAGATATATGGTGCTTTGCTCAAATACATCTGTAGAAGCAACAGAGGCAGCATCTTTGTGCAGGGGAAACCACCTGAGAAGCCGTATACCTGTGGCAGAAATCCAGGATGGTGCCAATAAGAATAGCACACATCTCTCTCAAGTCTCCATCGCAGCCTCCAGCAGCAGCAGACTCCGGGAGATAGTGCTGATACAATGCCCAGTAATGGAACTCCTGCCTGTAAAGAGGAGACCTGACAGTAAGCCTGACTTTCTGTCATTAAATAAAAAGCCAAAAGAGAGAGGCCTGCTGGGGAACAGCCCCCATGTGAAATCTACTTATGGCTACCCAAGTATGGCCAGACTTGGAAGCCAAGCCTTTGGCTACCAGTGAATAAGGGGACAGATGGACAGCACTGAGTCAAGCACAAGCAAAATGCTTCTGAAGATTTAACTCCGAATTATTTGGACAATTTCCCCCAGAGATTTTCGCCTTACGAAGGAGGGTGCAATGTTTGGGACCTTGTGCTCTGCCTCTGCCAAATGAGGTGAGGCGGGTGGCTACTAGAGAGGGCCTTTTCAGTGGTGGTGCCCCAGTTGTGGAATGACCTCCTCAGAGATGCTTGCCTGCTGCCTATGTTGCGATCTTTTCAGCATCAGGCAAGCCTAGGAAAATAAAACCCATCTTATTTTCCCAGGCTTTTTAGTCCTTCAATTTTAAAAAATTCTATTAGTGCATTTTAGATCTTTGCACTGCTGCTGGCTTTTACCTTAGTTTTTACCTTGGTTTTATTGTTTTAAACTTAAGGATTTTATATTATGTTTTACAACATTATTGTATTTTAATTTTGCTTTGTGAACTGCGCAGAGCACTTTGGCTATCGGGTGGTATAGAAATGTTATTTCTCACATAAAGAGAGACTAAAATGCAATGGATTGCACTATCTTGTTATTGTTGTTTTAACTTTGATATTTTATATAATCTTAACATTATTGCTGATTTAATTATATTTTTAACTTTTGCATATTTCTATTTATATGTTTTAATTGTAGAAGTTTTAATGTTGTAAAGCCGCCTTGAGTCCCAGTACTGGGGAAAAGGCGGTATATATATATATATATATATAATTATCAATAATAATTTTAAAATTTATTAAGTTTTCAGAGGCGACACAGAAATCACTATATTTCAGACATTTCTGTGATGCCATCACAAATACCTGCTCTATGAATAGTCACACTGCAATATTTTTTTTACTTCTCCCCACCCCACCAATCTTTTCAACAGTAAGAAGCCAGTCAGACCTGCCGATATGGAAGTCTGGATGCTTCATCTTTGCGTTCAAGCCTGGACTCCTGAACAGGTGACCAAAAGAGCCCACTGAGTGAAGTAAATCTACTTTCCATCCAGGCCCTGAACCAGAATTAAAGTGAGTCTGTGGCGTGCCTCATGCCACGTTATAGTTATTAACAATCCCCGAAAGAGAGACTAGAAGGCATTCCTAACACTACTTGCAGAAACATCCTAATGGTAACCCAGGAGTTGAAAGGCACCAGGCTTGCTTTATTTTGCTGGCTGAAGGATGAAGGCTTACAACAAAGTGTGTAAGCCTTCCCAAATAGCTCCTGCCTTGTTTATACATCTATAACAGAATGTTCCAGAATGGAACAGCATTAGCTACTGCTGCAGTGTGATTAGGACTTGTTGACCCCACCTCTCACAAGCAGAAAGGACATCTTCGTCGGGCTGGACCCCTAATTCCATCAGCAACCACTCCTGGAGAGTCAGCTAGAAGAAAGGCAGAGAGATTCAGCACAGGAGAGGAAATACTAACAGGATCATGTCAAACACTTCAGACAAGTCTCTCGCTCTACCATTAGGTCATGCTTCAGCTCCGAGGCATAAACTGAGGTACCTAGATGGCCTTAAAAGTCATTGGCCCTGTGTGCCCGTATGGGCCACATTCTCCTCCAGATCTCATTGCGGATACCATAATCAGATTATAATAATAAGGTTGTATCTAATGATTTTGTTCCACCAGTCAAAGGGAGACGGCTGCTGGAATAGATTTCCCTTCCTCACGGCAGCACCCCACCACCAAAACTGCTCTTTTACTCTCTGCTCAAACTGTACCGTTTCAAAGGGCTGCTCAGACCCTGGCTAAACCAATCTTGGCTAGCATCAGCACTTATGACGAGCGATAGCAGAACGGCACCTGAACAGGGAAGACCCCAAACTGCTATCAAGGCAGGGTCTGGCGGGGGGGTGGGGGGAAGTACAGGACAGAGTCACAGTATTTACCTGGAACGCTCTCTCTTGCAAGAGTTCTTTGAATTGTGTTTGCTTCCACAAGCAGAGAGCAGCTTTCCTGTAGCAGAGGGTGGGGCGGGATAAAGTCTTCCAAGGAAGCTCAGCTGTGTCTCCTTCACAGCCAATTCCTCGAGCTTCTAAGCTAAGCCGTGGCACAAGATACTGAAGCTGCGAAACGGAACAAGGCATTCACGGAGGATCCAACACTGTGCAGCAATTCAATTAAATCCGAACAGTTCTAGATTCTGCCTCACAGAATGGGTTTATACCAGCCTTCCCCAATTTGGTGCCCTCCAGATGGCCATGCTGGCTGGGAAAGATGGGAGTTGCAGGCCAACACATCTGGTGGGCACCAGGTTGGGGAAGGCTGGGTTACACGATCTAGATCTAGATAGACCATGTGGCCGGTCAGCACAGCACAAAATGCCTGAGCTGTAACATCTGCAATGGAAAGATTCACGAGTATTGGAATTTGGTTGAGTGCGGCTTAACTGTGGCTTGCTTTAAAAAAAAAAAAAAGTTACCTTTTTTACAAATCCAGGATGAAGTAAGGTGCATAAACCATCATGGGAAAGGGAAGAAAACTTGCATAAAAAGTATGAAAGTGCTGCCGTGCAAAACCTACCGAAAGAAAAAAATGTCTCGTTTGGTCCATCTGTTACAGCAGTCCCTTTTCAAATGTTATTGGTTACATTTTTATTCCACCCTTTCATTCCAAGGAGCTCTCCCCCCACCCATTTCATCCCACAACAACTCTGTGAGGTCGGTCTGGTGGAGCAACAGCACAGGGTCCAAGGTCACCCAGGGAGCTCAAGGCCAAGCGTGGATTTGAACCCAGGTCTCCCCAGTTCTAGTCCGACACTAACCACTACACCACACTGGCTCTCCACTGAATAAAATCCAAATTGTATTATAAAATGCCCAAATATATGAAACTCTGTCCAAAAGTAATGTGAAGAAGTCCCTCCACTCACAGGCTTACAATCCAAGTAGTGTTTTCAGGGTGAGGCACTATGCTTCTCTCAAGGAAAGGTTTATCACCCAGAGCATTTGATGGAGAAAGAAGCTTACCTCATGCAGAAGATGACAGACTCTCCTGTCCTGCACACCAATAAATAATCCCAGAGTTCAGGAACAGAAAGCCCCCTTTTGGAGGCAGAGGGAGGACCCCCGGGAGAGCAGACATCCACCTCGGGAACCAAGGCTTTGGCTTCATTTAAGTGAACCACAAAAACAGCCAGGCCGATGACCTGAGCATCGTTTAGTGAAGAGCCCTGCAAACAGCCAGACACAACATGCCCAGGTGAAGGCGCGGAAGAGCTTTGAGCTAAAACAGGCTGGTCATTTTTGGTAGTTTGCCCCCACCCCTTTTGCCTTCAGCTCCCCCCGCCCCCCACTGGAATGTGGCCCCCAAGAGCTTCTCTCCTAGGGCTGAAAGAGGTTTGACAGCCCTGGCTTAAGACATCAGCACACCACAAGTAAGAAACCAACCTGATGATACATAAGCTGGCAGAGCCGGCCCAGCAAGGATGGCAAAAGTCGACGGTACCCACAAACCATTCTCATGAAGAGGGACGGCCAGGCCCCCTGCCTACAGAGAACACAAGCCGCACAGTCACGCTGCTGCCAAGATGAACAATGAGGTCTGCGCACGTTTCAACCGCGTTGCACGAACTGCACGCACATAAGTAAGTGTTATTTTACCTATCGGGAGGGAGGAAGTAGGAAGCAGCCATGACATTCTGGCAGAATGATGTCAGCAGAAGATCGACGGCCTGGAACGGAGAGACACACTGCTCATTTCTACACCAGGGCATTTGCAGCTGGAGCTGGTATGCGATTCTGCATGAGCAGGCTCAGGCACAGATTCAATTTATTAATTTATTGTATTTTAATCCACCCAATAACCAACGTTCTCTGGGCAGATTACAAACAGTTAAAAGACTAAAATGCAACGTAAGTCATTAAAAATATAAAATATTTAAAATAATGCCATAGAATACACATAGCACAGGAATAGATAAAACAACTGTAAAAATCAGGAACTTTTTTAGTCCCTAAAAAGATATTAGTTCCTAACACATAACTATGATAAAGTGACAGCTACAATTCCTAGTGTTGTCTAACAGGGCCTTTCCACACAACCAGTTCACACATTTGAAGGTGCTGCCTGTCAGTTGGGTTGGATCCTGATGCCTTATCTCCAGGAAATGCTTCTCTTTCAGGGATGTCTCATTTTGACAGCACTCAGGCTGCAACAAATAGTTGTTCTAATGGGGGCAGTGTTGTATCTGTAGAACGGTCTGGCCTGAGTGCCACAGGCACCGATTGGACAACACCCATAAAGTCACCGAATCCATTCATTCCCCCTCAGACATGCTGTCACCCTAAGAAAAGTGTTCAGCCTGCAAAGGTAGAACTTCTATAGGAACTGTAGCTAATTAGTCATGAGAAAGTGCAGAGAAGCCTCCTGACAGCACACACGTTAGAGATCAACAGCACCTAGTTTCCTGTGTCCCCCCCCCCCCCCGTCCTGCCTATTACATTTAGGGCCAGTTCACATGTAACGGTGGCAAATCGTGAGTTAATTAACCTAAGATTTGCTGCGGTGTGTGCTTGGCGTGAGCCGCTTCTGATTTCAGTTTACAACCTCCAATCAGCCTCATCGTAGGTTGCTCCGTGACGTGCGAACCCAGGCACTTTGGGTTGTTCGTGGGTTAAAAACCCCAAAGTTAACCGAATAACTAATGGTGGGTTAAGACCGGATCTTAGGGAGTCCTGTGGGCAGTGACTGTGCCACTTCTGTCCCTGTTCTGTACAGTATCCAGCACATTTAAATACTGACTGTAAATTCTTGCAAATTGGAGGCTGCCATCACAGGCTCTAGGTCAGCATGGAAAACTGTGGCCAGAAATATTTCCTCCAGCCCTAGAATAATTACAACTGTAGGAAGCAGCACATCAGTCACACGAACATCGGAAGGTGCCTATACAGAGTCAGACCCTTGGTCCAGCTAGCCCAGTATTGTCGACATTGACTGGCAGCAACAGCTCTCCCTCCAGGGTTTCAGGCAGGGTTTTTTCCCTACCCTACCAGAGATGCTGTCGGGGATCGAACTTGGGACCTTTGCCATGCAAAGCAGGGGCCCTGTCACTGAGCTACGGTCCTTCCCTAATCTACTACTCACTAAAAGTAACAGAACAGGTACCTGTGGCAAGTTCTTCCGTTCTTGGGCAGTGCTGGGGTGGGCAACACATGGTCCATGGGCCACATGCGAACCCCATGATTGTTTTTGTGGGCCTCTTGCGTCCGCCATTGCTGCGAAGTTTGCCACAGTGGCGGCAGCAAAAACCATGAGTTTGCAAGGATGCAAGGCATGTGGGGAGTGTGATTCTGCTTGCAAACACGCTGTGCGCTTCCCTCGTGTCTTGTTTCCTTACAAAATTGCTGTGATTCTTGCTGCCACTGCAGCAAATTCAGCAGCAATTTTGGTGGCAGCGACCCCCAGTTTTTTTTGTGGGGGGGGGGAATATGGTTTCCTGGGCCCCAGAAGCTGTCCACTCCTGTTCTAGGGTTTGCTTCTTAAGCCACCTCTGCTCTAACATAAGCAGCCTAGAGGGATGCTGCAAACTGCTCATTGCTTGAAGAGGGAGAGCTGCCAATCATAGCAACAGTACTTCGAACAGGTGTATGTTCGACAAAACACAGAAATAAGAACCAATTCTCATAGTTCCCAATACCGCACTAACTTTGGGGATCATGAGATTCAGCTCTTGTGAACAAAGTTCCTCTGTACATACCCCTTGATGCTGCTGTTCAACTTCAGGCAGTGGAAAGATTAAGCTTGATTCTAAGACTCAGGGATGCAGCTTCCTCCTCATCTGTTGCATGTCCCAGAACACTGGTCAGTTTCTCAGAGACCACAGCAATCTGAGGTGGCACTGCTGCAACAAACAGCAACAAGGCAGAAGCACTAAGAAGGAAGGTCTGCATGCAGGTAAGCAGCAGCAGGAGGGAAGCCAACAGGGGCTATCCAACTGCTCAAGTTCCTTAAAAACTCACACATACGTTGTTCTGCCAGCCTGCACATGCAGTGCCTTAAGTACGTGGGGGTCCGAACAGGGGATTGACTGGGTTTATGTGATACACTCGGGAACGAGAAACACGCTTGAGCAATCTAAAGTGAATTGGGCCAGGGGGCTGCGTTTAGTAAATATTCCCCCTCCCAAATGGATGATAAGCTTACTTGAGTCTTCTTTAGCCAAGACAAAGCACTACTTTTGCCACACGCTCAGTGCTGAACATGGAAGCAACTCAGACAACCATCTACCACCCTGGCCTGGCGAGCCCTTCTGCTCCCCTCCCCTCAGCCCCCAGACAAGCCACGCAGGCTAAAAGGGGTGCGGGGCCAACGCCCTGCATCAGCCAGGAAGTGACACGAAGCTGCAACACACATGCAGTCACGGCAGCTCTCCTCCTCTACACGCTGCGGCTGCTTGAAGAGATACAGCAGTTCTATTTGCCCCCTAAGTTGCACCTTCCGGACAATTGTGCCTCGCTAGCCTTGCCTTGCCCAGCTGGCCGTCACAGAGAACTGCAGAGTCTCCCTGCTTCCGAATCCCACTTAAGTGAACAAGTGGGCCCATAAACACGACACACTTACAACACGGGGGCCTTGCTGGGACCATCACTTGCTATTGCACTGCTGTCTGCATGAGGCTTCCCTTGAAGATGGTTGGGAAGCTGCAGCTGGTGCAGAATGCACCAGAACGTGTGTTAACGGGGCAGTGAGATGCCAGCCTCTCACACCAGTTTTTAAATCTTTGCACTGGCTGCCAGTGATTTACTGGGCCCAATTTACAGTGCTAGTGTCCAAAGCCCTAAACCGCTCAGGACCCAGGTACTTGAAGGACAGCCTTTCCCCAATACTGACCAACACGGGATTTAGGATCAGCCAGGAGGCTTTGCTTGTGATGCCTTTGAGGAATGTGGCACATGGGGCTACCACACCTGGCAGAGCCTTCTCAGTGGTGGCACCCCGACTGTGGATCCAGTAAAGATTCAGCTGCCATTCAGGTGCCAGTTAAAGATGTATTTATTTATACAAGCTTTGGGGGTATAGGCAAGTGTTTTATCTGTTTTCTGGCGCTGTAGCAATGGTTTTATTGTATTTTATGGTTTATTTGTAATTTTAGAGTAACGATTTTAACAGTATTCAGGTGCTGTATAGTTTTTATATGGGGCGCTAGCTGCCCTGGGCTCCTTGTGAGGAAGGGAAGGGCAGGACATAAACATAAATAAATCAGCTGTTTTATTTTTATTTTCTCCCCCGCATGACCCCATTGCCTTCACATACCGTCATGCTTGTTTTCATCGGCAATCAGCAGCCTCAGCGCTTCGAGTTCAGCCTTTAGCAGTTCCAAGGGCTCCGTGAGATCACTAGTGTCCATGTCGGTTGATCCATCTATGGAACACAGGAAGCTGCCTTAGGACACGTCAAGAGTGTTCCTTCATCTAGCCTGGCAGCAGCTCGCCAGAGAACGGTCCCTTCCTGTCACCTGCTACCTGACCCTTTTAACTGGAAGGGCCACCGATCGAACTGGCAACCTTCCAGCATGTAAAGCAGGCGCTCTCTACCACTGAGCTATGGTCTCTGCCCCAAAGAGGAAGGAAATGTATTTCAGGCCAAGCCGGTAATATAAACACTCTCAACTTGGAAGTCTCACCAGTTGGATGGGGAAACTCCAACAGAGCATTTGTAAAAACAATACCCTAGAATAGACCAGCCTTCCTCAACTTGGTGCCTTCCAGGTGTGCTGGACTACAACCCCCATCAACCCCAACAGCCATGCCGGCTGAGGATGATGGGGATGTAGTCCAACATATCTGGAAGGCGCCAGGTTGAGGAAGGCTGGTCTAGGCTGTTGCAGGATGCTTGCGACAGACCTGCCACGGCTCACTCTGGTTTAGGATATTCACCCTAAAGACTGGAACAGAGTTTGTGCAACTGACCAAATTCACCCCCAAACAGAAACAATATTCAGCCACTTGAGCACAATGAAGACTCCAGGCGAACGTTGCAGTGCAGTTTGTTAATCCTGCTTCACAGATGCGACGCCCTGGGCCACAGCTAACAGACAGCAATCGTTTAGACTATAACAGGCAATGCAATCCTGTCAATATCAAGCGGGCTGCATTAAAGGACAAAAGGAGGCCAAATCATTTTAATTCAGTTCTACTTGGAGGCCAAGAGCTGAAGAGAGCAGCCACTAGAGGTCAGTGTCCACCAAACCACTTCCGCATAAGGAGTCATTCCTTTTGATGGCCACCACACGGCTCCTCCAAAGCAGCAACAGGTCCTTTGAGGGCACATCTGCTCAACATGCTGGCTGGGCTTGTCTGAGCGTGGAAAGCTAAGCAGGGTCAGGCCTGATTATTACTTGGATGGGAGACCCCTCCTCTAGTTTCCTGCATTGAGCAGGGGGTTGGACTCGGCCTTGTGTAGGCTCCTTCCAACTCTGTGATCTATGAAATCTATGATCTTTTGCAGAATTTGTACCACAAGATGCAGGGAGACCACACTGCAGTTCTTCAACAGGGCTCTGAGCCCCAGAATTCCACATGCTCTGAACCTCTTTTGTGGCTCAGCGCCAGCAGCATCACCCCAACAGCGCTCCGATCCTTCTCTTTACACTAAGGAAGCTGCCGTGCCTCAGCACTGCAATGCATTTCCCTGTTTACAACAGAAACAAGTTGCTATACTTGGGGAAATGCCAAGTTTTTTGGGGGGGGGTTGTTTCAACACACATATGTGCGCGCACACGCAGTGTGAGTTCACCCTTCTCACCTTGCAGGAGCTTTTCTTTAACAGCTTGGCATTCTTCAATATACGTGGCGTACGTGTTCAGAGGAATTTTTTCAGCCCTGTTTTAGGGGAGACAAACATTTTTACACCACCGCTGAATCAGGCTCCAAATTTCCACTACCGATTGCTTCCACACTAGCCCTTCGCTCTGGAATAGCCATCCTTTGTTCACTCACACTGGTGTTGTAAAATTGTTGCACGCCTGTGCTTTTAGTGCTGTCCTCCCATGTGTTTTTTTTCCAGATCAGGTTTGCGGCAATATTTTTTGTTACAGAATGCAACAGAGGAAGGCCATAGCTCAGTAACAGAGTCCCTGCTTTGCATACAGAAGGCCCCAAGATCGATCCCTGATGGCAGCATCTCCAGTTAAAGCGGACCAAGTAGCAGGTGATGGAAAGACCCTTTTCTGCCTGAGACCCTGGTCAGCTCCTGGCAGTCTCAGCAGATAATAGTGGGCTGGGTGGACAAACAGAATCACCTGGTGCAAAGACAGCTTCCTACACACTCTATGACAGTGTTCTCCAACCTTGGGTCCCCAGATGCTACGCTGGCTGGGGCATGCTGGGAGTTGTAGGCCAAAAATATCTGGGGACCCAAGGTTGGAGAACACTGCTCTATGAGGACTGCAGCATTGGACAGGCAAAGCGCTCTTAGGGATTTTAAGAGGAGCTGTTCCTTTAAATCAGGGGTAGGGAACGTTTTTCAGTCCAAGGGCCAAATTGGAGCATGGGGAAGGTCTCAAGGGCCACATTCCACCTGTGGGCGGGGGTCAAGTGGTGATTATTTTCCATTTTAAACCTGCTCAGAAGTAAGCAGGACAAGGCTTCTGCATATCTACTCAGAACTAAGCAGGACTGAATCACTCAGCAGCAGTTTTCAAATGGTATCTCAAGTACGAAGCCTCTGCATGTCTACTCACAAGTAAGCAGGTCTCCTGCTGCAAAACACACACCTTGGTTCTGTGCAGCAGTTCAATTCTTTGCAGGGTAGTTAAAAGATAATTGCTTTTAAATACCCAATTATCTCTCACCCAGCTTGCAAACCAAAGAAACTTGCGAGCTGGATGGGGAACCCCTAGGGGGCCACATCGGCAGGCCGGAGGTTCCCTATCCCTGCTTTAAATTAAACGCTTCTGTCCATTTTATTGGCTGAACAGGGAAATAATAAAATGGGCTGGTCCTGCAAACAGGTAGCTTTCAATTAGCATTTGAAAGGAGCTTTGTTGAATGGAACATGCTTGGGACATTATGGAAGGATTTTGGTCACTGTGAAATGCAACACCTCAGCAGTGCTCCGGGTTCTAGTGTGGAAGCAAACATGAGATAAAGATCATTTTGCATCACATGAGACTATTTCTGCAGCATTCCAAAGGAAACCTTGGGGCCAAAGAACAGTTTGCAGGCAGATACTAGAGATAGCAAGGTTCATGGCGGGGCAGGAGAGGATAACATCACGGGGTTACACTACTGCAGGCATAGAAACAAACCTAAATGCGTCATGGTAGGAGCCTCAGGCAACATCAACCTTTCCTAAGAAGAAGCCTGGAAACCCGGGAAAAGGTGACAGCTTTACACAGCCCGTTTCCTTACCTCTTGAGGGAGTCTATCAAAGCCATGCGGGAATCGGGTATTTCAGGAAGCTGCAATTTAAAAAAAAATTGCATTTAATATCCCTTTTGACACTGTGGGTTTAATGTAAGCATTTGGACCCTGCATTTTGAGAGGAAAATTTAAGAAATAAAATGCATGAATAAAACAAACAAACAAAAAATAATCAAAACATTTAAGAGTGGCATTTGTCACCTAAAAATGGAGGAAACAAGAAGGATACTAACCATGCGTGGCACAAGCAAAGCAGGAATGAAATGGGAAGTATAATAGGACCGTCTGAAGATACTGAAACACAAGAAGGGAGTTGTAGTAGAGATTAATCACAGCTGAAACACAGAGCACAGATAAATGTTCCTTGGAAGACCTTAAAATCAGCGGATCAATAAATCACACACACCCAAATTCCCTGGCCCCGCCCCTTTCAGCCTGGCCACGTGGCTTCCTGGCTTTTGTGCAGTCTTTCCCCCATATTTGAAAGGCTTGAAATGCCTTCCTAAAGCTCAGTTACTGGAAGTAGGAGCTTTAAGCTAAAACAGGCTGGCATTTTCTGTATTTTGGCTCCACCCTTTTTTTGCCTTCAGCCCCGCCCACCCCTGTAATGCGGCCCCCGAGAGCTTGTCCAAAATAGAATTTGGCCCTCAGGCTGAAAGAGGTTCAACACCGCTGCTTTAGAGCAAGTGATTTATGGGCTGTAGTTGGAGGGGCATAACCCACCACCACCATTTCTGAGCAAGCTGCACTGAAACAAAAGGGGAACTGCACAAGAGGTGGTCAGTGATGGATATGTGAGATATCTCTGTAAGGACTCATTCTAGGGGCCTGCTATTCATGAATACTTGGCTCTCTTCCTCTTTCAAGGGTCCTTTGTACAAACAGCCTGCTGTAAGTGGTTTGCCTGCAGCTTCACGCAAGAAACACAAATGGCTTCCACGAGCTATCTTTTCTTTCTCCAGCTTTATGCCTGTTCTTTCCCCACTTTCTTTGATAAGACATTGAAACAGAATCTTTTGAAGAGCCGAGATAGAAGATTCCATACCTGGCTTCCATAACACTTGCTGGGATCTTCCCAGTGTTTTCAAATATCTGGACAGCCTTTTCAGCATCTTGCAGCGCCTGACAATGTGGCTGACGCACGCACACAACAAAAGAGAAGGGAGGAGGAAATGTTTTTTATCTCCTTTCTTACAACTGGTCGTGTCTTTCTTGCATGCTCTTTTGGGCTTTGCAACTGTCTCATCTACCCACTCTACCCACAGGAGACATCAACAGTTCGATTGCATAACAAGCACTTTGTGAGGGGAACAATGACAGCATAACAAAGGAAGGAAGAGGATCCCAGAAAAGTCAACCGTATCAGGTAAACCTGCTCAAGAGTATCTTCCAAATTTCATACATTTTACATATTGGGATTAAAGGAGATACTCACGAGTGTGAAGAAAGCTTTGGGGAAAGCCAGGCAGAAGGGAAATTAATGCAGTTTTGGGTCTGGCATTAAAGAGCAGCCGCCCACAATAAACTGCAAAAACTACAAGTGCCAACCAAAATAATTTAGTGACATTCAACAGGGCCCAATAAAGACATAACAGGAATGAAAAGCAGCTTTTCACCAGGGATACACTGAGGAACTGGAATCAGAATCCCCATAAAACAAGCATCAGTATAGCCTCTACATGCTGTAGCCAGCAGCTTTATTCCTCACACTTAAAAAACCCAAAAATGCCAGTTTGCCACGCTGCGTTTCCATAGTCCATCAACACGTTCCAATATCTCCAATCGGAATACAGATACACTTTACCTTCAATGGAGCTTTTTCACACCCCTCTAAGAATGTGAGAAGAGCCCTGAAGCGGAATCAGACCGCACACCCATCGAGCTCAGCACTCAGCCCACGGGGGCCAGCCGGCTGCCACCAGGAAGCCCGCAAGTAGCGCCTGAGTACAACGCCCCTCCCGCCAGCTGGGCATTCAGAGGCAACATATAGCCATCATGGGCCCGTAGCTCCAGCATGCAGGTTACGGTGCTAACATTGTAGGCTGAGATGCACCACGGCTGTTAAGAGTCTGTCTATTTGTCACCCACCATTGTAAAGTAACATCGCTAACTAAATCGGTGATTAAGGCTGGATCTGCACTTGGGAGGTCACCGTCTCCCAAATACTAGCAATTATCAGGGATATAATAAGAGATTCCCGTAATAGACAACAGTGTCTTAGGAATTAGTTGAATATCAATGTGAGTCTAAAACACAGCCGAGGCCGAGCGCCTCCAACCACCATCAGCCCCCTTAACCATCACGGCGAACAACCAGGAGCCCGTCTTCCCACGCTGCCTCTGGGAGGCTGATGGCCCCTCCCGCCACTATGGACTCCTCATTCACCGCAGTCTGTTTCGTGCACTTGACCACAATTAGGAGGCCGGTTGGTGTGGCTCTTGGGTACCTGGACAGCTTCCTTTGTGGAAGATAAATCCTCATAGAGTCCCATGTCTTCTATCGAAACCTGAAAGGTATCACAAAAAAGAGAAGCACGGCCTGAAGGCAGGAGAACGGGAAAAGGCCGGGGGAGGGGTTAGTCTGTGCGTGGGCTCAGCCTAAGAACTAGTTTCCAATAGTTCCAAGGTTGATCCGTGGGAGAGATACAAGGCACCTTCCCTGTCCTGCAGAAACGCCAGGACCATCCCTCCACATCTGGAATAGGGGAAGCAGATTCCGAGTGAGCGACTAGGCCCTGGAGACTCTCTCTTTAGAGCAGGGGTGGGTAACAGGCTTTGGGCCTCCATGGGCTGGGTGACATCAGTGGCCTTGGCCACACCTCGCTGATGGCAGGACGGAGCCATGCCCACTGATGTCACCCACCCATTTTGCCTTTCACTGTGCTGGGAGGGGCACAGATTCGGCCAATGTCATCGGTCCCCGGCCAAAGCTTCTGCAGCCATTGCTTTGTCTGGAGACCAGCTCCACCCACCCTGCACCTTCCCCTACTGGGGAGGATGCAGGGTGGGCAAAGACTAGCATGCCGCTCCCCCTCCCAATTGGGAGCAGCACGCAAAGTGAGGGGAACCCCCTTGTTATCTCTGATCTGTGAATGGAAATAACAAGGGGGGGATTCCTCTCCCTGCGTCTGGTAGCAGGTTTTGGTGAAGAAGTGGGCGGGCCTGCAGAGGGAGCCCAAGCCTCCACGGGTCAGATCCAGAACCTCTGCAGACCAAGGTTCCCCGCCGCTGTTCTAGAGAAAGGAAGAAGCCCCTTCACTGAACCTTGAGATCAGCCAGCCGGGTTTTGGCCAGAGTGATGTAATCCAGAAGAAAGGGGCGGTATTTGGTGGGCACAAATGGTGGATGCATGATGTGAACCTGGAGAGAGTGCAAAGGAAGGTTAAGTCCATGGCCACGCCTCACTCATTTCCAGCCAGCCTGGCTTCTGGGGGCACACGTGCGCAGCGGGCTCTCCAAGCTGCGGAGGAAGGCCAGGGGCGCAGTCAGCCTTGCCGGAAGAGCTGCTCAGCGATGGAGGGGCCACTTGCTTTCTTCTCACTCTGAACTCAAGAAGCTGGTTGTGCACCCAAGCTCATCACCTTCTTAGGTGTGGGCTGCGGAGAACAGAAAGCGAACGGCAGGTAGCAGCACCAACACTTTCACAAGGGAAGTCACTTCCTCAGGACTTGCCAGAGGGAAGCTCCACCACACAGCATTAATTAATTACATTAATTCCATTTCAATTAATTAAATTAATTCCATTTCTATACCGCCCAATAGCTAAAGCTTTCTGGGCAGTTGGCAATAATACAAAACCTTTAACTTACAAACATTTAAAAGAGTTTGAAACAGTTAACAATAAAATTACCAGGACCCATCAAGATTAACTGTGACCAATGGCTCTGCAGCGCAGCATTTTTGTACGTAAAATGCTCTGAACAAGGAACTCTGGAACATTTCACATTTCCTAGAAGTTCAAGCAGTTGTTAAAATAAGAAGAGGCTGTTGGAAAGGCAGTGCAATCTAGGTATTTTCTCACCTTCAAGTACTGTGGGGCTTCGAAGGGCACCAGCTCCGACAGGAACTTGAAAAGGAAGACCAAGGCTTTCTTACTGCTGCTGTGCAGGCCACCGACACTCCCAAAGGCAACCTGGAAAGAGACAGCAAGCAGGAAGTGCAGAATCCCACCTGGCCTAACACACACCCTTCCTGCCCTCAGCGCTGCTACAGAACTCACACAGCATCCGCTCGTGATCCACCACAGCAGAGGTGTCGAAGCTCTTTCAGCCCAAGGGCCACATTCCATTTTGGAGAAGCTCTCGGAGCCGCATTCCGGTGGTGGGCGTGGCTTAAGGCAAAGGGGCGGGGCCCAAAGACCAAACATACCAGCGTATTTTAGCTTCAAGCTCTTGCTGCTGGTAACTAAGCCTTAGGAGAGGAGTTTCAGCCTTTTAGAATGGGGAAAATTGCAGAAAATCTGGGAAACCACCGAATGACTGGTGGTCAGGGGGGCCAGCAGAAGGGGGCATGGCCATCTGGGGAATCCCAGAGGTATGGGTTGGGACCCAAGTGGGCCGGATTTGGCCCACGGACCTGAGGCTCAACACCTCAGGTCCTGACTGTTAGAGCAATACAATAATGGAATCAACTACCTAGGGAGGTGGTGGGCTCTCCCACACTGGAGGCATTCAAGGTGCAGGCTGGACAGCCATCTCTCAGGGATGTGTTGACTTGGATTCCTGCATTGAGCAGGGGGTTGGACTCGATGGCCTTAGAGGCCCCTTCCAACTCCACTATTCTATGATTCTACCCCTGATGTGCATGAATAATGATGCCTGCTTGTCACTTACACGTTTCTTGGAATCTGCTCTTACCTTAAACCACTCAGAGTAAGGCATGAATACAGCAGGACCCTCCAGGGCTGCCTGGCGGACTATTAAGAACGCAGTGATCATATTTTCCAAATCGTAATTCTCAAAGGCTTTTGTCAACAGATGGCCCAGGAGCTCTAGAAGAGGCACAGGAAAATCACCCACTCGCTACATATCTGTGGGGAAACTGTTGTGATATGTATCACTTCACCAGCTGTAGCACAGTTTACACATGGAAAGAACAGAATGGCTGTAAACAAGTTTGTTATGTCTTTCTGGGTTCTCGTGTTTTTCGCATGGGAAGCCTAGACCGTGGGAGCATTATGAGCTAGTCACATGGTTTGTATGTTCTGATGACGTGCTAACTTGTTTTCTGTCTGAAGCCATCTTAGAGAGAGGCAGGACTGCTTTCTCTCTTCTCCTTTGTTCTTCTTGCTGGACTTTTGTCACTGCAACAATGTAACTTCTTTGCTGAGGTGGAGTGAAGCTCAACTTACTCCACTGGATGTAATGCTTGCTATGCATTTGCACTCTGCATATGGACTGTAACTAGGAAATGTATACTCTGCAGAACTTTACTTGCTAAGTGAATAAACAGGTAGATATAGACCTGTGGTGTTTACAGAGTGTTTCCTGACTCCATGGATTAATCTGCAAACGGGGAAGCTGGAAGCAAGTTGGATTACAGGCAGGCTGGGCTGGCATCTTCACAACACGCTGCACGCTGCGAAAAGTGGGGAGCTGAGATCTGGAAGATCTGTGTGTGGAATAACAGGCCTCTGCTAGCACACAGACAGGATTTTAAATCTCCCATGCGCACACACACTCTGCGGCTCACACACATGCACACCAACAGAAACTTGATTCCACAAGCCTATATTCAAAGAGCAAACTGCGGCTGAACATGATTTGGAATATTCCTATATTAGGCAATTATTTGCGATAAAGATGTTGAGGAAACTGCCACATGAGATTACACCAAAATGTAAATTCAAGAAATCCTTTTGCACCTACCCTTAGGGGCTGCACAAAAATAATTTAAAATAAAATAAACAAAACAAATAACGTTAGAACCTTTTACGCCCCATTGGGGGAGGTAGGAGTGTGAAGTGGCAGAAAGGTGTGGAATAAATGTTCTTCACTCTTGTTCCAAGGAGCTCAGACTAACACGCTCAGGGTGGCTGGCCTGAGAGATAATGACTGGCCAAAGGTCACCCAATGAGCTTGGATGGAGATTTGAGAGAGATTTGAACTGGCTTAGCTTGTCTGAGCATGGAAAGCTAAGCAGGGTCAGGCCTGGTTATTACTTGGAGGGGAGACCCCTCCTCTAGTTTCCTAATTGAGCAGGGGTTTGGACTCGATAGCCTTGTAGGCTCCTTCCAACTCTATGATCTATGAAATCTATGAAACACAGGTCTCCACTGTCCTGCTCTGACACTGTGGCCACTGGTCAACATCAGAAGACCTCTACTGTTCTCCTTTGCCAACTGAAGTGTAGTGGGTGGGTACAAGAGGCAGGGCCTTTTTAGTTGTAGCACCAACGTTGTGGAATCCTTGTCGAACACCATTATTAGGTGTGTTTGGTTGCCTGGAAAAGACAGTGCTCTTTTCTGATTACTGACCTTTGCTGCTGCTACAATTTGGAAAAGTTTCTTTTTGCTGCTGGCTCCTGATGTATTTATTGTTAGGGCATTATTGCTTGTCAGTTAAGGCTTCTTCGTTATATTTATTTGTTTATTACCGTTAGCTGCTTTGGATTAGTTTTCAGCAAAAAGGTGGTCTTTATTTATTTATTATATCTATACTCCGCCTTTTTCCCTGCAAGGAACCCAAGGCGGCTTACATAATCCTCCTCCTCCTTTCTATTTTATCCTCACAACAACCCTGTGAGGTAGGTTAGGCTGAGAGTCAGTGACTGGCCCAAAGTCACCAGTGAGCTTCATGGCCGAGCGGGGACTAGAACCCAGGATCTCCAGAGTCCCAGTCCTACACTCTAACCACTATGCCACATTGGTCTTTAAAAAAGAAAGTAAATAAGCTGTACTGACTTCATAACCACTTCCAGGGTTTTCCTACAGGAAACGGTATTATAGTTCCAACATTACACTACCACAGAGCTTTAGAGTTTAGATATTAATGCACATGCTCGAGCATGTACTTTTCAAAGGGAATGGAAGCAGTGTCCCTCTGCAGAATGGGACCTAACACAGTATTGCAGATATCTGAGGCATAAACCAGACTCCCACCACCCCTCTAGGTCACTTAATGGAAATTTAAACAGCTGCTACATAGTGATCTCTAGCTAAATTAAAGGTGCAATCCTATGCACATTTAGACAGAAAAAGTCCTACAACTCCCAGCATGGCTGGCTGGGGAATGCTGGGAATTGTAGGACTTTTTTCCATCTAAACGTGCATAGGATTGTGCCCTAAAAATGTCAAGTGACTGCAGACATGTAGCAATATTCAAACTGGGGACATTTCGCAGAAGGGTCAATATTCTTTGTGACTATTTCTAGAATGCTGAGCTAGCAGCCTTAAGCCCCACGTGACACTGGCTACTTTCTTCCATGCCCCCACTTGGTTTCAGCCTTTAGAAAGCAAGGAGCAACCACAGCCACAGCCAGGCCGTCTTCTCCAAATTCCATCTGTACCTTTAACCAATGGTTCTGCTTCAGAATGACAGACTAACAGTGTGGAAACACAGGAAAGGACATGATGCCAATTCACTTCACTCGTCTCCAGGACCTGCTGCAAGTGATGGATCAGGTCTTCCGCTTTGAGTACCACAAACAGCTAGAAAGGAAGAACAGGGAAGTTCTTTTGGAATCCGTGGAAGATTGGAAAAATCACCCAAGACGATTCTCACAGATTGCTCCTGGACATCCTGGGAGGGGCCAAAGCTCAGTGTGGCAGAGCCCCCGCTTTGCATGCAGAAGGTCCCACCAGGTTTGATCCCCGGCAGCATCTCCAGGTAGGGCAGGGAAAACTCCTGCTTGAAACCCTGGTGCTGCCAGTCAGTGTCGACAATACTGGGCTAGATGGACCCAGAGTCTGACTCCGTATAAAGAAGCTCCTGATGTTCCTAAACAGAAGTCCCTTCTGCCCAGTTTGGATGGGGTGGGGCGTGGGGGGGAAGAAAGGGAATCACAAAGTTTGCATATCCGGTATATGCCAACGTTCATATTCAGTGCTTGCCCTCCAAGCAAAGGTGACTTTCCCCCCTCCTCCCTGCAACGTACTTCTACAAGAGCATAATGAGACCTTTGAACAAAAGGTCTCCCTTCCTTGCTCTTAATTAAAAAACAAAGACTAACACCCTGGATACGTCCTTACTTTCCTTTTACTTCCACCTTTTACACACACACACACACACACACACACACACTTTTGCAAGCCTCTTGGCACAAACATAATCTTACTGATGCATGATTTGGCTGCCTTGTCTCTATTGCCTAATCTTCTGTGCCAGAGAGCCGGTTCCAATTTTGTTATAATGGAACGGTGCTATTTCTAAGCAGCCCAGATCATGTAACAGGGACTGTGACATGAAAGCCAAAAGGTGCAGTTCCAGTAGTTAAGCAGTTTTAAGGAGTACAAGCTGCAAAAAAAGTAAAAGGAAAGAAACGCCTGTGTTAAAAGGTAGGGCTTGCACATAACACTAACCCATGGGTTGTTGGATTCTGGGCTGACGTGACGTGTGGACCCAACCGTGCTAACAAACCATGGGTCGCTAACCATGAACCCAAAAAGAGAACCCTTGGTATGTTGTTCGGTTGTGAATTCTGGGTTGTTTAGACCATCAATTGTCATAATGTGTGAACCCAGAACTGTGGGTTGTTTATGGGCAGTTTCGCCAGCCTACAGAGGTGGCAGGCAAGAGCATTTAAAAAACCCCAGCTGCTCTACACTCCAGTACTACAGTGCTGCAAAGGCATTGGCCGGGTGACCGGCCAGATGGGCGATTAATAAATATAATAATAAATAAATAATAAATAAATAAATTTGGGATATAGGGAGGGAGCGGGCAAAGGAGGAGAGAAACAAACAACTTGGGATTGAGAAAACAAACCATGGTTTGACTGTCTGCCAGACAAACCCTGGGTAGAGCAACAAACTATAGGATAACCACGGGTTAAATAAACCACGGGTTAGCATTACGTGCAAACCAGGTCAGAGTGTTCCTGTTCAGATCCCCCAAGGAAGACATACTTTGCGGTACAGCATGGTGAGCACCGAACTGGTTCTTGCAAAGCTCCATTCTCTCTGGAGATTGATGGCATCAGAAACTGTGTTCAGAGAAGACAGGGTAGGGGAAAAGCTAACTTCACAAAACAGTAAGAGCAATGCTGCAGAAGAATAAAAATATTCCTTTGCTTTTGCACCACGAAATAGGTCACTCAGTTATTTCTAGCAACACCCCGAGCCACAACCCCAGGACCTTCCTTGCATACGCTGCTCACTGAAGAGCCAAGTCAGAGTGACAAGCTAGGAGTTCACAGTGAAGGGGAGTCCGTGCGTCTGTAGGGCAGGGCAGTCTCGCCTGGCAGGAAGGACATATCAGACAGCCTTCCCCAACCTGGTGCCCCCCCAGATGTGTTGAACTACAACTCCTATTATCCCCTAGCAGGATACCTGGCCTGGGGAGTATGGAAATAGCAGTCCAACATATCTGGAGGGCACCAGGTTGAGATAGGCTAATATGAGATGGGTGAAAAACCAAGTTCTCTGTGTGGCGCTTCAAGATCCGACTTGTGAATTAGGACATCGGGGGGCTCCCCGAATTCCACCATCTTCCAGGGGAGCGTGGCCTCCCCGACTGTTTCACAGCCAGCCATTCTACCTGAGCAGTCGTACTATTAATAACAAGAGTAGTATGTGTATTTTACTTTCATCAGTCAATTTACCAGCATATTTAGCTGAAAATTTATTCATAAATGTCTCAAATAAAGAGGGACTAAGGCGCAGGACTGAGAACCTTGAGGCCTGCAGACCCCAGCTGGCCGCCATCCAGCTATCCACGAGGGCCCCGCTCCGCCTTCATGGCCCTGCCTTCACTCCTTTTGCTCTGGCTTTAGACCGGGGGGGGGGGCATGTCAGGCCTGGGGGGGCATGTCAGGCCTGGGGGGGCATGTCAGGCCCTCCAGGATCCCCAGATGGCCCCGCCCCTTTCCCCCAAGCACCAATCCTTTGGTGGTTTCCCGGGTTTTGCACAGCTTCCCCCCATTCTAAAAGGTAGAAATGCCTCTCCTGAGGCTTCGTTACTGGCAGGAAGAGCTTGAAGCTAAAATATGGTGGCCTGTTTGGCCCTGCCCCCTTTTGTCCCACCCACCACTGGAGCATGAGACCTGAGAGCTTCTTCCACGTTGAATTCAGCCCTTGGGCTGAAAGAGTCCCATCTCTTCAGTCCCCTCTCTGAAGGCTACATCAGACAGGGTTGGCATCTCAGGAGTCTTGCCGGGGCCAAAGGGGAGCCCTTCGGTGGCTGCTCAGGGCATCCCAGGGAGGGATAAGCCCCCCCCCCCGAAATCCCCACTTAGTTCTTCTGTGGGCCTGTGAAGGTTCACACCCAGCCCAAGGAATTCATCTCTCATCCCTGGCAGTCCTACCTTTTAACTGGGGGTTGTAGGTCAGAACCTGGGTCAAGGTGTGATTAAAGAACCGCTGCAAGGACTCAGGAGGGATGGTGCTTTGGGTTGCCATCATGCCGAACGCTCGGAGCCTGTAGGAAAGAATAAGCACTCGAGAACAATGACTCATCACACATGAATTACTGTTAATGGCTCCAATCTTCTCACTAAATCGGCAGTTCACCAGGAAGGCTGTCAAAATGTATGTAAATATTTACCATTTATTTTAACTACATTTGCAGGGGGAGAGAAATACACTGATTTTTTCATTGAAAGTAAGGAGTTGCGCTAATGCAAAGAACATCACTGAGGGATGCGGCTCAAAAGGGAAAGCTGACACTCAGGAAAAGGTTTAAACATATCAGCTTGCAGGAACCGCACTGACTGGGGCTAGAAAGAGATCTCAGGAGAAAGAGCAGGGGGCAACTGCAGCTTGCAGTCTGAAGAGTAAAGCTTGCATAGGAAGCTCAAGATTTAAAAAAAAAAAATCAATCAGGTACAATTGCTGTAAAAATCCTGTTAATGTCAAAAATACATATTTTAGGATTTCCCATCCAAATGCTTCTGAAGTTGAACATTAGCTAGGCCTGGTGTTATAGTTCATAGATCATAGAGATGGAAGGAGCCTACAAGGCTTGGTCGCCCTGTGGGATGACCTCTGCCGGGAGAGGGACAGGAGGAGTGCGACCCTGTTGATTCTCTTGGACCTCTCAGCGGCTTTCGATACCATCGACCATGGTATCCTTCTGGAGAGGTTGTCTGGGTTGGGAGTTGGAGGCACTGCGCTCCAGTGGTTCCGATCCTACTTGGGCGGCCGATTCCAGAAGGTGGTGCTGGGGGATTACTGCTCTGTCCCTTGGCAGTTATGCCATGGGGTGCCACAGGGCTCTATTTTATCCCCTGTGCTGTTTAACATCTATAAGAAACCACTGGGAGAGGTTATCCGGAGGTGTGGGCTGAGGTGTCATCAATATGCAGATGACACCCAGCTCTATCTCTCCTTTTCATCTAATCCAGGTGAGGCAGTGGCTGTTCTGAATCAGTGCCTGGACACAGTAGTGGACTGGATGAGGGCTAATAAACTGAGACTCAATCCAGATAAGACGGGGAGGTACTGTTAGTGGGTGGTTCGTCTGCCCGGCTAAGTGATATTCAACCAGTTCTGGATGGGGTTGCACTCCCCCTGAAGGATCAGGTTCGTAGTTTGGGGGTGCTCTTGGATCCCCAACTGTCACTCGAGGCACAGGTCAACTCGGTGGCACGGAGCACCTTTTATCAGCTTAGGCTGATATACCAACTACGTCCTTATCTGGACAGAGATAGCCTAGGTACAGTTATCCATGCTCTGGTAACCTCTCGTTTGGATTACTGCAATGCGTTATACGTGGGGCTGCCTTTGAAAACGGTCCGGAAACTTCAGCTGATCCAAAATAGGGCAGCGAGATTATTAACCGGGACTGGCCGATGAGAACATATTATGCCAGTGCTTTCTCATCTGCACTGGCTGCCAGTCTGTAACTGCTGCTGCTAGCTCTGCTGTTTGTTTTTAATCTGTGGTTTTAAATTTTATATTTTATATTGTATTTTATGATTTTAACTGTTGTAAACCGCCCAGAGAGCTTCGGCTATTGGGCAGGTATAAAAATGTATTAAATAATAAATAATTAAATAAGGCTATCGAGTCCAACCCCCTGCTCAATGCAGGAAACTAGTGAATAAAGAACACACAGCGCAACCCTACGCACATCTCAGAATTATGTGTGCACAGGATTACAGCCACAGGCATTATGATACCGCCTCAAAATAGTGGGTTATCTAGTCCAGTTTTCTATTTCCATCAGAAGCAGGGCGAGATGAAGGCAGCCCCTGCATGCTGTCTCTAACACGGATTACTGGAAATATGCTCCCACTGTACATTGAGGCTCCGTTCTTTTCTTAAATTTTGCTAAATACAAAGATATACATCGAGCACATCAATATTCAAAATTACAAATTACATCATGTAACAGAATTATCTAACATTATACACCATTCAGACTGCTTGATACTAAGTTTAAGAAGACACCATTACTTTTCATATTTGTGCCAACACGAATTCCTGAAATATAAATGCATCACCAATCTCCAAATAGCACTGTTTGTTCTTTGATAAACAGTTAATTTGAATGATTTTATTAAACCCAATACTTTTAAAAATCTGTTTTTCTTAAGCATTTCCAAAGTTTCACAGAAATATTTCTAGCAGCAGTGAGTAAACATAAGAGTGGGCTATATTTATAGGTGTAATATGGACATAGTTTTGGGTCTACAGAGAACTGCTGTTGGAAACTGATTTTCTATTCTTAGGGACATATCTCACCACACACTACCTCTGGTTTGCATATATCTGCAGGGTAGTTGCAAAAATATTCCATTAAACTAGGAGTGGGGAACTCCTTTCAGCCTGCGGGCCGACATCAATTTCAGAAAAGCTCTTGGGGGACGCATTCCAGTGGTGGGCAGGGCAAAAGAGGCAAGGCCAAAATACCACCAGTATGTTTTAGCTCAGTGTTCTCCAACCTTGGGTCCCCAGATGTTTCTGGCTTACGCTGGCTGTACACTGGCTGGGGCATGCTGGGAGAAAACTGCACAAAAGCCGGGAAAACACCAAAAAGTTGGTGGTTGGGGAAAAGGGGTGAAGCCGGGGAAGGGGCGTGGGCCTCCAGAGAACCCAGGGGGTCTGCTTCTGGCCCCTGGGACTGAGGCTTTGCACCCCTGCATTAAAGTGTCTGCTTGTATAGTTAATAAGTGCTCCCCTCACCATTTCACTGCTCTCAG
Organism: Shinisaurus crocodilurus; assembly: GCA_021292165.1. Taxonomy (NCBI): domain Eukaryota; kingdom Metazoa; phylum Chordata; class Lepidosauria; order Squamata; family Shinisauridae; genus Shinisaurus; species Shinisaurus crocodilurus. Next base: position 34,239,377 of record CM037887.1, read on the forward strand.
AATCACGCACATCGGATTCTCTTTTGCCAAACCTCTAGAAAGGTGCAGATCCTTACCAGCATTTCACTGCCTTCAGTGTGGAGGCATCCTCCTGCTTCTCCTTCGCTACAGCATCAAGTACCCCTAAATAGAAACAAAAACAAAGAACCCTCAGCAGGCGAAAGGAAGCTAGAAAGAAGCACATTAAACGAACATGGAAGCAGCCAGTTGGGACACACGCACACAAAAGGAAAAGACTGCGCATGTCCTTCAAGGCAGCCTTCCCCAACTTGGTGCCCTCCAGATGTCTTTGACTGCAACTCCCAGCATCTGCCAGCCAGCCAGCCAGGGAAAGGAAAAAGTTCTTCAAATGCTGAAGCTACAATGAACACTTTCTTAAGAAGCAGAGAACTGGAAACAATTAATCCTGACCTTGGACCACTTTACCAGGTTTGGCATGTGCAGTTTTAGCTTTGAAAGACCTGCCCTAATATTTGTACTTCAGAAGTAATTGGGGCACAATCCACAAGGAAGGATTATTTCACAAGCACCGCTGAAATGAATGCCAGGTGCACATGAGGGAGCATGCTAGTGGGCTGCAATGTGGGTTTTCCCAGAAAATTTTCCGAAGCAAATTAGGTTAACTTCCATAGGGACATTTGCATTGGGATATTTTCAGTTTGCGCCAGAAAATTTTCTGATGCCCTAGAAAGTAACCTAATTTAGCATGTTTATTTTACTGTATTTAGTAAACAACAAAGCTAAAAAAGTACTCCATGTTAATTTTTTGTCCCATTAAACCACAAGTATTTGACCTGAAATATTTGAGGAGGAAAATTAAAGCACTCTGAATGACTTAGCTACCCACCATCGGTTGTCGTGTTGTGGGAACCCAGACCACATTCCGCACGGTGGCTTATTTTTTGCAAACAAGCCACCGTGACAACCCGTGGCTTGTTCTAGGGGTTGTTTGTACCCCAATGCGTTGCTGTGCCATCCAAACCCGGGAGAGCAATTTCATTGTGAGTTGCCAGGATAGGCTACAGAGCCACTTGCTAAGAGTGGCAAAAATCCCTGCCACTCTTCGCGATCTTACCTGTGCCACCGCCAGTGACTGCCCCTCCACCAATGCCCAAATGGCACTTTGTTCACCACCCTTTTTTTTAAAAAAAAAAAAAGAAAGAAAAATTGGTCCCTGAAAATTGCGCAACTGTGTTCATAATCTTGTGTATTATTATTTTTGTCCATCTTCCACAACTACACAGTGTTGTGACATGTAGAACAAACACCAGCTGTGGCACATTGTTTACATATGTAAGGTACAGAATGGCTGGTAAACAAGTCATGTTTAGTCTTCTACTTCCTGCCTGTTTCTCATGGGAAAAGTAGGTGTGAAAGAAATACGAGCTGGTCACATGGTTTGTATGTTCTGGTGACGTACTGACTTGTTAGGTTTCTGTCTGTAGCCATTTTGGAGAGAGGTGGAATTGCTTTCTTCTTCTTCTCTCTGGTCTTCTGACTAGTGCTTGCTGGACAAATGCAATCATGTAACGTCTTAGCTGAGGTGGAGTAAACAACTTGCTCCACTGGATTAATGCTTGCTATGCATTGTACTCTGCACATGGACTGTAATTAGGAGATGTATGCTCTGTAGGATATACTTGCTATAGTAAATAAACAGGTAGAACAACAACCTGTGGAGTCTACAGAGTTATTTCCTTATTACTGGGATCTGCAAGGAGGAGGCTGAACTGGCTGACATCCGATACGTTGGAATGCTGCGTGGAGTGGGAGAGACAGGTCTGAACTTGTGTGTGTAGATTTATGGGCGAATGCACACGGGAATAGGATTTTAAATCTTCCATCTCACACAAGTGAAGCGCTCTGCTTTTCCACGAGGCTTGCGCGCCTTCAGGGTTGTGTCAACACCTTCACACAGGAGTAGCCAATAGGCAGCCCCGTCTTGTCAATTTCAGCACTCCCTTTGACAGTTGAAACATACAGGGAAATTGAGCAGACAAGACTGCATATATGGGACAGCCAGAAGAGCACACACAAAAAATAGTAATAAAATAATTACAACCCCAATTGCATATTTTTGAGGCTCCATAAAAAAAATAAAAGCCAGGGAATGAAAAAGGTAACAATTGGAACAGGTGGGGGGATGGGGGCAAGGAGACAAGGCGGGTTCTGCTGCAAAGGCACCAGGGATACGTGCCGGAGCCGGCTGGAGGACTGAGGGGGAAGGAAGGGGAGAACAGCCCACGGCAAGCCTGATCTGTCAGGTGCGCCGTAGGTTGTGCAGTGGACAACCCACACAGCGTTGTTTACTCACAGGAGTGGCTTAGTGTTACATGCGAACCCACCCAACGTGATTTAAGTGTTATATTATGCAGACATTTTTATTGGAATACTTGTAGAATTGTAAAGGCAATGGCATGTACTTCACTTGCGCGGCTTATTTTTTTCTTAAAATTAAAGGTACTGAAAACACATTTGCAACTGGCATCCATTCATTGTTACGAATGAACTTATGAAATGGAAGATTTTCCATGGATGAATAAAGCATTGGAAAATGTTCCGCCCCACGTCTCTGGAAGTGGGTGACAAAGGTTGCTGGCTTCAGAACAAAAAAACCCGTGACCTGGAGCCTGAAGATTGCAAGACCCATCTGGCCACTGCTATTCCATCCCGAGAGACTGATAAACAGCAGGGTGACAACTATCCAATGCACACACAAAAATAAAATGCGGGGGGCACGTTTTAGATGCGCTACTACAATTCAGAGATGTGCAATTTGTAGACTTTTGTTTCACTGACTCCGGCTGATGACATGATATTAGAAATACATTAGTGCCACCTACAAGGCACCAGGCCACCACATAATATAAATAAATATATTTATATGCGACAACACGGTCCCTTACACTTTAAGACCAGACGCATAAACCCTTCTCAGGCTAAGCATCAACACTTAAAAACCTGAGGGGAGGGTCAAATGAAACCTTTCCCCTACTAATGAGGGAAAAGATTAGTATTGGTTATGAAGGATCTATTTTTAAATTTATGATGCTGTGGGTACAAAGGTGTGTGTGTGTAGATTTAAAAGTAATGCAGGTTAATAACACCAAGCTGACACGTAGGATTTGGGTAGCAAACAAAATAAAAATAAGTTTATTTTAATTCTCAAAATCTTGTGTGTGTGTCCCCACCCCTTGTGTTTTATTGGACTGTATATCGCTCAGTGGCCGGATGTCTCGCCAGATGGGCGATTCATAAATATAATAAATAAATAAAATAGTCCAAGCGACTCCGGTTTAACATTATAGCTCTTTATCATTAATGATCCTCAACCCTACACACAGAGAGAGGTAGTTGAAAAGCTAATTACATACCCAGCACATTCCAGCATGTCAACAAAGCCCAGCAGAAGAGAGAAGTATACCTCTACTAAAGCATAATTATCATTTCGATCCCAATGCAATTTATTTCAGCAACCACCACTTACATGCCAGCATTCTCTCCAGTACAGCACAGCAGGTCTGTTAAAAAACACACACAGACAATACAATAATTAATTTTTCAGCATATCTGTTCAAGTGACTGAAACCCTTAGCTGCTCCGCCAATTTTTAACTTAAAAAGAAATATATTTGCCACTTAATTAAAATGAGGACTTAAGATTCATTAAATTAAAAATGTAAGGAGAAAGGCACTTATGGCCCCTTGTAACCCAAGAAAAGGATGAGGAAGCAGGACAGGCTTTTATGGAAATTAAAGTGACCCTTGGAGAGTCAGTGTGGTGTAATGGTTACAGTGTTGGACTGGGACTCTGAGACCTGTGTTCTAGTCCCCACTAGGCCATAAAACTCACTGGGTGACTTTGGGCCAGATACTGGCTCTCAGCCTCACCTACCTCACAGGGTTGTTGTGAGGATAAAATGGAGAAGCGGAGGACCATGTACAAATCAATATCAATCAATCAAATAAAGAGAGAGAACACTGGCCCATCTAGCTTAGTGCCGTCTACACTGACTGGCTGCAGCTCTCCAGGGCTTCAGGCGGGGTTCCTTTTCCCTGCCCTAGCTGAGGATGCTGGAGACTGAACCAATCTCTCGCTGCATGCATGGACTCTGCCTTGTTTCATTCATATCTACGGTGCTACGAAAACTGCTTTACTAGAAGCCATCACAGTGAATGACTCTATGCTGTTCTTACTTCAGAGGTCTTCTGCAATTCCAGCTTCTTCCCCAGCTCAGATGTTTTCTGAAATCCATTACGAAGGAACACAATCACACAGTCTAAAAATTAAGAACAAATCCACTGTCAACGTTCCCCTACACCAATCACGACACGTAAGGTGGACAAGCGGAAGGAAGGGAAGACTGCAGGCATTAAAAGGTACCTGGAAGCTCCTTCAGTACTGAATCGGGCCCACCTCTGATTTAGTGAATCCCAATCCATGAAAAACTAAATAAGCACCGAACTGTTAAGAGACTAATCAGCAGAAGATAAGTCTAAATGCTCGCACCTTGTACCCCTTGGTAATAAAGGATCGTTTTAAAAAAGCATAGGTTTCATGTCATGATTTCACATTCTACAAAACTTCTGCTGTCCCTGTGCTGCTGTTATTGAAAACATACAATTACTCTGTGTGATGGAAGCCAGGATGAATGGGCAGATATACCCCCCCCCCCCCCAGCAAGGGTCCGGTGTCTGGCGTAACAGTGGCAGTGGTGCGAACCAGCTCCAAATCTGACTGGGGATCAAGCGAGTTCTGCTGGTCACACCGGTGCCAGCTAGCACAAACTGAAAGAGCTTAGGCCGAGAAAGGCAACTTAAGGCAAGTACAGCGAAGCAGTTCCCTGGGCACAGTAGCTATGGCAACTATCAGAATATTCTGGACTGGGGACTGCCTTGATCAGGGAGGGGTTATAAGCAACACCCAGCAAATTAGAAGACTGTGCAGGGAGGAAATCAAGGCCTAGAATTTCCCACAAAATGGCAGAGATCGGGCAACGTTCAGTACTTGCAGGCCTTCTTGGACCCGCCAACAAGCCCCGGCTGCGGCCGTCAGACACAGAGGACGGTGGCTCGGGTCTCCACAGGAGCCAGCATCTGCCAGGGCCCACAATATTTGCTGCTTTCAGAGTCAGAGCTTGCCTCTCAGAAGTGCGCACCCCAGAGGCTCTGTGTCCAGGGAAGGATCTTCCGCCTCGTGGCACAGAAGACAAAGGCTGCTGCACAACCAGTCCACCAACGCAGGGGCATCCCGACTGCTGAGAAGAAACAACAGCGGCAACAACTCAACAACTGCAGTTCGCCTCATTTACTCTTTTCCAGGGGGAGGTTCTCCCACCCCCAACCTTGAGCTAGACATCTACCTCTAAAAAGGACACCAGTGATTTGCACAGCTTGTTCTTAGCCTGGGAGTTACGTTAGGGGCATCGGGAGCTGCCTCATCTCGAGTCAGACCGCTGCTCCACCAAGTCCAGTATTATCTGCACAGGCTAGCAGCAGCTTTCCAAGGTTTCAGACAGGAGACTTTACCAGCACTATCAGAGCGTGCCGGGGATTGAACTGGGACCTTCTACATGAAAAGCAGGGGTTCTACCGCCACGGGCCCTGCCCGTGGAAGGAATACCATGCTTTTTATTTTAACCGAACACACACACGTCTCTTGGATTTCAAGTCCAATGCCTTAACCCAGGTATGGCCCTGTAGATGTGGTCACACTCCCAACTCCGGTCAGCCCCAGCCAGCATGGCCAATGGCCAGGGATGATGGGAGTTATAGTCCATCTGGGGGCCGCAGGCTCTCCACCCCTGCCTTAACCACTCAGGCATTCCAGTATCTAAGATTGGACTCCTGTCCAATGAGAAGGTCCCCCAGACATTTCCAGCAGGTCTTAATTTTGTCAGCCCTCCAAAGTCCCCTTTCTGGAGGGAGGTCAAGCCACCTTCAGATCTTTGTTCAAAGGTTGCCCAGTTATATTAGAGGAGGGAGCAATGCCCACGACTTCGGCCCTTGCTCATTGGACGGACCCCTGGAGCTGCTTTATACTGAGCCAGCCCCTGGCTGGCAGCTGTTCTCCAAGGTCTCAGGCAAAGGCTCTTTGACAGTCATCCAGGCAGAGATCCTGAAACTGGGGCCTTGCGCATGCAAAGCATACAGTCCAAACACACAGCACTCGAAGAGAGCAGGCAGTGGTGGGATCTGAACCCATGCCTCCAAAGAGACCGGGGAGCCTCCTGTACCACAGACCAGCCCTCCCCAACCTGGTGCCCACCCATCATTCCCAGCCAAGGTGGCTGACGGCTGGGAATGATCTGGATGACACCAGGTTGGGGAAGGCTCCCACAGACCATTTGGCCAAGGACTCCAGGGCTGCTTGGCCGTGCTGCCGAAGCATCCTGGCTGCATTTAATTGTCACCTATAGTCCACTGTCAGGTCCTTGGCTCTTCGAGCAGCTCTCGGCGGCGACCTGCTGAGGATCACTGCAAATCTTGCTTAGCACACTATGCACAGCTGATACAAGGAGAATCACGGTAATTATTACTATATCCACAAAGTGCCAACGCCGCCATGATTAAACCTACTTTTATCCATTTAATTAAACCTTTTACAAAAACATTTTTAATATATTTTTTAGAAATTTTTGAATACATACTAACATTTTGAGTATAAAACCTTAGTGTTTTCACATTCAAATTTGAGGACTTAACAATGATAATGCTACAATTTCAAGTTACACCGTATAAATTTACATGCAAGTTTGAGGACTTAACAATAAATATTACAATTACAAGTAACACAATTTATATATCTACTCATATGTGCTTTAGCATACCAAGTCCTAACTTTGTTGCCTTTTTAACAGAGTTAGTAGAAGCCTTTCTCTTGTTTTTTCTTTTTCTTTTTAAAGTGGCATCAGCCTTCCCCTGTTTTTTCTTTTGAGGAGGCCACCGCCTGAGAATTCCCTTATTTTTTCTTTTGGTTTTTCTTCCCAGGTGGCTTGAGCCTTTTTCTATTTTTCCTTTGGAGAGGCTTCCAAGGTACTGCATGATGCAGATACAGGAAGAAACAATGTAAGAACGTAAGTAAAACAAGGGGACCTTGAAGATAGATTGTATGATGTTTGCTTTGTAACACTGTAGAAATATTTTTGTGTTTTAGTGTAGAATTGACACTGATATAGTCTGTGATAAACCCTTGAAGAAGATAATGAACGAAACAAGAGGGGCAAACCGGTTTCTTGTCGGGCGTGCAGCAATCAGTACATTGGAGGTCTCTCCAAAGGAAAAATAGAAAAAGGCTCAAGCCACCTGGGAAGAAAAACCGAAAGAAAAAATAAGGGAATTCTCAGGCGGTGGCCTCCTCAAAAGAAAAAACAGGGGAAGGCTGATGCCACTTTAAAAAGAAAAAGAAAAAACAAGAGAAAGGCTTCTACTTTTTTTTTGTAAAAGGTTTAATTAAATGGATAAAAGTAAGTTTAATCGCAGCGGCATTGGCACTTTGTGGATATAGCACACTATGCATGGCACACGCACCCTTGTCAAGCGCATCTTTGTCTTGTGAATGGAAATAACAAAACTGCTGCAGACAGGTCCAAAATGCTGACAAATGTTCATGTCAAGGCAAAAATGCTTGCAAAGCTACAAACCCCTACTTACTTCTCCAGCAGTTCTTCCAAGCTAACAATGTTCTCTCTATGCAGGTGCCACACAACTTCCAGAACGAGCGGGTTCTGAGGGAAGGAAGGCCAAATAAGTCCACAGGACCTGCAAAGATGCACAGCCAAAGCCAACAGCCAAACGACACAGTCACCTGACAAAGACTCAGTGGCTGGCCAGGGCAGCCCACGTGTGCTGCCGGCATCCCACATCACGCTACAAGTCACCTGCTGCCTCACATTCAGCTAGCATGAAGACTGCTCTGAGCAAATGAGGTAAGGTCCTAAGACCATGAGGCAATCAATAGCATAGTAAGGCAGACCACTGTCTCAGATCATCAGAACATGCTTCAGAAGTATTAGGATGGGTATCAAAAGTCAAGCGGGATTGATGATTGATTGACTGTCTTTCTATACTTCCTTTCTGAAGCCAACCAAGGCAGTTTACAAAAGGTTCAGAAAATAAAAGCATAACAAAACATTAAAAACAACCTTAAAAACCCAAACAGGGTTTTAATCAGGTCTGGGATTTTTCTTATTGTTGATTGTTTAAAATTGGTTTAGATATATGTGTGTCTGGGCTGTCTGTTTATGTGTTTGTATGTAAATGGTTTTTACACTTTGGTGGTATAGAATGCAATAAATGGAAAGAAAAAAATGAAAAGAAATGAACAATTTAAAAAGCCAAGTTAAAAAGATGTGTCTTGACCTCCTTCCTGAACCTAGAGAGTTTGGGAGCAACACAAGAGAAAGGTCCTTTCCCGCGTTCCCGACAAGCGAGCCTCTGCAAGCGAGGGTGTCTTCAAAAGGGCCTCTCCTGCTGTCATTAAAAACTGAGCAGGTTCATACCGAGAGAGGTGGTCCCTCAGATTTAGCACAATACCGAAAGTTTCACAGACAAGCACTTGGGAGTTTGCTACTGGCTTATACTTAAATGAAGACATTTTCAGACATCAAAGGAAGAATCCGGCATTTCTCCGCAACAGTTTAAAGGTGCTTTTCAGCTTTCATGCATCAAAAGGAGTGACGCTACAAACACCTAGTAATGTGATTAACTGTTCTCCAGCATATGTATATAGCCCCCACCCCCAATTCTCTCTCTAGGAGCTCCACCACCACCACACCATCTTACCTGCATTTTCCATATTTCTTGAGCAAACAGCAAATGGCAGAAAGCATTCTGTGTTAACAAATCCTTCAAGGTCTGGAGCAAGCAAGACAACTTTTTCTGTAATTGAAAGCACGCCCCCACAAAAAAGTGCTGTAATTTGATTATATATATAGTGTCAATTAATGGTCTGCCTTTTAAACAATCAGTCACCGAATTCTTTAGATCTACATAAAACTAACCTCTGCAAAACCCCAATGAAGGTCCTTTTAGGAGGAGATCCAGAAGGAAAGTTTTAATAAGAAATTAAAGATATTTTGGGCTGGCATTTAGGGCCAAGCCCTCACAAGGCAGCTTACATTATATAAAGAAAGTTACCATGTTGCTAGAAAGAAAAGAACCTGTGAATTGTTTCCTTTTCATTATATTTGTATTAAGGAATATTCAATTTTAGCATACCAAAATGGCTCCAAAAATACACAAGTTCAAGATCAATATTGTGGAAGATAGTTTTTAAAATGTATGAGTTCAAGTAGACACTGACCAGGTTCACACGATCACCGGGGATTAAACAAGCCTCCGTGGCTTGTTTAATCCTTGGTACACGCGGGGTGTGATTTGCCTAATTACCCTTGTCGTGTTGTCCCAACCAGGGAAGCATGGCTCTTGAGAGGGGGAAACAACCTTCAAATAACCCATGGCCTGTTGTTGGGTTATCTGAGGGTTGCTTCCCCCTCCAAGAAGCCATGCCACCTGGGTTCGGACGACACAAGCTGTGCCTGGGTGGGTAAGGCAAATCGCGCCCCGCACATGAGGGCATTTCCCCTCCAACAAGTTTTCAGGGGTGCAGGCTCTTTACCTCCCTCTCCCCGTGGCAGCTTGCACCAGCCAAGGAAGTGGGGTGTAAAGCAGTGGTGGGGACATATGGCCCTCCAGATGCTGTTAGTCACCATTGGCTAAGCTGACTGAGGCCGATGGGAGTTGCGGTCCAACAACATCTGGAGGGGGGGGGAAATCACACGTTCCCCACCACGGGTTTAAAGAGAAGGGGTGAGTGGCATGAAGAGGGCACTGGGATGTTGGCAGATTTGGAGCAGTTCGAAAGTGAGCCAAGTTATTTCTGCAAGTTATTTCCAACCCTACCTGAGCAGGGATAGGGAAAGCTCACCCACCTCTAGTAATTACCAGCTGATGGTTAGGCACCAGTAGGCCACAGAAACCTCACGAGCAGCTTGCAGAACTACCTGCAGCATCTACCACAGTAAAGAGTGTGGCGTAGTGGTTATTAGAGTGTTGGACTGGGACTCGGGAGAGCCGGGTTCTAGTCTCCACTCGGCCATGAAACTCACTGGGTGACTTTGGGCCAGTCACTGACTCTCAGTCCAACCTACCTCACAGGGTTGTTGTGAGGATAAAATGGAGAGGAAGAGGATTATGTAAGCCGCCTTGGGTTCCTTGCAGGAAAAAGGCGGGGTATAAATATAATAAAATAAATAAATAAATAAATAAACAAAGGAGCGTGACAGGCTAAGAGGTTTTCAGTTCCTGATCACAGGGAAACTGACAGGTGTATCCCCAAAGCCAAAGTTCTGTTCATGGACCCTCTAATTGAGTGTGCACCCTATGTGCATCTTTGGTGCCACTAATTGCCGTTTAATGTTAATTTAGAGAAAAAAGCAGCACGTGGCCTGCACTTTTCTCCCAGCCTTGCTGTATGTGAAAACAAACACCTTTCCCCTTACTCTCTGCTCAGCGTTCAGCAGCACAGCTTGACCAGACTCTGCAGAGATCTTCTCAATGTTGCTGGCAGCAATTCTGGCTGTTAAGATTCCCACAGGCACACCCAGCATGGATGCCTGATCCTGCAAGGCTGAGACTAGAACACAAAAGTAGAGACAGATGTGTAAAAAAACAAAGAAGAAAAAGTGGGTTCTGAACATAAGATGAAGCCTAAGAGAGCAGACTATTCATGATGGCTTTATTCACTGTTGCACCTGGGCCTTAAAAGATACTGCCCAAACTTTCACCAGGAAATAGCAAATCAAGGGGAGAGAATATATTTCAGGGCTAGAGGACATGTTTTGCTTTTAGAAGTCCCCAGGTTCAATTCCTAGTGTCTCCAGATGAAAAGACTCAGGCTGCAGGGCTAGGTTGTGTTCAATGGGTTGTATCCAATGATATCTAATTCAAGTCCCATTCATTTCAATAGTTCTGCTGTAAGCAGGACCAACACTGGATACAACTTCTAGGAAAGATCACTGCTGCAAAACCTTGGAGAGCTGCTACCTCTAGTTACTGTTGATAGTACCCGACTAGATGGACCACTTATACTGATATTCTTATCTTGCTGAATAAACTGACTCAATTTTTAGCCATCCCCTCTAGCAAAACAGGTTCTTTTTCACCCACCTACAAATAGTTCTGGAACTGAAGCTTCGCTGCCAAGTGTGCCTGAACTACTGGAACATACTGGCTTGTTACATCCTGAACTCCCCACCTGTAAAAAGGGAGGGGGAGAGAGAGAGAGAGGATCATCTTGTGTTTACTACACATGTATCAAATACTCTGGCCCTGGCTTGGCCTGTTTCTGATGCAACATTTTGACAAGCCTTAAAACATCTGCAAACACAGCAAACATTTCACTGTCCAAGAAAGAAACGTGGTACTTCTCTGAAACAGTCTCACAGAATACCTTAAAAGACGGGGAACATTCAACGAAACAGGCAGGAGGAAATACCTGGTCAAGTTGTGTGCACATTTCTTTTTTATTTAAGTATCTCTTCAACCACATGGGACAAGATGATGTACAAGGGAGGCACAATGCAGGAACAGCACCTGGAGGTCTATACGTGTTTCATATCTCCCTGCACCACTGTCCCCAGCCAGCGGGGCCAACAATCACACTGTATGGGGGATGACTGGAGTTGTCGTCCAACACATCTGGAGGGTGCCAGTTTGGGGAAGGTAACTCTACACACAACACGCACACACACACACACACACACTTTTTCTGGAAGGTCAATCATTCTTTGATTAAAGAAAATGTAACAGGTAGTAGTGCTGAAACTGTTCATAAATATTTAAGGCAGCAATCCTAACACACTTACTAGGGAGTAAGCCCCACTGAGCTCAATGCAACTTATTTCTGAGTAAACATGCTTTGGATTGCACTGTAAGTGAAGCCTGCTGCCTACTGAGATATTACCCTTTCTCTGACAGGAACACTCCATGGGTTGTATCCAATGTTAATCTGATTTAAGTTCCATTCATTTCAATGGGTCAACTCTGAATAGGAGTAATGTTGGATACAACCCCATATCTTTATTTTTAGTCATCTGCATTTCAGCCCAGCCCATCACGACCAGTCACCACAATTTAAACTAGAAGTGCAAATTCAATGCTCAGCTTCTACGGAAGCAAAGCAACCTCCCTTACCTCCAGCAAGAGGTCACCCAGGTTCTGGTGGCAACTCAAAATACGCAGAGCTGCTTCCTGCAGCTGCTGTTCATTTTTATTTTCACATTTCTGTTTCTTGGATCTTCCTGCTAGAAACAAAAGACACACACAAATATATTGGCCTGAGAAACCAAGCAACAAATTCTGTACATTGGTATTGGTAATTGGACCAAGTTGGATTGAACTGGGCACCTTTTAACTGCAGCCTAATGGGAAATGGGAAAGTTTGTTTCTAGGAGCCAGTTTTGAATATTTACAGTGCAATCCTATAGATGTCTACACAGAAATAGGTCCCATTGTGCTCACTGGGGTTTATCCAGGGAAGTGGGGAAGAGGACTGCAGCCTTAGTAGCCAGGCCTTGGAGAAAGTTGAGAAAAATGGCAGAATCCTTAACAGCCATGATCTACTGGTAGATCTCTGGGTTATTTGCAGTAGGTCAGCAAATCCCAATTGTTAATAGCAACAAAAAAAAATGACTTCTCCCATCTACATTAGGTTGCTGAAATGAAAAATGCTTGAGGGTAACCAGGAATGGACTTTTGGGTGAAAGGGACGGTAAGCACCACTTAGTTCTGGTTCTTAAAACAAATTCCTAGGCTCTGAATGTGCGCAGGGGCACCCTGATCTTGGGGTTCCAGTAAAAAGCAAACTACATCTGGCAAGCCTGGTCTACTTTGACTGTTGCTGTACGAGGTTTCCTACAGAGACAGGCTTTTCCAATCACCAGATCCTTTTAACTGGCGTTGCTGGGTTGTTGTGAGGATAAAATGGAAAGGACCACCATGTAAGGGCGCAATCCTATGCATGTTTAGTCAGAAAAAAGGCCTACAACTCCCAGTATGCCCCAGCCAGCATGGCATGCTGGGAGTTGTAGGACTTTTTTCTGACTAAACATGCATAGGATTGCGCCCTAGGCCGCCTTAGGTTCCTTGCAAGAGGAAAAAAGGCAGGATATAAATGTAATAATAAAGGAATAAAATAAAATTGACAACAGGACCATCTGCATGTGAAGCAGGTGCCTGGTAGACAATTCTGGGCGAGATGGACAAACAGTCCGACTTGGTATAAGACAACTTCCTAGGTTCCTCTCACAGGTTCATGGACCTCTCAAGGTTGTTGTGAGGATAAAACAGGGTTCACAGGAGACCCATGTACTCCATACAGCCTTCCCCAACCTGACACCGTCAAGATATGTTGGGACTACTGGGCAAGTGCTGCACCCCTTTCAGAGAGCTTCTGGATCATTCACAAAGTGCAGCTCCCTCACTGAGTGAGCCCAGCACCCCTTGAAGAGAGCCTCTGAGCATACAAAGAGCACAGCTCCCTTCCCATTGGACAAGCACTGCACGCCTTGTAAAGAAAGCCTCTGAGCACACACAGAGCGTAGCACACTCCCCATTGGATGTGTGGTGCACCCCTTGTAAAGAGAGCCTTTGAACATACACAGAGTACAGATTCATCTCCACCTGGCGATTGCTGCACCCCCTTGCAAAGAATGTCTCTAAGCATACACAAAGTGCAGCTCCCTCCCCACTGGGTGAGCCCTACACCACTTGTAAAGAAAGCCTGTGGACACACACAGCACAGCACTGGACGATCACTGCTCCCCTTTTAGACCGCCTCTGAGCATACACAGAGTGCAGCTCCCTCCCTACTGGTCGAGCGCTGCACCCCTTACAAAGAGAGCCTCTGAGCATACACAGAGTGGCCACCCCGGAGCTGTGCCACCTACCCAGGAGCGCGGAGAGACCCCGGCCGCGGTCGCCCTCCCCACGCCCCGCGGCCGCCATCGCCGCCCGGCCTGAGGCGTACCCGACCCGACCCGCCGCTCCGCTTCCCGTCCTGCTCGCCGCGCGCGCACCAGCCGAAAAGCAACCAGCGCGCCCTACGCCCTCATTGGACGCCGGCCGAAGCCTGGTCCAATGGGAAGCAGGACTGTAGGCGGGCCCTTGCCTGTTTCCGAAACAGGCGCTGCGGCCATCTTGGTAGTGGCTGCACAGAAGGCCCGGGGACGAGGGCGGGCGCCATCTTTGTGGGAGGACAACGTTGGCACGCCTTCGTTGTCGTTTTACGCATGCGTCAGCGGAGCGCAGGGATTTGCGGCGGGCCGGTTCCTGCACGCGCGGGGGCTCCGGGCGAACTGGGAGTTGGACGTCGCGGAGGCGGCGCTCGAACCGCGAGCATTAATGAGGGGCGTGCAAATACGCGCATGCCATTGCCCGAGGGCGGGGCTCCCATTTCCTCCTGTTTCACTTAGTTGGAGATGCTTATTTGTGAGCCAGAAGACTCAAAAGCGGAAAATGTGATGTGAGGCAGAGTGGCCATTTATGAATTGCCAAAAACGAGGAAATGCATCACACACACACACACACACACACACACAAGAGGGACAAAATAGCGATGTACATGTATAGCTGCACATTCAGAAGTAATTATTATAATTTTAGAAGAAATACAATGCATCTCACCTTGGTGGGGAGGACCGTGACTCCCTGAGCTGTGTGCCTGCCTGCTCGGCCTGCTGTTCAGATGCTCTCACTGGATGGGCTGCGGTTCTTTCGGTTCTTTATCTTTAAACTGGAACAAGACAGTCCTTCAAAGAGAGGACAGTCCTCTGGCAGCTCTTCAAATAGAAGAGTGTCCTCTGTGAAAGAGGACACACGGCCACCCGGGAGCCTAGTGCATATGGTGTGGAGTGCTAAAGGTTGGAAGAGACAGCAGCTTATGCAGTTTTACTGGCCTTGCTAGAGTGGGCCCTTTACAGCAGCTTGCTTTTTCTTGAGCCAAAAAGGGCTTTGCCTTTTTTTTTTTTTTTTTTGCAAAAAAAGCTCCCACACGTTGCCAAAGGAGCCATAAGGTAGTTAACTGCACAGCGTGCTGCTTTAGCAAAAATAAATCGTGTGGCTTTACTCGCAACAGGGCTGGATGGGTTCCCATCGGCAATGTGTTTGGGTTGGCTGTATCTCCTCCTCGCTCCTGAGAGCGATGTCCAACAAGCAGCCATCATTCACTCGGAGCAGCCCAACTGCAGCCTGTGAACGACGAGCCAAACAAGTCAACAGTCCAGCAAAATGTACCGAGGCATGAGTGACGGCCTGTTTCCCCAGCGACCAATTAAGAAAACTGACTTCTGTCAGGAGGTGTTTTAATAGCCTTTCCCCATATTTCCTCAGCAGCTTGCTCAGCAGACCTTCAAATGTTGTGGGCAGGAGATATGCCCTCTACCTCCAACAGACAAAGGAGTCAAAACACACCTTGGGAGGGCCGGGAAGAAGCTTGAACCCTCTTTTCCCTGGCAATGTTTTTCTGGGGGTGCAAACCTTGCACTGATGGTGGCTTACATCTTGATTTTTTACTTCAGTTTTATTATGTTTTAAACTTAAGGATTTTATATTGTGTTTTACTATGTTATTGTATTTTATGGTTTAAAGTTTTGTTTTGTGAGTGCTCAGAGAGCTTCAGCTATTGGGCAATATAGACATGTAATAAATTAGTCAATAAAATTAACTTTTAAAAAAAAAAAAACTCCTCCAAGGGAGCAAAGGAGCCACTAGAACCATGAACCTTGCAAGGGGAAGAGCTGCTGGTTCTGGTGGGTCAGGCCTGGGTCATGGCTGCTGTAATAATGCCCCCTGAATCCTGCATTAGGGTCAGCCCACAGCTCAGTGGTGGAGCACTGGCACCTTTGCAGAGAGTCTCTGAGCACAGACAAAGTGCAACTCCTGATTTGGTGAGCACTGCGCCCTTGCAAAGAGAGCCTCCGACCATAGGCAAAGTACAGCTGGGAAAGGCCTCTCTCTGTTCAAGGCCACTGCCAAGCAAAGCCGATGACACTGGGCTAAATGGGGAAACTGCTTCCTTCCTCGGTTGCCATCCTGAAGTCAAATACATTATCTTCGCTTCAGCCTGAGTGAGGTGAGAAATAGGTGCTCCCATTAGAGGGAGTTGTGGGCTAGCACTGAGGGGACCAGTTCTTGGGCCCCTCATAATGCTCACATTGCAAAGCCCCTCCCTCCAGGAATCTGCTGGCCTCGGCAGACCAAGAGATTTTGACTCAAGGCACATGAAGAGTTGGTGAGAGCATGAGGAATTGAAGTGGGGTGCATGCTGGTCATTTTCCAAAATACACAGTGGAGTTGCTGTGTTTTTGATGAGAAGATCAGGAGATGACTGCCCAAGCCCATATCACACAGGTCTCCCCCTCACCAACCAGCCCACAAAAGAAAAATGTGATTGCCACAACATTTGCTAATTAACTTTGATCTCCAGTGCTTTTTTTCTGGAGAAAAAGGTACCGGAACTCTTGGATTACATTTCCTCGGGAGTAGATGGCGATTAAATTGTAATGCAATTAATAGAAGAAAAGGTGCTGGAACTCAGTTCCGGTGTGTTCCACCAGAAAAAAAAGCCCTGTCTGTAGCACTAGTTCTTGCAGGAAGAGTTTCTCCTGCTCACTTTATTAATATTTCTTTGGTGCCATCCATGTACGTGGTGCTTTAGGGCATAAACCAGAGATGGGCAACTTCTGGCCCTCCAGATGTTCTGTCCTACAATTTACGTATTATTTATTTATGACTAGCCATACCTGATAAAAAGCCATCAAGGTGGTGGACAACCATTTCAAACAATAAAAACAAGAACGTTAGAAGCATCAAAGCTACACATTTTTAAAGGCTAAATTGAAAAGATGCATCTTTACACCTTTTCTAAAGGCCAAGAGAGTGGGGGTGAGCGGGTGTTCTCAACAACTGCCCCCACCCCTCACCATTGCCTATATGCTGACCAGAGCTGATGGGAGTTGTAGGCCAAACATCTGGAGGGCTACAAGTTGCCCACCCCTGGCATAAGCAAAAGGGGGGGGGGAGACTGTTATCTGCCCCAAGGAGCTTACAATCTCAAGTTTGATCGTGGGGAGACTAGAGGGAGGAAAGGCAAGGGTGAAAAGGGTTGATGCGCAAAGAAACAAACCATGACTGGGATCAGCCAGCCAGGATTGCTCCTAAGTGGCTGCAGTCCAGTGTCATCTACTTTGCCTGGCAGCGGTCTTGAACACAGAGAGGCCTTTCCCAGCTGCACTCTTGCCTATGCTCAGAGGTTCAGCCATGCTCATTTGAAAGGTACACAGAAGGAAGCTCCAGGGAGAGTTCTGGAATCCATGAGTTTGACTCATAGGAGAAAACAAAACTTCCTTGTTTTGTGTAGGTTGCCAAAGCAATTATATCAAAGGTGGGAGGAGATGATAAGAACCTGTAAATATTGGGCAACGGCAAATAATGATGGAGCAGGAAAAGAATTTCCACCATGGGTGGAAGCAAGGAGCAGACAACTGCATGACGAGGGGAAGGCATTGTGGGAAGGCGAAGGAGACTCCTTTAACTCAAGACAGAGCAGCCTTCCCCAACTGGGTGCCCCTCAGATGGGTTGGACCACAACTCCCATCAGCCCAGCAAGGCTTCTATTCTTGTTCTGGAGTTAAATCTCTTCAGAGAGATGTTTAATAACTGGGCCTGCTCAACTGCTTGGCCAGAGTAGGGAGCTGGAGCATGTGACTTTCTGGATTGTCCCAGTCCCGCTCCATGCAATACCGTGACGAATCACTCACTCGCTGTGCCACTAACAATTGCTCTGTCTTCTTAATTTTTCTTGAAAATTTCCACAGCCTGCTCGCCCAACTTGGTTGCTATTAGGCTACAGGGCATGTTTAATATCACGGTGAGGCCAGCAACTTCGAGTGAATTTCAGTAGGATAAAGGGTGTTGTTGTTTTTTTAGAAGAGCCTAGAAAGGAAGCAGAACAACTTTTTTATAAAAAAAATGCTCTTGGAATGAAGTTTCTTGACAGTTTGTTGTAGAAGATAGTAGATTGGGGGTTCAGAACCTCAGGCCGGGGGGGGGCAGATTCAACCCACCTGGTTCCCACCAGCCCTCTGGGGCTTCCCAGATGGCCACGCCCCTTCCCCCCAACTACCAATCATTCGGTGGTTTCATGGCTTTTGTGCAGTTCCCCCCACCCCCATTCTATAAGGTTGAAATGGAACATGGGAAGCTGCCTTCTACGGAGTCAGACCCTTGGTCCCTCCAGCCCAGTATTGTCAGCACTGACTGGCAGCGTGGCTCTCTGGGTTCTCAGGCAGGACTCTTTCCTAGCCCTACCTGGCTGGAGATGCTGCTGGGAACTGAACCTGGGACCTTCTGCACGCAAAGCAGGCGCTCTGCCACTGAGCCACGCGGCCCCTGTCCTAAAGCGTCGTTACTGCCAGTAAGAGCTTTAAGCTACAGTATGCTGGTATTTTTGATATTTTGGCCCTGCCCCGTTTGTCTTTGGCCCCGCCCCCAAGAGCTTCTCTGAAAAGGAATTCGATCCTTGGGCTAAAAGAGCCTGAGGTGTAGACAATGCCAAGCAATGGTCTGACTCTGTATGCGGCCTGCTTCCAGGGCCGGATTAACATAGGGGCGATTGGAGCGGCCGCTCCAGGCCCAAAGCAGACAATAGGCCCACAATATAGGGACACGCGGCACGATTTGAGTTAGCTCTGATCGTTATCATTCAGCATAATTAATGATTTTTTCAAGATTAGAAAGGTGTTCTAAGCACATCTGCATTACAGGCTTGAGGCAAGACCTAGCAAGAACTGTTGTTCTCAAATTAGCATGGTAGGTTTTTGCATTTCAATCACTGCTACTACATTTCTTTGAAGCACATGGGGGGCTTGCTAGGGTCTGTAATATTCAGATTTAGAAGGGACCTCTCTCTCCAGCCTCGAGCAAAAGATCTTTCTGATTCGCAGCTCAATTGTTCAAATGCTAGTTTAACAAAAAAACAAAAACGAAACAAAGCAACAAGAACAACACAATTATTCTTGGTCAAGCAAAGCTTGATAAATAAATTTGGGGGAAATTGGGAAGACCCTTACTGATGAGCTGCAGGAGTTTTTGAGTTTTGGCACTTTAATGGTAATTAAAATATTTAATTTGTTTTAATATAAAATTGCGTCTTCATTTTATTTATTTCCATAAAAAGGCCCACCAAAATCCTCAGCACCAGGCCCATAATGCTCTTAATCCGGCCCTGGCTCTGCCACTGAGCCACGCGGCCCCTGTCCTAAAGCGTCGTTACTGGCAGTAAGAGCTTTAAGCTACAGTATGCTGGTATTTTTGATATTTTGGCCCTGCCCCGTTTGTCTTTGGCCCCGCCCCCAAGAGCTTCTCTGAAAAGGAATTCGATCCTTGGGCTAAAAGAGCCTGAGGTGTAGACAATGCCAAGCAATGGTCTGACTCTGTATGCGGCCTGCTTCCTATGTTCCTCCCTAGATTCAAAATGTAATGGATACACTACATAATTCTCTCTGTGTTTACTTGGAAGCAAGTTTTCCCTGTGCTAAAGAAGCTTGCCTCCCGTTGCTAATTGTGCGTAGGATTGCAGCTGTGTGGCCTGGTCCTATGCAGAGTTGGGTGCAGTTAAACATTCCTTTCAAGGGGCTTTAGTGCACCTAAGAGCTTTTCTAGGCGAGGTCATTTAACCCACTGTTTCTACTTCTGGTCTCGTTGCAGAACTGAGATTCGGAGCCCTCCATGAAGATATTTTGCTTTCCTGCATTTCCGTACTTTCCACTACGTAACCTCTAGGTGGCACTGTAATATAGTGGAATAACACAACTACACTGTGGGGCCTTGCACTTTGTTTCGCGATGCCAAAATATAACGGATTTTCCCCACTCCACCCCCAAAACGGTGAAAGTGCTCTTAAAAAACAGATGTGAAACTGGAGGGTTATGTTGTCTAAAGCACCTCTGTTTGAGAAATGGCAAGCTACACAATAAAAGCCTCGTCTAGAAAAGCTCTGCATAGGATCAGGATTTAAACTGCCC
Source organism: Shinisaurus crocodilurus (assembly GCA_021292165.1). Classification (NCBI taxonomy): domain Eukaryota; kingdom Metazoa; phylum Chordata; class Lepidosauria; order Squamata; family Shinisauridae; genus Shinisaurus; species Shinisaurus crocodilurus. Next base: position 34,259,460 of record CM037887.1, read on the forward strand.
GAAGTTTCTGTCTCTAGACCTGAAGTATTCCGGGTCGGTCTCACCAATGCTAGCCAATTCACACCCCTGGAGCATTCACCTACAGTCTGCCCTGTTGCTTTTGCACCAGGCTCCCCTTTCGATACTCACACATCTTGCGTAACGTTTATGCACACACCTAGACATCTGCCGCACCGTCAAGATGTTTGGGTTGAACAACAGCACCCTTTAATCATTTGCCTGCCTTTATTTGGAGAAGGGCAGGCAAGCTTTGTAATTAACATGTCACTGTTAATTGTGGTTAATTCACTGGGAGGAGAGGAATTAATAGTGCCATCCTGCTTTGGCGTGCTTGCCCACTTACTCCTCAAGGCCTGGCATGTGTGAAAACAAGCCTGGTGGCTGGCACTGTCCATAGTACCCAGCAAGCTACTGGGTGAGCTCCATTAACGTATCATTTTGTTCCACCATGCCACCATCTGGCAAGAGCTACTTTCTGTCTGTGAATGTATATAGACATAATTCAAACAGGCTTTGGGCTAAAAGCTCCTTGCTATGGCTCAGTGGCAGAGCTTTGCATGCAGAAGGTCCCAGGTTCAATCTCCAGCATTTCCAGGTAGGTCCCGGCCTGAAACCCTGAAGAGCCGCTGCCAGTCAGTGTCCACAAGACTGGGCCAGATGGACCAAGGGTCTGACTCAGTAGAAGGCAGCTTCCGATATTCCTATTTAAATCATTATCCATAGCCCTGAGGACTGGAATCTTAGTTTATCTTTAGTAGACCATTGCTCAGTGGTAGAGCCCCTGCTTTGCATGCAGAAGGTCCCAGGTTCGATCCCCGACAGCATCTCCAAGTAGGGAAAGAACCATGCCTGAAACCCTGGAGAGCCACTGCTGCCAGTCAGCATCGACCATACTGAGCTAGATGGGTACAATGGCCTGACTCAGTACCAGGGATGGGGACTCGGACTCGAGGACTCGACTCGTGAGTCGGACTGAGTCCCTCCTCTGACTCGACTCGGACTCGAGTCCTAATATTTTTAATGGGACTCGAGACTCGACTCGGGACTCGAGACCAAGGACTCTTCAACATCCCTGGGCTGTGCCAGAAGGAGTGGAGAGGAGCGTGATTGCCGGCGAAGAGCGCATGGAAGCGAGGTGTGCCGCTGCTCGGCCACTATGGACGGCTACCAGGAGTGCAGCCCCAACAGTGTGTCAAGATTTATTTTGATTGATGTGTTGCGTACTTGGGAGAGGCAGAGGAAGGACCTGAGATTACTCTGTGTGGCTGCTCTGAGTGTGAAGTAGCCTTATTTTGTTGGGAAAACCCCCCATTGATTTTAATAGGGACTCGTGGAGTCAGCTTTGGGAGTGACTCGTGACTCGTGAGTCACCATTTTGGACCAAGGACTCGGACTCGAGACTCGGGTCCAAAGACTCGTGACTCGACTCCTGACTCGAGACCAAGGACTCTTCAACATCCCTGCTCAGTACAAGCCAGTTTCCTATGTCCCACCACCACCACCACAAATGCCTGTGTATGTGAAAGAGAGGGGAGGGAGAGAGATGATTCCCTGTTTGCAGCATGTAATGCAGGAGTAGATAAAAAGTAGACCACAACAATCCATCAGTGGACCACTGTCCAGTTTCCAGTGCGCCACTCAGTGCCTGCTGGCCACAGAGATTCCTGCAAAGAATACTCGACGACTGTATCGACCTTGGCCTGATGCAGCAAGGCTTTTATGTTGTTAAGCAAGAGTGCAGACTCAGGATCACTTAACACAGGGGGGGAGTTAGGTCTTATCTGTTAAAAAAAAAAGATCCTGAGGATCATTCAATCGAAAGGCAGGATAGAGAACTTCTAAATAATATTGTTCAAGAAGCATCTCTCACAGCCCCCTGCAGCAGTGATGTGCTCCCGTGTAATTTTGGACACACGGTGGGTAAACACAGTACACCCACCTATTGCATAACGCATTAAACAGCTCTGAGGCTAGACCAGGGATGCTGAACCTCTTTCAGCCCAAGGGCCAAATTCAATTTGGAAGAAGCTCTTGGGGTCTGCATTCCAGTGGTGCACTGGGCCAAAGGCAAAAGGAACTGGGCCAAATACAAAACTCTTACAGCCAGTAACAGAGAGCCTTTCTACATGAGGCATTTATTGTGCGCTTGTGATTCTTCACTCATGGTAGTTGTGCTTTACATAACATTACATCACCATCCACCAGAGCCTCCTGTTCTTTGCAACCATTTTCACGTTGTTGTTGTTGTTTTTTAATTGAGGATAGTCTGGTATATCCAGAAATGACGGAATGAAACGCTAGTGTACTTGCACAATTCTGCTATAGCACAGTGCCACATGGAGGTTATGCAATGGAAGATATAAAAAGGCAGAGAAGGAAAAAAACACCAGGAAAAAACATGCGTAGAGGATCCGATCTTAATCCCACAAAGAATCCAGAAGCAGAAGTGGCAGGTTAGAAGCCTCATGTAGAAAAGCCCAAATCCCTTAGGAGAGGCATTTCAACCTTTTAAAATGGGGGGGGGGACCTGCACAAAAGCCCGGGGGGAGGATGTGTGGCCTGAGGAAGGGGCAATGGCCATCTTGGAATCCCAGAGGGTGGGATTGGGACCCCAGGTGGGCCAGATTTAGCCTACAGGTAAACACCCCTGAGCTTGACCAACACAAACTGTTGCAAAGGGGTGCTCAGGCAGCAAACACAGACGCCCCGCATGGGTCTCCCACTCCCCATGTTTCAAGAAGGCCTGCATTCCTTGGAGAACCATCATCACCTCTGCTGCTGAACAAGGCACCTCCTCCAGACAGCATTCCCAGTTCTGAGGTGACTGGATGCATCTCCTTCTTTCTGCCTTCCTGTTGTGGTGTGTCTTCCCTCCTACCCACCCCCGGAGGGGGGGGTGCTTTTCACACACAAGGCTGTACATTTCTTGCTCCTTCTAGCACAGTCACCTCCACTTTCATGGGCTGCCTGTCCCTTTAAAATGGTGGTCTCATTCAGTCCTCACACCAGGAGGGACCAGCTGAAGTTTGTTGGCTTATTGATGTGCTCCTGCCTCACCTGAAACCAGCTTGCCCGGTTGTGATGTGAGGAGTTAGCAAGTGTGGCAGAGACTACTAGTTGGTTCGATGCTGCTCATGCAACAGTTTTAATGGAACGTTTTGTAGGTATGTGAGCTTAAAACGGGGGTTAGTGTGGTGCTGTTATAGCGAGTTCTTCCCTACCTCAAAATACTTCATTTTTAAAAGCAAACTCTGTGTTTCCAGCTGAGCCTGGGGGATCCACCAACTGAATTTTGTCTCTGGAAGCTGCCCAGAACAGAAAATGGTTGGTATGCTAGACCCCCCAAGATCATCCTTTTATGTTTTATTGGATCAATTTTTCCAGGCAGTCTTTTAAGTTATGTAGCATTTTAACAGTCTGAAATCCTGCTAGTTGAGGCTAATTAGAATGCCATTTGGGTAGTATGATGGGGTATTGGTCACTTTCCTTGGAAATTTGCTTTGCATACAAGACCGAGTAAATAGGTTTTATTTTCCTATGCAGCCTGACAAAGGATTTTTTGCAGCTTATTTTAAATATTCATGTCCATGTGCATTTCTGCTGTATTTCCCTATGTTTTGTAGAGCGTCTAACTGTGAATAATCTGGTGTCATCAGTAAACACGTTCTGAGTGCTCTGTGAGCAGAAGAGTAGAATAGAAATGCTACGGAATCATTAGATACAGGGAGTCTCTAAAGCAGGGGTGCAGAACCACAGGCTCGGGGGGGGGGCAAATCTGGCCCTCCTGGGCTCCCCAGATGGCCACGCCCCCTGGTCCCACCCTCTTTCACCCAACCACTGATAATTTGGTGGGTACCCTGATTTTGTGCAGTTCCCCCCCCCCTTTCTAAAAGATTGAAATGCCTCTCCTAAGGTTTAGTTCCTGGCAGTCAGAACTTTCAGCTAAAACAGGCTGTTAGGTAGTTAGTTAGTTGTTTAATTTTGTCGCTCCCTCTGCTTTTGGCTCCGCCCACCACTGCGACGCAGCCTCCGAGGGCTTCCCCGCAATTGAATTTGGCCCGCGGGCAGAGAGAGGTTCCTCATGCCTGCTGCAGCGGGAGCGGGTGGCCTTGCAGCCATCTCCTAGTTCAGACTTCCCCCCAGCCTGGTGCCCTTCAGATCCTTTGGACTACAACTCCCAGCATTCCTGACCATTGGCCATGTTGGCTGGGGCTAATGGGAGTTGAAATCCAAAACATTGGGGGGGGGGCACTAGGTTGGGGAAGGCCACCCTAGTTCTTATTTTAAAGGGCTACCTGAGCAATCCTGCTCTTGAGCTTTATTTGTTTATTTAAAACTCCCAAAAGTTACAAAATGACAGAGGCATGTGAGGGTGTGTATTTGCGTACATGACTGTATGTGTGTGCACGCACACCACTGTTTGCTATTGCTATCGCCGGCAACTAGGTGTCATGCAACTGCATTCCATGGATACAATGTGCGATTGCAGTTGATGTAGCAGCCTGAATGAATATGGTAGCTTTTTCCTAGTAAACGGGGCATCCCTGTAATGAAAATGCTGTCCCAAGGGAAAGACCCCTGGGTCCCCTGCAACAAATTCATTGTGGGGAAAGCATCACCTGTTAAGAGCACCATCTCTCCCTCTCCCTCATCTGCGCTGGCTCCAAGCTATTGAACTGGACAAGGCTGGCACCAAAGGTAGGCATAGTTGGGCACCTGCCAAGGGCTAACATCCCAGCAGGGGCCCATTGGCAAGAAAGAGGCCCCTGGATTTGCTCCTCCTCTTCAGCATTGCAGCCTGCTTCTTCAGCTGCCTCTCACTCTGGCCCAGGCAGCGGAGGTGGTGAGAAGGAGGAGCAGGAGATGCCACGGCCTGCTTGCTCCCTGGCTCTCTGCCTGACAAGAAAGCAAGCAGTGAGAAAGAGGAGGAGCAGCAAGAGCCGCTGGTGACAATGGCGGTGAGAAAGTAGATTCACCAGGGAGGGGCCCCACTGAGGGAGTCTTACCCAAGGGCCCTCCACACCCTGGAGCTGGCACTGTGCACTGCCTGTGCGGCCCCTGAGCCAGAACCACGCATGGCCCTTGCGGGGGGAAAGGTTGTGCACCCCTGCTCCGTGGCTAAAATCCTCCTGCATGAGTTTATGTTGGTGCCCTCTAAGCTAGTGGGCATCTACTTATTCTGAGTTGCAACATTTTTACTTAGCACAATGGGAAATCAGAGGCATTCTATGCACACTGCATGTTTTCAGGGCTGAGCCTTGATGTTGAAATTCCAGAGCTGAGGAGCCCTGGCCCCTCCTCCTTGCCACAATGGCTGAGAGATCTCTAAATTAAGGGAAAGAAGGGGAGATCTATCAATATAGGGTGGGTTAGAAAAAAATTAAAAATAAAAATAAAATATGCAGGTAGAGAGTTGTGGAGGCCAAGTGAACTTTATAAAGGTGAGAGATATTCAGATATCAATATATGCATCACTGCCTGTTTCTATGATAGGAATATTTTGGTATGTTTATAGATTTGCAGTAGAACTTTCTTTAGAAGTCACTCTTCACATACTCAGAAGCACTGCTTTACTATTTCAGGACCAAGCCTTGGCACTGAAATCCAGCTCCTTCCAGGAATGGCTGAGATATCTAAAATAAGCGACTCCATTCCTCTGAGAGAAGGTAAATTTTGCTGCTAGAGAAGAGCCTTGTGGGCGGAGGCAAGTGAACTCTCCAAAGGCGAGAGACCCACCCTTCAGATATCGATATGCATATGTGCTCTTTTCTACGGTGTGAATATTTTTGTATGTGTTTATAGATTTGCAAGTGAACTCTTTAAATATGTCATAATTTAGAGAGTCACTCTGCATATGCTCAGAGGTTTTACTTGTTTTTCGGGACTGAGCCCTAGTGTTGAAATTCCGCCCTGAAGCGGAGCGTGAGCAGGAAGGCAGTGTTCCAGTTCTCCCGCAGTTCTGGTGCTTGGTGGGTGGTGCTTTCTCTCCCACTCCCCACCCATGTTCCCCTTCCTTTTGGCGCCCTCTGGTGGTGGAGGGAGGTGTCATGCGTGTGCAGGGTTGCAGCTAGGGCTGGACCTTGGGGTTAAAGTCCTGCAGCTGGGGGCGGGGGGGGGGGGAGAGCAACTCACTTCCCCGAGAGATGGGACAGCTGCAAACTGGCCTGGCATCACCCCATGCTGGCACCAGAGATACCGCTGCTGGCCACAATATCCTTTCTTCTTATTTTAAAAGACATTGGGGTGGGGTGGGTAGAGGGAACTGAGCATGTACATAACATGTACAAATGCTGATTATATTATTTTTATTTTAAATATGTATTATCCCTTTCTACAACAAAATGGTGCTGATTCCCCAGTAAATGTGTCGAGCATCGGAAGCAAACTCCATTTTATTCCTGTAGTCATGGTGGTGCCATGATTATTTCAGTGACCTTAAAATGCAGCATTGCACATGCTCAGAGAGAGTTTCTTTGACCAGGGTTGCCAAACGGTTGCTGGTTTCGCCCTAACATGTAGAAGCGGCTGTAAAGCATGGAATGCCAGTTGAAGCCAGTTGGGGGGGGGGGGGAGAGAAATGTTGACTGCTACACAACTGAAAGAGTGCACATGGCCATCTAACCCCCCCCCCATAAGACCATTAAGTCCAGGGTCTAAAATGCAGGGGGGTGGGGTGCAGAACCTCTTTCAGCCTGAGGGCCAAATTCCATTCCAGAGGAGTTCTTGGGGCCTGCTTTCCAGTGGTGGGCAGAAGGCAAATGGGGTGGGGGCAAAATACCATAAATACCAGCATATTCTTGTTGCAGGCGCCTAAGAAGGTGTCTTCTCCCGGCAAAGTGATTCGCACTTTAGGGCATGCTGGGGGAGTTGCAGGGCTTTTTTCTGCCCAAACGTGCCTAGGGTTGCGCCCTAAAGCTCTGCACTGCCACTAATTCAGCCTGAGGAGTGGCCTTTCATCCTTTCAGAATGGGGGGGGGGACTGCACAAAAGCCGGGTGGGGGGAAGGGGGCGTGGCTATCTGGGGGACCCCCCCCCGGGGGCTGAGGTTCTGCACCCCTGCTCTGAAGTGGCCCAGCCGCACCACGGATTCTGGCGGAGGCGGAGCCCGCGCGCGGAGGGGCGCGTCGGACCTCGGCGTCTCCGCCTCCCGGGCGCAGCCGGCCTCTCCATAGGCTGCGGCGGCTCCTGCGGGCTTCCCGCGTGGCCCGCCCGGGCTGGGCAGCGATGACAAAGCAGCCGCGGCGGCCAGCCCGGCTCAGCCCTCCCCTCCTCCTCCCTCCTCCTCCTCAGGCTGGCCGGCAGCGGCGCTGTTATGGAAACCGGCCCGCCTAGTCGCCGCAGGAGCCGATGATGGAGCAGCGGCCATGGCCCGAGCCGGGGCAGCGGGCAGCGGCGGGAGCGGCGCGGCGGCCCGGGCGGACGAGGAGCGGCCGTCGGGGGCGCCGCCGGAGGAGCTGTCCCTCGAGGAGGTGCTGAAGTCGTACGAGCAGCCCGTCAACGAGGAGCAGGCGTGGGCCGTGTGCTTCCAGTGCTGCCGCGGGCTGCTGCTGCCGCCCCAGCCGCCGCCGGGCGTCGAGGAGGAAGGCGGGCCGCCGCCGCCGCCGCCGCGCTGGGGCCCGGCCGGCCGCATCCGCGACACCGCCGACCTGCGCCTGCACAAGGACGGCGCCGTCTCCGCCCGCGGCGAGTACGGCGTGGCCGGTGAGTCCTGCGCCGTCGCGGGGCCGCCCGGGGCGGCCGTCCAGCCTCGCCCGCGCCAGCTGCAACCGAGGGCTCGTTGGGGGGGGGGTGCGCGGAAAGCTCCTCTCCCCTTTCAATTTATTTTGCTTGCTTAGATGCTAATCCGCCCAAGATCGCGTGCTCTCCAGGCGGTTTACGCGCAGCGGAGAGGGTAAAAATGCGAATGAGTCGAGGGGACGACGAGATACGGGGGGGCGAAACCACCCACAGCGCAGGGACGGGTAAATAGGAAGAGAGAGCGGAGCAGCCGTACACATCTAAAGCCGAAGAAGCAGGGTCAGGCCTGGTTATTACTTGGATGGGAGACCCCTCCTCTAGTTTCCTGCACTGAGCAGGGGGTTGGACTCGATAGCCTTGTAGGCTCCTTCCAACTCTATGATCTATGAAATCTATGAAACTCCGCGTCCCGCAGATGGCGCGGCGGCGGCGGCGGGCTGTTTGTTTGCTGTCCTGGTTGCGGAATTTCTGCTTCTGATGCGGCGGCGGGGGGGGGGCACCAGAAAAGGGGGGTGCCCAGGGAAGGGAGGCTTCCCCCTTACGGGAACTGCGGCTCGTGGCTCCATCCTCAGCCAGCAGACCTTGGGTGCGTGGTGGGGGGGCTCTAAGCAGCCCGCTGGGGAGAACTGGGCGTCTGAAAGCAAGGAGAGGCTTCTGTGTCCAGTTCAGCCGCTCCAGCTATGGTGGCATCCATCCACGCAGGTGTCTGCAGGCACCTGCTAGTCCCGAACCAAGGGCCACGGTGGGTGCGCAGGCGTAGCCAAGCTGCTCCTGTGGCATGAGGAGTGGGAGGACTCGCCCTTGGGAGAGGGAGGAGAACCAGCCACAGGAATGGCAAGGCTCCTGGGGCCCACTCTCTGCTTCCACCCAGATCCAAATGTTGAAGTATTAATAATATTAATATTCATGGGCGTTTCACTCTCTTGTTTTACATTCTCTTTAAGAATCCTATAAGGAACCCGGAGAGCTTTATTGGTATATCTATTCAGAGGAAACACTGCAACGTTTTTTTGGGGGGGGGGTTAGATTCAAGGCTCCCTCACGCTTCTAAACTTGTGATGGGTTCATGAAGTCAAAAGTGTATTGTGGGATCTTGCTTCAGCAACATAAGCATCTGGGGTGTTGGAAATATTCCACCTCTTTCTTCTGTTTTTAAGGGCTTGTTTTTCCCCATAGAGTTCTGATTGTTTGGTGTAAAAGATTTAGCAACTTGGGCACACTCCAAATTTCTCCAAGAGATAACAGGAGATCAGTTGTGGTTGGGGCAGAAGCCCCAACCACAACTTAATGCATCCAGCTTAATGCATCCTCTTGGAAGGCTGAAACCAGCATGCAAATGAATAATAGAAAGACTTTGCTTCCCAGCAGATGGCATAAATCAGGTCTGGTGGCATTTGAGGACGTACTGTTTTGCCTGTGCTTTTTGGTCTCGGTTTCTGCTTTTCTGGCATGTACAAATAGAACACAATTCTTTGTAAAGCGGGTTTAGGAAGCACCAGTGAATTACTCAGGCTAAGTAGTTTGAGGGTTTCTTGTCTACTTTAGGGGGTTCTCTCTTTGTATATTCATCAAACAAGGTGTGTGTGTGTGTGTGTGTGTGTGTAGTCTCCATTTACCGGTGGCCCATGCTTAAGTTGCAGAATGGAAGATAAAATGTTTACATGCTTAAAAAAACAAAAACAAAACCCACACCTCCTAACAGTGGAATGGTTATGCAGTGTCTGGCCTAAGCATTAGAAGGGCATTCCTGTATTGTAGATAGAAACATGTCTTGAAGCACATTACAGAGTTCCTGGCATGCTAAGTCTTCTGAAAACCTTATCTCTGCCCAACGTGTGTTCTCTCACGCAAGTCCAAAGTCTCCCCATGCCCCTGGGTGGAGATCCTGGATTGTAACAAGTACTGGATTATCTATATTGCGTGAGTACAGAGGTCAAAGTATCTTGCAAGGACATAATTCACATCCTCAGTAGGCTTATGATGTGTATAATTGAACCAACTGCAGGCACAGATCTGGTGCAATTTGATGCCTATCTCCTGTGCTGCCCCATAAACGCCAGCAACCCGGTGCAGCATCAATGCTGCTCACCTTCAAAGCTTTGCACACCTGTGCAAGGCAGGTGTAGAGGTTTATGAAGTATGGACTCTGCCTTCTCGCTCCCGCTGGGGGCAGGAAGTGGCAGAGCCCGAGGGATGAGGCAGCAAGAGGTGGTTAGCCAGCCAGGCCTGGTGTAGCATCAAGGAGTGGGAAGCAGCACCACTTGGCTGTGCTCTTAGCACCTGTTATCATCTGCCACATGGCAGGTGATCAGAGACTTGTGCATCCCTGAAGTCACTGCAGTGTGACTTCCCTTTGTGGCTTCTAGGGAATGCAGCAGGAGGAGACACACGTGCACAGGTGATGCACACATATTTTATTTAGGCTCTTCTCCACATCTCAAAGCTGAGGGTAGGTCGGAATAACTGTAGGATAACAGAATATCAGTGTGAAGGACTGCAAACCAGTCCTTTATCTCAAGACGAGAGATCGAAGGTGCCAAACTGCCAGCCTTGGCTCTGCCGTCTTGACACTGATTCTCTCAGGGCTTTTGCCCTGGGTCTATACACTGGATTTGAGCACTAAACCACAGAGGAACCACACACACCGTGTGGGGTAGAACCAGGAAAGTTTATTTAAGGTAAACCGATTACAATAAAAGGTGGGAAATGAGGGAAGGGGGAAAGGGTGGGAAGACACTTTGGTATACACAATAGAGCTACAAAACCACAAAACTAGTTCCTTTACTATATAAACACCCAGGCACTTACTCTTTGCCTGGGGAGGTTGATCTTCTTAGGGCTTGCCTCAGCAAAAGCCCTAACAACAACACCCAAAAGCCAGGGCTGGCAGTATTGATTTCCACGCCACCCCACCCCGCCCCTCCTTTTGGTAACCCGGCTGTCCTTGGCCAATCAGGATGAATTTCATCTGGGCTAGGCAGGGGAGGGGTGGCCATCAGAGGAAACTGTGTACATTAGATTTGCAGAAGATTCTGAGGTGGCCCAGAGCCATCAGAGGAACTATGTACATTTGCATGAGGTTCCCAGCCTCCAGCTGGGATTACACTTGTTTACATGTGTCCGGTGGAGAAGGATACCCAGACTGTGTCTGCTTTTCTTCACAATCAGATTCCAAGGTTGACTTATAAATAGTTACAATAAAACAAAAGTGTTGAAACAAGGACACTGAAACACCACAATAGAAAAGAGCAGCAGAAAACCAGTTAGCAGAATTAAAACAAACACCCAGGAGCATAAAAGCAATGTACAGAGGATTAAAAAGCCTGGGATTATTATTTTTTTTAAAGCAAGTTCTATGCCTGGTACAGAAATGACACCAAGGCAAGCCTTCCTGAGGAGGGCATTCCACACTCAGGGTGCCACCACTGAATAGGCTCTTTCCCCTGAAGCAGCCCACCAACTTCAGATGTCAGGGGCACCTGCAGACAGGCCTCTCTTAGAGCCTGGGGGCAGGCCCATGTGCAGACAAGTGGTCCTTCAGGTATCCCAGTCGCAAACCATGAGTGGCTTTAATGGTCAGAACCAGCCCTGTGAATGGAGCCTGGAAACAAACCAATGCAGTTGGCAGAGTGCTGGCACTCTGTGATCCTAATGACCAGCCCCAGTTACCAGCCTCACAGCTGTATTTTGGTCTAACTGGAGCTTCCAAGCCATCTTCAGAGGCCACCCCACATATAAAACGTCACAGCAGATTGTTTCTGTAGACCAAAGTTAGCCTGGATGAAGGGCTGCCTCCTCCCTTCCTTAAAACTCCAGGATTTGGAACCAAGATAAGTTAGGAAAACGGCATGCATGCAAAATGTGTCCCATTTGGGTTTTCTGCTAGCTGCTTCTCTCCCCTGAGGGAGTGTTTACACTCTCTGCCTAGTTCAAGCAAGCGAGGCCTGGCGGGTTCTTCTTGGCACGTTGACACACACAGTGCTGGGTTTGTTGTGACACCCAAGATTTCTGTTTGAAGCAGGGATGTTGAAGAGTCCTTGGTCTCGAGTCACGAGTCGAGTCACGAGTCTTTGGACTCGAGTCCGAGTCCGAGTCCTTGGTCCAAAATGGTGACTCACGAGTCACGAGTCACTCCCAAAACTGACTCCACGAGTCCCTATTAAAATCAATGGGGTTTCCCCCCAACAAAATAAGGCTACTTCAGATGTGTGGCTTAAATAAATTCTAGGCACAAGTGTGCCTTTTTATTTCAAAACTCTGCAACTGATTTTGGCAAGAACAGACCAGGCAGACAAACCCAAAATAACCAGGCAGGCAGAGGAGGCAGGGAACCCCAAACAGGCAAGCAGAGGCAGCCAAACCCAAAATGTCTGACCCTAACCCAAACCCCCCACAACAACACATCAATCAAAATAAATCTCAACACATCATTGGGGCTGCGCTCCTGGTAGCTGTCCATAGTGGCCGAGCAGCGGCGCGCCTCGCTTCCATGCACTCTTCACCGGTGATCGCGCTCCTTCTGGCAGAGCCAGAAGACTCGTCAACAGCCCAGGGATGTTGACGAGTCCTTGGTCTCGAGTCCCGAGTCGAGTCTCGAGTCCCATTAAAAATATTGGGACTCGAGTCCGAGTCGAGTCAGAGGGGGGACTCAGTCCAACTCACGAGTCGAGTCCTCGAGTCCGAGTCCCCATCCCTGGTTTGAAGATGAAAGTGAGCAGAATCAAGGCAGTCCCTTCTCTGGGAACAATTACCGCTCTCTTTCCCAGCTGTGCCCGTAATTGTTTAATGTTGGAGCATGCACCAAATTCAGGTCTGAGCACCCTAGGTATCGCGAGCATTTTTGTCATCTTTAGTTCTTGCCTGGTTAAACTGGTTTTATCCTTGATCTACCTACACACAGTGCTGTGCATGTTCACGAGCCTACCATCGCCTCGGTCCCCTTCATGTATCTGCTGAATCATACTGTCCACAAAAGCTCCTGCTGTAACATTTATTCGTTCATTACATTGTTATCCTGCCGTTTCCTCAAGGAGATTGGGATGATGCACTTCATTCTCTCTCTCCCGGTAACATAGATTTGACTGAGAGAGAGTGACTGACCCAAGGTCACCCAGTGAGTTTCATGGCTAAGCCAGGATCTGAACCCATGGCTTCCTGGACTTAGTTCAACATTCTATCCCAGGGCTCTCCAACCTTGGTTCCCCGGATGTTGCTGGCCTACAGCTCCCAGCATACCCAGCCAGAATGGCTAATGACAAGGGATTCTGGGAGCTGTAGGCCAGCAACATCTGGGGAACCAAGGTTGGAGAGCCCTGTTCTATCCACTGCACTACAATGGCCCTCATTTAGTTGGGTGGTTGTTATTTTCTTCATCATCACCACCTTAGATTTCTTTGATACCTTTCTCAAAAAAGACTCAAGGTGACTTACAATAAAATTAAAACATACAAAATTAAAAAAATATTTTTATTTATTTTTATTTATTATCATAGAATCATAGAAAAGTAGAGTTGGAAGGGGCCTACAAGGCCATCGAGTCCAACCCCCTGCTCAGTGCAGGAATCCAGGTCAAAGCATCCCTGACAGATGATTGTCCAGTTGCACCTTGAATGCCTCCAGACTGGGAGAGCCCACCACCTCCATAGGTAGTTGATTCCATTGTCTTATTGCTCAACAGTCAGGAAATTTTTCCTGATGTTTAGGTGGAATCTAGGTTCCTGTAACTTGAGCCCATTATTCCGTGTCCTGCAAACTGGGATGATCGAGAAGATATTTATACCCCGCCTTTTTTTCCTGCAAGGAACCCAAGGCGGCTTGCATAATCCTCCTCCTCCTCCTCCTCCTCCTCCTCCTCCATTTTAGCCTCACAACAACCCTGTGAGGTAGGTTAGGCTGAGAGAGTCAGTGACTGGCCCAAAGTCACCCAGTGAGTTTCATGGCCGAGCGGGGACTAGAACCCGTATCTCCCGACTCCCAGTCCGACACTCTCACCACTACGCCACACTGGCTCTTAAAAAAAATGGCTCTAAAAAAAAAAATGGCTCTAAAAAAAAATGGCTAAAAACAATTCTCCACTAAAAGACCACTGTCCCATAAAACTACTGAAACACCAGTGGCAACCATAAACAACCGATGCACTGAATAGTCCATCAAATGCCTGGGAACAGAGGAAACTGTTAACCTGGTGCTGAAAAGATGGTGCCAGGCAGGCCACCATCTGAAAAGATGTTGGTGCCAGGCAGGCCTTGCTGTGGAGAGCCTTCCACAGCTGAGGGAGCCACCACCAAAAAGGCCATCACCGTCATCCTCCGAACCTCCCTCAGAAGAGGCAGTTTGAGGAGGGCCTCAGATGATGAGCATACAAGTGAGTTCATACCAGGAGAGGAGCTCCATCAGATAGTGCAGTCTCAAGCCATATAGGGCTTCATAGGTTAAAACCAGTACCTTGAATTGGACTCAGAAATGTACAGGCAGCCACTGCAAGCAGGCCAGAATTGGTATGATATGCTCAGACCTCCTGTTATCAATCTGGCCACCGTATTTTGCACAAGCTGCAGTTTCTGAGCCAGCTTCAAAGGCAGCCCCACACAGAGCACATTGCAGTATTCTAAGCTGCCCCAGATGTTTTTCATTTCTAAATGTTATACCTCCAAGCTAATTGTAGGAGCTAAAGTAACTTTCATGGAAACAAATGCATGTCCTTCCCCCACCCCCAGCTCCATTTCCTCTTAATATCACGGACCTTGGAAATATTGGTTCCAAGATGGGCAGAAATGAATTGTTCAAAGGCGTGAGTCCATGTGGCAGTCTGTCACTCATTAAATTTGCATGTCCTCCTCACGTTGAGTAATTTACAAACTACCCTGGCGGCTAAATAGAACCCTTTGGCCATGCCACCGCTGCCTGCGCATGTAGCCTTCTATATCATTATTTTGTGTGTAATTCTCATAGTATACAACTGAGGAAACAGCAGCCACGCCCTCCACGCCATGTGCTGCGCTTTATATGGAGAGGTGTGCCATCCATGCCTGTGCCTAAGCCATAAAGCCCATCCCACTCTGAGCTCTGCCTCCTCCTGCCATTTGTGGGGATAAATTATTTCACGCCTGGCAGTTTGTGTTGGTCTGTGAATGCTGGTAAGTGCGCTGTCTGCTTAGGTTAATCATTTGTACCCCACCATCTATAATAATCAGTGCTTTTTTTCTGGAGAAAAAGGTACCGGAACTCTTGGATTACATTTCCTCGGGAGTAGATGGTGATTAAATTGTAATGCAATTAATAGAAGAAAAGGTGCTGGAACTCAGTTCCGGTGAGTTCCACCAGAAAAAAAGCCCTGATAATAATAATAATAGAGGGTGTGCGTCCGTCTGTCCGTCCATCACTGCCATAGTTCCAGCAGGACTGTGAACTCTAGACACCTGAAACTAGGCATGCATACTAAGGGGACCCTGGAGATCTACACCTTGTAGTTGTTTTGCTTTTAAAATGCATTAATTAATTGTAATTAATTTTAATGTGTCCATGTGGTTGAAGCCTGCAGTAACATCTCCAACCACTAAGGAGCAGACTCCCCTAACCAGTCCCTAGCTTTGCAGTCCATAGAGTTTGAAGCCAAGGGAGATTACTAGGGTGAGGGACAAAGTCATATGCCCTGCCCCCTTCCCCTGCCTGTGGGGCAGCTCCTCCCACCACAGGGAATGGAATGGACAGACCCCTCCAGCATTTTCAGTCACTAGGGGCAGACTTCCTTAACCAGTGCGTAGTTTTATAGTCAATTCTGTTTAAAGCCAGGGGAGATAAAAGGGCCGACTGATACAGTTACACACCTGCTCCTTCCCCTCTGCTGTGGGGCAGCCCCCCCTCAGGGGAATGGAGTGGGAAGACCTTTCTCCCAGGGGGCTATAAGGGTGCACCATGGCAGGAGCCATCCTAGGGGTGCCAACAGCCACGGCTTCACTCAGACAGGGTGGGCGCAATGCATCCAGCTCTGACAGCTTGCAGCCTTCATTGTATCGATGTAAGGGCTGTTCCCACCCAAGTAAAGCTGAGCCCAGCCACTAGTTCACAATAAAATCTTTCCAAGGTGCCTTACAGCATAAGCAATGAAAGCGAAAGGAAGGGAACGTCATAAAGTGCATCGGCATAAAAGGTTTTAAACCCAAGGCTAAGAGACAGCCATAGAGGCAATAAATAATTTAAAGAAAAACATCGTGGAACCAAAAGGTTTTCACGCCACGTCTAATGAAGGTGTGAGAGAGGGCTGAGTTGGCGGATCTCCCCAGAGAGGGAGTTTCACAACTGAGCAGCCAGCGCAGAAAGGGCCCTGTCCCTGGCACCCACCAGTCTGGTCTTGCGTAATGACGGCCCAAAGAGCAGGGCCCCCAAAGCCAGCCTTGGTGCACGGTAGATTCATATGGGCATATATATTAGCAGTATGCCTGTACCTCCAGATTTCTGTTTTAGCAGAAATGACTACAGTACAAGTACTTTGTCGAGTCTAGCCTTCCCCAACCTGCTGCCCTCCAGATGTGGCCATGCTGTCTGGGGATGATGGGAGTTGTAGTCCAACACGTCTGGTGGGTGCCAGGTTGGGGAAGGTTGGGTGTACTATCTAAATCCCCCCCCCTCCTGGGCTTACTGCGTTCCTTAGCTTGAAGGGTACTCACCTTTTGCTATGTCCATGTGGCTGAAGGGAAACTGGGATTGTTTAGCTTAGAAAAAAGGCAAGAAAGGGGAGACATGATAGAGGTGTACAAATTTCTGTATGGTGTGGAGGGAAGTGGACAGGGAGACATTTTTCTCCCTCCCCCATAATATAGAACCCAATGGGGTCATGCCGTGAAGCTGAATGGTGGGAGATTCAGGACAGATAAAAGAAGGACTTCTTCACACAGTGCCTAGTTAAGTTATGGAATTCACTTCCACAAGATGATGATCATGATCATGATATTTATTTGTATCCCGCCTTTTCCCCAACACTGGGACCCAAGATGTAGTGAAGGCCACCAATTTGGAGGGCTTTAAAATGGGATTGGAGAAATTCATGAAGGCTGTCAATGGCTACTAGTCCTGGTGGCTCTACTATGCTGCCTCCAGTATCAGAGGCAGTATGCCCATGTACTCCAGTTGCTGGGGAACATGGACGGGAGGGTGCTGTTGCACTCATGTCCTGCTTGTGGGATTCCTGTGGGCAGCTGGTTGGCCGCTGTGTGAACAGAATGCTGGACCAGATAGACCTTTGGCTCGTCTAATGTTCTTATGAAACGGTTTTAAAACATCTCTCATTTCAGTCATTGCTCTACACCAGTGTTCTCCAAGCTTGGGTCCCCAGATGTTTTTGGCCTACAACTCCCAGCATGCCCCAGCGCTGGCTGGGGCATGCTGGGAGTTGTAGGCCAAAAACATCTGGGGACCCAAGCTTGGAGAACACTGCTCTACACCCTCCTTCCCCACTTTGGATGCCTCTTTTCCCTTCCTTTATATTTATCCATTGAGTTGGCTGCCAGTTTACCAATTCCCGCCTACAGACTCTTACATTCTTTCTATTGTGTTTGGCCCCCGCAGGGCAGCTCCCCTTCAATCCCAGGGCAATGTATTTAGCCATCCTTCTCTTTAAAACCCCAGTCTTTCCCGCTGATCCCAAGAGAAGGGAGTACAGAAAGAAATGCACCAGGGAGGTCACTCATTGCCTTCTGTTTTGATGTTCTAAATTGTGTATGAAAACCCTAATAAATAGGAAACGCACAGAGGGAGAAAAGCAAAACAGAACATAGGCTCTGGTCCAGTTTATCTCAAGGAGCGTCTCCAGCACACCAAGTGGGCCGCTCAACAAGATCTGCCACGATGGCCTTCTCCTTGTCCCCTTCAGCCAGGCAGCTAGACTGGTGGGGACGAGGAAGAGGGCCTTTTCTGTGGCGGCCCCCGTACTGTGGAACTCTCTCTCCCAGTGACCTCTGCCATGCCCCCTCTCTGAGCTGATGCTCCGTCGCTCATTAAAACCTGGTTGTTCAGGCGGAATATGGGGTGGTTTAGATTTTAAATTTTTATATTGTTTTAATGTATTTTTATTGTATTATGTATTTTATTGTGTGTACACCGCCCAGGGTGGCCGGTTGTCGGCCAGATGGGCGATAAATAAATATTAATAATAAATAATAAATAAATAAATTAAGAACTGCGCCGAGCTGCTGGTGCAGACCTGACTGCGACTGGGATGACGCTTGTTCCCCGGAAGCATTTTGCCTTGTACAAGATATGGCTGGCTGTTTTGGAATCTTTGCAGGTGAAGGTAATGTTGCTGTTTGTTCTGATAATATTTACTTAGAAGCGCTGCAAAGAGTGCCTTTAAAAACTGGTCCACCCAGTTCTGGAATATATACTCTCCCCAGGTGCTAAAGGCTCACGGACTCCTTCACCTCTAACTAAAGATGCAAAGCGAAGGTGACACTGGGTGCATTTAGAATTGTTCTAGCCCAAGGGCCCGCTCTGCCTGCAGGCAGTGTATATGTGGGGAGGAGGCCAAGAATTGTGTCAGTTCAATGGTTCCTGAAGGAACTTAATGACCTGGCAGCAGTGATACAGCAAGGGATCTTTCCTGCCACAGAGAAGGGCCTCCTCACGTGATTTCATAGACAGAGTTGGAAGGAGCCTACAAGGCTATCTAGTCCAACCCCCTGCTCAATGCAGGAAACTATCTTTTCCAAGTACCTTCTTGATTTCTTTAGAATAAACTGATGTGTAGGTGATGCGATGCGCATAACACAGCACTCCAAAACAAAACAAATGACTGACTCATTTGTGACCGAAGCTGGCGTTTTATGCCAAAACTTTTAACATTTTAAAAATCTGTTTATAACTTTTTAAATCTATACACTTATAAACTGGATGTGCTATCATTCGCCGATCCATCAAGTGCATGTAACACCTGCAGTATTTATTGTATGTATTCCTGAGTAGTGGTGCATGCAGCATTCTCCATGCACGCACGCACGCACGCACGCACGCACGCTGGTCCCTACCACTTTTTTGTTGGGCTGTTCACCGCATAACTCTGCATGCTTGCCCTTGGCAAACTTGGAAATATTCTGAAATGGAATCATGATGGAGATACCAAACAGAACAACTTTAGCTTAGGAGCATGCAGACTTTTTGAGTGTCACAGACATCCGCATTGGGCCTCATAGGAAGGAAGGGAAACATGATGGTACATTTCTCAAAAGAGAGGACCTGTGGCTCAAGCGCACTTGGATGCCCGTCACCCGTGCTGCCTGCCCTGAAACTCTGGCTTCTTCATCCTAACTAGTGTGGGAAGAGGGCTGTGGCTTTTTGGTGGTGACGGAAAAGGCACTGGCCACATGCTCAGAGGTACTTTTTGCTGCTACTGTGCAGATTTGTATTGGAACTGGAATCTTGGGCTGAGAATGGCGTCAAAAGCCCTGGTGAAATGTTCGGCACACATGGAACTAGCTGTGCTCCTGCCTCCTCCGAATTATCTTTTCACAGTGAAGAGCTCTGGAAGCTCTGACCAAGCCTTCCCCAACCTGGTGCCATCCAGGTGTTTTTGACTTCAACTCCTGTCAGCTGCAGCCAGTATGGATAGCGGTCACGAGTGCTGGGAGTTGTCATCCAAAACACCTGGAAGACACCTGGTTGGGGAAGGCAGCTGCTCTTATCCCTGCTTATTCCTACATCGACCTAGTTCGCACACTTCTGTGTGTTTAATATACCAGATACAAAGAGAAATATTTCCTGCTTGGGATCTGCAGTTCCTCTTTCAGGGCCTGGCTGATGACGGAACTGGAAGGAACTAGGTGAGGGCTGGATGTGATACACGGGAGGTGCTGGGAACTGAGAGAGGGCCAAGCCTATACCATCAGCCGGCTCAGTGCCAAGTGTACAAGGCTGGGAATTCGGGCTGCTGCTTCTTTGTTGTGGTTTATAACATTCCTCCACTGAATTGCCAAGAGGAGACAGTTCAGTTTCTCTGAGGCTGCTTAGAATCTGCTGAGTCTCTAGCTGGTGCTACGCTGATGTGATTGCAGTAGTCAGTGATGCCTCTAACAGCTTTTGCTCTCTTTGTGATGGCGTTGAGCAAAGCAGACATCTGAGGACCCTGTGTGCATTAAGAGTGCATTAAGTCACTCTCTGCTTTCCCCTAATGGTCGTGTATCTTTATGCCAAACTCTTAAGTGTATTGATTGCTGCCTATGAAATTATCTCCAGAGAAAGGTGACTCTTGGGCTTATTCTATGATTTCCCCCCCACACACACACACACACACACACCTCCCCGCAGCACCAGTTATAATGCACTGGTCAATGAGATGCACTTAGGCTTATTTTGATTGAATTTTTATTTATATTAAATAATTTGTATCCCTGCATCTTTGTCACAAGAGGCCCTGAAGCAGCTTACAATCTATTGGTATAGACTAAAACAAACAAGAGCTTTAACCTCAGCAACCCCAAACAATATAAAACAGCAGCGACTGATAAGAGCTAAGTGAGTAGGAGAGCCAAAGGTCCTGGCTAAAGAATGCCGTAATCTGGGTGCTGCTGCTGGAAGGATCCAATCCTGCATCCATGCCTGCCTTCCACACGTCACAAGGCAAAGGGGTGTGCAAAAGGCCCTTTTCCAATAATGCAGGTGGAGGCAGTCCTTCAGATACCCCGGCCCCAAACTTAGAACATTAAACGTAAGAACCATCACCTTGAATTGGGACTGGGAACAAACTGGGAACAAATCAGTGCAGCTGATGTGGTGGTGTGATATTACACGGGTGCGATACAGTCCTAGGACCGAGGGTCCCGTCAGCTGCCTCGCTGCTGCATTTCATGCTAATCTGCAGTTTCTGAGCACTCTTCAAGGGCAGTCTTGCACGGAGTGCTCTACAGTCAGCCAGTCTTGTAGCAACCAAGGGGCGCCACACTGTGGCAAGATCATCTTTCTCTGACTGGTGCACGAGCCAAAGCAAAACGAAAACACCCTGGTCACAGCCGAGCTGCTCCCTTCCGGGTGCAAGGCTGGGTCCAGAGGGAGTGGAGCCACATCTGGGACAGCCTGAACGCCTCTTTCCAGAACAACCTTCTCTCCTAACATCGGTGCCTCCTCCTTGCCTGGGTGAAGGCGCCTACATCCAGCCCTTTGTTCATCTCACTGGTTCAAGGCTTTCTCAGTTTCCCTGGAAACTGGAGTGAGATCCGGGTATCCTTCTCTGCTTAAGGTCCCCAGAAAACGTTTGCTTCATATAGGAGCTCTTCAGGGGCTTACACAGACCTCAGGCTGCCCCCGACTCTTGAAACAAGCCATTTTCTGAGCAAAGCCTACCCAACCTTAAGCAAGGGGGGCTTGTTGGCTCTCTTGTCACTGTGGGTTGGGCTGACCTCTCTGTAGGATGGCCATTAAGTGGCTCATCGATTGGGTAATTGGCAGGAAATGGGGGACTGAGCTCCCCCCAGGGAGAGGGGAGAGTGCATGTCCAGGAAAGTGTCTTTGAAATAGTGGCAATTGTAGAAAAACAGAGCAAGAGAAGCTAGCTGAACTGGGAGGGTCTATGGCTCAGTGGCAGAGTTCCTGCTTTGCAACCAGAAGTTTCCAGGTTCAGTCTCTGGTAGCATCTCCAGGTAGGGCTTGGGAAGAATCCTGCCTGAAACACCGAAGAGCCACTGCCAGTCCGTGTGACAGTCCCGGACCAAGGGGGGCTCGGTAGAAGGCAGCTTCCGATGTTCCTAACTGCTTTCCTCTGCCCCGGGCCCCGGCACCCTGCATTCATAATAGCACAAGCTCTGCAGTGGGGACTGCTTAACCTGCCTCCCAGGTCTGCTCTTTGGCCCAAAGGGTGGTTGTAATAGCCTGGCCTGCCGTTTTAGCCTTAATTCATGCCTGAGGAAGATTCACTGGGAAAGCTCCTGGTGGCCCAGAGAGCTCCTTGTTCGCCTTCTGGCCATTGTTGCAGCAGCTAAAATTCATCTTGGTATTTCTTTCTCTTTTTCCCTTGCCAACTCCAACTGCTCATATTTTTGCTTCTCTCTGAATGCTCCCGCCCTCTTGATATTTCATAGCCTGTCGGTACCATCTGCTGCCACCACCTTTGTGTTCACAAGAGAACCGGGATCATTCCGTTGATGTGCAAACTTGAGCCGAATCTACACATAGGACAGGACAGAGGTGGTAGAGTTTGACTGGACTACTTCAGCTTACGGGGAGAGGGGGGGTTGGATACCATTTTTGAAGGTCTCCCCATGTGTGTTTGTAAAAACAGCTCTCTTACCTGCTGCTGTTCTGCTGATTTTCTTTTCCTGTGGGAATTAATTAATTACTTAATTACACTTCTATTCTGCCCAATAGCCAGAGCTCTCTGGGCAGTTCACAACAATTGAATTACCCATATTTTATAGGGATGTTGTATATTAATTTTTTGTAGGCCACCCTAAAATCTATCTTGATAGGTAAGATATAAATATTTTAAATAAATAACTCCCTGCAAGAAGAAAAGTGGAACATCGAGGGCGTGTTTGCTCAGCCCACTTGCCCTGCTGCTCTGGATTTCTACTTGTGGTGAGATTTCGGAGCTGAATGATGTGAAGAGGGCTTTGGTTTCACTTTAATTAGCCCATTTGACATTCTGTTCGTTTTGTGATGCGCACAAAATGCAGGTATCACTTCTACGCCACACCCACTTTCAAAGAGGGAGGGGGGAGTGCAAAACACAAGGCAATGTAATGTCTGTCCTGTGAACATGGAAGTCCTCAGAATGAAAGTAACATTTATTTATTCCTTTAAAATGCTTCTATCGCCCCCTTTCTTCCTGACAACAGGCCTCCAAGGCAGCTTACAATAAAATGAACCTAAGACACCATTAAGACACGATACAATTTAAAAATAAATAAGAAGGCAAGACTGCAAAGTGGCAGTCGATATTTACACGGTAAGACACCTTAAAAACAGCTTGGGGATTTCCCCACCTCATTATGCTCAGTGCTTCGTATCTATGGAAACATTTGGGGCTGGTAAGTGATTTTAAAATGGTGCTCAAGTAGGAGTCTGCCAAATTGGGATAGAGGCTTCAATGTGACCCCACCCTGCCCTAGCCCTCACTTTTGGGTGGCCGTGTGTCTCACTTTACAGAGGACAGTCCTCAGTTTGAAGACATCCTCTATTTGACGGGCAGCCCGGTACACGTCCAGTTCAAAGCTAAAGAACGCTCAGAAGGGGGAGCAGCGGCGGCGGCCTTGAGGTTGCCCGTCAACCCTTCGCACCTGGACAGGTGGCTGAGCGAACACACGGGATCACCTGGTCACAGCCTTCCCCGCTATGGCGAGAAGCGCTGCACTTCTAGTTAAATTATAGCAATCATTTGTAAATTTGCATCTGTACATGTAAATCAGCCTGTGAAATCTTATGCAAATCTGCACACTCTTTTCTCCTCTCTGTCGTTGTGTGTGTGTGTGTGTGTGTGTGTGATGCATAAGTGGCCACTCAAGGCCCGTAGGGGTGAGGATAAAAATACATTGAAGCAAGGCCTCTCTTGAACTCTGTACCTCAGTGTCCTCCAACCTTGGGTCCCCATATGTTTTTGGCCTACAACTCCCAGCATGCCCCAGCCAGCATAGCTGGCTGGGGCATGCTGGGAGTTATAGGCCAAAAACATACGGGGACCCAAGGTTGGAGGACACTGCTGTACCTCACTGGTTATGTAGGAGAGTATTCCAAAATGTGAAAACAGAGTCCTGTGGCACCTTTATGCGGCAATAGAGTGTGAAGCTTTGGTGGAGTAGAGCTGACTTGATCGGATGCCAGATGTGCTTATGCCACAATAACATTCTTAGGGCCAGACTAGATGTGACTGTTAAGCACAGGACTGGCCCTGGCGCGTTTGGGTTTTGTTTGCTAAATGCACAATCCACATTCTCTCCTCCCCACCCCGTTCTATTTACTAAACACAAACCAGAAGCACCATAAGGGCTGCTTCTTTTGGCTACAACAGCAATAACAATGTGTTTCCATGGATTATCATGTCAGGCCTCATCTTGCTGCACCTGTGGCTCACGCTGGCTCAGCTTGTCTGAGTGTGGAAAGCTAAGCAGGGTCAGGCCTGGTTATTACTTGGATGGGAGGCCCCTCCTCTAGTTTCCTGCACTGAGCAGGGGGTTGGACTTGATGGCCTTGTAGGCTCCTTCCAACTCTATGATCTATGAAAATCTCGCTTTGGCCCCATTGTTTCCAGTGCTGCCTCTCTCTCTCTCTCTCCCCCCCTTACATTCCATCCTTTCGGAACCTGCATGATTATCCAGGACGGTTTTGAAACAAGAACAAACGAGTATATAATTGGGTGGAAGGACCGGGCAAGGCAGTGTTTGCCTAGCAGATCAGATTTCGCCCCCCCTTCCACTGAAGCAATTTTTTCAAGGATTTATGCGTCCCATTATAGCAGCGCCTAGTGCTAATGGTAGCACGGCCCTGGTGAGAGGGGTTTTTCTCCCGGACAATGAGCTTGAGGGAGGCTTGGGAGTGCAGTGGATCAGATGAAGGATTCATAGGCAATTTGCTTGGATGTGTTTTCCCACACTTGGATTGGATTTGGACCAGGACGTTGCCATTGCTTTTGGCAAACACAGGACTAGTAGCCCTCTGACCTGAAGGCAGCCTTCCCTGAATCAACCTGGCACCCTCCAGGCGTGTTGAGCTGTGAGTGACTCTCATAATAATTCCCAGCCGGTATGGCCATTGGCCATACCAATATCAATATAAGCCACAATAATACAAAGAGAAATGGACACTATAAAAACATATCCTAAAATCAATACAGTACCACACAAATCTGTCCCCTGCTCCAGTCTAGAATGAACACCACAGAAGCTGCCCACAACAATATTAACCCTTTGTAAATACAACTGCGGGCTTGTTTCTCACGTCGCCCTGTGGGCCCTCTGGAGTTTCTGCCTGCTCTTTTGTAGCAGGGGATATGGGCAGGAAGGCTCCAGCTTTGAGAAGGGAACGAGGCTGGATCGGGACCCAGCTTGCTCCTTCGGGGTCTTGGCTTTGGCCTGGCTCTTGTGCCACTGGGGCACACAAGGGAGCCCGATAACTTCACAACAGCCTGTGATCTGGCTCCAAGAGATGGGAATCGTAACGGTGTCATTTTCCTCTTGCAGAGCTCCCGCTGACCTTGACGCCCTCTGCTGAAGCACAGGTACGTTGCTAAACGTCTCGTGGGAAAAGAACAGTCTCCTAACCTTGTCCTCAAAGATCAGCGTGATCTTCCAAAAGGTCTGTTCAAAAGTGCCAATGCTCTTTCCTCCTCCCAGATAATGGCTGAAGCCAGCCCATCGGAAGACAGCACAGATTTTAAGACGGGGTGTTGAACCTCAGGCCTGTGGGCCAAATCCAGCTGGCCTGGGTTGCCAGTCTGGCCCTCCCAGATTCCCCAAATGGTCACACACCCTTCCCCATTTCCCCGATCGTTTCCCGGCTCTTGCATGGTTTCCCCACCCTCCATTCTGAAAGGTTGAAATGCCTCTCGTGAGATCTAGCTCCTGGCAGAAAGACCTTTAAGCTAAAATAGGCTGGTATTTTTGACTCCGCCCACCACTGGAGTGTGGCCCCCGAAGGTAGAATTTGGCCCTCAAGCTGAAAGAGGTTTGACGGCCCTGTTTTAAGTGATCGGCCGCTATTGACTAAGATCAGAAAACCTTAGCCTGCTAAGACCGTAAGGGCCATCCTTCTGAGGCAGACCAAAGGGGGTCCATTTAGTCCAGCATCCCATTTCCCACAGTGGCCAAGTCGGTGCCTCCAGGAGGGCCACTCGCACACCCACAGGTGTGCCACAGAAATGGGCATTTAGTGGTACACTTTCTGCCTCTGAACGTGGAAGCTCCGCTCGGCTCTCATGATTATCGTGGCATTAATAGATGCAACCTCCGTGAGTGCGCCAATTCCTCTCTTAACACACCTAAACCCCGGGGACCACGGCTGTCTTGTAGCAGCGAATTCCATCAATTAATTACGTGCTGTCTGATTAAGTACTTCCTTCTGTATGTGCTTCGGCAGCACAAATACTAAAATTGGAATGATACAGAGAAGATTAGCATGGCCCGCTGTGCAAGGATGGCATGCAAATTCTGAGAGGAGAAAAGAAAAATGCCACGCACAGCTTCAGTAGCCATCATGTCTGTGCAACTATATAAATGACAGTGCTTTAAAGTCAGGGCCGGCCCTACCATTAGGTAGAGTGAAGCAGTCACCTCAGGTGGCAGATGCCGGGAGGCGGCAGCAGGGTGTTGGAGGAGGGAGCTGAGGGCCACCTGGCCTGCTCTGTGCCTTCTCAGCTAGCCTGTTGCCTTCAGGTGTGGTGATGAATGCTGTCCTGTGGCCTGTACTGAAGGAAGTTTCAGCGGCCAGGCCAGTCAGCTTTTGTACATGGAATGGGCAGGTGCAACATCTTGTCCTCCGTCGCAGGCAGCAAAATGCCTCGGGCCGGCCCTGTTTTAAGTGGGTGCCCTTCTGGATCCTTGTGGCCTCTGTGTGTGTCCTTCTGCTGAGAACAGTTTCTTCCTTCCTTCCTTCCTTCCTTCCTTCCTTTCCTCCCTCCCTCCCTCCCTCTACACACACAAGGCAGCCCCCGCTCCTCACCCCTCTGACCCTTCTGTCCCTCCTGGGTGCCCGTCGTCGTCGTCTTGGCAGCTGAGCCCGGGAATGGGTGTGCAGGCTGTTAATAATTTACAGGCGCATAAGTCCCAGGTTGGAGAAGGGAACGGCATCTGCTGATTCCCAGCCGGGTAGCGACTGCGTTAGTCTGTGGCAGCAAAAACAGCAAATAGTCCTGTGTAACCTGAAAGGCTAACACATTTATTTTGGCATAAGCTGTTGTGGACTATAGCCCGCTTCATCAGATGCATCTGGCGAAGTGGACAGAGTCCACGGAAGCTTGTGCCAGGATAAATGTGTTAGTCTTGAGGGTGCCACAGGACAATAGGCCTGTGGACATGATCACAGAGGGGGAAATTTTATTTTACTTATTTATTTATTATATTTATATCCCGCCTTTTTTCCCCTGAAAGGAACCCAAGGCGGCTTACATAATCCTCCTCCTCCTCTCCATGTTATCCTCACAACAACCCTGTGAGGTAGGTCAGGCTGAGAGTCAGTGACTGGCCCAAAGTCACCCAGTGAGTTTCATGGCCGAGCGGGGACTAGAACCCGGATCTCCCGAGTCCCAGTCCAGCACTCTCACCACTAGGCCACACACAAGCCACGGTGGCTTCCTTCTCCTGCCGCGCACGCCAGTCATGTGCTGGGTTTTTTTCTTTTTCTTTTTGCATAACTCCCCTCGCCAGCGCGGCTTGCCGTGTCCCGCGAACCCAGCGAGGCTGGCTTGTTGCCGTGGTTAGCAAGCCACCCAGAATCCGTGGGCTGTTGTAGGGTTCAGGGTGGATTGTTAACTACTGCAACAACCCGTGGTGTATCCCCCTCCCCTCCGTGATTGTGCGAACCCGGTCACTCTGTTCTGTTTGCTGACCCTCCCAGACTGACCCCTCACCTGCAGAGGCAGAACTGGGTCTGGGAGGCTGCAGTGGTCTGCCTTCTGATGGGTCTGGAGCCCAAAGCATACGGCTTCATATCGCCCCTTCGGCAGGCGCCGTGCCGCTCTCCCGCTGCTGCCTCTTTCGAGATCGCCAGAAGGGCCAAGTTCGGGCCCTTGGATTTGCCTCTTCCTGCGCCTGAGCGTCTCTCTCTCTCTCTCCCGCTTCCCTCAGCCCCCCCCCCGTCTCAGATTGGCGTGACAGCGCCTTTATTCCCCCCCTACAGATGTGCGCCCCCTCCCTCGGCGCCCCCCTCACTTTCCCACAGGAGGAGTGAGCGAGCGAACACTGCAGCTTCTGTTTTTGCCTGGAGGCTCTTGGCTGTCCATTTCCACCAGTTCCCTGGGGTGGCTCATGTTCCCCTAGACTTCTAGGTAAATAATGGACCCACAGTGCACAAACCCGCTGGTGGGCCGGAGGGGTGAGGGAGGGGGGAGCACCTGCGTTTTGTAGTCTTGGTCTGTCTCTATGTTGCTGTTCAATGAATGAAAAAAAGACTTCAGGTTTAAAACAACAACAACAACGTATGATGCTAAAATAACAATAACCAATAAAAGTGGGGACCTGCGACTAGGGGTGTTGCCAGGCCTGGGTCTGTGGGTCCTGGCCCCCCAACCTGTTTCCCATAGATCAATCCTATAGAGTCCTGAGTGTCTGTTGATGCCCGTGAAAGATTTCTTTCTCAGCTGAATTGCCTTGCAGCAGTGGGTGATTTTCAAGGGGGATTGCAGTCGGGCAGGGAAGGGTTAATCCTCCCCTCCCTACATGCTGAGACCCCCCCCCTTCTCCCACCCATGGCAATTAAGCTTAGGGAAAGCCTTCCCCTTGGTGTCAATGGAAGCTTTTCTTCTAAGTTTAATCCCATGAGGTAGGGGGCAATTTTCCTCTGGGAGGAAGTGGGGAAAGGGACAATTGCGCATTACCGGTAATTGCAGCTGAAGAGCAACTCCTGATTTGGGATCAGAGGCTGGTGTTAGGGGGTGGCCCACCAGGGCCAGAGCCCCAAATCTTTCATTTGCAGCCCCAAATCTCTGGGAGGCCTGGCCCTCTGCCCCACCACCCTGTGATGGTGCGTGAGTGACAGCAGAGCCCCTCGTGTGTGCGAGACGGGAGATTAAAAATCCTGTTCGTGTGTAGAGGCCCATTTATCCACACACAGAAATCCAGATCTTTCTCCCCCTCTCTCTGCGCAGCGGTGCAGCGTTTCGGTTGCAATCAGCCAGCCAGCTTTCCAGCCTGTAATCCGACTCCAGCAGCCAGCTCCCCCGTTTGCAGATAGCAAGGAAAAAACTCTGTAACTCCACAGGTCTATTCTACCTGTTTATTTACTTAGCAAAGTAATATTCTACAGAGTATACATTTCCTAGTTACAGTCCATGCGCAGAGTACAATGCATAGCAAGCATTTATTCCAGTGGAGCAAGTTGAGCTTTACCCCACCTCAGCAGAGACGCTACATTGTTGCATAAGTCCAGCAAGCAATAGTCAGAAGAAAAGAGTGAAGAGAGAGAACAGTCCTACTCCTCTCTAAAATGGCTTCAGACAGAAAAACAAGTCAGTACGTCACCAGAACATCTAAACCATGTGACCAGCTCATATTGTTCTCACACTTTAGTAACCCCTGCGAAAACATGAGATTCTAAAAAGACACAACAAACTTGTTTACCCGACATTCTGTCCCTTCCATATTGTAAACAATGTGCTCCAGCTTGTGAATGTGATACATATCACAACACCCTGCACTAGCTAAAAGAAAGGTCCAGGGGCCCTGATTATCTCTGTTGCATCTGATCCCGCTGGATTAGCCGGCTTTTTGCCCACATGGGCTTCACCTCCTGCTGCCCCCTCCCCTGAATTTTTCTGCCTGAGGTTTTTTCCTGAAATCAAATGCCCTCCTCTCCCCTGTCCATACATTCTTTTTTATAAGTAGGGGTGTCCTTAGGATACAGGGTCCTTTAAAGACACACACACAGAAAGAGACTTTAGAGCATATGTAAATTAGCATATGCAAATTTGTGCTTTTTTCCCCCCTTTGGGGGGGGTGTCCTGTGGGCCTGAGCCCCAGATCTTTTCCATACCTAGTACTGCCCCTGTTTTGGGTGATCTGGGGTGGGATGAGAATTAATTGAAGAATGTATTTAATTTGAGGTGATTTCTACGAGAAATCAATTGGCTGGTTTTGACTTCTGTGAAATTTGAATGTACAGATAAACTAGCATATGCAAATTTTATGCAGAATTGTGTCCCATGGGCCTAGCAATGCCCCTGCCTGCAACAACACGCCGCAGCGTATCCACCCTCCTAAAAGTGGTGCTGCTATTCCGGGTTGCAGCCAGCCATTCCCCCAGGCTGAGCACTCCACTTTTCCCACCCTCATATTCCATTTTTATTTACCAACGGTCACATGACATTCTGTGGCCACTAAGCATGTTCAGTCTCATTGGCCTGTATTTTTGGGGTGTGTATGTGTGTGACCCCTTAGGTTTTTCTGAAGGTTGTCCTCTGTTTTTCTTTAGTGTTTTGAAGTTCTGCAGATCTCGGGGTTCCTCTAAGCATTCTGAAACTTCCCTCTTCTCAGTGGCCCTATTTTGGCTTATCAACCTAATGGCACTCACCAGCTGAATTTGCTATTAGAAGGTGTGATACCCAAGAGGAGGCAACAAAGGACTCCTCCCCCCCTTCGCAGGAATTATTTTGGAGTCCTGTGCTTCAGGTCTTAACTGCCCTTTGCAAAGGGACCAGTGATCAGGGATGTTGAAGAGTCCTTGGTCTCGAGTCACGAGTCTTTGGACCCGAGTCTCGAGTCCGAGTCCTTGCTCCAAAATGGTGACTCACGAGTCACGAGTCACTCCCAAAACTGACTCCACGAGTCCCTATTAAAATCAATGGGGTTTCCCCCCAACAAAATAAGGCTACTTCAGATGTGTGGCTTAAATAAATTCTAGGCACAAGTGTGGCTTTTTATTTCAAAACTCTGCAACTGATTTTGGCAAGAACAGACCAGGCAGACAAACCCAAAATAACCAGGCAGGCAGAGGAGGCAGGGAACCCCAAAGCAGGCAGGCAGAGGCCTTTGTCTTGGACAATTCAACTGCTGAACTGGTCAAGAAGAGACCAGGCAGGCAGAGGAGGCTGGGAACCCCAAACAGGCAGGCAGAGGCAGCCAAACCCAAAATGTCTGACCCTAACCCAAACCCCCCACAACAACACATCAATCAAAATAAATCTCAACACATCGTTGGGGCTGCGCTCCTGGTAGCTGTCCATAGTGGCTGAGCAGCGGCGCGCCTCGCTTCCATGCGCTCTTCACCGGTGATCGCGCTCCTTCTGGCACAGCCAGAAGACTCGTCAACAGCCCAGGGATGTTGACGAGTCCTTGGTCTCGAGTCCCGAGTCGAGTCTCGAGTCCCATTAAAAATATTGGGACTCGAGTCCGAGTCGAGTCAGAGGGGGGACTCAGTCCGACTCACGAGTCGAGTCCTCGAGTCCGAGTCCCCATCCCTGCCAGTGATACAGAACTGGTAGATTTCTTGTGGGAAAGGAATTCAACAGGATTTGAGTCACCACCGAGAAATCACTATTTTCCCGTGATGACAGTCTTGCCTCTAGTGATGGCGGCACCTCTAGCGAGGCCTCCCAATTAATCCAAATTTGAGGGAGAGGTTATATGGGGGAAAGGCAGTTGCTCAAGTTTGGGTTGGTGGGGAGTTGGAGGTTGCCCCGGCATGGCCTCCCCGACGCCTGGTGGAGGAAAACGGGTTCACGCTAAGAAAAAAGGGAGAGAGCTCTGGAACAAGCAAGCAAGATAATTTTCTATTTTCCTGCGCCTAGTGAAATAGATTCACTTCATATGAAACAGCATGTGTGGATGGATCCACTTAATGTCGTGGTGCGACCACAAATTATGCAAGCCTCTGCTTCTGTAGAATCGAGTAACTTATTCTGCCTAAGAATTCAGGAAGTGATGTTCCAGGGCTTCCCTGGTACATATCAGTGCAAATACAGCTTGATATAAATATCGACCCTTGGAATTGTGGCAACAATGGGTGTGTTTGTGCTGCCTTTTAGAGTGTGTGTGTGTGTGTGTGTGTGTGCGGACGCGCACTGTGGGGGAGGGTTTAACGGTTACTCCAAGGAAGAGGCATCAGTAGGTCTTAAATGAGCCTTCCCCAACCTGGTGTTCTCCAGCTGTGTGTGGCTGCAATTCCCATCCTTCCCAGCCAGTGTGGCCGATGGCTCTTTCTACCAGTAACGAAGCATGCTGAGACGCATCTTAACCTTTTAAAATGGGGGGGTGGGGAAACTACACAAAAGCTGGGAAGCCACCAAATGACAGGCAGTTGGGGGAAAGGGGGTGGCCCCCTGGGGAAGACTGGATGCCAAGATTTGGCCCCCAGGTGGACAGGACCTGAGGTCCCACACCCCTGTCTTAAATCGTAGCCGTGGCGCTTCCCCCCCCTGCTCCCTGTGCTGGCAGGGGGGGCCCCCTTCGCTTCCCCCTGGAAAAGAGGGGCCCTGAATGCTTCCGTCCTCCATCCAAGGGCGTCCTGTTATCTTAACCACCGGGCTTATCTATCCACTTGCTTGCAGATGGTGCAGTCTCTGGGCTTTGCCATCTACCGAGCGCTGGACTGGGGTCTGGATGAGAACGAGGAACGGGAGCTCAGCCCGGAACTGGAGCGCCTCATTGACTTGATGGCCAACAGCGATTCTGAGGACAGCGGCTGCGGCACGGGAGACGAAGGCTATGGCGGCCAGGACGAAGAAGAGGAGGCGGTGGCGGAAGGGGCCCCGCGGGCCGTGCGCACCTTCAGCCAAGCCATGCGGCTCTGTGCCGTCCGCCTCACCCAGCCCCAAGAAGCTCAGGCCCACTACCAGGCGGTCTGCAGAGCTCTCTTCCTAGAGACGGTGGAGCTGAAGGCTTTCCTGGCCAAGATCCGTGACACCAAGGAGGTGAGTGCTACTATCTCATCCTGGGAGTGTGGGGGGGGCGTGTTTCTCCTGACGCATTGCCACTGGTGGGAGCACGCCTGCAGCAGCAGCCCTGCCGCTTGCTTGGTCCCAAGGCTGCTTGGCGTTTGGGATGCGATGGCATGTGACAAACACCAAGCAGTCTTCCAGAGTTGCATGGCAACTTCTGGAGCCGCACAGGCAAAGGAATAGCTCTCCCTGCCTGCAGGGAACTTACGATCTTAAAATATACAGCAAGGGGAAGCAGAGGAAGAGAGAAACACACCGGGGCTGATGGAAGGCAGCCCAGCTGCTAACTGGTGCAGGATATCAGGAGCGTGTCATACCTGCCCTTGTTGCCCACGGCTTCCTGGGCTCAATTCAAGGGGATGGTTTTAACCTTGAAAGGACCGGCCTATCTCGGGGAATGCCTCTCTCGCTATGAACGTGCCCGGGTGTTGCGATCTCCAGGAGAGGCCCTCATTGGGACACCGTTGTCGGGCACGCATGAAAGGGCTTTCTCTTGTGTTGCTCCCAAGCTGTGGCACGTGCTCCCTCAAGAACTATGAGTGGCCCCCCCCCCACCCCTCAATTCTCCATGAAGGCACAGCTTTTTAATTTAGCCTTTTTACATTCTGTCGTTGTTTTAATGTGTTATGGTTTTTAATGTTCTTTTTATGGTGGTAGGGTTTTATTGTTTTAAATGGTTGTTCACTGCCTTGATAGCTTTTTAGAAAATAAGGCAGTGTATGAATGTTAATAATGATTTTTTTTTTTAAAAAAGACTGTGTGCGAATGCCGTTACAGAAGCGTAAAGCTGGGTTATATTTGGGGAGACGGTTTATACCCAATGGCGCCGTTGCTTGGTGCCTGAACTTGCCACACATTGGGCCCCTTCGCTGTGCGGCTAGAGCAGTGTTCTCCAACCTTGGGTCCCCAGATGTTTTTGGCCTACAACTCCCAGCATGCCCCAGCCAGCTACGCTGGCTGGGGCATGCTGGGAGTTGTAGGCCAAAAACATCTGGGGACCCAAGGTTGGAGAACACTGGGCTAGAGGAAGAGGCCTGTGCCCGTCTGTAGCTACTAAGCCACATCCTTGCTGCTCTGGGCAAGGAGGCCATAAATTGTCTCCCAAGCTCCTTGCTAGAGCTGCCGCTGCTACTAAAAGGGCCGTTTCCCGCCTCATTGAGCCATTGGGTTGCCTCCGTCTGTCGGCCTGCCGAGGCCACCTGTGTCCTGGCTGGGCCTGGGTCTGTTTTGCCAGACTGCCGAGCTGCCACAGGTAAGCCGAGGTGCTGGTGGGTGCTGCAAAAAGGAGGCGGTGGTCCCAAGGTACCGTTTGGGGTGGAGGTCTGTTCCCGTGGGTATAAAAGGGGGGGTGGGGAAAGCTGTGAGGGGGCTCCAGCAATGGGCCGCAATGTGGGCCAAGCAGCCAGGCCTCCGGAGAAGCATCAGCCAAAGGGCCGCTTCTTTCACTTAGTTCCGTCACGCATGACCCAGGTCAGCCTTCCCCAACGAGCCCGGTTGCTCTCCAGAGGTGTTGCATTACAACTCCTGCATGGCCAGTCCCTGGCTGGGGGATGCTGGGAGTTGTAGTCCAACACCTCTGGAGGGCAACCGGTTGGTTGGGGAAGGCTGATCTGGAGGTTGTCGCCTTCCCTATGTCTTGATGCAACCAGCAGGAACGCATTTGGTGGTGTATGTTGCTGTTCTTGGCTGCAACTGATTAGACCCGCGTAGCTGGCTGGGGCATGCTGGGAGTTGGATTAGACAAATGGCTACGGGAAAAGGGCGTGTGTCTCATTTACCCAGCACTGGAGCTCCCTCTTTGTGCAAAGGCCTTCAGTGGCACCCTTCCTGTATCACGTCATCGGTGAGCAAACAGCTGCATGTCAAAAGCTGCCATGGACTTCTCCTCCTCCCTCCATGGCCCGGGGCCCGGAAACTTGATGCTACCTGCCTCTGAATGTTTTATGAACTAGCTGTAAACCTTCTTCTCTTTCGGCTGCCTTTTAGTGGCAAAGTCAAGCTGCCGTGGGACAATTTCCATGTTATCTATTCCAGCAAAAACAACAAAGAGCCTTGTGGCATTTTAAAGTCTTAACAAATTTGTTTGTTAGAGAGCCTAAGCTTTCATGGGCTATAACCCGTTTCATCAGATGCAGGAAGTGTTATGGACAATTTCATTTTTTAGAAACATACAACAAGGGACTATGTTTAAAATCCTGACAGAAACAAAGCATAGAAACTTAAAAGTCAAGAAATGTATATATAAAATATAACCATAAAATATAGTAAAATAGATTAAATTTTATAATGTAATGTAAAAATTTCCAGAAATGTTTTTTGAAAAATTATATATATAAACATGTATAAGACAAAAACAATTAGACCTGTAAAATCTCTCCAATTCAAGGTTGGTTTCATCTACCAAGCTCCTGCCTCAGGAGAGATACAGAGCATTAGCTTGTATATTGACCTAAGTGAAAACTACAGGGCCACTGAAGAAGGCCTTTGGGCCGAAACGTGTTTGGCTTCTACACAAGAG
Organism: Shinisaurus crocodilurus; assembly: GCA_021292165.1. Classification (NCBI taxonomy): domain Eukaryota; kingdom Metazoa; phylum Chordata; class Lepidosauria; order Squamata; family Shinisauridae; genus Shinisaurus; species Shinisaurus crocodilurus. The sequence continues at coordinate 34,294,274 of CM037887.1, forward strand.
TAAAGAAAGCTTACATGCTGTGAGGACATTTCTCTGGAAGCACCAAACAAAAAAACTTTGGCACTAATAATACTCCATCTAGAGATAGAGGTCCTCAAGTCTGAAAGGACATTATTATTATCATCTTCAGCCCTAAAGACGTTGTATTTTACAGGTCTAATTGTTTCTGTCTTATACATGTTTATATACTATATAATTTTTCAAAAAACAATTTCATTTTTTATACAATACATATAGGGAGCAGGGGAGAGAGAATTGTAAACAGTGACGTCAGAAGGAAATTCAGTCCAGGACGTACCGACGGTGACAATCACGTTATTAACCGTGGGCGTGGCCATGTACAGTGCAGCTGTTGCTGGTATTTTATAGGGATGTGTGGACATTGTAAAATCCATCCCCCCGTCTACATTTTGTGGCTTGTCAGGTGACTTTTGCTCCATCGTCCACTCCGTGCCGGAATCAGATTTTGCGAAAATCCACTCGTAAGCAAATTCCTGAAAATGCACAAATGCCCCCCCAAAATACGTGTATCCCCTGAAAAATGCATGTTTTCGTGCTTCAGCCTATGGGGGAAATTGCAGTTTTGGTTGATGCTTCCCCCCCCCGCAACTAAATTTGCATAAAATTACAGGGGGGGGGGGATAGTCCATAAGTCTGTGGAATCTGCACGACTCAGAAAAGCCACTCTGCTGTTGAGTCCGCGGGTTGGATTCCTAGAAATTCAGACTCATTTGATTCTGTTGCATATTTCTCCGAAGTCCCTTAGCTGATAACAAACGCAGGAGTTTCTCACTCTAATCTCCATTTGAAGTTCCTTTGCTCCGCAATGGCCACTTTATGGTCTGTGACAGAGTGTTCAGGTTCAATTCTATCGCCAGAGGGTTGAATTGGGATAAAGGATTTTTTAAATCACACTACGTGTGTTAATTACCTTATTAGTGCCAGGATGGTGTTTGTTATCTTTAAGGTGCCACAAGATTCCTTGCTGTCGCAGGACAGTTCTGCTTGGATAAAACATCCAGCATCCCTGGGTATCATTCTGTCGGTCCTGCTTAGTTTCTGAGTGGCGGTCTCCACTGCAGGTCCTCAGGATGTGGTGGGTTAACCATGTGAGTCACCAAGCTTGCTGCTCATGTGAGTGGCACTTTGCCACCTAGAACAGGGCTCATGCAAAATGGCACAGGCTCTCCAGGAACTCAGTCTTGCGATGGGGAGGGAGGGAGGAAGTGCAGAGAGAACAGGCAACGCGCCACATCCTGATGAACCACCTGCCCTTCCTTTTCCAAATAGTCCCTGGCTTCTCATGTGCAGTCCCGCAGTGTTTAATTGGGGCCCATCCCTCCTGTGTCAATACAGCTCTGCTTACTAGCATCCTGCACTTCGCACAGCTGGTTCCAAGCACCTAGCAGGCTTGGACCCCACAGAGCAGGCTGGCCAGCACCAGCACCAGCACCTCCCTCTGGCTGGTCTCTCTCCTGCAACCTCAGCGTGACTGACAGGCTTCTGGCTTGCTGGCAATAGTTTTGTTGCAGTGGCTGAGCCACCCGAGTAGTAGCATCCCCGGGAGGTGTTTGTTCGAGTAGTAGCATCCCCGGGAGGTGTTTGTTCCGGGAATGGGTGGTGCGGCAGTTATTTTTGTGCCTTGCATTCCAGAGGCTCCAAATGCCATACCTTCACCTGTCTCCCGGGAGGGAGGGAGGGAGGGAGGGAGGAGAGCACAAGGGAAGAGGTGATGCCTGTCCCCATGGGCTTGGCATTCATCACTTGGGAGGAGCCCTACTTAGCAAAAGCATGGTGCTAATTAGGAACTCTCCAACCAGATGTTTATCCAGGGAGGGCCTTTGTTTTCTCTAGGAAAAGACTGTCATGGAACAGTCTTTTCCTTCCTCCTCCTGACATATTTGCACTGGAACCTGCTCTTCTGGGAGTGGAATGTAACACAGCACTTTGCAGTCTTTGTTGGTCTGATGAGTGGAATTCTTTTCAGTCATACCTTGGCATTTAAATGGGGAGAATAATCAGGCCCAAGTTGGAATGCTCCCCTGTGGCCTTCTCCAACCTGGTGCCCTCCAGATGTGTTGGATTACAACTCCAATCATCCCCAGCCAGCATTGTCCTTTTCCTCTCAAGGAGGAAGGAAGAGAGCCAGCAAATTTAAGTTGCCACCTGGCCATGCCCTTTCCAAGGATACGCCGTTCCATTTTCTCCCTCCCTCCCCCCCCCCCCCCGGTTTTCCATTCCGCCTGCCCGAAAGACGCTCACCAGTCTGTGGCCAGTGAGCATATCGTGTGTGTATGATGTCCCAGGCCTTCCTGGAATGTTGGATGGGGGGTGTTCCAAGGCAGTTGAGCTCTGTTAGGGAAGAGAGGTGTGTTGGAGTCGGGCAAGAGAGAAAAAGAGAAGATGGAGAGAAGAGACTCACATTAACATGTGAGAGGGAATACTGGTTACCGTAATAAGATGAAATGTCCGCTTACCAGGGCTTTTTTTCTGGTGGAACTCACCGGAACTGAGTTCCAGCACCTTTTCTTCTATTGATTGCATTACAATTTACCGGTAATCGCCATCTACTCCCGAGGAAATGTAATCCAAGAGTTCCGGTACCTTTTTCTCCAGAAAAAAAGCACTGCCGCTTACCATTCAGTTCTTCAATGATTGCGAGTTCTTAGGCAACCATGGCTTTCCCCAGAGGTCTGAAGCAGAGTACTACGTGAAGCTCTTTGCTGGGGCTCGACAAAAACACATTAAGGATGTGTTAAAGGGAAATAAACTGTGTGTGACTGTGGCCCAAGAAAGCAGCTTGACGGTCTAGGACGGAAGGAAGAGGGCCGGCGTCAAGGGCAGGCATGGCTGGGCACCTGCCGAGGACCCACACCCCAGCAGGGGCCCCCTGGCAAGAGCCCCCCCCCCCCGGCGTGGCTCCTCTTCTCCCCCATTGCAACCTGCTGTTCACCTGGCCCTGGCAACGGTGGTGGCGGCGGCGAGGAGGAGGAGGAATCATAGCATCATAGAAAAGTAGAGTTGGAAGGGGCCCACAAGGCCACCGAGTCCAACCCCCTGCTCAATGCAGGAATCCAGGTCAAAGCATCCCTGACAGATGGCTGTCCAGCTGCACCTTGAATGCCTCCAGAGTGGGAGAGCCCACCACCTCCCTAGGTACCATAGTTGGTTCCACTGTCATATTGCTCTGACCGTCAGGAAAATTTTCCTGATGTTTAGGTAGAATCTGGGTTCCTGTAACTTGAGCCCCTTATTCCGTGTCCTGCAAACTGGGATGAACGAGAAGAGATCCTGGCCCTCCTCTGTGTGACAACCCTTCAAGTACTGGAAGAGTGCGATCATATCTCCCCTCAGTCTCCTCTTCTGAAGGCTAAACATGCCCAGTTCTTTCAGTCTCTCCTCATAGGGCCTTGTTTCCAGTCCCTTTATCATCCTTGTTGCCCTCCTCTGAACCCTCTCCAGTTTGTCTACGTCCTTCTTAAAAGTGTGGTGCCCAGAACTGGACGCAGTACTCAAGATGGGGCCTAACCAGTGCCGAGTAAAGGGGAATTATCACTTCGCGCGATTTGGAAGCTATACTTCTATTAATGCAGCCCAAAATAGCATTTGCCTTCTTTGCAGCCACATCGCATTGCTGGCTCATATTCAGTTTGTGATCAGAATCACAAACTGAGGAGGAGGAGCCAGTAGCAGATGCTGCGGCCTCCTTGCTCACCAGCTCTCTGCCAGTCAGGCATGCAAGTGGGAGCCACGGTGAGGAAGAGGAGGAGGAGGAGCAGTGACGGTGGCGGGGAGAAGGTCAACTCATCGAGGGAGGGGCCCCACGGAGGGTGTCTTGCCCACAGGCACTCCAAGACCAGGGCTGGCACAGTGAGAAACAGCTGACCGAGCACACTGCGATGGAGCTGGAAGAGGAAGAGCAACTCCAGGGGGCCCTTGTCGGTGGGGCCCTGCTAGGGTGTGGGCCCTCGGCAGGTGCCCGACCATGCCTGCCTTTGTCACTGGCCCTGGCCGGCCCTAAGAAGAAAGCTGCCTTTGTGGCCGTTCATGGCTCTTGGATGGTAGTTCCACTTTTGTCAGAATCCCGTGTAGGAACGGAGCCCATTTCTGACCAGGGCCTGACCCCCACCCTCCCCCCTCTCTCGGTCTGGACACACTGCTGGGTTGCCCACTGTGGCTCATGCAAACTGAAGGGCTTAACCTGTTTTCTTGTCTTGGGGTGTGCAGATGCTGACAAAGCTGAAGGATGAAGATGAGGAGCTGAGGGACCAATCAGCCGCGGATCTGGATAACCTGAAGAACACAGACTGGGTACAGAGCGGTGCTGGGGTGGGGAGATGTCACTTGGATAGACCGCATGTGGCTGCAGGCCAGTCCCAGTGGGCTGGCTCTGCTGACAGCTCCAAGGCCGGCAGTCCTGCTGGACATGGCAGCGGAGCCCATCACCCATCCAGCTTCCCTTGGCCAAGAGCTGGAGCCTCGAACCCCTTTTAGTCCAAGGACCAAATGCGGTTTTGGAGAAGCTCTTGGGGGCAGCATTCCAATGGTGGGCGGCTCAGAAATGCCAACCGAGGAAAAATATATTATTTTACTAGCTTTTGCCCGTGGCTTCGCTCGCGTGATGAAGAGTGACCGCGCCAAGTTTGCACGGGTCGTCATTTGCCTATAGGCACTATTTGTTCGAAATTCCTTAAGGTCGCTGACCGCTGTTTTGAATCGCTCCATAGGAAAGGTCCCCCACAATGAAATTCCTGCTCCCCCCCGCCCCGGGACTACACAATGAAATCCCTGCTTCCCTCACTGGATTATACAATGAAATCCCTGTCCCTGTTCCTCCCCCGGGACTGCACAATGAAATCTCTGCTTCCCCCCCCCCCCGGGACTGCACAATGAAAACCCAGCTCTGCCCCGGCTATGGTTCATATGAACATTCTGTTTTGACACAGGAGAGATTTGCATATCCACTCCTGATTGGCCTCTGTGGCAGTTCATATGAACATTCTATATGTCGTTGGAGCTATTTGCATAACCGCTCCTGAATGGCCCCTGCGAACATTCCAAGTGACGCCATTGGCTCTTATCTACTTTGGGCTGTACAGGCGCAGCGAGGGTTTTTCGGAGATTTGAACCCACCAGTCTTTGTCCTTGGGTGATGGAGAGTATGCGTGCCAAGTTTGGGGCGGATCCATCAAAACGTGATGGAGCCTATGCGACGACGCCCTGCACACAGCAGTCATTCAGTCATTTAAAAAGTTTCCCTCCCTTTTCACCCCCTTAGAGAACATTCTAAATGGCCTAGGGGAGATTTGCATACCCAGCCCTATTGGCCCCTGCAGGAATTCATACGAACATTCTAAGTGTCGTATGGGCTATTTGCATAACTGCTGCTATCGGCTCCTGCAGCAAGTTGGCTCCTGCAGCAATTGTGAGGTGAGGCCTATTTGCAGAACTGCAGATATGAGAGTGGGGCAATTTCCCCCCCTTTTTTCACCCCCTTAGGGACTGAAATTTCCCAAAATCCTTCCTTAGTGGGGGGTCTACGTCATAAAAGCAATGTCCCTTCAAAATTTCACATTCCTAGATTAAACGGTTTGAGCTGGGCGTTGATGAGTCAGTCAGGACACCTTCTTTTATATATATATAGATTATTTAAATTTATACATCACTTTCCACCACAAAAACCAGTCTCGAAGCAACTTACACACACAATATAGAAATCCATGATTAATATAACAGGAAGAAGAAGAAAAGAAAGGGAAAACAAAGATCAGTATAAACCATAATCAGTACAATAATACAAATAAAATTGCCAGTAAATCAGCCTTAGGAGAGGCATTTCGGCGTTTTTGATTGGGGAAAATTTGCACGGCAACCACCAAAGCATTGGTGGGAGGGGGGGGAGGGGGGCATCTGGAGAACCCTGGTGGGCCGGATTGTGAACCCAGGAAGCCCATGTTTGGCCCATGGGCCCGAGGTTCAACACCCCTGCTTAGAGGAAGGCCAGAATGAGGGAAGAGATGTTCAGTTTGTGTGTGTGTGTGTGTGTGTGTGTGTGAGTGTTGGGGTAGGGGTCAAACTGACCCCAAGATGAGCTTCCCTAGGTGGGCCTAGAGATGGGTCACGTAGAATCTGCCCTGTATCCTTCTTGGAACAAATTTGGAGGAAGTCTGGGCATGGGCCGGGGACCCCCCACCATTCCATAGTGCCTCTTATCCCGCTGTGCCTTGCAGGCTCGGCTTTGGGTCCAGCTAATGAGGGAGCTCCGGAACGGGGTCAAGCTCAAGAAAGTCCAGGAGAAGCAGTTCAACCCCTTGCCCACAGAGTTCCAGCTGACGCCCTTCGAGATGCTGATGCAGGACATCCGTGCCCGCAACTATAAGCTCCGCAAGGTCATGGTGAGCAAAGGGGTCATCCGGCTTCCTCTTCTTTTAATTGCTGCAGCGACAGGACTCATAGTTCCCCCCCGCTCCCCTTGTAAGGCCTGCTCCTGCTGGTCTGTTGCTCCGTGCTTTGGAATCAAGTTCAGGCACCTCACCCTCCATCGAACCTCCAAAGCCGTTGTCCCTCCTCTGGAGTTCCACGGAGGAAAACAGGGACGTGCTTGTAACGTCCCCGTCCCCAGAGCGAGGGTGACTTCCTGAGCCCCACATTCGTCACTACTGAAGGCTCTGTTCCCCTTTCTTTATACTGCGTTCCAGCCTTCCCCAACCTGATGCTCTCCCAGTGTGTGCAATAGCAACTCCCATCATCCCCATGCTGCCTGGCGGTAATGGGAGTTGTAGTCCAACACATCTGGAGAGTGCCAGATTTACTCTGCAATGGCCTGTTCTCCACTGATTTAGTAGCCAAGACGGTGTTCGTCCTTTTTGGCTAAAGATATTTTGGGGAAATGTAAATGGACCCTCCTACTATACGTTTCATCAAGAGTTCGAAATACACCTCTGCAACTGCTGTGTGTGCGCGCAGGTGCATCGAAATGGCAGGCTGCGCACAGTATATGGTGCCTTCATGTTCCCATGTGTGCATCGACAAGGATACGCACCGGAAACAAGATGGAGGCCCATGTGCCCCACTCAGGGATTCAACTTCCAGAGATCCGCCCCACCCCTTCTGGGGAAGGAGCTGAAGGCTGAAGGGCAACTCGCCATAACAAAACTTTAAGGAATTGCCAAAGGCAAAACAATAAAAATTAGAAATAGGGACAGGGACTTAGAGGGACCAGGAAATAGGCCACTGTATCTGGTAAAGAGGAGCAGCTGGAGAGGGTAAGATACCACTAATCCTTCCTTTTTTGGGGGGGGCCGAATCCATCAGGTGGACGGTGACATACCTCCCAGGGTGAAGAAAGATGCTCATGAGCTCATTCTTGATTTCATAAGATCCCGTCCGCCCCTAAGACAGGTAAGCTGAGCCTAGAGGCCGCGAGAAAGGGCTTCTGGGCAAAATGTTTCTGTTCCCCACAAAGCCTCTGGGTGGGAGGGCCGTTTTAGGATTTGGAGACTCGGATGTCATGAGCACATGGGGCTGCCTCCTACCAAGTCACTGGGCCAGAGGTGGGCCAGCGTTTTCTGCTCCCTCCGGCTGGCGGTCAAGGCCGTCCCCTGCTCCGCCTCCCAAGATCCTGCTGACTGGACATGGCAAGGACTGAGCCTGGGAGCTTCTGAATGCTAAGCCCGTGCTCTGTCTGTCATTGAGCCATGGCTCCTCCTCCCCATTGGCGCATGGAACTAGTTGTCCATCTCCCTTGTTTTGTGGGGTCAACACATATTAGTCCCTGTTAACTGGGAAGATGATGACTAACGAGAGAGCTCAGCCTTCCCTGGCCTGGTTTCCTCCGGGTGTCTTGGACTAGAACTCCCATCAGCCCCAGCTAGCATGGCCAATGATTGGGACTGAGCTCAGTGTGGCAGAGCCCTTGCTTTGCTCGCAGAAGGTCCCGGGTTCACTCGCAAGCGGCATCTCCAGGTAGGGCAGGAAAATATCCTGCCTGAAACCCTGGAGAGCTGCTGCCAGTCAGTGACCCCGTTTGCACATGATGGTGGCAAACTGGGTTAGTCAATCAATCAATCAATTAATTGTTAATTAGCCCACAGTTTGCCCCAGCATGTGCCGGGCACATTTTGCAGCCATTTTGAATATTCAACCTCCAAGTCGATCAGGGATTGCTACATGATGTACAAACCTGGACACTATAGGTTAATCATGGGTTAAACAACCCACAGTTAACCTAACATTAGTACTGTAGTTAGGTTAGCTGTGAGTTGTTTAACCCATGATTAAGCCTATAATGCCCAGGTTCGGACGTCACATAGCAATGCCCAATCGGGGCTTGAATATTTAAAAAAAAACAACACTGTGGAATCTGCCCAGCACATGCCACTGCAAATATGGTTAATTAACCCACGATTTGCTGCTGTTACACACTGTCTGCTGGGCTAGATGGACCAATGGTCTGGACTCGGTATGAGGCAGCTTCCTGTGTTCCTATGATGGGAGCTTCAGTCTAAATCAGGGCTCTCCAACCTTGGGTCCCCAGATGTTGCTGGCCTACAGCTCCCAGCATACCCAGCCAGCATGGCTAATGGCAAGGGATTCTGGGAGCTGTAGTCCAGCAACATCTGGGGACCCAAGGTTGGAGAGCCCTGCTCTAAATGACTGGATGTGAAAGGCTGGTCCTCTGACCCCACTGCAGGCTTCAGAGCGGAGGCTGCGGCCCCTGCCTCAGAAACAGCGGACGCTCCACGAGAAGATCTTGGAGGAGATCAAGCAGGAGCGGAAGCTTCGGCCTGTGGAACTGCGGAACCGGAAAGGTAAGTCTGCCGTCTCAAGGAGATGACGGGTAGGCCTTCAAGCTAGCGAGCCACATGCCCATCTGCAGGGCCATTGCTCGGCACTTAAAAGATTCAGGGCCCGGGCCCAGAGGATACAAATTTGCATAAAATCTGCATATGCTAATTTATATTTATATACACACATTTGGAAATATTAAAGGCGCAATCCTATGCATCTTCAGACAGAAAAAAGACCTACAACTCCCGGCATGCCCCAGCCAGCATGCTGGGAGTTGTAGGCCTTTTTTCTGTCTAAACATGCGCAGCATTGCTCCCTTATCTGTTAGATTTATATCCTGCCTTTCTTCCAAGGAGACCAAGGTGGTGTCCATGATCCTCCTCCTCCATGTTATCCTCACAACAACCCTGTGAGGTAGGTGAGGCTGAGAGCCAGTGACTGGCCCAAAGTCGCCCAGTGAGTTTCATGGCCGAGTGGGGACTAGAACCCGGATCTCCCGAGTCCCAGTCCAGCACTCTCACCACTACACTGCCTTGGTTCTCAGTAATTGCTAGGATTGATTTAAATTTCACAGGAGGCATGATTTGGATAATCTCTCATTATTATGACATTATTCAGTTATTCTGCACCATGACTTAGATCAGGAGTCCTCAAACTTTTTAAACAGGGGGCCAGTTCATTGTCCCTCAGACTGTTGGGGGGGCCAGACTATAGTTTGAAAAAAATATGAACGAATGGATCAAGTAAAAAAAAAGGACCTGGGTCCTTTTTTTTTTTACTTGATAGGGGTGAATTTTTCCCCCCTTAAATGGAAAGTTATTTTATTTATTTATTTATTTCATTTTTATACCGCCCAATAGCCGAAGCTCTCTGGGCGGTTTACAGCAATTAACAAGACAGTCCCTGCCCGCAGGCTTACAATCTAAAAAGACACGACACACAAGGAAAAAGGAATGGGGAGGGAAGAAGAGGGAATATTATGAATATTCGGCCAGATGGGCAATTGCCGGTTGCTGGCCAGATGGGCGATTAATAAATGTAAATAAATAAATAAAAATAAATACTCCTGGCAGGGCTGGTGGTATTTACATACATAGTTTTACAATTGTTTCATGCCTAACACGAATATACTTTTGTTTTTGCCATCACACAAATGAGCATACTCTGCTTCAATCCAAAGTAGCATTTTTGAAACATTAGAAATCTGACTTAGCTACACCAACTCATACACAAGAGGTAAACACCACCACTAATTTTTCCATATTATGGAAAAGAATTAAAAGAATCGGCGCTTGAAGCGAAAGAGTTAAAAAAAAGTCTGCTTCCGCCAATCGGCCAGTGGGCCGGATAAAAAGGCAAGGCGGGCCGGATGTGGCCCGCGGGCCTTAGTTTGAAGACCCCTGACTTAGATAGTCCCAAACCAATGGAAAAAGTTTTTTCTAAGCTTAATTGCCATGCAGGGGAATTTTGGGGGTGGGTGGGTGTTGCGGCCTGAGGGAAGGGAAGAGTTAACTCTTCCCTCCCCATCTGTAACCCCCCCCCCCTTGAAAATTATGCCCTGCTTGGCAATTAAGCTGAGAAAAACTCCTTCTGTTGGCACCAATGGACACTTGGGGCTCTGTGGGATTGATCCCGGGCCCTGGGAAATAGGTTGAGGGTCTAGGACCCCAGCGGCCCAGACCTGCCCATTAGTACAGGGGCTGATTCAATCTATATCCTCCTGGAATGAAACGGAAGCTGGGAGGGACCATAGTTAGGATGGAGCCGAGGTACCGGGTTCAAGGGGATGCGCCAAAACAGTGCAGTTCGTAGCTGCGTCGAGGTCTCCTGAGACCCCGGAGCCATCGAGGGGACCCCCTTCGTTGGATCCGACTCACTCTGGGGACTGCTGGAGGAGAGGGTCAGAGTGGCTCAGAACTCTCTCCGGGGCGAGGTCCGCAGTGCAGAAATGTCGCTGTGCGCCAGCGTCCCCCGACCAACCCTCCCCGTGCTCTCTCCTCTTGTTGGTTCTTCTCGTCTCCCAGGATTCGGCTCCCTGCCCTGCCTCCTGAACGCCTGCTCCGGCGACGTGAAATCGACCTCCTGCATCAACCTCTCCGTCTCGGACCCCAGCAGCGCCCCACCCCAGCGCCAGAGGCCGAGGGTCTTGCTGAAAGCCCCCACGCTGGCCGAGATGGAGGAAATGCTCACTTCCGAAGTACGCACTTGGCGCTGCCTTTTGCAGGGTGTTTCTGGGCACTGACAAGAACTGGGGGCCCGCCTTCCCGCCGGCATCGGTGGAAGGTTTTTTCCTAAGCTTAATTGCCATGTGGATGAGGAGATTTCTTGTGGGGGGGGGGCACAGGGAGGGGAGGCTTGACCCCCCTCCCTCCCCAACTGTGATCCCTCTAGAAATCCCTCCCCCCTGCTTGGCAGCTGAGCTCAGGAAAAATACACATCTCCTGTTGGAAAGATATTTTTCTCAGCTTAATTGCCATGTAAGGTGGTTGGCGTGTGTGTGTGTGTGTGTGTGTGTGTGTGTGTGTGTGTGTCTGTCTTGCAGCATGTGGGGAGGATAGGGTTAACCTTCCCCAGCTGAAGCCCCCCTTGAAAATTGCCCCCTCCGTGGCAATTAAGCTGAGAAAAATAACAACCTTCCACTGGCACCAGTGGACACTTAGGGCTCGGTGGAATAGATCTGGGGCCGCAGGAAATGGATTCGGGGATCGGGACCCCCTGGGTCCAGGCCTCCCAATGCTCCTGGTCTTGTAGTCTCTGGGGGAAGAGGAATACCGGGACCGCTTGGAACTGGTACTCAGCTGCGAGGTGATGATTTGCAGCCTTGCTCCTCCCTAGGGCATCCTCGCCCCCTCCCCCCACTCCCCCCTGCCCCCCCCCGCCCCGGACAACTTCGCTCCTGCAGTTTTATCTGCTGCCGCCACCGCCTTGCTGCGCATTCACGTGGCACCTGGGGATCTCTCCCTCAAGGGCAGTGAGTGATGCGGCTTCTGCGGCCAGGACTTTTTCATTAGCAGGGACGATTAAGTGATCCGCCAGACCCTCCCCCTTCCCTGTTCCCTCTGAGCTTAGCCGTGGCCCTTGCTGTTGCCATGCAAAGTATTTTGGGGCGGCTTGGTCTCGAATGGCCAATAGAAGCTTCACCCAAAAAAAGGCACCTATAATATGCACACAGCGAGACGGATCGATGCAGCTGCCTGCATTTTTGGATTCTCGTTGGAGGTGCGCGCCTACAGTTGAGAATGTAGTCCCGCACCACTGCTCAGAGGCCACGTCCCCGAGTGTGGCCTCTCCCGTGTCTGTGCTTACGTTCATTCTCTCTCTCTCTCTCTCTCTCTCTCTCTCTCTCTCTCCTGCAGGAGGAAGATTCTCCAGTTTCGGAGGCCGTTCAGGAACCCTGCCCACTGATGCCCCTGAAGCGCGACCGCTCCTTCTCCGAGCAAGACCTGGCCCAGTTTCAGAGTGAAAGCGACAGCGGCCAGCCCAGCCTGGAGTACTTGGGACCCAGCAGGTCTGAACCGAGACCCCGCTCAGGTACCATGAGCCCTGCATGGACCAGCATGGAAAACACCGACAAGTGTACCTTCCCCCCAACCAACCACCCCTCCTGTAACTGAACTAACTGCACACACACTGGAAGGGGAGGACACTATTTGGGGGTCCACCCTTTGTTGGCATCTTCTCCCAGTGTGGCCCTCTTGTCCTCCACCCCATGGCTCTAAAATCAACAAGAGAGCCAGTGTGGCATAGTGGTGAGAGTGTTGGACTGGGACTCGGGAGATCTGGGTTCTAGTCCCCGCTCGGCCATGAAACTCACTGGGTGACTTTGGGGCCAGTCACTGACTCTCAGCCTAACCTACCTCACAGGGTTGTTGTGAGGATAACATGGAGAGGAGGAGGAGGATTATGTAAGCCGCCTTGGGTTCCTTTCAGGGGAAAAAGGCGGGGTATAAATATAATAAATAAATAAATAAATAAATAAATTAAACTAGAAACATCTATGAAGAGTGGAACAAAACTGGGTTTCTTCCCCCGCCCCCTTCCTGTATGAGTACTCCTGCCCTGTCATTTTATCACTGGTGACTTATTCCCCCTGTGGCTGCAGTTTGACATGAAACCGCTGCTGAAAACACTCGAGTGCTGTTTCCCCCGGAAGGCTCGGGACCACCGTGTTAACTGCTTCTGCCTTCCTGGGCGCAGAAGTCACGGTCTTTTTCAAAGGCAGCAGCCTCCCTCACGCAACGCAGAGGACTTCTGTTTTTCAGCTCAGCACATGGCCAAAGCAAGGACCAACAGGGCTAGTGTAATTCTCGCTGGTGCGGTTGTGCAAAAACGGTGCAGAACCAAAGGACTTTAATTTTGTGTGTTTCATTTGTAACCAGCCAATGGATGTGGCTTTGCACAGGTTGAAATAGTTTGAGACAGTGTGAAGTCTTCAGGCAAAGGCCCATGGCCGTCAGAGTCGGACACACTGTGCCTGCCCTGTCCGGCTGAAGCCACGCCTGCTGGCACCCCTTGCCATGGGCACTCCCATGGGGCAGCGCTATAGTTCCCAGAGGGAGGGATGGTCCCACTCCATTCCCCACGGGTGGTGGTGGTGTGCTGCTGCTTCACAATCAGGGAGTGGGAGAAGCCTTATAACTCTCTCTCTCTCTCTCTTGGTCTACTAACCTCCCCTGGCTTCAGACTGTATCGACTGCTTGGCCTGCCCCTAGTGACTGTACATCTTACTACAGGCTTCAGCCACATGGATACATTATAGTTAATTACAAGTAATGTGTTTTTAAAACAAAATAACCCTGATGTGCACACCCCTGGGGTCCCCTTGGGATTCACGCCAGGTTTCAGATGTCTAGGTTTTACAGTCTTGGTGCTGCGGCAGGGACAGACAGACAGACACACTTCCTCTCGTTACAGCCAGTGTGGCGTAGTGGTGAGAGTGTTGGACTGGGACCCGGGAGATCCGGGTTCTATTCCCCGCTCAGCCATGAAACTCACTGGGTGACTTTGGGCCAGTCACGGACTCTCAGCCTATCCTACCTCACAGGGTTGTTGTGAGGATAAAATGGAGAGAAGGAGGAGGATTATGTAAGCCGCCTTGGGTTCCTTGCACGGAAAAAGGCGGGGTATAAATATAATAAATAAATAAAAATAAATAAATTGCGTGGCTCTTCCCCCGCCCGGCTCCCATCCAGCCAAACCTGCTTAGTTTCGGCACTAAACTGCATAATTCGCAATATTTATTTTACTTATTTGTACTATTAAGTACAATTAAGTATTTTTTAAAAATATTAAATATTTTAAAAAAATATCCCAATGTAGTTTAAAAAAGTCCCTAAGAGAACAAGTTTTTCTCCTTTGAAAAGTAGCTGCCAGTGCTGTGGCGTGTGAGTCCCTGCGCTGTGCGCCCTGTGCTGTGTGCACGTGTGCCCCCCGCCACAGCCACCCCCCAGGATACCGACTCGCGTGTGTTCATGTTCTGTTTTCCTTCAGGTTCGGTTCCAGCCAGCTACCAACAGGTCCCCTACGGCGCCAGCCCTCTCCCCGCTAAACACGGCCTCCTCAGCTCTGTGGATGAGAAGTCGGAGGCGGGTTCCAGTCCTGCGCCAGATCCCAATTTGAAATACTTGTGGCTGGTATGAACCAAATGGGAATGGGGCGTGGGGGTGTGGGTCGGGACCGATCTCTCGGCCACCTTGGATACATGCGGCTGGGCAGGACATGCATTGAGCAGGGGGGTTGGACCCGATGGCCTTGTAGGCCCCTTCCGACTCTTAGGATCTATGAACTATGCCTTTTCCACCTGTTTCTTGTCCTAGTCTGGTGTGACCCAAGTGTGCAATGATGTGAGATGTAACCTGGAAGGAAAGTGGTCTGGGCAGGGATAGCCTGGGTGGTGTGCGTGCACTCAACGCGTGGACATGCAGGTGGTGCGGCACCCTCCCTCTTCAAGGGGTGTGGCACGTAGCAGCCACCTGGCTATTACCTGTCCCTCTTTTCCCGCATCCCCAGAAGAAATGTGTAGGGATTCTATTGTCCCATTTCTGAGCAACTTGGGGCGCGTGATCTGATGCATGTTTAGAGAGAGAAAAACATCCCACCACTCCCAGCATTCCCCAGCCAGCCATGCTGGGGAATGCTGGGAGTTGTAGGACTTCCCCCCCCCCTCTAAACATGCATAGAATTGCATCCATAGAACATTTCTTGGAGTCTGAAAGTGAATCCTGTGACTGTCCCTTCGAGAATCTCTTGAGTATCCTGGGGGACGGGGGGGGGGGATGTGAATGTGTGCGCCCCCTTCCAGTGGCCGGACATGGAATTTCTGCTGTCAGTGCGTGGTCCTTCCTCCTCCAGTGGCTGACCAAGAATCCAAACATGCAGGATTGTTTGGTGCTTCTCCTCTGTGTAAGTCGGGCACATCTTCACTTCAGCTGATCCAGCCTCTCTGGATCTGCGCATGTTTGGTGGCCTTGCGTGCGTGCTGCTGTGACACCAGGGCTACATCTTTCCCGGATAGTTTGTGGACGGACTCCAGTTCCCCCTGAAGTGCAACTCCCATCGTGCCCCAACATAGGCTACGCTGGCTGGGGCTGATGGGTGTTGCAGCCCAGCAACATCGGGAGGGCCACACGTTGCCCGGCCCTGCTCTAGTGGCAGATCCCGGGTTCGGTCTCCAAGTAAAAAGACCTCAGGTGGCCGGGCTGGGAGGGACCCTGCTTGGCCTGCGAGCCCAGGGAGCTGCGGCCAGCCGGACCACGACGGGCCAGAGGGACCCGCGGTCTGCCCTGGTCTGAGGCTGCCCCGTTCTCCACCGCTGCTGGCTCCGGGTGTTTGCGTCCCCCTCAGCAAGACGCCCTCCATGCGCCCCCTCCCTCAGCGAGTGAGTCCGCCTTCTCACCGCCGTTGGCACCGGCTGCGGTTGTATCTCTCGCTCTTCCTCCTCGTGGCAACCACTTGCTTGCTGGGCATAGATTTCATAGCCCATAGAGTTGGAAGGGGCCTGCAAGGCCATCGAGTCCCACCCCCTGCTCAAGGCAGGCAACTAGAGGAGGGGTCTCCCATCCAAGTAACAACCAGGCCTGACCCTGCTTAGCTTTCCACGCTCAGATAAGCTGAGCCAGCGTGAGCCACAGGCCCACATCAGGCAGAGCGCGGGGAGGGGGGCAGGCAGGCCGCGGCATCTGCTGCTGCTCCGCCTTCTTGCCACCACCGTTGCCCGGCCAGAGCGAGGGGCCGGAGGAGAACCAGCAGGCCGCCGTGGGGAGGAGGAGGAGGAGCAGCAGCTCCAGGGGGCTCTTGTCGGTGGGCCCCTGCCAAGGGGTGCATCTTCCGCAGGTGCCCAGCGTGCCAGCCCTCGATGCCAGCCCTGTGCTCTCCCCCCCCCCCAGCAGGAATTCAGTCACCCGGTTGAGAGCCTGGCGCTCACCGTGGAGGAGATGATCAACGTGCGCCGGGTGCTGGTGAAAGCAGAGATGGAGAAGTTCCTGCAGAGCAAGGAGCTGTACAGCAGCCTGAAGAAAGGGAAGGTGGGTCCTGGATGATGCCCGAGAGGTGCCGGGGCTGGGGCTCGAGCCGGGGCTCGAGCTGAGCAAGAGCCGGCTAGACGCTCAAGGTCTCTTTCCCCCTGCTTCTTAGATCTGCTGCTGCTGCAGAGCCAAGTTTGCTCTGTTTTCCTGGCCTCCGACCTGCCTCTTCTGCAAGAGGTGAGCACGTTCGGGGGGGGGGGGCGAGGGCGAGGGGGTGTCCAGGCCAGGATGGATGGATGTTGATGGGGCTCCTTCCTTATTCGTGTGTGTGTGTGTGTTCCCATCTGCCTTCTCCCTTTTTTTTGCTTTTAGGTCTGTCTGCGGCTCCTGCAGCTTGAAGGTGAGAGACTTCCCCTGGCTCCGCCCACCCCGTGGCACAAGTGCAGGAGAAAGTGGCACCAGCCCCCCCCCCCCGTGGCTCAGCGGCCACTCCCGTCCCGTGGGGCTGCTCCTTCCCAGCCACTCCTTCCCGCGGGGCTGCTCCTGCGGGAGCTCGTTGCAGAGCACAAGGAACCTCCACGGGGGGGCCTTGGCGCTGGGGCTTCCCCCTTGTGCCACGACCGGGAAGTCCGCCGCTCCGCTCCCCACCGTGCCCTCTAATGAGGCTCCTTTTCTCTCTCTCCTGTCCTTTCCAGATCAAGATGCCTTCCAAGAAACTTGCCCATATCCCCGTCTATGCCCTGGGCTTTGAGACCCTGCCAGGCTCACTGGGCACCAAGGCACCGCCCTTCCGGCGGAGGGAGGCTTTCCAGTGAGTGGTGCCCTCTTTCGCTCTCTGAACTAGGGGTGTCGAACCCCCCCTCCCCAGGCCGAGAGGCAAATTCCGTTTCAGTTGAGCTCTTGGGGGGCGCATTCCAGTGCTGGGCAGGGCCAAAGGCAAAGGGGTGGGACCTGGAGTGTGTGTGCGCGTGTATCGGACCTAGAAGTATGTTAGGTTAGGGCAGTGCTTCTCAATTATTTTCTGTCATGCCCCCCCTAGGAAGAAGAAAACATTTCGCGCCCCCCCCGCGTGACTGTAAATAGTATCATTTGTCTATAAAATTGTTATAAGTACACCTCTGCATAACACTGTATCCTTATTAACGTATAAGAGAATAAAAAAAGAAAGAAATGTGGATCAATTTACAACAAAGAATAGCTTTATTAACTGTAGCAGAAAAGATTTAAAGGAGCACCAGGATTTAAAGGAACACAATATTAAAAAAAACTTTTAACTGAGGTCAAACGAGCCCCCCTTTACGGAGCCTCGCGCCCCCCCTGGGGGGCCCGCCCCACTATTTGAGAAGCACTGGGTTAGGGGGGCAGTGTTCTCCAACCTTGGGTCCCCAGATGTTTTTGGCCTACAACTCCCAGCATGCCCCAGCCAGCGTAGCAAGGAGCTTAGCAACCCTAACACTGGGTTCCGGCACAGTTGAGTGTGTGTGTGTCCAGAGTTTTGCCTTCTCGACTTTCCAAGCCTGTAAAAAGGCAGCTATAACTGACCAGAGAGAAATCTGTTTAACCCACACTCTGAGATATTAAAGTGAGCTGCAAAAAAAAAAAAAAAAAGTTTGGCCTTTATATATATTCTATCGTGTGTGTGTACGTATTATATATACGTGTGTGTGTGTGAAACTGATTTCTCTGGTCAGTTAGCTGCCTTTGTAGAGATTTTGAGTGTCAAGAAGGCAGAACTCTGGACCAAAGATAGCTCCGCAGCTTCTCGCCGAGAAGGGTGCTGGCGCCGTCCTGCAAACGTTCCCAGGCTGACAAGACTGGGGTCATTCGAGACCCTGAATGTGGGTGGCCTTGAACCAAGCGTGTGCTCCCGGTAGAGGATGCTTCACTCTCGCATCCTGCTGTGACGGGAGGGCCGGAGCCTGGTGGCAGAGCCCCTGCTTGGCAGGCGGACGGTCCCGGGTTCAATCCCAGGCAGCGTCTCCGGGCAGGCCTGGGAAAGACCCCTGCCCGATGCTGCCCAACTCCCTCTCGCCTTGCAGCTCCCTGCAGGGCACGCACTGGCGCAGCGTGGAGGAGGAGTTCCCGTACATCTACGCGCACGGCTCCCTGCTCAAGGACGTTTGCAGCGACTGTTCCGGGTTCGTCACGGACGTCGTCAGCTCCAGCCGCAAGAGCATGGACATCCTGAACAAGACGCCGTGCCGCAGCCGGAAGACCCAGTCTCTCTACATCCCGTCCAGCTAGACGAGCCGGCTCCCGAACGGCGTGCCACCCGCCACCGGTCTCCCCCGGCCGACCCTGTGTCTGACCTTCGGTTTGTGGGCCTCTGTATCTTAAGCACCAGGCCGGGGAGGCCGTTGACTCTCTTTCTCAGGCAGACGAAGCACTGCCTGACTTTGTCGGGACTCGCAAGGGACCACCGTCACCTCCTGGCTTTCTTGCTTACTTGCATCTGCGCAGATGTCCAGCCCCGCCCCTTCCATGAACGTCTCCTGCCTGCGTGTGTACGCGTGTGTACATATATACATACCTATAGACTCTCTATATTTATATTTGTGGATCGGCTGCCCCGGCTTACGGGAACGCCCTTGCCTGGCAAACTGCTGAAGGAAACCGCCGGCTGTCTCTTCTCCTCCCCCCCACCCCTGTTTTCCTTGGATTGTAAGCAGGTAAAAGGCCAGGTAGGGTAACCCCAGAGCACTTGGGAGAGTCCAGCCATTTTTGTTGCAGCGATGAAACCTGGAACGCAAGGCTGTGCAGCCGCCCCACACTGGGCAATTAGTTTGTCCCACGTTGAGGGTTTTGACCTCCCAGTAATGCTCGCAAGAGAGGCTCTGTAACTGCCAGCCCTCCCCTGGCTGAGAGATCTGGAGCGGGGGGGGGGGGTTTCCTATGTTTTGCACACCTTCCGGTCTTCTGGGCAGCAGGCTCACCTTGCAACTTCCTGCCTGGTGCTTGCCGGTGTCGTCTTTGGCGGCTGCCCTCCCCCCCCGCTGCCCCCCCCCCGCGTGCAGTGTGCGGATCGCCTGCCTCTTCCCCGGCTCCATGCAGCAGGGCGTGCTTTTAAAATTCGTGCAGACCATCATTGTCTGTCTTCTAGTTCTCGTTTTGTTAAGGTTATGTATGACGTTAGGGGGGCAGGCTTTCCCCTTCCCTTGCCCCCATAAATTAAGAAACATGTTTTATGTGTGCAACAAATGATGAAATCCCTAATTTTGTAGGCGTTTAAACAAGGAATAAGCAAATCCCGTCCGTTGGGCCTTGTGTGGCAGGGGCAGCGGGCTGCGTGGGGAGTGGCGGGCAGGCAGGGCCGCCAGGGAGGCAAATGGGGTGGGGTTTGCTTGACTGCTGGGGACGTGCCAGGCCAGGCGCCTAATGGCACGGCACGGCACGGCAGGATCTTGTCCTTCAGCTGGCAGTGGCCATAGGTGTGCAGTCTATTCATAGCTGATTTGAAAGTTGGGAGTGGAGGCACGGAAGGTGGTTGCCCTGCCCAAGGCAACTCCTCCACGAGGCCAGAATGAGCTGCAGGCCGTGGCAGGCCCAGGTGAGGCTACCACGAGTCTTGCTGTTCCTTTTAAAGGTGTTTGGGGAGGGGCCGTGCTGGGCTGCTTCAGCCCCCCCCCCCAGCCCGGCCACTTTCCCCGCGTAGTTCGATGTGTGTCCTCCTGCCCTGCCCGTCCAGTCTCTCCCTCTCACTTGCTGTTTTCAGGACCCAGCCACCACCTCCTGGAAGTGCCCCCCCCCCCCAGGAACAGGGGACAGCAGTGTCCAACTTAAACCTCGCAATGGCCTAAAACACTGAATTAGCATATTCAGACCGTTGGTGCTGGAGGACGGAAGCCAATCAGCGGAGACGGGTAGCCCAGGGCCTCGCTCCTCCAGCCGCTTTGTTCTTATCCTGGTCCTGCCGTATTCAGGTGGACCAACTGTTCCCCGCCCCCCCATCTCTGTCTGCCTCCTCTGACTAGCCCTTATTTCCTCCAGAGATGACAAACCTGGCTTTGAAGGTTCAGGAGGGCAAGAGACCAGGCTGCGGAAGGCTAAAAGCCATTCCAGAAATGGTAGCCCAGCCTTCCACCAGTGGACCATGTAGTTTTCCACTTGCAACACACACACACACGAGCCCAGTGGCACCTTCAAGATGTAATTCGCCATGGAGTCTTCCGTGGACTAGAGATCCATTGCACTGGATGGCGTGGACCTCTAGTCCAGGAAATCTTTAGCCCTGATACAGCTTTCCCCAACCTGGTACTCTCCAGATGCTTTGGACTTCGACTCCCATCAGCCCCAGCCAACATGGCCAATGATCAGGAATGCTGGGAACTGTAGTCCAAAATACCTGGAGGGCAAAGCTGCCGTAATAAATTTAAGCCTTGAAGGTGATACAGGACTCTCTGGTCCACCTAGCCTTGTAGCTCTGGGCACCCTCATTTCATCCTGCTGGGTTGCAAGGCGCTCCTGTGCCCGCCTGGTGCTGCCTGTTTTCTCCAGGGAACAAATGGCATTCAGCAGCGCCACCTGGGCTTTGCCAAGAGCCTCCATTCCGTTCTTGCATGTCGCCTAAACCTCAGCGGCTCTGCCGAGTAGGAGACCGAAGCGGGGCCCCACTGGGACACAGAACTCTTTCCCTGCCTCACAGTGGCCAAGCTAGTACCGAGTATCATAATCTCTTGCCAAGTCTGCATCTGCTCGCTTCTCCTCTTGCCTTGGGGGGCAGCGGGGGGGGGGGATAAACGGCTCCCTGATGTGCCACTAGTTCTGTGCGTAGTGCCATGGGGCTCAGCACTTCATACGTTGTGATACTTTCAAACGGCACATGCCTACGTCTTATACAGTTAATGCAGCGGGTGCTTTCTAGCAACAGTACAGCCTATACCTGCGGGCACACAGCCGGGCGTGCCGATAACTGGCTGTCTAACCAATTAATGACTGTGTGCCGATCAAGTGGGGAGCACATGCGCTGGCATTTCATTGCAGAGAGGACGGGTAGCAGGAAAGCAAGGCTTGAGACGGGAGGGGGAAGGGGGAGCAGCGTGGAGGATTGCGAGGGCAGAAGAGGGAGGCCGGGATTTTGCAGGCCAGCGATAAAGCCAGCTCTTCCTCAGGGGCTGAAGAATGGGAAGGCCCAATCCGGCCCAAGGTGGTTCTTGGCCACCACCGCTTCTCCTATTGCTGTCCGCGCCAATCTGCTTGCTTGGCGTTCTGCCTCAGCTGCATCGCGCTGCTGCCTCTGGACTTTAAACATGCCTTATTGGCCCTGCTCACAGTTTTCGCAATAATTCATAGCACTCCCATGTCAAAGAGGGGGGGGGGATTCCCCCTTGTTCTTGTACGTCCCGCCTGCACTTGGCCTCCCCCCCCCCGCGCCAATGTTTTATATGCAGCCTGTACTGTAAAGACTTGTAAATAAAACTGAAAGCAAACCTGATCTGGTAGTCCTGCTCCGTCTCCCTAATAAATATATATTTTATGCTACAAGGAGTTGCCCTGCAATGGGAGGGACCAGAGGGCAGTGGCCGTCGAGTGGGCGAGGAGCTGAAGGTAGGTGGGCGAATGTGATGGTCAGTCGGGGGGGCTGGGAGTTGGTTCTGATGGGGTGACACACACACAGGCCTTTTGGGGGCTGGTGGAAAGGGGTCCTAATATTGTGGGCAGGTGTCAAGAGTCCGCATGGTTGGGCACCTGCCGAGGGCCCACAGCCCAGCAGAGCCGCACAGATGACGAGCCCCCAGAGTTGCTCCTCTTTGCCACTGCAACCCGCTTGTTCACCTGCCTCTCGCTCTGGCCCAGGTGAGGAGGAGCGGCAGGTGCGCACTGGCTCTCAAGCAAGCAAGGGGTAACACTGCTGAGCGAGAGGAGGAGCCATAAATAGCAGCTGGTGACGAGGGCAGTGAGAAGACAGACTTGCTGAGGGGCAGGCCCGTCGAGGGTACCTTGGCCAAGGGGCCACAAAAACCTGGTGCCGGCGCCGCTTCCGGTTGAGGCTTTTCTGGCGCCACGGCCCTGCTCCATTCACAGAGGATCACAGAGCCGGATCCTGTTCTGGACACCACATGTGTCTAAAAGACCAAGAGATCGGAGCCACGGCTCTGAGAGGGAAGGTTCTTGCTGGGAATGTTTAGTCCGTACCTATAAGCTTTTGCTCCAGGATGAAGCAGACCCACAGTGAGCATCTCAGCTACTGAAACACACAAGAGTGGGTGGAGGCCACCAACTTGGATGGCTTTAAAAGGTTGGACAAATTCATGGAGGAGAAGGCTATCGATGGCTACTAGTCAGGATGGTTACATGTTCTCTCTGGGATCAGAGGCAGCATGCCCCTCAAGGCCAGTTGCTGGGGGACATGAACAGGACGGCGCTATTGCACCCATGTCCCATGTTTCAGCATCTCGGAGGCAGCTGGCCAGCCACTGTGGGAAGCAGGCGGCTGGGCTGGGCTGGACTGTACAGAGTAGACCTTTAGTCTGATCCAGCAAGGCTCATTTGTTAACCTGGCAGGGAAACTGTGGAGAAAGCCTGACACGAGTACACATGCACACGCACACATCAGTCTCCTTCCAAGGGGGGGCGGGGGGGAAGGGAGACTGGGTTACAGGGAAGCAGCCAGACGGACCGGCATACCCGCAATGGAGAGTCTCGGTTGGATTCCACAAAACCCAGGAAAGGACCATCAAGACCATCAAACTAACAGGGCAGTCTCAAAGAGCTGTAAAGTAACCAACACGTCACCTTCTTCCCGAGCAGGAATAAGCCCACCTGACACGAAGGGGCAGGCATAAGCCCCACCTGACCGCGAGGGCGGGGAGAGTGTGGAAACTTGACACTTTTGTGAACTGTGTCAAGTTGGTCCCTTTTCTCTTTCTGGCCAGCAATTGTGCCACAAATAACAAAGCCAGGGACATGCTATTAAGATGTACACCATGTTCTTCAATTGACTTATCAGAGTGGCTTATAAATAAAATATTAAAGAACACAACAAAATAACCATTGAAGCTGCAACCCTATAACCACTTATCTGGGACTTCAAGCCCTGTTGAACCCAATGGGACATAGATCTAACAACATAGATCAATACAATATTCACTTCCAAGCAGCCAACATTGCTATGACAGTATTAACTACTTACTACACAGTTCATCTTTTAAAAGAAAACAAGCAAAAACCACCCATCGTCCGAAGCAGCCTTCCCCAACCTGGTGCCCTCCAGATGTTTTGGACTACAACTCCCAGCATTCGCCATGCTGGAGGGCAGCAGGTTCGGGAATGCTGGTCTGAAGTCTGTGGTGGATCATGCCCCAGATGTTTGTTTATGGGGGTTTCTGCCAGGAGGGGATTTGTGCTCCCCCCCCCCCCATATGTTGCGCGCGCGTGTGCGGTCAGAAGCTGTATGCTGGGGAAGGAACAGCAGGACAATGAAGCGGGACAGTGTGGTGTGTGTCAGTCGTGCCCGGGCTGCTCCTCACAGGTGAAGATTCTGGGGCAAAAACCTTAAGCTTCTCCAATCTCCAGCATAACCAAAGGCTCGACCGCCGCTCCCGGGGGAGTCCGGGCAAGGGAAAAGCTCTCTGAGCGGCTGCCGCGACTTATTCCGCGCGCTCCGGTCGCACGAAATACCGACCGGTTAGGCACACTAGGGGCCGGTTCACACGACCCAGGCTGCCGGCAGGGGAGGAACCGCGGGGCCGTCCGCGGGGTCCAGCGGGGCGCCGCACACGACCGGCGCCCCGCGCGCGTGGGCAGACCCCGTAGTCCCCGCACCGCAGTGCGGGCCTCCCGGCGGTAGGGGGTGCGGCCCGGGATGCCCAGAGGGGCCGTTTGCCCCTACAGACTGGAGCGGCGGCGGCTCCGGCCGCTCTGGGCTGCCGTCTCTGTGGGGACCCCGCGGGACGGCCGCCCGCTGTTCCGACGGCACGGTGACCACGCGCGGTAGGGGCTTACCCCGCTACCGACCGTGGTCACTTTCCGTGGGTCCCGCCCGCGGCTGTCCCGCGGGGGCACCTCCGGTCGGCGTGCACACGACACGGGAACCGCGGGGGAGCAGCGCTCCCCCGCGGTTCCCGTGTCGTGTGAACCGGCCCTAGGCGTGCGCGGAGCGTCCAGGCAACGGCGCATGCGCAGAGCGGAGACAGCGAGATTGCGGCGCCGAGGTCCGCCCCTGCTCTCTTTCGGGTACTCTCCCCGGCTTCCGGTCCGTTGGCGTTTCTTGTTCGGGCTGCTACAGCTGCGTTATGTCGCGACGGGCCTTGAGGCGGCTGAGGGGGGAGTCGCGGGGCCAGGCGCTGCTGGAGGAGGAGCCCCCGCACTTGGGGGGGCCCTGCGGGGGAGGCGGCGACGAGGCGGAGGAGGAGGAGGAGGAGGAAGAAGACGACGGCGAGCCGCTGTCGCTGCCAGGCGGCGCGGGCAGCAGGAGGCGGCGGCGGCGGCGGGGGCAGCAGGAGCCGGTGGGGCGGGTCGCCAACCTCTTCGAACTGGTGAGCGTCAGCTGAGCTGCTGCCCCCATTAATGGCCCTGAGGCGAGAGTAGGTTTGCTGGAAGGGCACAGGAAGGCCCCAATCCCACCATCTGC
Organism: Shinisaurus crocodilurus; assembly: GCA_021292165.1. Taxonomy (NCBI): domain Eukaryota; kingdom Metazoa; phylum Chordata; class Lepidosauria; order Squamata; family Shinisauridae; genus Shinisaurus; species Shinisaurus crocodilurus. The sequence goes on from CM037887.1 coordinate 34,319,096, forward strand.
CCCTGCCAGACGTTTCCAGGAAGCCCTCAAGCAGCAGCAGCAGGTCATGAAGGCAGCAGCCCTTTCCCCACACCGCATTATTTGCCCCTCCAGCAACAGGTGCTCAGTGGTAGACTTCTCCTGTGCGTTGAGATCCCACTGCTAACTTTCGCCCAGTCTCCAATTTGCCTTTTCTGGGCAAGGTGATTGAGCGAGTTGTGGGGGCTCAGTTGAAGGCACACTTGGATGAAGACGATTACTTAGATCGATGCCAGTCGGGCTTCATTTATTTATTTATTTATTATATTTATCAATCGCCCATCTGGCCGGTCACCCGGCCACCCTGGGCGATGTACAATTAAAATACAACAAAACAACACAATAAAATATAATAATTAAAACAATATAAAACATTCTCATTAAAAACCTAACCCACCCCATATTCCCGCCTGAACAGCCATGTTTTTAATGCACGGCGGAAGCTCATCACGGAGGGGGCATGGCGAAGGTCACTAGGGAGGGAGTTCCATAATGTGGGGGCCGCCACAGAGAAGGCCCTCTTCCTAGTCCCCACCAGCCTGGCTGCTCTGGCTGATGGGATAAGGAGAAGGCCGTCCGTGGCAGACCTTGTTGAGAGGCCTACTTAATGTTGCTGGAGGCGCTCCTTGAGATAAGCTGGGCCGGAGCCGTGTAGGGTTTTAAAGGTCAAAACCAACACCTTGAATTCGGCTCGGCAAGCAACTGGTAGCCAGTGCAACTCATTAAGCACTGGTGTGATGTGATCACGCCGGCGGCTGCCCTTAATCAGGCGAGCCGCCGCGTTCTGTACCAGCTGAAGCTTCCGGACCGTCTTCAAGGGTAACCCCACGTAGAGCGCATTACAGTAGTCTAGGCGAGAGGAGACCAAGGCATGAACCACTGATGGGAGCAGGTGATTAGGAAGGTAGGGGCGCAGCTGCCGTATCAGATGCCATGTCCAGGCTTCAGGCCTGGACATAGGACGGAAATGGCCTTGGTCGCCTTGATGAATGATATGAGGAGGGCTTTGGATAGGGGCGAATGCTCTTTTCTAGTCCTCCTCGATCTCTCAGCGGCTTTTGATACCATTGACCACGGTATCCTCCTGCACCGCCTGGAGGGGTTGGGCGTGGGAGGCACTGTATTGCAGTGGTTCCGGTCCTTCCTCTCTGGAAGGTACCAGAGGGTAGTTCTTGGGGAGGAGGCTTCGGACCCTTGGCCGCTCACTTGTGGGGTGCCGCAGGGTTCCATCCTCTCCCCGATGTTATTTAACATCTACCTAAAGCGGCTGGGAGCTATCATCAGGAGGTTTGGGGTGCGCTGTCATTAATATGCGGATGACACGCAGCTCTACCTCTCCTTCAAGGCCTCACCAAGGCTGGTTGTTGAAACCCTGTCCGAGTGCCTGGAGTCAGTGGGTGGCTGGATGGGAAGGAACATGCTGAAACTGAACCCCGACAAGACCGAGGTACTTCTGGTGGGCGACAAGGGAAGGTTAGGGGATCTTGACCTGGTGCTGAATGGGGTACATCTACCCCTGAAGGACCAGGTCCGCAGCTTGGGGGTCATTCTAGACTCCCAGCTGTCCATGGAGGCTCAGGTGTCAGCTGTGAGCCGGGCAGCGCTGTATCAACTCCATCTGATGCGGCAGCTGCGCCCCTACCTTCCTAAGAGCCAGTGTGGCGTAGTGGTGAGAGTGTTGGACTGGGACTCGGGAGATCCGAGTTCTAGTCCCCACTCAGCCATGAAACTCACTGGGTGACTTTGGGCCAGTCACTGACTCTCAGCCTAACCTACCTCACAGGGTTGTTGTGAGGATAAAATGGAGAGGAGAAGGAGGATTATGTAAGCTGCCTTGGGTTCCTTGCAAGAAAAAAGGTGGGGTATAAATATAATAAATAAATAAATAAATAAATAATCTGCTCCCATCAGTGGTTCATGCCTTAGTCTCCTCTCGCCTAGACTACTGTAATGCGCTCTACGTGGGGTTACCCTGGAAGACGGTTCGGAAGTTGCAGCTGGTACAGAATGCAGCAGCTCGCCTGGCTAAAGGCTGCCGCCAGCGTGATCACATCACTCCAGTGCTCAAAGAGTTGCACTGGCTACCAGTTGTTTGCCGAGCCGAATTCAAGGTGTTGGCGTTGACCTTTAAAACCCTGTACAGCTCCGGTCCAGTTTATCTCAAAGATAGAAGCCTACATCAAGTAGGCTGCCCAATAAGATCTGCCACGGACGGCCTTCTCCCTGTCCCATCAGCCAGAGAAACCAGGCTGGTGGGGACTAGGAGGAGGACCTTTTCTGTGGCAGTCCCCAATTTATGGAACTCTCTCCCCAGTGACCTCCGCCATGCCCCTTCCTTGATTAGCTTCCGCTGTGCATTAAAAACGTGGCTTTTCAGGCGGGAATATAGGGTGGGTTAGGATTTTTAAGTTTTGTACTGTTTTTAATTGTGTTTTATACTCTGTTTTTTCTTGTATTTTATTGGACTCTACATTGCTCAGCGTGGCTGGATGACTGGCCAGATAGGCGATTCAAAAATAAATAAATAAATAAATAAATATCATGGCTAATCAGAACATCAGAAGTGCCTTGCTGCATCAGCGCATGTAATTCAGCATCCTGCTTCCCACAGTGCCTAGCTAGGAAGGGCCATCACTTAGTGGTACAGCATCTGCTTTGCATGCAGAAGGCCCCAGGTTCAATCCCTGGCATCTCCAGGTAAGGCTGGGAAAACCCCTGGAGAGCCATGGCTGCCAGTCAGTGTTAACAATACCGGGCTAGATGGACCAAGGATCTGACCCAGTATAAGGCAGCTTCCCATGTTTCTATCTGCTTCTGGGAAGCTTGGGAGAGGCAGATCCTGAAGGCAACAGCCCTCCCAGATCTCAGCATCTGGGTTCCAGAGGTAGTCTAGCTCTGTACACATTTCCATTTCACTGCCATGGCTAATAGTACTTGATAGACCTCCCTGGATTTTTCTCATCTTTCTTAAAGCCAGCTGAGATAGTGCTGTATCTTGTGGCAGTGAGTTCCATATATTAATTGCACCATTGTGTGCAAGTGTTCTTCCCTTTGCCAGTTGTCATTCTGCTGCCAGTCATTTTTGTTGGATGATCCTGGGTTGTAGTACTATGAGAGAGGAAGGAAAACAGGGAGGCAGTCCCCTCCCTCCAGTTTTATGGACCTACAAATCTGCCTTATACGGAGTCTAGCTATTGGTCAATCTAGCCTGGCATCGTCTACTACTCTGAATGGCAGTGACTCTCCAAAGTCTCAAGCAGAGGTCTTTCCCAGTCCTGCTTTCTAAAATGTGTTTAGAAACTGGGGATTGAAGTTGTGACCTCTTACATACAAAGCATGAGCTGCCTATCACTGAGACATGGGCTCCCCTTTTATATGTTTAATGAATCTATGCCTCTGTGTTAATTCTTCTAGCTCTCAAGATGAAGCAAGCACAGCCCCTGTTTTTATTTCAGTAAATGGCTGGGTAAATCAATCCTATTTGCTTAATTGGTCCAATTTTTAAACTGCACAGATAACCAATGAAGAACCAGAGAATGATCTAGCATCCAAAGAGGAGAAAGATGATTCCAGACTGCAGGAGGAGGATGACACAGGGAACAAAGAGGTGGGACCTGGAGGTCTGGAGAATGAAAGGCGTAAAGGAGGAGAAGAGATAGAACAACTGGACCAAATGGTAAGTACCCTGTAGGCAGCTGGGATACCAACACACGTAACTGCAATAGAACAGTGAATGCCCCAGAAGTATCCCTGGGAAAGGTGAGGTGCTCTCTTCTTGGGACGCCCTCACACATATCATGTGCATCTGGCTCTACACACACTACTGCCTGAACAGGGAGTCAGCCCCGGCTCAAACGCCTGGCAGTGATTTTCAGGGATCAGATGTGCTGCGACTGCTGCGTGGTTGTGTCCAGTTGCCAAAATAACCACCAAGTAAATGTGTCCTATGTACTAGAATGTGTGGATCAAGAGATGATCTAATGAAGAGGCTTTAATGTTAGCATGGAATAGCATGCCTTTTCTTTAATTCAAAAGAGATTATCTATTTTTAATTCCATTTGGGGAATTAAAGATTAGGATTAGAGCACAATTCTGATGCCTTTTGAAATTAGACTTCAAACCCTCCTTTTCATCACTGGCCAAAAGTGAAAGATGCAGAATGGTTAAAAATGTTACCAAACAAACCAACTATTTAGAAGTCCTAACTTTTCAAACCTTGGGGGGGGGGGGGTTATTTTATTTATTTAAACTACTTTTATCCTGCCTTTCTGCTTGAAAACTGGCCTCAACGGCAGCTGACAATAAGAGAAAAATTAACACATGATTTAGAAAAAAAATTTAAGCAGTGGTAACTGGAAAGCTCAGAGCAACAATAGAATAAGAAAGTCAATCCTTAGATCAGCTTTCCCCAATCTGGTGCCTTCCAGATGTGTTGGATTACAGTCCCCATCATCCCTAGCCAGCATGATGGCCATTGTAGTGCAATAGATCTGGAGGATGCTAGGTTGGAAAAGGCTGTCTTAGATGATTGGGAGTGGTGCTGATTACCTGAGTGTCCTGGAAATGACAGAGGTGTTGGGGTTCAGTTATGGTCCATATATTGGTGCCTAAAAATATGGCTTTGGGTTCAAATGCCGATTCTTCAGGGAAGTGGAAGGCAAGGAAAGAAGAGCCATCTGTGAAGATTGCAATTTGTGTTTTTTTCAGTGTGGTGTCATTGAAAACAAGGCAGAGCTCTGGAATGCTTCCTTCCAGCTGTGCTAGTTCCTCTTGCAATGTAACATTTGTTTTAAACCAGGTTGTCTATCCTTGCAATGTAACATTTGTTTTAAACCAGGTTGTCTATCCTAAATAGATCCTCTGAAGTACTACTTTTGCCTTTCCCTGGACTAGCTCCCTTATTTGCATTCATATTTCTGACTTCATTCTGCAATACATATGCCTTACTGGTGCCATTCATTTTTCTGACTTCATTCTGCAATACATATGCCTTACTGGTGCCATTCATTTTTATTTTTCAAAGCCTGTTTCAAACACCAAATCACGGAAGAAAAAGAAGAAAAGAAAGAATAAGAAGAATGCATCAGGAGAGATTCTGGTAAAATTTGCACCAGGTTTGGGGGTTAAGCACTAGAAGGGAGGTGCCAAGTGAGTTGGCTAATGCGTTTATTTAATATTTATACTACTTTTATACCCCTTAATATCCTGTGATCGCTAAGCGGTTCACAATACATATATAACTTGTGGAAATGCATGGAGGAATGGACAGGGCTGGAGAAATCCCATGTTCTTGATCACCTCGGTGCCAGGAGATTGAAACAGTCATTCAGGCTTGTTTATGGTTAGCTTTTAAAAATATGATACCTCCATGGAAATATGATTCCAGTCATGGGGAATGCTGACCTTCCATTCGCCAGGAAGATCATGCAGTGAAAAAAAATGAAGTGGGTTGGTATGTGTGGGTTGGTGTGTGTGTGTGAGACTGGTGCAAGGACAAGCTAAAGCAGCAGGTGCTGGCCAGATCACATCAAAGGGGGAGGGGTGGGTGAGCATGTACAGGGCACCATTGAGAGTTCTTTTAGCATGGAGGGAATCTGAGAAAGATTGAGCTTTTTTGCAAGCTTCATGTTTCTGCGCAGTGCCCTCAAGATGAAGACAACACGGAAGACATCGAGAGCATCCTGGTGCGGATTGAGAACTCCAACGGGCCATCGTGCCAAGGCCAGAGCAAAGTGGTGACGGATAGTCGGCCTCTGCTCTACGTAGAGCACAGGTAAGAGGCTCTCTCCTGAATGTGTCCTCCTGTGCCTTGCACTTAATTTACTAGCAAGTCAGCATGATGAATTGGATTCTCTGCCCCGAACATGAGTGCCTTTCGCAAACTTCTATGGGGAGAAGTCAAGGGGCTGCCACCATCACGGTCACTGGGTTGCCCAACTGTTTGGGAGGTAGGGGCATGTTTTGCCATCTGCCTCAGGTTTTCCTAATTGTAGTTCTGTAAACGAGATTGAAGATGGAGCTACTGGCTCCTATGGGGAGTAGGAGCCCATGCCAGTCGACAGGACGTCTAGCGCTGCTGGCATCTCCATCCCCCAAATCCTGAGCCTGCCAAGACATGCCGGGTGTGTGTGTGTGAACTGGAGTAGCTAAGTAGATGCTCCCAGAGTGCACACCTTTACGAGAGAGGAAGGCACACCTTACAGGAGGCCCAACGCAAACGAGTGATGCACATGGTACTCTTGTTTTTAAAATCAAGTGCATATTGTGAAATTTGAAAGCTGAGGTGTTTTGGGGAGGCAGTGTTTCCCATTCCTGCCACCCCCGCCATATGGCTTCTGCCTTGCCAGGAGCTGTCTGATCAGGAAATTCAGCATATCAGGGGAGCCCCCGGCCAGCAGGGAGCACAAAAAGATTAGGTGTTGCTTCAGCACAGATTAGGCTTCAGCTGAGCCCCTTTATAATTTGTGTGTGTGTGTCCCCGTCCCCCATCCCCCCCGGTCCTGGCCTGTCACTAGGGTCCAGAGCAAGTGAGTGTTGTGTCTGTCCCATGTGAAGCCTCTAAGGGGCTTCTGCTATCTCCCTGGATATCAGTGCAAAACAAAGTGAGCGGGCAAAAGCAACATATTTGCCTAATAAAGAAGTTACTGCAGTGCTCTGTGCGGGAGTTATCAATGGGACACATGGACATAACAGCGAGGAGGCCAGCCTCCACCTCACAAGTAGGGAGAGCTGACCTCGTGCTGCCAGACAAGCACCGTGCCAGATTCTATTTGGACGTGCCAGCACCTCTGCTCCTAGGGCTGAGCTGGTGGGTCAGGAGTGAGAGGATAAGGCCAGTCAGTGTATATCAAACCTGCAGCCTCCCCAAGCAGGAGATCTCCCTTTCTGGTGGTCTTGGGAGGCTTACTGGCCTCTCCTGGGACCCTCTCAGGACCAGGGCTAGCAATCGAGTCCTCTCGAAGTCCTCCACAGTTCAGGCCTGGTCCTGCGTGGAAGGTGGTGGGACTGGACACGAGGACTGAGTGGTTTTGCTTGAACACAGCTTCTTATTTGAAGGGGGGGAAATAGTTCCATTCTAAGAGAGTGATATGCTGTGCCACATTGCAGATGGCGCACACAGCCCAATTCCAGCTGTTTTTAACGATGGCTTGTAGGTCTGCAGGAGGTTTGGTGGTATGTTGGGCTTGTTGCACAGATTGCCCAAGAGAGGGCAGCACCAGCATTTTCTCTCTGGTTGTTGTTCTGCTGGGATATTGGAAGGGAGCGGAGCAGGGGGGTCACGACATCTTGGGCCGCCCTGCGGTGGTTGCTGGCTGTGGTCCTTATTTGTTCTGCCCTTTTTAATAAAGGATGGAATATTTGAGATAGCCCTGGAAATACTTAATGAGATGATGATCCCCTCTCCCCTCCTTCATGCTCCTCCATTTCAGTAGTGTAGGTGAGGTAAGGGAGAACCTCCATGGAGGTGCAGGAAATGTACAAATAAGGCACTTCAGCAAAGGCATTTCTGAACATGTCTTTTGGGGAGGGACTTGATGCACAGATGACTCAGATGTCTCTGGCTTTTCTCCCTTCCTACGAGCCTCCCAGTGCACCTGTATGACGTTCCTTCCTAAAAATCCCCCCCCCTGCAAAATCCACAGTAGTCCTGTTATTGAAGAAACTGGTGTTTGTGTGTGTGTGTGTGTGTGAGAGAGAGAGGGGGGGGGGTGTCCCCTCCAGCCAGATGCCCTATTGCCAAAGTTAAAACGTCCCTTGAGAACGTGCACAACTTTATACACATGTCCAGAGGAGCACATTCGGTAACAAAGGGTTGATATAACCCTTAAGTTCTCATCCCTAACTGTAGCTAAGCCTTAGAACATCTGTCTGAACAAATTTATTTTATTTGTTTCTTAAAAGAATGTGTAAACTGCCCTTCATCCTTATGCATACCAGGGCAGTGTACAATAAGCATGGCTGTAAATCAGCCTCCCCCAACCTGGTGCCCTCCAGATGTGTTGGACTATACAACTCCCATAATTATGGGAGTTGTATAGTCCCAACACATTCGGAGGGCGCCAGGTTGGGGAAGGCTGTTATAAATAGCCATATAAATACAATCATCAAAACAGTTGAGAGGCAACCAAAGCAGTCAGACAAACAACCCAAATGCATATTTGTCCCCTGACTCCCTCTGCCTTCATCTCCCCTCCTCCCCATTCCTCTGTTGCCAAACTTTAGATTGTAAGCGCCTCCGGGCAGGGAGCTCTCCTCTTGTTCTTTGTAACGCCCCATGTAGATTGATGGCACTGTGTAAATAATCAATAGTAATAAATAAGTAATAAGGTGGCTTTGTGTTACAACTTTTCCAGGAACTTGAATCCAGAAACTGAGCTGAAGAGGTATTTTGGGGCCCGAGCAGTTTTGGGTGATCAGAGGTGAGATCAAGCATTGAAAGCAAGGAACGTGTTCTCTGGTCATGTGGGAAACCTCGGCATCTGGCAGCCATGCTGTAAAAACGCGCATTCCAGGTGCTTGCTTCCTCAACCCCTAAGCCACGTATGCTGAGGAATTATGAAACCTCTTACTCAGCGTTCCACTTCTTTCCGAGGTGAGGGTTATTACGGAGAGCTTGGAAGTTGCTGAGTGCTGAAGGCAAGGGAAGTGGAGCCTTCTCAGCACAACAGCATCAGTGTCTCCTTCGAAGCAGAGTCGCCTTTTTGACTCCCTGTGCCAACCTCACCGGCCTCTCCAAGCTTAGCCTGCAAGCGTGAGAGGCCTGGATGTGGATTCGTAGTTGTGGGTCATTTGGATGTGGTCGGAATGAGGAGACAGTGGTGGCTTTGAACCATGATTAAGCCGCTGTTTCAAGTTCAGGAAGCTGCTCAGAATTTCCTGAGGAGGGCTGAGGGCAGGAACTGCCACAACCCAAAGATGCAGGAGCAACGTCATAGGTCCTTGTGGGTGACAGATTAGGCAACGGTCCGCAATGTAACTGCTGCCCTAAAGACCAGTCCTGTCAAGGGTCTTCTCTCCCACACTCTTGCCATTCCCCAAATGCCACTTCTTAGGCGGAATTTACAGAGAAATTGTGTGTCACGGTCTCCCTCAGCTTGGTTGGCGTGAGCATGAGAACAGACATGGGTGGGCTCTGACTTTAAATGTATTTCCTCTCTGGGTGGGGGAGCTTGTTGGGTGTTGCCTCCCTTCTGTTGTTTTGTCATTTCTGTGCTCCGTCAGTAAGTGGTGCTATAGCTATGTTTGTGGCCCCTACTGGTTGAGCACAGCAGATAATCGTGAGACTTCTGCTGAAGAAAAGTGGTTTTCTGTTTGGGTGGGAAGGATCAGATATTCCTGATACTGAGAGACCAGGCCGCACTTCGTATATACAGGCAGGTGAGACCAGTGAGGGCTGGCTGACTACATGGCAAAGACCTTCACTGAAAAAGGACTGCTCCAAACTTGGTTTTCAACCAAGTTGGGCTTGAATACAAATAATCAGCGACCCGTCTGGAATACAGATAGGGGCTGTGATGTATGAACATAGCCCTTTGGATGTTGGATAAATGCCAAAAATGATTTGCCCTGGTGTATTCAGATTAAATGTTCTATTTCCCAAGACTCGTCCTGGAGAGGCTTGCAGTATTTGTTGGCCTTGCATTCTTTCTCGCAGCTGCTCGCGGCACTGAGTTTTGCTTCTTCCACAGGCCGAGGACAAGGCAGCGCCAGTATGTCCGCAGCACGTGGCTGACGGTGCCCAAGAGCACTTGGCCCCGCCATAGCAAAAAAGGTAAGAGGTCCTCCCGGTTCCCTCGGGTGTTGTGTTGTTCCTGCTGGCTTCTAAGTCTGCGCTGGAAACACACTTCTGGTGGCTGATCCCATCAGCTTGACTGCTCCTTCGGTGTCTGAAGAAGTGAGGCTTGGCTTGTTGAGTACCAGGACTGTGTGTTGACCCACCATGTGGGCACTACATAGTTGTGTATTGCTCTGCCATGCAACATTGCAACAGAAAGGAAGACTCCACAGGCTTTCCTGGCATCATCACATAATTTAGCTTCGTAGAAGCCATTGTAGAGGCTAGTTTGCCTGCATGCTTGCCTAAGAGAGAGCAGGATTTGATTCTAAGACTGAAGAAGGCAAGAGTCTTAGCTTTACCTTGGGACGAGGTACATGGTTTGCAAACAAAGCCAGCTAAGTTTTTGGGGGGCCAGTTCCCGTGGCTGTGGGCTGTATGGATATTGCGTCATGTGGACTCTAGAATTCATGCCTGGAGTCAGTAAGCAGTGCAAGTGGTGTTTGTTTACAATATTCACCCAGCGCAATTCTGTTTTCAAGATTTGGGGTTTCAAGGAGTTGGAGATCTTTTGGTGAAGCTAGAGGTCAGGGAGAGGCAAAGCAGAAGGAATTGGGGGTTTGGGGGTGGTGGTGAGGGGAAATCCAAGCCTAGGCTCAGTTGCTCAGGCCAGCGTTACATCTCAAACCTCTGCATCGTCTCCACACACCCTGCCCGAATAAATTGTGTTTGCATAAGGTTTGCTTTCAAGATTTGGGGTGACAAAGCACTTGGAACTTCTCTGGTAGGGGTGACTGTGTGCAGAGTTTGGCATTAACAGCCCCCCCTCCTTCCCTCCCTCCCTCCGCCTTGCCCCGTCCTAATTCTGTCTAGGTATATCCATGGTACTGCTAGAGACAAAGCGGGGGGCACAGCACTTCGCCTTTGAGCACCATCGAGAGTACCAGCAAGTGCAGTTCAAATTCTTGGATGCTGTGGAGTCCATGGATCCAAACAATCTTGTGGTAGGTTCTCCATCAGGCAAGGCCGTGGTGCGATGTTTAGGACCCAGCAACAATAACTGCAGCCACCTTTTAACGAGCCAGCACTTGATCTCTGAGTGTCGAGTAGTCTGGTAGCCTGTTTGTAGGGTAGCTTTCCCCAGCCTGGTGCCCTCCCAACGTGTTAAACTACAATATGGAAAGATGGAAGTTGTGGTCTAACTTATCTGGAGGGCACCAACTTGGGGAAGTCTGGTATAGGGCATCATCATCATCATCCTATCATGTTGAATGTGCTCCATTATGGGAATGGCCCTGTGAACAGAATGCTGGACTAGATAGGCTTTTGGTCTGACGCAGCCGAGCTCTTTTGCATCTGTAATTCTGATAAGCCATTAGGGAACCTCTGCTGCAGTTCAGCTCTTAATGTTATGCTAATTTATCTTGTCAACCTGGGGGAGAACTACCCTCCAGATTTTTACCAACTCGGGAAGCCAAGCCTGTGAAATCCCACGAGTTCTCACCCCCCTACCAAATTTCTCACACATCCCCTAGTCTCAGCATTCTGTCTACCAGTAGATGCCGTGGGAGGTTAATGCTGTGATATTTGATATGTTTGCCCTCTGAAAAATGAGGGTGCGCTTCTGCCTATATGGACAGGAATGCCTTACAGTAAAGAACAAGAATTGCAATGTTGCATGAAGACGGCTGATTACAAAAGACAGCAAATGTCGTTATGTTCTGGGAAGAGAGAGAGCTTTGCAATGCAAAACATGGGAACAGATAATGCAGCCTTCTGCCCAAATCTCACACACAAGATTTGTGTGCGTGCGTGCGTGCGTGTGTGTGTGTGTGTTGTGTGTAAGATTTGGACTGTAGGGCATCTGCCTAAAGAGGCACTTGAAATTTAGTATGCTGGCTGGGGATGATAGGATTGCAGTCCAACACTTCTGGAGCACATCCGGTTGGGGAAGGCTGTGCTACAGTGTTTTTGTGTCTTGAAGATCTTGGATATTAGCTACTGAAAGGACTTCCCCACTGCCACCCCTATTTCATCTCATCCTCTCCCAAAAGCTGTTTGTATTGGTACCATTGCAGTATCCCTCGGCAATGTTGATAGCCCCATGGTTGTGGACCACTGTCCCCGAGGAAGCTCACCTGGTGCCAACACTGTCATCTTTTTGGCACCAGGCGGAGACATACTTCCTTTTCCCAGGCATTTGGACCTTATTTGTGGCCCAACTACTGTGGGCTGCTTTTGTGGCGTTCATTCTAGGCTGCAGGGGGGGGAGATTATTTTGTATTACGGATGAATGCTTTTCGTATCGTATTGTTTTTATGGTGTTTATTTGTATTTGTATTATAGTGTGGATTATGGTTCATACTGATTTTGTGGTTTTTTTCTCTTACATGGTGGATTTCTGTATTTCTATTTCTGTACGTTGCTTCTAGACTAGTTTTTGTAGTAGGAAGCAATACATAAATGTAAACAACAACACCCTTCGACAACGAGTTCCATAGGCTGAATATGCTGCAGGCGGCGGGAGGTTCTTCCCTTTGTTCTCGTTTAAAAAATTCAATGACCAGATTCGGGGTCAGGGTGGAGTGTTGTTTGTTGACGCTGTGAGGTGTCCACCTTGTTTTGTGGGGGAAAGGCAAGCCGTTCCTGTTGCTCTGTGGAGCAGAACCCCTGATCTGGCACAGAGGTTTCCCCGCTACTAGAAAGAGCTCGTGGCCCTCGTTGCTGACGTGATGGGGCCCATCTAGAAAACTAGTCTCTGCCTGGGGACGCCACTCCTGCCTTGATGTTTCCCAGTGGTTGGGGGGACACAGGGTGGGCGAGGTGGGGGAAAGAGCCCTTCGCAGCTTCCAATAAGCAAGACTTGAGCAGGCAGCCGTGCTATTTATAAACTTTTACCAGCTCTGAAGAAAGAGATGCCTAATTTCTCCTGCTACTTAGCAGAACAGATGCTGCTTTGAGGCTTTTATTGAGCGTATCCAAGTGAGTTAAACCAAGCAACAACTTTGATGGCACACACAAAACGGGCAAATGGCAAAACTTGTTCTTGGCCTAACATTAACATAATCAAGACATTGAGCTGAGCGGACCCCCAGCCCTCCCTCCTGTTGACTGTAAGGACAAACATAGCGGCTCTTTGAAATGGCAGTGTTCCATTTTTTAAAATAGAATATCCTTTGTCCGGGCCGGGCATGGAATCCACGGTTGATGATTACTAATTTTGGCTTAATGAAAAACAAGAGAAAGCAGTTAGAAGCTGCCGCTTGGCAAATACAAACAAGGCATGCCGTTGTAGGAATGCCAGCCTTGGCATTGTGGGTCAGAGTCAGACCAAATGTCTGTCAAGTTCAGCATTGTGTTGCCCACGAGTGGCCGGGCAGAGACCCCAGGGGAGCTCACAACTGGAGCTGGTGTACCCTGTTCTGCCCCGGCTGCTGATGACCTGAAATGCAAGGGTTGCAGTTTGTACTATGAGCGTGTAGAGTGTGCACATCCCCAGAGCTGGGCCACGATCCTGTCATATCCCACCAGCACACAGCTCAGCCATACGGCTGCCTTTGCTTCCTTCAACCTTAAGGTATTAGAAGATCCTTGCTGACAACGAGTTGGGTTGTCAGGATGTTGCCATCCGTGCACAACTTCAAGAGCCTCAGAACAACTGCCTTTGGGGGCAGAATTGCCGCTTGGTCACTACCTCCACAGGACAACAGATTCTGAAATCACTTGTAGCCCAAAGACATGGTGGTGTCAAATTGGGACTGCCTGATAACCACTAGTGATCCAGAGCCTCCCCGCCCCCCCAGTTCCCTCTCTGATGGTAGATCTGTTTTCTTGTGCAGATCATCATTGATGGGCTCTTGGGTGTGGTCAAGATGGCCCATGCCAATTTCACTTAATATACCCCATTCAAAACACTCTGTTTTTCCCCAGTCTTGCATTCATCACTTATTAAACAAAAAAATATTTGAACTTCATGGAGGGCAGGATGGCTTCCGACAAGCAAATAGAATCATAGAATCATAGAAAAGTAGAGTTGGAAGGGGCCTACAAGGCCATCGAGTCCAACCCCCTGCTCAATGCAGGAATCTAGGTCAAAGCATCCCTGACAGATGGCTGTCCAGCTGCACCTTGAATGCCTCCAGAGTGGGAGAGCCCACAACCTCCCTAGGTAGTTGATTCCATTGAATAAATGCTTCCTTTTATAACTCATGTGCTACAAAGCCTGTTGCGGCATATCCTGTTATGAAATGCCCTTCTCTGGACCAATAAAATATGGATCTAGAGAGTGAGCCATGCAGCAGATTTCCCATAAAGGAAATCGAGGACTCAATACAATGGAAGGTCTATAAGCAAGGTTAGTTGTGCAAGGCACCAAAGGTAGTAGATTTTGTGCCTGTGGTACCAGAATTTGGTCTTCAGAAAGAATTGTTCAGCTTTACTGAATTCAGACTTTTGCAGATTTGGCCGTAGAAGATCTAGAAATCAAAAGGAAGTGTGAGCTTTCAGCAGCTGCCATCTGTTTGTTGTAAATCTCACCCTCCACAAACCAGGAAGAATACAAAGTTTTAAAAACACATGATTAAGCTGTATAGCTGATGGAAGCTAAATGCACCTCCAATATCAAATTCTTCCGGGTAAATTTGGGATTCTCTAAATACTCCTCTGGAAAGTTGGTTAATAAGCAAAATGGATTCCAGGAAGTTGCATTGGCGGCTCTGAAAATAGCCCAGTCCTCGTGGGCTAGAAGCAGGGGGGAGCTCCGTCCCGTCCTCCCCCCCCCCCCACTGCTGCTTTTCTCCTGCATTGCATCTGCAGAATGTACCCCCCCCCCCGCTCGATCTCCCTTCTGGAGGGGCTGGGGTCCTTCTGATCCACTCACCTGCTTTTGTTTGTCTGCCGGCAGCTTTTGCTCCAGATGAACCCTTCTCATGTGGACTCACTCCTGCAGCTCAGTGACGTGTGTCGGATGCAGGAGGACCAGGAGATGGCCAGAGATCTCGTCGGTAAGAAGCAGAGAGTAGCCAGAGGAGGGGCGGGGTGGGGCGGGGCGGGGCTGTCCTGTCGCTTGCCCGAGCTGTTCCTAACCTTACCGTACGGGACTCCTCAAAGAGGGCCATGTGCTGCTCAGAATTAAGACATAACTTTGTGCACCTTGGGGCGGAGAACATTCTTGATAGATACGATGAACACATGTAAAGCTAGTGAATGTGACTCAGCCCTGCTCTGCTCTGGCGCTTCCTCCACAGAGAGGGGCCTTTACACCCTGGAGTGCGCCTTTCACCCGATGTTCAGCCTCACCAGCGGGATCTGCAGGCTGGACTACCGGAGGCCTGAGAACAGGTAGAAAGCCCATAGTCTGTGCTGCGTGGGTGTTTTTCGGGGGTCGGGGTGGGGTGCCTCCTTGCACAAGCCAGAAAAATGTCCAACCCATGCACATGCTGCGTGCCACGGGTTCTCACACGTCTGAATCTGTCTGGGGCCTCCGTTTGCACCCCCATCTATGCCCAGACTAAACGTTACGGGGGAGCCATACTTTGTGTCCACAATATTAATGGAAAGTCCTTCCTTTTTGATGTCCCCCCACAGAGCTTTCTATCTAGCTCTCTTCAAGCATATGATTTTCCTAGAGAGGAGAGGTTGTCCTCGCACTGCCCTGGAGTTCTGCAAACTTCTCCTGAGGTAATCACTGGCTCTTTGAGAAGCTGCTTTAAGCTTCTGCCTGTCTTTTAGGCTTGTTATAGCACAGAAGCAGCGGGGGGGTGGGGGAAGAGGACTGGCCAGGACATCCCTCTCCCATCTCTGCTGTGGACAGAAGTGTGTTTTCTACATCCCCTGAGACCTTGTTTTGTGGCCAGAGTTTTTTTAAAGGGGTCACTACCACCCCACCCCAGGCACTGGGAGACGTAGGTGTGCTGCTGACCGGACTCGAGGCGAAGAGCCAGTGTGCCCTCTTTACCCATCGGTGTTGTAACAGGCTTCCTATGTTTGCCTCCCCTTCTCCCCCCTGCAATCCACAACCCGCCTCCAAAGCCTTGATCCAGAGAACGATCCGCTGTGCATGCTGCTGGTCATCGATTTGCTGTCGCTCCGAGCGAGGGAATATGCCTTCCTGACACGCATGTTTCAGGAGTGGGAGGTGAGTGGCTAGGGCAGTGATGGCGAACCTATGGCACGGGTGCCACAGCTGGCACGCAGGGACCTCTCTGTGGGTCACCAGATCGCAAAAAGACCGTCCCCTTCTGCAAAACACTAATGATCTTGTTCTTTCTCACAGTGTGGAACAGAATGATTATATTCTAGAATTCCTGTTACAGAATTCTTTTCTACATTGTTATCACATTTAAAAGATTTTGAAGAATGATGCACAGAGCATGGCTTGGATGTAAAGCCCTAACAGTTATAATAATTTTTTGAGTTGATTTTTTTTCAACAAAAAACTGTATCATTGAAATCTGCTATTGTGTTTTTCTTTGAAGACAAAAGATGTTAATTAGTTCGGACAACTGTATGAGTTGTTTTTCTAAAACTAAAACCTTGGTATTCAGGTTTAATTGCAGTGTTGGCACTTTGAAATAAATAAGTTGGTTTTGTGTTGCAGTTTGGGCACTCGGGCTCAAAAAGGTTCGCCATCACTGGGCTAGGGAGTGGCCCCAGCAGGAGGCACACGGAAGAGCGAAGGCAGCCCACTTCCTGGGGCGGCAGCCTTATTGGAGCCAGAGCAGGGCAAGCCACAGGGGGGCTGAGCAGGCCGGCTCCGCTGAGATGTGTTGCCTGCTCTCCCCCCCCCCCCCCCCCCCAGTTCAGAACGAAGTCGGCTTGCAACCCTTCTGGAGCTGGCCATGGGTTATATCAAATGTTAGTCCTTCTTAGAGTAGATCCATTGAAATGAATGGGGCTTAAGGTAGACTAACATTTATTTATTAATTCAAAATTTAAAGCCATAAAATACAATAGTATAATAAATACAATATGAAAACATTAAAAAGTGTAAAACAGAATAAAACTAGAATTATAATAATTATTATTTATTTATTACATTTGTTAATCGCCCATCTGGCTGGTCACCCGGCCACCCTAAAACTAATATTTATTTACGGTCTACCGACCACACTAAAACTAGAATTAAAAAAACTAAAGTAAAAGCCAGCAGCAGTGCAAAGATCAAAAAATATAATTTTTAAAACCGATGGAGTAAAAAGTCTGGGAAACTAAAAGCGTCTTCACCTGGTGCTGAAAAGATCACAGCATAGGTGCCAGGAGAGCCTCTCTGGGGTGGGCATTCCGCAGCCGTAGTGCCACTACTGAAAAGGCCCTCTCCTTAGTGGCCACCCGTCTCACTTCATTTGGTGGTGGTGGGGACACCTGGAGAAGGGCTTCTGAAGGTGACCTTGTCCAGGCAGGATATATGGGAGGAGACAGTCCTTCAGGTAAACTGTTGAGGGCTTTAAAAGTTAATACCATCACTTTGAATTGGGCCCAGAAGCAGACTGGCAGCCAGTGCAGATCACAAAGCAACTGTCGTAGTCCGATCCCCTCAGCCAGTCCCCGTTCACCATCTTGCCGCCCTGTTTTGGACCAGCTGAAGTGTCCAGGCTGTTTTCAAAGGCAGCCCCACATAGAACACATTGCAGTAATCCCATTCCCCAAAACTGTGAGATACAAAGCCCGTGTCTCCAGGACCCACTCCTGGGCCACTGTTGTAAGCAGCGTTGGAACCTCTTTTGGGGCTGGGCTGCGGGGGCCCTGAATCTCCGAAAGACCCTCTTTCTTTGCGCTTGTGGGGAGGGGCTGAGGCAGCAGTGGGATTACTCCAAGGACCAGTTGCTGGGAGTCAACAGCGGGAAAGGGACGTGGGCTTTTCGTGGAGGCATCTGGCTGGTCAGGATGTTGGCCCAGACAGGCTTTAGGTCTGATCTGGCAAGGCTCTTCTTTTGTTCTCAAGAGTGGCGGCCTGATTTCTTGCCAACCTGGTCCATTTGCTCCCCCCGCCCCCGCCACCTTTCTAGCCCTTCTGGCTGTGGAGAAAAGCTTGGAAACGCTGTTGAAGGCTGGAAGCAGCACAGGGGTGGGGGGAGCTTTTGGTGGTTCAGGAGTGGAGCATCAGCCCTGTCCTGCAAAGCTCTTGGCCTCTCCCGCATGGCAAGTGTTAGAATCCTAGAGTCAGAAGGGGCCATTTAGGCCATCGGGTCCAACCCCCTACTCAGTGCAGGAATCCAGTTCAAAGCATCCCTGAAAGATGGCTGTCCAGTCTCTGCTTGAATACCTCCTGTGATGGAGAGCCCGCCACCTCCCTAGGTCAGTGTTCTCCAACCTTGGGTCCCCAGATGTTTTTGGCCTACAACTCCCAGCATGCCTCGGCCAGCTATGCTGGCTGGGGCATGCTGGGAGTTGTAGGCCAAAAACATATGGGGACCCAAGGTTGGAGAACACTGACCTAGGTAGTCAGTTCTCTTGTCTGACTGCCCCGAGCATTAGGGCGTTTTCCCTGATGTTCAGCTGAAATCTGCTTTCCTGTAACTTAAGCCCGTTATTTCGTGTCCTACAGTCTCGGATGAAAGAGTACAGGTTGCAGCCCTCTTCTGCGTGACAACCCTTGAGGTCCTTGAAAAGTGCTGTCATATCCCTCCCTCGGGCTTCTCTTCTCCAGGCTAAACATGGCTTTCCACCCTTCTCTGTTAGCTTTCATTTCAATGGCTATTTGTGCCTCCATGATCTCTTACTTGACCACTGGAGTGTGTTGGTTTTTCGCCTCCTGTTTTGAATTGTTCTGTTGACTGTTAATACATTCTTTTTAACTGGTAAGCTGCTTTGTGGACCATTTGGGCCCAAACAGTGAGATACAAGTTTCCTTAAATAATGCTCACTTGTATTAAATAGCCATTTGTCTTTTTTCCACCCTATACCATCCCAGGGTCAAAATGGACAGCTTTGCATGTAGTTTTATGGGTAGACCATATCAGGTGCAGACCTTGTTTCTCTCCAGGACTTAGAACCTTTTACTAGGAAGTTAGTCAGGAGGCTGTTGTTCTGTTTCTAAAGCACCCTAAAAGTTAAGGCTGTACAGAGATTAAATAACCAGGCAGTCCCTGCCTGTAGGCCTGTAGTCTAATAGTCACAGTACAAAAGGAATAGGGAGAGAATAAGAAAGAAAGCCCGTTCAGGGGCAAGTAAGGGCAAAGGGCTTAAGGGACACGTGGGGAGGAGGGGGCTGGGCAGGATGGACGTACCGAACCGACTTCCACTGGGTCAGACCATTTGGTTTGTTTGTTTATTTATTTAGAGTATTTTTATCCAGCCCCTCAGCCAAAAAGGCTCCCGGAGAAGCTTACAAATAGTCAGTAAAACTAGACAGTCCCTGCCTGCAGGCTTACAATCTAACAAAACGCGACACACAAGGGAAAAAGGGGTTGGGAGGGAAGAGGGGGTGGGAAATTGAGTCGTCTTCCTGCAGGACTGGTGGACTGGCCCTGCTTCCCCCTCTCATCTCAGTACAGCCTGTTGGAATCCAGCCCAGTGCTGCCTACTCCAGTTGGCAGCCGCTGTCCAGCGTTTTGGGCGGGCGGGGGGGGAGCCTCTCCCTTCCCCAGCTGCTATAGCCGATCCTTCGAACCAGAGATGCCGCCGGGGCTTGTACCTGGGACTGTGTGTGTGCGCAAAGCAGGCTCACAGCCTCCAACAATGGCCCTTCCCTCAAAGGCTGTGGACATGTGTTCCGTTGGCCTTCCTTTTTGATCTTTCACACGCTGCATGCATATTCACAGACTCTCCAAAGTCACGAGCTCTGAGAATTTGCATTTTAAAAAACCCAAAGAATCAGCTCCGTTGTTTGTTGGGCTATGTGTTATCATTATTTACAAGTATTTATGAACTGTTTACATCTACAGATTTCAAAATGGTGTACACAAATAATCAAAACGTAAAAATAGAAAACCAATACATAGACTCAATATGCCGCATCTGCATATCAATAAGAATAAAATAAATGAGTTGTGAACTGGATTATTTATTTATTTATTTATTTATTTATTAATTATATTTATTAATCGCCCATCTGGCCGGTCACCCGGCCACCCTGGGCGATGTACAATTAAAATACAGTAAAACACAATAAAATATAATGATTAAAACAATATAAAAAATTCTTATTAAAAACCTAACCCACCCCATATTCCCGCTTCTCTCCCTCCACCCTGCTTTCCTCTTAGGGTCATCGGAACCTGTCCCAGCTCCCAAACTTTGCCTTCTCGGTTCCTCTGGCGTATTTCTTTCTGAGCCAGCAGGAAGACCTTCCCGAAGCAGAGCTAAGCCAAGCCCATGAAAGAGCGGCCGGCCTCATCCAGCAGGCACTGATCATGTTCCCCAGTGGTGAGTTTGGCTGTGTGAAATGTTCAAAGATGGGTGTATAGATGCAGGACCATGAGTGGCAGGTGGGAGATGGGAGGAAGGTGTCTGATAGAGAGAAGGTGTAAACTTCTAAATTCCAGGTGTAGTTCTACAACAGAATAAGAGGTTTGTAAGATCTTCTGTCTCGGAGGTTTCCATTAAAAACAAAATTAGGCTGCCTTCTGCTGGAGATGCTTTACGTACTAGGGATCTTGAGGGGCTACATAATCTCAGTTGTTCACGATGGAGCTCAAATTAGTGGTATTACCAAAATGTCTAGAGTTGTCCCTTGGGGGGGTAAAGGCGTGGGAGGCAGAACCATGTGGGTTTTGCCTACAATAAAGAAAGGGACAGTGATGGCTCAGTCATTCATTCGTCTTCCATTCACCTCATCCACCCTTGTCTGTGAATAAAGCCCTGCTTATTTCATTAGTGGGGCAGGCTCTGGGAGGGTAGTGACACTAAACCACAGAAGAGCGGGTGGAGTTGCTTTAATCCAGATTTCCAGTGACTTTCTGTCTTCTCTTTGTCCACGCGTTCTCCCTCTGAGGCACTGAATGTCACGCTTCAGATGGGGGCAGCGCCTGGGACTCAGTGGCCTCCCCTGCTCCTGCCTCACGCGCCAAAGTGATTCCAAAACTGTTTTGCGTTGTGGAACAAGAATATCTCTTGCTCTGAACAAAGGGGATCCAGTTTGGGCTGGCCCGTGACAAAGAGGGTCCTTTCTGCTCCTTGACACAGTGACTTAAAATAAACCCCTTAAAAATGCAAGATTACGGGGCCAAAAACAGTTGCTCTGTGCTTAATGGCACCTCGTCCCTTGCAAATCCATCTCATTCGGAGCCTGCTCCTGTGCTTTGCGGAATAACAGACAAGAGGCATGGCCACAGGATCCGTTTCTAATGAATGCCAGGTGAAGAGGGTGGTGGAGAGTCTTCTGCTCTTGGGCTCCAGCCTGTTTAAAAGCTTGAAGACTAACCTGGTCAAACTACACAAATCTCCTTTCCTCCTGTTCTCTTCTTATACTATTCTATGGTAGTTTAGTTTTTTTTTAACTATTTGTAATCCACCCAGAGAACATTAGTGTTTGGGTGGATCAGAAATGTAATTAATAAATCATACATACATATGTACAAACGAGATATCCTTGGAAGATACCAGCTCAAATCAACAATACTATGCCCGCCTGCCCCCCGCACCCTGAAACTATAGTGCCATTCTGGGCAGGAGCAGTAGTCCATATGTGGAGGTTGGAGATCTTTTCCTGACTCGTTTCTGCCCTGTCCTCCTTGTCCCTCTTCCAGTTCTGATGCCTTTGCTAGATCGCTGCAGCGTGCAACCGGATTCCACGGTAGCCTCCCATTCATTCTTTGGACTGGAAGCCCAGTTAAGGTAATCAGTGTGTGGGGAATACCCTTTGTGGTTAGAGGGGCACGCGAGGCATTTCTGACATTGGAGGCAGGGTCCTGTTGGTGTCAGATTTTGAGGTGGAGGGCAGGAGTTCCAGAACACCCTTTTAGTGGGGGTGCTAAGGGAGCTGTTAGAACCAGAGGGCCGCACGTCAAGGCAATTCATCCTTGAGGCCAGACAGGCCGGGAACCTGTTGTTGACACAGATACCCTTGTGACCGGCTGCTGGCGCCAATGGGAAGGATGGGGTGGGGCCAAGAGCGTTGTCTGGGAAGGAGAGCAGAGGCCGCTCCTCCTGCCTTCCGCAAGCCCTTCCACAGTGGCTTTCTGCAGCAGAGGCTGGGGAAGTTCCTATAGAATCACAGAATTGTAGAATAGCAGAGTTGGGAGGGGCCCATAAGGCCATCGTGTCCACACACACACACACACACACCCCGCTCAATGCAGGAATCCAAGTTAAAGAAACCCTGACAGATGGCTCTCCAGCTGCATCTCAAATGCCTCCAGTGTGGGAGAGCCCATTACCTTCCTAGGTCGTTGGTTCCATTGTTGTATTGCACTAACTGTCAGGAAGTTTTTCCTGAAGTTCAGCCAGAATCTGGCCTCCTGTAACTTGAGCCCATTATTCCGTGTCCTGCACTCTGGGATGGTCGAGAAGAGATCCTGGCCCTCCTCTGCGTGACAACCTTTCAAGTCCTTGAAGAGCACTATCCTATCTCCCCTCAGTCTCCTCTTCTGAAGGCTAAACATGCCCAGTTCCTTCAGTCTCCTCATAGGGCTTCGTTTCCAGTCCTGGTTCAAGACTGCAACTGCCCGGTCTGTCGCTCCAGAGAGTCAGTGGGGCAGGCCACCATCTTTCAGCCTCGGTTCCCTGTCTGTGAAATGGGAATACGGTTGACCTGTGCCACTTCCCCCCCTCTACTGTCCTGCACAGTCAAAGCCGCACATCCCATTAAGTGGCTCAGCTCGGCCATTTCTGTAGCAACCCGGCTGCCTAGTGGCAGAACTGAGGGGCACTCCCGGTTCCCTTCCTGCCAGGCGCTTTACTCTGTCCCTGAAAAGCCTCTCCGTTTCTCCACAGCTCGCCTTCTGCGCTGAACCAGCTGGTCTCCCTCTACCTTGGGAGGACCCATTCCCTCTGGAAGGACCCGGCCGTTATGGCCTGGCTGGAAATGAACGTGCACGAGGTGTTGCGGAGGGTGGACTCCGAGGATCCGGCATTGGAAGAGGCGGAACAGAAGTGAGTCTGGCCGAGGCCGGGTGGGTTTCCTCTGCGTGTTTGACACCGATGGACGCAGCAGGGGGTGGTGCTAGGATAGTCCCCCGCTCTCACTCCAGATATTCCCTGCCCTGTCAGGCTTGGCACCGCACCTGTACCTGCCCCCGTGCGTGGAGGGTGAAAAGCGCTTTCCAGCCCAGGGAAGATGGAGCCGGGTGGTGGGTTGTTCTTGGTGGCTGCCGAGATGTGCCCAGCGGGTCTGCCGGTCGGTGCATGTGTATATCATTAAAGGGGTTTTTCATCAGCTTCTTTTTGAAGCTAGCCGGGTTCTCTGGCTGGAATGGCATAAGGATGATTCCAGCAGTCCCTGAGCAGCCTTGAGTAGCCCTGTGGTTCAGGAGATGGCTTTGCATAAGAGGGCTTGGGAAAGAGTATTGCAGGTTATGTGACCCCTCTCTCGTTCGGTCCTTAGGCGAAAGGCCAGGTACCAGAACGCCCCCAGGAACGTCTACCGCCATGTGATCCTCTCAGAGATAAGGGAAGCCACAGCAGCGCTGCCTCCGGTGAGGAATCCAATTGGTTCCAGATAGAATCATAGAATCATAGAATCATAGAAAAGTAGAGTTGGAAGGGGCCTACAAGGCCATCGAGTCCAACCCCCTGCTTAATGCAGGAATCCAGGTCAAAGCATCTCTGACAGATGTCTGTCCAGCCGCACCTTGAATGCCTCCAGAGTGGGAGAGCCCACGACCTCCCTAGGTAGTTGATTCCATTGTCTTATTGCTCTGACAGTCAGGAAATTTTTCCTGATGTTTAGGTGGAATCTAGGTTCCTGTAACTTGAGCCCATTATTCCGTGTCCTGCAAACTGGGATGAACGAGAAGAGATCTTTGCCCTCCTCTGTGTGACATCCCTTCAAATACTGGAAGAGTGCGATCATATCTCCCCTCAGTCTCCTCTTCTGAAGGCTAAACATGCCCAGTTCTTTCAGTCTCTCCTCATAGGGCCTTGTTTCCAGTCCCTTTATCATCCTTGTTGCCCTCCTCTGAACCCTCTCCAGTTTGTCTATGTCCTTCTTAAAGTGAGGTGCCCAGAACTGGACGCAGTACTCAAGATGAGGCCTAACAAGTGCCGAGTAAAGGGGAATTATCACTTCCCGCGATTTGGAAGCAGATAGCGGGGGCGGTATTGGAAGCATCTCGTGCAGGCCCAGGCCTCCCCTTTCCTTGCCTGCCCCTCACTGCCTCAGGACTCAGGGATGTGCCTGCTGGGAGGTCTCTGCTCCCCGTACCCCGGTTGACTCCATCATTTCATACACAAGGCCAGAAAGGTACTTCCTATCTCTGCTTAAGAATATTCATGTCCCAAAATATAGCAACATTTTAGTATAAATACCAGTATCTCACTCAAAGCTAAAACAATTAATTAGCAGTCACAAACGCCCATTAATACATCACATACATGGGCTGTACATATTCACAATATTTCCCAAATACTAGAGGAGGGGTCTCCCATCCAAGTAATAACCAGGCCTGACCCTGCTTAGCTTTCCACGCCCAGACAAGCTGAGCCAGCGTGAGCCACAGGCCTGTATGATAACTGCAGCCTGGTGGGCAAAGTGGCCTGTCCAGCTGCTGAGGGACGGGACCCCTACAGCCCGCTGCCCTGGTAGCTGCTTGGCAGAGGATGAAGCATCAACAGGGTCACGGAGTGGCTTGGGGCCCTGTAAGCCAGGTTGAGGAGTGGCTGCCTTGAGCCCTGTCCTGTGGGACCCGTCCATCCTCAAGCCCCCCCCCCCCCATGCATTTCACATCTTCAGAGCTCTCCCAGCTTATGCAAATGTGCCTCCTCTCCTTTTGTCTCATGTTTTTCCATTGTGAGCCTGCAGGCGGGGGACTGTGTCTTTATTGTTCTTGTTGTAGTACAGCAGCTAGCACATGTTAGGCACTTTATAAATATTTACTATTTATATATTTACTGTTCTTTTAAACTGCCCAATAACCAAAGTTCTCTGGATGGTATTCGATACCTTAAAAATATACTGTACAAATACTGAAAGAAAAAGAAAAACAGCACAGAATAAAACCAGCAGCAAAGAATAAAACCATTTCAGCATCATAAAACCAGATTAAAATCAGTGGCAGAGTACTAAAAGCAGTTGTTAAAATGCCTGACATAGTCTGTCTGGCGGCAGCAGAGGGAAAGGCAAGACTCACTGCATGGCCCCCAAAAGCACAATGCTATGCAAGTTTAGACAGAAAAAAAGGCCTATACCTCCCAGCATGCCCTAGCCAGCTGCTGGCTGGGAGTTGTAGGCCATTTTTCTGTCTAAACTTGCATAGCATTGTGCCCTGAGAGACCTAAACTGTTTCCATTCAAACTGGTCATTATCAGAACGTTAAGAAAGGTTGGATGAGTGTGTTTCCCTCCTCTCTTCCCATCTGTTTCTCCTGTTGTGTCTTGTTTTTGTTTATCTTATGCAGGCCGCTCTGGCAGCCTTTTCAGTTGAAAGGGGGTGGCAAAATGCTTTAAACCAATAACAGGCGATGGCATCTCACCTGGGTTCTGTTTGCCTTTCTCTCCACAGGAAGTGACCTCCCAGCCTATAATGGGATTTGATCCCCTGCCACCTCTGGACTCCATCATTTCATACACAAGGCCAGAAAGGTACTTCCTATCTCTGCTTAAGAATATTCATGTCCCAAAATATAGCAACATTTTAGTATAAATACCAGTATCTCACTCAAAGCTAAAACAATTAATTAGCAGTCACAAACGCCCATTAATACATCACATACATGGGCTGTACATATTCACAATATTAATTTCCCAAATACAAAGGGAATGTACACCTACATTGTCTTTGGGAAATTAGTACTGTGAATATTTTGAGTTAGATTGGCATTTATATTCAAATTTTGCTATATTTTGGGACATGTATATATACCGTATATTTCCCTTCGACCTTTTTTGTTCCTGCAATATGCTGGTGGTTATGGATAGAACCGGTTGGTTGGTGTTTTGTTTCTGTTTAAGAGCATAGCAGAGCTGGTTCAGCCTTATCTAGTCTGCCGTCCCACTTCCCACTGTGGCCATCCATATGCCCCAATGGGAAGCCCACAAGCAGGACATGAGGGCAACAGCACCCTCTGGCTCGTGTTCCCCAGCGACTGGCATTGAGATGTGTGCTGCCTCTAATCCTAGAGGTAGCATATAGCCAGCAGGGCTAATAGCCATTGATAGCCTTCTCCACCATGAATTTGTCTAATCCCCTTTTAAAGCCCTCCGATTTGGTGGTCATCGCCCACTCCATGTGCTTCAGTAACTGAGACACTTAAGGCACAATCGTATGCAAGTTTAGACAGAAAAAAGGCCTACAACTCCTAGTATGTCCTAGCCAGCAGCTGGCTGGGGCATGCTGGGAGTTGTAGGCCTTTTTTCTGTAAATTTGCATAGGATTGCGCCATTACTAAGTTCCCATGGAAGTCTCTTCTCTGCCTGGGGCAGAAGCTGAGAATTATTAGCCAGTATCCCAGCAAGAACCTCTCTCTCAGAGATGTGGCTCAGATCTCTCGGTCTTTGAGACGTGTGTTTTGTGTCAAGAACTACATAGGAACATTGGGAGCCACCTTCTACCAGGTCACACTCTCTGTCTGTCTATTATTATATTTATTTATTATTTACATTTATTTATTGCCCATCTGGCCGGCAAACCAGCCACCCTGGGCGATGTACACAAGATAAAAACAGGATAAAATACATTTAAAACAGTATAAAATTTTAAAATCTTAGCCCACCCCATAGTCCAGCCTGAACAGCCAAGTTTTTAGTGAGCAGCGGAAGCTCAGCAGAGAGGGGGCATGGTGGAGGTCACTCGGGAGAGAGTTCCACAGTACGGGGGCCGCCACAGAAAAGGCCCTCTTCCTAGTCCCCACCAGTCTAGCTGCTCTGGCTGAAGGGACAAGGAGAAGGCCGTCTGTGGCAGATCTTGTTGAGCGGCCTACTTGGTGTTGCTGGAGACGCTCCTTGAGATAGACTGGACCGGAGCCGTATAGGGTTTTAAAGGTCAAAACCAACACCTTGAATTCGGCTCGGCAAGCAACTGGTAGTCAGTGCAGCTCCTTGAGCACTGGCGTGATGTGATCCCGCTGGCGGCTGCCTTTAGCCAGGCGAGCCGCCGCGTTCTGTACCAGCTGAAGCTTCCGAACCGTCTTCCAGGGTAACCCCACGTAGAGCGCATTACAGTAGTCTAGGCGAGGGGAGACCAAGGCATGAACCACTGACGGGAGCAGGTGATTAGGAAGGTAGGGGCGCAGCTGCCGCATCAGATGGAGTTGATACAGCGCCGCCAGGCTCACAGCTGACACCTGAGCCTCCATGGACAGCTGGGAGTCTAGAATGACCCCCAAGCTGCGGGCCTGGTCCTTCAGGGGGGAGATGTACCCCATTCAGCACCGGGTCAACATCCCCTAACCTCCCCTTGCCCCCCACCAGAAGTACCTCGCTCTTGTCGGGGTTCAGCTTCAGCTTGTCTGCCCTCACTGGTAGTAGAAAGGTCTTTCTCCTCACCTGTGACTTCTTCTGACCGAGACCAGGGGGTGGACCTTCTGCATGCAAAGCATGTGCACTGCCACTAAACTATGGTCCCAAACGCATAATGTCATTGTAAAGCAGCCTTCCCCCACCTGGCCCCCTCCAGACTACAACTGCCAGCATCCCTCAGCCAGCAGGGCCAAAAACACCAGCATGTTTTACCTTAATGCTCTTAATTCAGCCTCTGTAGAGGCATTTCAGCCTTTTAGAAGGGGGGGGGGGGAACCTGCACAAAAGCTGGGAAAGCACCAAACGATCCTATGCTGGATGAGGGATGTAGTCTAGCACATCTGGCAGGCACCAGGTCCGAGAAGGCGGATGCAGAGCTGCCCACCACCTCAAGCTAATGTTTTGTCGTCTCTCCTTGGGGAAGGGGTAACGATGTATGGTCATGACAAACCAGGCTTGGGTCTTTCTCTTTCCAGGGCAAGTCATCTGTCCAATGAAAGCACTTTATCTCTCTTCTTTCGGTCGCTGTTGCCAAACTTCAACTTGCAGGTATGTTGAGTGCGAAAGGGCCGGCCTTGATCGGGCAAGGATTCCGGGCTGCCTGCACACAATGCCTGTTTTCCCCACTCCTCTGGGAAACACAGGATAGTTTTTTGAGCACTTCTGGATGCCCGTTCTCTCTTGTTGGGGCAGGGCAGATCCCACAAGTGCAGGATCTCTCTGGTTCGCATGGCCTCCAAGCTGGCGAAAGGCCTACTACCAGAACTGATCAGACCTGGGAAGGTCTTAAAGTGGAGCTTCCAGCCAATCGGCGGTTGGGTAGAGGGTGTGCTGGGCTCCCACACTGGCCTTGTGACCGTCGTTCTGTGGGTCCCAAGGACCGAGCTTCTAGTCCTGCCGCATCTGGCAGGCCCCACTGGCCGTGTTGACTTGTTCTCTCCCTCTTTGTCGCGTGCTGTCTTTCAGGGGGAAGTCAGAGCCGGTGGAGAGGAGGAGCCGGGCGCAGGACAGAATCTCAACCAGGGTGTGAACAGACTAATGGCGGCCATGCGGGACATGCTGGCGAACATCCAGTTCCAAGAGCCCCCCCGGGATGACAACCCTGAGGGGGATGGGGGAGAGTGGGACTGACCCCTTGCCCCCCAGAACAGCCCCCCGCGTGTTCTCCCCTGCCATAAAATAAACAGTCATGAGGTGTGTCTGTGCCTTTCTTTCATACACACACACACACACACACGCACGCACGCACGCGCGTGCATGCGCACACTAAAAGGGGGCATGCGTCCAGTTTTGGCAAAGCCACTTTAGAAGGCAGGATTTACGCCCTGCAAGAGCAGCCCCTTTGCGCTGGATGTTGCACAGAGTTGGTGTAATGCAGTGTTTCTCAACCTTGGGTCCCCAGATGTTTTTGGCCTACAACTCCCAGCATGCCCCAGCCAGCATAGCTGGCTGGGGCATGCTGGGAGTTGTAGGCCAAAAACATCTGGGGACCCAAGGTTGAGAAACACTGGTGTAATGAGATCCAGGGTTGCCCCCCCCCCCCCATCTAAGGCTGCCCTACCTGAGGAGGGGCGAGCACTGGGGAGGCGCCAGTGGCAAAGAGCTCACGCAGCAGTGGATACTTTTGCGGGTCCCTCGGGATTCTTCCACTCCTTCCCTGAAATGATCTATGAGGCAACTAGAGGGGACTTTGTGGGAGGGAGGCTGTCAGGATTCTTTGTCGGTGACTTGGGCCAAGCGTGGCAAGATGCAGGGGATCTGTGAGCACGTCTCCCAGCATGCTTTTTTCAAGTGGCTTGGGACAAATTTTGACCATGAACACGGTGCTGGGGACCACGGGCCTGATCAAAGCGCCACCCCAAAGCCGCAGTTGTCTCTTCTGGGGGAAAGGGGCAGGTGCTGGTGGTGTAGCTGCCCCTCCTTCCCCCAACAAGGCTATTAGCAGGTTGCTGGGGGGGGGGGATTTCAGTGGGGAAAGGGGTGAGCGCCCCCTTCCCTTGGACCTGATCCAGTTTTCCCCCACACCTGCCTTTAAACATTGCAGATGCCAGTGGATCTTGTGGATCCTTGATTTGATTCTGACCAATAGGGAAGAGTTACCGTAGTTATGAGGTGAGAATAGCAGGGAAAGTGACTGTGTCATGTTTGGGTTCTTGATTTTAAGGAAAACTAAAGCTGAGTGTAGCCAAACGTGTCCCTTGGACTTCAGGAAAGCTGATTTTAATCAACTCCAAGCAATGATAAGTAGGATTCCACGGCAGGAAAACCTAACAGGAAGAGGAGTTCAAGAGGGAAGGGAGTTCCTAAACATGAAGGTGCTAAAGGCACAATCGGAAACAATCCTGCTGAGGGGGAAAGTAATGGGCTTAAGTTACAGGAAGGCAGATTTCATTTGAACGTCAGGAAAAACTTCCTAATGGTCCGAGCAGTCAGACCAGGGAACCGGCTGCCTAGGAAGGTGGTGGGCGCTCCCTCACAGGAGGCATTCAAGCAGAGACGAACAGCCATCTGTCAGGGATGCTTTCGACTGGATTCCTGCACTGAGCAGAGAGGCAGACTTGATGGCCTACACCAGTGTTCTCCAACCCTGGGCCCCTGGCTGGGGCATGCTGGGAGTTGTAGGCCAAAAACATCTGGGGACCCAGGGTTGGAGAACACTGGCCTACACGGCCCCCTCTGACTCTAGGGTTCTATGCAATTCGTGCGAACGGCAGATCTGCTTTGAGTTGAACAAATGAAAAAAGTTTACACAAAATTTAATGAACATAAATCTGCTGCATTTGAACTCCGGTGCTGCTTCAGAGAGTACAGCCTGGTCTTACCCTGAAGGCAAATTGGCCAAGGACTGTGTTGGGGGCAGTAGATGCTTTCCTGGGGCAGAGCACGCGGGTTATCCTCCACCCCATGTTTGGTGGGTACAAAACCCGAGTTTTTGTTCCTTAAAGGGAGATCCTGTTTTCTTCATGAAAAGGGTCAAACAAGGGCATGACTACACAGAATTTTTCTTTAGGGCAGAAACATATTCATAGAAACCCCATTCTCCAAGGATAAATTTGAGCTGTTATCCTAGCTGTGACAACTTTACAGCATACCAGTTGAAAGCTGTTGAATAATTAGGCATGTTGCATATATGGAAGTTGTCAAGTTCATACACACTGCCTTAATTTCAACAAGACTGACAGAGCAATCCTGTGGTCCCTGTGAGAGCAGCCCAAGGGCCCTAGGATTTGGCAGGTTCCGGAGAAGGTAGGCATTGCTAGCACCTCAGGAAGGGGACTCTGGGATTGGGGCCCTCTCCCTCCCCCACCCCTTGCAGACCACCAGGGCAGCTGCTCTTCCAAACTTGCAGAGGGCAAGAAGGGGGCAGGATGAGAGGAGAGGCAGGCATGAAGCCACGGGATCCATTGCTGTTCCTGCCCACCACCAGTAAATCAGCTAGATTTCAGGCAGGGCTTTGGGTAGACAGAGGGCCCTGATCCCTCCCAAGTTTAATTCTAAAATCAAAATATTTGCATCACATTTTGGAAACTTGTTTGAGATCTTGAGTTCGTGTAGACCGTTCTGCTATCTCCTGGCTTGGGGCTGGAATGAAACTCACAAATGAAATAGCCACGTAAATATAGTGTTTGGTACTGACTTTGAGAAAAGACGAGCCTAATCTGGCAAGAAAATTTGTACGCTTGGGAGAAACTGAGTATGTGTCATAAGAGCTGCTTCAAAAGATGAAAGAAAGAATACAGACTTTTACGTTTCTTTGTTCATCCCCTGTGTTTTGTGCTACCTAGTCTGATGAAGAGTTCTGGAGAACCTGACAGCTTGCATATTTTGGTGGAATAACCCTAATAAAAGTATTGCCCAAATGTGGATTTTGGATATGTACTCCCAGGACAGACATTTTTTGAAGGTAGAGATGAGATGTGTAGGAGCCACTGCTGTGAAAATCCTTCTGCCTTGTTATAACATCTAATGACTGTCTCCCCAAGAAGACATTCCACAGAGAATGGGGAAAGGAAGGATCAGAGGCAGTGTGCCTATGTACAGCAGTTGCTGGGGAACATGAGCGGGAAGGTGCTGTGGCACTCATGTCCTGCTTGTGGGCTTCCTGTGGGCAGCTGGTTGGCCACTGTGTGAACAGAATGCTAGGACTAGATGGAGCCTTGGTCTGATCCAGCATGACTTCTTATGTTCTTATATTCTTCTGATCTTCAAGTAGGCGGGGGAGGGGGGAGGCGTGAGAGAGAGAGAGAGCAGAGACCATCATGAAGCAGAGTTAGAAGGAGCAAGGCCAAGATTTAAAGCTGACTTCTGGTGCAGCAGCTGCTGCAAAGCTAAACGTGTTCCTGCACCTGTGGATAAGCCCCAGCAGCCGAAATCCTATCGTGGACCATCTCCTGTATTCTTGCTCCCCCACCACACACACACACACACACACACAGCAACTGCCTCTTCAGAAGCGCTTCTTCCTGCATTTCTGACACTGTCCTGCAGCTCCAGATGGGGAAGCTGCCTGTGCAAATGGGAGCAGCCTACTGGCCCAGCTTCCTCGGCTGTTGGTGCTGGCTTTGAAGCCAGGATCCTGAGCCAGTGCTCGGGGCAAGCGCCTCCCGGGCTGAGCAAGCCAGGAGAGGAGGTGGCAGCAGCAGCACAGAAGGCAGGGCTGTTTGCTGCCTGCCTCTCTTGGCATGGAGGCAAAAGTGGTGCATCTGCTACTCTGTTCACACTTTGAAGTGCCCGCCCTGAGCTCTGCACTCAAAGGCCTCATTGATAAAGCTGAATATATTCTTGCCGCTTGCTGGCAAAAAGGCAGCAGCCAGAGAGATGTGCCGAGTCTCACGTGTGTTCTATTCACTCCCCTTCTCAGTCACCAGGCCCAGCTTTTGCTCTCATGTGAACAACGCCATTCAGATTTTTAGGGCTGCAATGATTGGCTGGGCAATCTGTTAAATCACTGATTTAAAACCTTCTGGTTGACTTTAAAAGCCCCCCCCTGGCTAATTAGGCAAAACATTCTAAAAATATATTCTTGAAACAGATATCTATCTATATTAGAAATTCATATACTGGCTTTCAGTGTCATCAGTTTGGAGTCCAGTTATTGGAAGGCCCGTCAGCATCCTTATGGAAAGGGGGTCAGTGCCTTGATTGGAGCATTGGAGGCCCTGCGTGGTGGCCAGCGGTGAAGAGAAGGGACAGAAAGGTGTGAGCAGCCGAGTGATCAAGGACCTGGAGCAGCTCCCCTGGGATGAAAGGTTACAGCATTTGGGGCTCATGAGCTTAGCAAAAAGGAGAGTAAGGGCAGTGCTGAGCGGGGGGGGGCGACTTGATAGAAGGGAACGCTTTTTCTCCACAGAATAAAACAGTGCTATGGTGCAGAGAAAGTGGCTCTCTCCTAATGCTGGAACCCAACAGGGTCATCCCATGAAGCTGAATGGGAGGAGATTCAGGACAGATAAAAGGAAGTCCTTCTTCACCCAGCACCGCATTTAATGACGAATTCGCTGCCACGAGATGTGGTGGCGGCCACCAACTTGGATGGCTTTAACGGGGGGGTTATCCAACTCCATGGAGAATAAGACTATCGATAGCTACTATGCATGATGACTATATATTGCCTCCAGGATCCGAGGCAGCGTGCCTCCTGATATTAGTTGCTGGGGAACACAAGCAGGAGGGTGTTCTCGTACTCATGTCTGGCTTGTGTGCTTCCCATAAGCATCTGATTGGCCGCTGTGGGAATCATGGAAAAGTAGAGTTGGAAGGGGCCTATAAGGGAAGAGGATGCCAGATGAGTGAGGCCTTCAGTCTGGTCCAGCAGGGCTTTTCTTATGTTCTTATCTGCCAGATTGGCAGGCACTAGGAGCAGGGCCTCTCAGTAGTGGCCCCTGCTCTGTGGAATTCCTTCCCAAGGGATGTATTGTCTGCCCCTCCAGTCTTGCTGTTCAAAAAGGCTTCAAATATCTCCCCGTTCCAAGTGGCTTCTAACAGATGAGTTTTTATTGGACTTCTATGCTGCTGTTTTGTTGCTGTGGTTTTAGCAACATTGTTTTGTACTGGCTGAGTTGTTTCTCTGTATTTTTTTTTTTAAAATGTTAACCTTTTTTAATGTTATATTTTTGTAACATTATGTTTCTACTGCTGTTCACTGCCTTGGGCAGATTGTGTTATAGTGATCCTCCCCATGTAAGAGCAGGTCAAGGCCCTGGTACGAATGTGGGTTCCACGAGACACGTGAACACCGGAAGCTGCCTTATCAGAGTCAGGCCCTCCGTCCATCTTGCCCAGCATTGTGTGTCAACACTGACTGGCAGCCGTGGCTTTCCAGGGTTTCAGGCAGGATTCTTTCCCAGCCCTACTTGGAGATGCTGATGGGGATCGGATCGAACCTGGGACCTTTATTAGGCAAAGCAGGTGCTCTGCCCCTGAGCTAGGGTCCCTCCCCAAGAGAAGCCAACAGTGGGACGGAGGGGCCACAGAAATGGCAGAATGGCTCTCCCTGGCAGCTGCCTGCAGCCTCTTCATTTTTGGCAAAAGTTGCAGTCAGCATCCTTGCAACAGGCTTTACATTTTGTTAGCCTTGGAGTGAGAGACTGCATTGCTGACTGGGGCCGGGGCTGCTTTGGTGGCGTGTCACTGCTCTGCTACTTCAGGGGCAGGCAAAGCGCACGCCTCATTTGTGGAGGGCGCACAGCAGTCAGTGCCCGTGCAGCTTCCAAAATGCCACAGCTCCACATCAAGCATGCAGGAGCTGCCTCTCTCCATTTCCTTCCCCACCCCTGGCCCTTGGAGCTGGTTACGCTCAGGAATAGCCCCCAGGCAGACTCAGCAGAGGCAGGCGAGGAAGGACTGTACAAGATTTGATGTAGCCCCGCGGTCATTGCTGTACTGAGAGCACGCAATTCCTGCCTGTTTTCACCACCACAGAACTCGTGGATCCAGCTCAACCCATGCAAGCCTAAGGCCCTGCCTAACCTGCAGCTGTCGCACGCCCCCCCCCCTTGTGCTGGTTGAGTCACGCACACTCAACATGAGGCTTGTTGTTGAGATCCTAACTGCAGACACAGGGCAGAAAACAGGACACAAGGCGTCCTTCTTTTCTTCTGCTCCTCTGCCTTACACTGGTCCAGAGTGTTTCAGTTTATGCTTCAGGTAGATCTGGACCATTGCAAGTTTATATTTTCAAGGAGTGGGGGGGGGGGGGCTGCCCATTGCTTCTTTGTACGTTTGGTGCCAAGGGCAGCTTCCCTTCTCACGGGGACTGCTGGGCAGAGGGAAAGGGCTAAACTCCCCTCCCGGATTAAACTGGGGTGTGTGCGGTTTTTTTGTAAGCAAAAGCAAGACATGTGAAATGCTTTCGTGAAGTTAATGGATCTTCTCGTTTGCCCCCACGGCAAACTGCTTCCTGGATTACCATCCTAAGAACATCAGTGATGTTGAAGAGTCCTAGGTCTCGAGTCAGGAGTCAAGTCACGAGTCTTTGGACCCGAGTCTCGAGTCCAAGTCCAAGTCCTTGGTCCAAAATGGTGACTCACGAGTCCCAAGTCCTGAGTCACTCCCAAAACTGACTCCACGAGTCCCTATTAAAATCAATGGGGTTTTCCCCGAACAAAATAAGGCTACTTCAAATGTGTGCCTTAAATAAATTCTAGGCACAAGTGTGCCTTTTTATTTCAAAACTCTGCAACTGATTTTGGCAAGAACAGACCAGGCAGACAAACCCAAAATAACCAGGCAGGCAGAGGAGGCAGGGAACCCCAAAGCAGGCAGGCAGAGGCCTTTGTCTTGGACAATTCAAACTGTGGAACTGGTTAAGAAGAGACCAGGCAGGCAGAGGAGGCAGGGAACCCCAAACAGGCAGGCAGAGGCAGCCAAACCCAAAATGTCTGACCCTAACCCTAACGCCCAACAACAACACATCAATCAAAATAAATCTCAACACATCGTTGGGGCTGCGCTCCTGGTAGCCGTCCATAGTGGCCGAGCAGCGGCGCGCCTCGCTTCCATGCGCTCTTCACCGGTGCTTGTGCTCCTCTCCACTCCTTCTGGCACAGCCCAGGGATGTTGATGAGTCCTTGGTCTCGAGTCCCGAGTCAAGTCTCGAGTC
This sequence comes from Shinisaurus crocodilurus, assembly GCA_021292165.1. Taxonomy (NCBI): domain Eukaryota; kingdom Metazoa; phylum Chordata; class Lepidosauria; order Squamata; family Shinisauridae; genus Shinisaurus; species Shinisaurus crocodilurus. The sequence continues at coordinate 34,354,543 of CM037887.1, forward strand.
CCATTAAAAATACTGGGACTCGAGTCAGACTCGAGTCAGAGGGGGGACTCAGTCCAACTCACGAGTCGAGTCCTTGAGTCTGAGTCCCCATCCCTGAAGAACATGGTCACATACACCACATTACTAGTGGTGGCATATTTTTCTCTTGTCTCCCCAGGAAGAGTTCTGTGATACTGGAAAGCTTGCTTGCTGCTTTGAAAAGTTCTATTGCCCTAATAAAGACGATGTGCTGCTGCTGCTGCTGCCTGGATTTCCCTCCCTGCTGTTTGCCCCCCCCCTGCCCCCAAGTCCTGGGCCAACACAGCTGCCTTCACTGCGTTGTCATCTTCATACTGTTCCTGCAGCTGGCATGCTGCTTCACCCGTCCGATAAGCGGACCTTGAGCTGACCTTCTGTGCCTTCTGTGATCTCTAGATTATCCCTCTCGGAGGGGCTGAGGGCTGCGGCTTTGTGCTTGGAAGGGCAACGGCATGGGAGCTCTCAATGCAGTTTCGTGCCTTTGGAAACTGTTCCGAAACTTCAGCTGGTCCAAAACGCTGCGGCCAGACTGCTGACCAGGGCCAGTTACAGGGAGCACGCGACTCCCTTGTTGCAGCAGCTTCACTGGCTACCGGTCTGTTTCCGGGCACAATTCGAAGTGCTGGTTATGACCTATATAGAGCCCTGTACGGCTTGGGACCAGGCTACCTGAAAGACTGCCTTCTCCCACACCAGCCTACCCGGTTCGTAAGATCTTCTGGAGAGGCCGCCACCTCCAGAGGTGCGTTTGGTAGCAACCTGGGAGAGGGCCTTCTTGGTGGCCGCTTCCAGGCTGTGGAACCTCCTCCTCCCCAGGGCAGGCTCGGTCTGCTCCCTCTCTGCTGTCCTTCTGCCGGCAGGCAAGGTCCGCTTTCTTCAAGAAGGCTTTTTGCCTGTAAGTGAGTCTCTAGGTTGGGTGCTGTTTTTGTTCTGTAACGGTTATGTTTTGATTGTATTTTAATGAGTTTTATTGTTTTAATCTATTTTAAATTGTTTTTGTAAGCCACCTTGAGTGTCACTTTTGGGTAGAAAAGTGGGGTACGAATGAATGAATGAATGAATGAATGAATGAATGAAATGGCCTCCACCAAAAATTGCTGAATCCCACAGGTCTGAGAATGTTTCTCCGGTAGAAAGAAAGAGGAGGCGACCAGGTCTGGTACTCTAAGATATGCTGGACAAAGTGTGAGCCACAGCGGGAGGAATCCCACCAAAGGAAACGGAGGGAGTTGGTCAAAACAGGGTTGAAGCCATCTTTGGGTCAACTCGGCACAGCTGAGGAAACTTCTCTCCATCACCCGCGGTCCACATGCCACCGCTTCACGTTGAAGGCCGCACCGTGACAGTGAGTCATTCTTCCATGCCGGCGCTCGCTCCTTTCTCTCTGGTGCTTGGCATGAGAGGGCATCACACCACCAGGATATCAATGGAGAGGAAAACTCATCCAGGCTTTAAGGGCTGTTTCATAACTTCTCCCTGTCATTCCAAGCGCTTGCTGCCTGGGTTGCTATCATGTGGATCGTCCTCCGCCCTCTGCTGAAGGAGGAGCTGGGCATATTACTTTAAAACTAGGGGAGAGAAAGGGTTCTTTCTTTCTTTGCCGTAAACTCCTGCTAATCAATTACTTTGGGGCAGACACAAATAAAGCAACTATATCATCTGAAGTGTAGCCAAGTGGGAAAGAGAAACATTTAGAAGAAAGAGAGAGGCACCAACGGGTTCTTCTCTTCTGGCTGCAGGACTGAAACCCAAAGGAAGGAAGAAGGGGAACCGGAGAATCCAAGAACAGCAGAAAAAACCCAAGGAAGATTTTTGGTCAAGGAAGTCCCGTCAGAAGCAAGGTGTTGGCTGTGCTGAATCCACAGTTGTCCCCAAACCCTCCGCTGGAGAGTGTCTGGTCTCACAATTTCATTCCCAGACTTCCAGATCTCTTCCGCGGCCACAGAAGTATCTTGGAGGCTCCACACCCTACTGGTGAGTTTCTGGGACAGGCTAACTGTGCTTTGCCTTCAGCCGTAACTATCTGGGGAGAACGCTTTTCCAGACTCTGTTGTTCTTTGTTTTTCAGTAGCAGCCCCATCAGGTGTTCAAGATGCCTGTGCCGTCACCCCTGAGGATACTGTCCGACTCCCCCAATGCCACTGCTGGACTCCCCGTTGCCAACAGGACCAATGAGACCTTCTGTGTCAGTGACCAACAGGTGGTGATCCCCAACGAGCTCTTCCTGACCCTGGGCGCCATGAGCTTCGTGGAGAACCTGCTGGTGGTGGCCGCCATTGTCAAGAACCGGAACCTGCATTCGCCAATGTACTATTTCATCTGCTGCCTGGCCGTTTCAGATATGCTGGTGAGTGTCAGCAATGTCGTGGAGACCGTCTTTATGCTTCTCATAGAACATGGCGTGCTGGACATAGAGCCCACCACCATGCGACGTGTGGATGATGTCATGGACATGTTGATCTGCAGCTCCCTGATGTCCTCGCTCTCCTTCCTGGGCGTCATCGCCGTCGACCGCTACATCACCATCTTCTACGCCTTGCGCTACCACAGCATCATGACCTTCCAGCGGGCAGTCGTGGTCATCATGGCCGTCTGGGTAGCCAGCAGCATCTCCAGCACCATCTTCATCGCCTACGACAGCACCGCCGTCATCCTGTGCCTGGTGATCTTCTTCCTCTCCATGCTCACCCTCATCATGGGGCTGTACATCCACATGTTCACCCTGGCTCACCAGCACGCCCGGAGGATCTCCAGTATGCAGAGGAAACAGGCGGCCCCCCATTTCACCAGCATGAAGGGGGCCATCACTCTCACCATCTTGCTAGGGGTCTTCTTCATCTGCTGGGGGCCGTTCTTCCTCCACCTGATACTCATCATCCTCTGCCCTGACCAGCCCGCCTGTAAATGTTACTTCAAGTACTTCAGCCTCTACCTCATCCTGGTCATTTGCAACTCTGTGGTGGACCCCGTCATCTACGCCTTCCGGAGCCAGGAGCTCAGGAAAACCTTGAAAGAAGTGGTGTTGTGTTTTTGGTAAAGGTAAAGGAGGAGGGAAGGGGAGTCTGGGTGCCTGAGGGGGCACGTTGTCACTGGGGCTGGGGCTCCCACCCACCCTCCACAGGGGGGGGGGGCGGAACGGCCATCTTACATCCTGGAGCACAGCGCCTCCTGGGTGCTGCACTAGGAAGCGCAGGCAGATGGAGCCACTCAGAGGAGGCGGCACCAGGCAGTCGCCCAACCAACCCACAGCTGGAAGTGGGGAACGATGCAGGTGGACGCTGTTCTTTTGTTTTCTGGCTGCCTGTGGACTGGTCCAGCATCCTATTTCCCACAGTAGCCAACCAGGTGCCTATGAGAAACCCACAAGCAGGACTGGAAGGCAAGGGACCACTCCTGCTGTTGCTGCCCAGCAACTAGCGCTCTGTGGCATACTCCCTCCCTTTGCACGCGGAGGGTCCACCATGGGCTAGCAGCCACTGATAGACCTCCCCTTCCCCATGAATCGATCTAATCATCTTTTAAAGGCACTGGTGTAGTGCAGGGGGACATGCAGGGAGCATGGCTCCGGGAGCTTCTTCGGAGCAGGAGCAGTGACATCATCCAGGGTAACTAATGGATCCTGCTTGCTCGGGTAAACAAATTATGTGATGACGAGGCTTTCAAGTTTTGTTATCATTTTGTGACAGATTACCATACGGGAAGCCAGAGAATGAGGAAAATAAACCAGCAGAGGCTGGATACTTCTTTCCTTTCATTTGATGGGGGTTCCTACTTCATGCTAGCAGCTTAAATGGTAACAGTCCTTTGCGAGGTGCTTTGCATTTCTAATTAATAGCTGAAGATTGCACCTCAGCTGGCTGAAGAACTTTTGTTAAACCTCAGTGGGTTTTACAAGTTGAACTTGTGCCGTCAGAATTAAGAACCACTGAGCTCAATGGACCTGACTCCCAGCAGGTAAATATGCATGGGGTTGCCGTCCTGCTGATCCTAATAAATTGAGCAATAGTCTGCTGTTTTTGGGTGTGTGGATATGCACTGTCATGATGTACTCCTGCATTTCAATATTTACAACTATGTCACTGTTTAAAGGTGTCTAAGTTGCACATAATTGTGTACAAGGCAGGAGGAACACAAAAAGGACACAAAGGGAGATGCAGATGGCTTGTTGCTGGAAACATGGAGGGTTAGCCACAAAAGCTAGGAATAAAACTCAGGAATCTGGTATCTGGGCTTTCTTGCCTCAATCAACAGAGCTTTACACCTCATTTTTGGATGGATTTGTGTTTGTTGAACTAGATTTGTGTCTACTATATTCAACTCTACATGCTCTGATTATACTCCCTTTATCGAGAGAGAGAAGTTTTCCAAGGGCATTTAAATTCCTACCTGGACGCAGCTTGACGCATTCACTAGACCAGTCTTACAAAAGCCAGCACACCGGAGACTCTAGCTCAGCATGTAAAATGATGGCTGAGTGAATCAAACTTCCAGTTCCCCCTTGTTAATTGGAAGTTTTGTGGACAGTGCCATGAATGTGTTTACTGAAGAGGCCTAACCATGGGGCAAGCGGAAAATTGGGCTCAGGCACATGATTTACGTCTGCCTCAGCCCATTCTATAATATGGTGAGGATGCTGGTGCGGTCCATCTCTCTGCCTGTGTATGTATGTATCCATTCAGTCAGAGTGTGTATTTCTGTATAATGAACCTGAGTTCTGTAGAGCATGTATCAAATTACAATTCTGTAGAGGGAGCAAAGCCAGTGTTTGGGAGCAGGGGGGAATGGATCTCACTCCTCTACACACACACACACACACAATGTTGGGGAGAAGCGCACACAACTTTTATCCCACCCTCTTTTATCTGAAACTTATTTTTGGTAGGTTATCATAGAATCATAGAAAAGTAGAGTTGGAAGGGGCCTACAAGGCCATCGAGTCCAACCCCCTGCTCAATGCAGGAATCCAGGTCAAAGCATCTCTGACAGATGTCTGTCCAGCTGCACCTTGAATGCCTGGCTGGGGCATGCTGGGAGTTGTAGGCCAAAAACATCTGGGGACCCAAGGTTGGAGAACACTGCCATAGATTTACAGCCAACAAACTGTGTGTGGGAGATGAAGGTGGGAGGCGGCTGCAATTATTTTTAATTAGTGGGCGTACCACCTGACTAGGGGTTTCGCTTTGTTTTGTTTGAGTCCTGCCACCGTGAGTCCTTCCCAAGGAGAGGTGATTGAGCCCCACTGCAAGCCACTCAGCAGTCTGACCCAGCCCCCCAATGCCCAGCCCCACGTCCCTCCCTTCTCTCCTTTGTGGACCCCAGCTGAAGCGCTAGAACAGAAAACACAACTGTGGAGAAAGCCTGAGCACACACGGTTGAACCCTGACATAGTTTTCCCCCTTTCCCTGACACCCCTCTTCCCCCCACCTTTCTGCATAATCTCCACCCAGGGGACAGGAGACACAGTTCTGGGCAGACCGGTTGTACCTGGTCACATCTGCATAGCTACCATGTTTCCCCAAATGTTTCCCCGAAAATAAGACCTACCCCGAAAATAAGACCTAGTACTATTTTTGGAAATTGCTAAAGTATAAGACCTACCCCGAAAATAAGACCTAGTGTCTTATGACGATGTTCCAGAAGAAGATGACATGACTGTATTTGAATAAATGTATGGTATATCTTTGTACATGAATAAATGTGGACTGCTGTACATGAATAACTGTGGATTGTTGTTCATTAAAAAAAATAACACCTACCCCGAAAATAAGACCTAGTGTGTGTTTTTTGAGCCAAAAAATATATAAGACAGTGTCTTCTTTTCGGGGAAACACGGTACATCTGCATACCTTCAATAGGGCACATTTACATCTACCCTCCAGGAAGGGCATAAACATTCCAAAGGTGGGGAATAGTCTCAAAGAGCTGCAAAGTACCCCAAAGTATCCAGGAGATGCCAGCATCCAAGAGGCGCCACCACCCTGGAGGGCAGAACCAGCCCACCTGGTCATCAAGGGTGGGGAGGGGGGCGAGGGAGGGTAGAAAAAGACCAGTCCTTGAGAACAAAGGTTGTTGGACACAGGGTGCAGGCTGCACGGACCAGGTCTCTGACTCCGGTCAGAACCACGCAACTTCCAATCCCGGGAAGGGCACCCAGAGACCAGTTACATAGACCGCTACGCTAACTCCGTAAGTTCAATTCTCTGATGCATAGTTATTCCTGTATTACGCTAAACCATTCCTCCGATGTGTATTGAAGCTTTCTGCTTCGCTGATTGTTATGAACTCTGTATGTTTACTGTGAAATTCCTGGTAGTCTATTAGTTCCGCTCCATTAAAGGTGCTATAAACATAATATTTCCGACTCAAGACGATTCCTTGTCAATGGGAGGTCACGGCTGGAATTAAACTGCCTAAGAGCCACGTACAGGGCAAAATCTCAGTGCCGGTTAACCCGTTAGGTGCTGAACTCACGCAACGGACCAGCTTTGGGTCGCCACAACAACACTATCACAAGGAGGCCCAGGAGAAGCCCCTGAGCATGTGGCTATGAGGTGCACTTTGCAAAGGCACACAATGTCCATGCACAAATGTGTTGTTCATATACGCTTGCACGGATTGCCAGCCCAGGACATTTCTTCTACCTCTGGCCAATGGCCCTTACAGTGCAATCCTAGGCATGTCTACTCAGAAGTAAGCTCCATCGTGTTCAATGGGATTTTCTCCCAGGTAAGTGAGCATCGGATTGCCTCCCTCTATTCTCAAGTGCCTGAGCAGACACAGACTTTAGTCTTTGGATGCTTCCAGACAGAGGGCACAGAGTGCTATCATTCAGGAAGCCTTGGGCAGCTCTGCCGTCTTTTTCTCCTTAACAGATTTTCCACAGTAAGAAAAAAAAATGGAAGAAGCAGAGGGAAAACACAGGGGGGTTACAAATGAAAGACAATGGTGCTCGGACCCCGCAGCACAACATTCCATGCATGAGGCTGGGTGATTGCACGATAAAAGCCTCGTCTGGACATACCCTTCCTCACTCACTGCGTGGCACCTTAAATGTTCTGAAATGTTGACGACCTGCACTGGCAGGAGTTGACAACAGCTTTTGCCGCCTTGGCCTTGCTGAGTGAGCAACCTCAGCTGGTTCTTTGGACCCACCCAGAGAAGAGCTGTAGCTCAGTGGGGGAGCCCCCACTTTGCATGCAGAGGGTCCCCGGTTCGATCCCCAGCATCTCCAGGTAGGGCAGGGCTGGGAAAGAATCCTGTCTCCAACCTTGGACAGCCATGGCTACCAGTCAGTGTTGAGAATCCTGGGCTGGATGGAGCAGTGGTTTGAGCCATTCCTCACTTGCCCCATCCGTCGCTCCACATTCAGATGGTCAGGCGAGTGAACTGGCTACAGCTGTGCTTTGCTGCCAAGAAGGGCCAGTTTCTGGGCACAGCCATTCCCTGGGGCAGTGACTGCATGATCCACCATTCTGGGAATTCAGCTGCTTCTTGGGATGAGCTCAGGGTATTCCCCCCCCTTTCCTAACTAGGAACTTGTCTGCATTTTTCTGGTCCTGCTGTCTCTCCAGATGCGGGAGGGGCTGCTGAGGTGAGGTCTCAGCAGAGAGAGTGGCCTGGTCGCAGGCAGGTCCAGGGATGGAGAAGAGCTCAGAGGTCAGCCGGCTTTATTCTAACCTGCAGCTACGGACATTTTGTGCTTGGGGGGGTGGGGAGTGCAGTGGGAACTAAGTTTTGTGTGCAGTTGGACATGGGGGTGGTGGTTTAAAAAGGAGCTAGGTTGCTCCTTGAAAAGAAATAAATGTGGAAAAATAATCAATAATATTGATTTTCAATAATCTTTATTGAAAATAAAGATTAATACTGTTTCCTTTCAATCTTCATAACCACGTGCTGACAGGGTGATTTTCTTATGTGTATTAAAGCCTTGCCCTGTTCTCCCGTCCTTTACATATCACCCCCATTTTTCTTCCTTGCTTTCTTTTTTCTCTTTCATTTCCCCTCCTCTTTCTTTCTTTTTCTGCTAGCCTTCCTTCCTTCCTTCCTTCTCCCCTTTCCCTTCTTCCTTTCTGATTGAAAGGGATAGAGATGTTTGTAGTTTGGAGGGGCTCTGTGAGCTGCTTCTTGTATAGTAGGACGGGGTGGGGGAGGCTTAAGAGTAAACTCTAGAGGCCGGCATCCCAAGGGAGAAGCAACTTTGCCGTGGTGCAGCAAACAGGGTTCAGTTTGAGCCAGGATCAAGCTCTGTGACTCGTTTTCACTTCCAGGCAGAGCTGGCCCAAAATATTTTGCTACCTGACGTGAAGAAAAAGATGGCGCCACCATCCATTCCATGTATGAAAGCCGACTGGAACGGCAGATGAATCTGTCTTCTCGGTGGTAGCCCCCCAGTTATGGAATCAGCTCCCCACTGAGACCCGCCTGGCGCCAACCTTACTATCTTTTCGGCGCCAGGTTAAGACTTCCCTCTATGCCAAGGCATTTAGTTAGGAGCTTGGAATAGCACGGAGGGGATTGTCACCTGTAGGCTCAGTTTTATTGGCTTTTGTATTGTTATTTTAAACTGTGTTTTTAAATTTGGTTTTTAATTTTTTTAACTGTTTTGTATGTTTTAATGTTTTTATGTATAGAGTGTTGTGAACCGCCCAGAGAGCTTCGGCTATGGGGCGGTATATAAATGAAATAAATGAAATGAAATGAACACGGATGACAGGACACGGCACCTGAAGGCAGCTAACTTAGGGGTCGCAGGCCTGGCTGATCCACAGCGCTGATCCACAGCACCCTGCTGCCGCCTCCCAAGATCTGCCAACTGAAGCGACTGCCTCACTCTTCCTGATGGTCTGGATGGCCCTGCTGCCACGGCACACCGGAAATCCTAATACAGATGTTGAGGGTATCTTTTTGAGCACGTACAGAATACCACCGAGTCATCACAAGCAGCAGACAAGCCTCTGTGATTCAAGGGCTGCTGGGCTTGCAAGTGAGAAGATGCCCGTCCCAAACACGCTGCAGGCCCAACGTCTCTCATTTAGGAAATGATACGTTTGAGGCCGCCTAAACCTCTGCAAGGAGTCGTCTTGTCTTCCTGCCTTCAGCAACGACGGCAGGACCCTCTTGGTTGCGAAGGGCCACGCTGGTGAGGAAAGGGAAGATCTGTGCCCTGGCCCCATTCTGCCATTCAGCTGTTGCAGATAAAGCGGGGGCGGGCGGGGGAGGAAGGCGGGTTTTGTCCCTGAAGGGGGCCCACCCATTCCCGGGCAGGGGGGTCCCAGCTGCAGCCGGGCTGTTGCTCAGCGATCCGGGAGGGGCAGCAGCCTGGCCTTCCCCATTTCCTGCACGCCCACCCCGCCCAAGCCACGAGCCCGCCCGCCTCTCTCCCGTGCAAAGGGGCAGAGCTGGGAGCCTCCGCTGGGGACAGGCCTTTGTTTCCCCTCCAGGGGTGGCAACAGCTCAGACACAAAGAACGCGGGAGGGGTAAGCGACAGGAAACGGATCCGTGGGGGGCTCCTCCCCATCACCACCCCACCCAGTAAAAGCAGGGGAGGGGGAAGGAAAGAGAGCTTCCTGCCGGAGCCCCCTTTCTTGATGCTGTGGTGGGCTGAACAAAGGGCAGGTGCGGGGGGGCGGGCGGCCCAAGCGGCTCTCTCCTCCTCCTCCTCCTCCTCCTCCACAGCTGGGACCAGCAGCAGCTTTTGTTCCGCTCATGCCTCCCACCTTCTCCCAGCTTCCCTGAACACGCCCATCCCTGGCAGCCTGACTCCGCTCTCCACCAGGCTTGTTCCCAGCGCGATATCCCCCAGCAGCCACCTTCCTCCCACCCCAGCACAAGAAGCCCGCACAGCTGCCTGCCTGGGGGCTGAGCACTGCTGAGTCAGCAGCGGGCCTGTGCAGCTGGAGCTGGGCATGACTCAGCAGAACACGGATAAGCCCCGGGGGCGGTCTGGTGGGCCTTCCGTTAGAGCAGCCTTCCCCAGTCTGGAACCCTCCAGATGTGCTGGGAGTTGTGGCCCAGCACATCTGGAGGGCAGCAGGTTGGGGGGGGAGACAGAGTCAGAGCCAACAATGCCCATGGTGCTGTGCGTGCACAGTACTGGCCAAAGAGCTGGCAAAGTACTTGGATTGGTTCTGCCGGCTCTTATGTCAGTGTTCTCCCACCTTGGGTCCCCAGATGTTTTTGGCCTACGACTCCCAGCATGCCCCAGCCAGCGTAGCTGGCTGGGGCATGCTGGGAGTTGTAGGCCAAAAACATCTGGGGACCCAAGGTGGGAGAACACTGTCCTGTGTCTTGCCTTCCAGATGTTTTAGACAACATCATCACTGATCACTGGCCATGCTGGCTGGCTGGGGCTGCTGGGAGGTGTAGTCCCAAACATCTGGAGGGCCGCAAGTTGGGAGAAGGCTGAACTAGCTCATTCAGCCTCTAGGCTGCTTTTCGATCGAGCTCATAGGAAATATATAATAGAATTAAAAACACTTAAAGCCCCCACCCCAGAATACCACCCCAACATAAGTAAAACCACAAATAAATGTGGCATGGACTTGTATATAACTTATAAGAGTGCAAGGCCAAACTCTCTACAAGGCCTGATGTGTGCGTGTGCGTGCATGTGTGTGAGTTGGATAACCTGAGTTCAGCGGCATTATAGTGACCGCCCCACCTCCAGGCCAAGGCTATCGCAGAAGCCCCAGTCATGAGGGACAAGAGGTGTTGGCTGTAGTTTCCTGAGTAGGAGAGAAAAGGCACTCTACATATGCTCAGGGAGACTCTCTTCTGAGGCCTGGCCATCAAACACAGATCCCGTACTGAAACATGGATGAAATGTGAGTCTTGGCCGTCATTTCGTAACGCGCGGGAGCGTTGGACGGCAGCAAAAATGTCCCAGGAAGATCGATGCCACCACCATTTGCGGGTGGGGGGGGTTTCGACCAGAGCAGCTGCGAACACAGGCCTCCGCCACCCCACCCTGGGATGCGAAGAACCCCATAAGCAGCTTCAGGAACCGGGGTGGGACCTTGCCTCGGGGTATCAGCCGCGTCTCCTGCCTGCGCCATCCGCGCGGCTGTGACTAGGGAGGGAGGGTCCCCGGGAGCGCCCCTCTCCCCCGACGCCAGCGTCCCAGGACCGGCGGAGTGGAGGCGGCACGGGGCCCGGCCTTGGCCCGCCGCGTCCGGGCCGCTCGCATTGTGTAACCGCGGCTCTGGCCGCCGCCGCCGGCGAGGGATGCGCTGGTGGTGCTGATGCTGCAGGGATGTTGCAGTATTTTGCGGCGGCGGCGCCTGATTGGCCGAGCCGCCCGCGGTGACGTCAGCGCCCCGGCCCGGGTGCAGCAGCAGACGCCGATAAAACCCGCCGGCAGCGGCCCCGCCGCCTCCTCCAGCGCTCTGCTCCGCGCCCGCCGCCCACCTGCCCTTCTTCGCAGCCCGCAGCAGCCCCCCGCAGCCCCCGTCCGCAGCATGAGGGAGATCGTGCACATCCAGGCGGGCCAGTGCGGCAACCAGATCGGAGCCAAGGTAAAGGCTGCTGCTGCTGCTGCTGGTCCCGCGGGTACTGGGCGCTGCCCCCCCCCCCTGCACTCCGGAGACGCAGCGGCTGGGCTGAACTTGGGCGCTTCTGGCTGATCATCCTTGGCACCTTCCTCATCGAGGGAGAGGCGTTGCCCCGACGGGGCGCACGGGCTTTCCTGGAGCTGCCCTTGACCTAGATCCGGGCGAGGCAGCCCGTGAGCTCGGCTGCCAAGGCTGCGGGGCCGGGTCTCTTGCTGGGCATGGGGGGGGGGGGGGGACTCGTCTTCTCCGGGGAAGCTGTGGGTGTGGAGCTGCCCTAGGGGCGCTGCGGGGCAGAGTCTCCTGGAAGGGAAGGCAGCGCCCGGCTCCCCGGGAAGGGAAGGACGCTGGTGCCACGCCCTCCTCCTGCCCAAGTGGCGTGGCCTTCCTCGCCCGCCTAGCCGGTGGGTGGCACCGGCCAGGGGCGGCTGGCGGGCCCTGGCGCCCGCTTGTGCGTCCCTGCAGGGCTGAGTCAGTGGAAACTCTCCTGGCCGTCCGTCCTTTTGTTGTCCTCTTCTTCTGGATGCTTCCTGTCGGAGACAAAGGGGAGGAGTGGTCTCTCCCGCTTTCTTCCAGCCTCCCCACCCACCCAGGCAAGGGTGCTGCTGCCACACCCAAGGAGCAGAGTGACCTCCCGAGCCTCCCGAACAAAGCCACCGCGCCCCTCTCCCGCGCCCTTGCCTCTCGCAGCGGTGACCTTGGCTGGGTCATAAGGCAACTCATGCCCTCGGCGACCCCGTTGGCTTTTTTTCTCTCCTGGCTATGGACGGAATTATTTGCTTATGGGCGACACTTGTATCCCACCTTTCCTACAAGGAGGGTGGTGTGTGCTTCTCCCCCCAGCCTGCTATGGGGCAAAATCCCAGCATTGGTTCTGTGTGTGTGTGGGGGGGGGGGGTGGGTTTGCAGCCAATAATATCTTTGTCTTGCCTCCCCACCCCAGTGAGCTCGGAGGTTTAGATGTTTTTAGTGCCTTTTTCTTCCTGCGCAAAGAGGTCCTGTAAGTGACAGATTAAGCTTTGAAAGCCCCATTGCTGCCTGGGATGACTCACTCCACCACCTCTGGACAAAGCATCTTCTTTCTCCCCCCCCCCGCCCCCCCCCCCCCGCTTCCAGCAGTCTCGGCTGATGCAGGGCAGGGCACAATAGCACCAAGCTGTCAAGCACCCCAAATAAAGAGTTGTAGGGATTTTGAGGGTCAAACGGGGCACACTCTGGTGCCTTGCTGGGGCAGTCTTTCTGATCCTTTGTGGGTGGAAATATCCGAACTCGGCTGGCGCAAGTGTGTCTTATAGGGAAGCAGGGAGTTCCCCCTCCGCAGGCAGCGAGCAGCTGACCACCCCGTGCAGTCCCACAAAAGGCAGCCTCCCTCCAGATGTGCCAGGTTACGGCCAATGGCAATGTTGTAATCCAACACATCTGGATGGAGGGGGCCAGGTCCAGGAAGGCTGACAAAAGGCACAGCGAGCCCATGTCTGTTTTTGTTTGTTTGTCTAGTCCAGAGCGGGGGGGGGGGGGAATATATCTCAGGAACCTGAAGCGGAAGAGGTTTTTTTTTTTTTAGACGAACACGAGAGAGCCTGGCTGCTATTCCTCCAGCAGGCACCTGCTGCCCTGACTTCGCACCACAAAGACAGCCAATAACCCACTGAGTGCCCCCCTCCCGGTGGCCACCACTTTCTCTCTCCCCCCCCCCCGCCGCTCCTCTCCCCCGCCCCTCCACAGCCCGACATCTGTGCCTGCTCTGAATGAAAAGCAGGCCGAGATGCTGCAGCGTGATTGTGCCACTTAATGCTCTATCCCCGTGGGGTGGGGTAGAGCAGCGCAGCAGGATGAAATCAAATCGGCCCTCTGGAGCTCTTCTGCAGCTGAGCCTGGCTGGGAGCTCTCTCTCTCTCTCTCTCTCCCCCCCCCCACCGCCCTTGCCTTAGGAGAAAGGGATAGTCTGGTCATTATGCTGGGCTGCCGGGCGGTGGGTGAGGGGCATGGAAAACACCTGCCACTCATCCGTGGCCAGGAGGCTATTTAAGAAGCTGAATAATACGGGTTAAAAGGCAGCCGGTTTCTTCCCCCCCCCCCCCCCGCCTTCCCCTACTAGGTTTGTGGCAAGGATCCTGGCAGTTTCACATCACAATATGTCAGCCTTCCCCAAGCGGAAGAGCTGTTGGACAACAGCTCCCATCTTCCCCAGCTGGGTTGGGGAAGGCTTCACTAGATCTAAGGGACACGGGTCACACCTTTGCAGCAAGAAACCCCAGGAGCCCAAGAACGTTTTTGAGGTGTCCCCAGAATGGAGCGGCCAGTGGGGTTTCTTTCTTTCAAATATGACTCTGGCCATTTCCTACGATCCACTATCAAATGTGCAGGAGGATTTTGTGTGATGCCGAAAGGAAGCAGGATCGATTTCACCTTGGAAAGCTGATCAGTTCCAGTTCTCAGCCTCGCTGGAACTGCAGACCAAAATGCAAGGAATTGGGGTTACAAAGCTTTTTAAATCCCCTGGGGTTCGCTGCCTTGCTGCTCCCGAGTAAAGAGGCACTGGACTCTTTGGTAGCCGGTCATGACTCATGAGTCATGGTAGTGGCGCTGGGGGCTATCTTTCTACGTGGGCTGGCTTCCTGCATGGGCTACCTAAGCAGACTCATGCATATGCTAATTCTCATGAATAATTCATTGCAAACTCGCAGAGGTCCTGGAATTGACAGGTTCTATCAATGCAGGATAGAGACCGGCCTTTGTGTGGGCGCCTGCCTAAGCATAGCGGAGAGATTTAAGAGTTGTCCTTGTTTTCATTAAAAGGGACAATTTTAAGCCACTTGGCTGGTCTCTTGCATCGTCCTGGCCACTGTATGCCCAGGGAACCCTGCTGCCAAATCCGGTGCGTTGCTTTGAAAAGCCTTCATTGAGGCGATAGTGCAAGGCAGCAAAGTCCTGCGCTTTATAGATTCATAGATCATCCCTGTCTTAGGACTGACAGTTCTTTAATCATGCATTTGTGGCTCCTACCATGGAGTAGCCTTGGGGCCACCTCTGTATAGCTCATATATTGGGTCGCACCATTTCCCATTCTGCTTTTATTTATTATTATATTTATCAATCGCCCATCTGGCCGGTCACTCATTTTAGAAATGAGTTGTTGGGGGGGGGGGTCAGCCCTGGACCATGTGGACACTGTCATGTTTACAGTCTTCCTGACCTTGCCATCAGTTTCAATTTGTCCTCTTAGTAGCGGGAGCTCTCTGGTAATTAAAGCTCTGGAGATTGTGAGCATTGAGGTCACTGCTCTCTTCCCCACCCCCCAGACTGACTTAACAAGGACTGAACAATCTCTGTATCGCTGGGTCCAGACAAGCTTTTGCTCCCATCCTCCTAACTGCCTTGTTAAAAATGCACATCCTTCAGTCAAGGAAAACCTCTATCAAAAGAAGCCCGCCCCCGGTGCCCAGCATCGGTAGGAATGCAGCATATCCCTTGTTTACAGGAAACCCTTGTTCCAAGGTAAAATGCTAGAAACTGGATCACTAATTGTTGTTCTCCCCAGAGTTCTCTACGGTATACACCTCTGAGGTATATACTCTTGCTGCAGTCTGCGTAATAATGTTGGTCATTACAAGTTTGCACCAATAACCAGCAGTGGGAAGTCATGTGCTTTATTTGCCTGTGAGATGACGCTGCGCAAATATCGTGGCTTTCCTGCACCGTATTTCAAAGGCAAGCGGCTGGGGTGCCTGCCTTTCAAGATGTGTACATTAGCTTGAGCAACCCTTGGCCACCCGTGCCTTCAGGGGTAAAACACTGTGGTGAGTTTTGATGTGGGTAATGCCCAGTCTGAATGTTCTCCCTTCCAGCAGCCTTAAATAATAACGGACGCCAAGCCAAATCGCTGCTGAACCATCTCCTTGGCTGCGGTAAAGCACTTTCCTCTTACAAAACAAGCCAGCAATGTCTCTAAGGCAGCCTTCCCCAACCTGGTGCTCTCCAGATGTGTTGGACTGCATCTCCCATCATCCCCAGTGAGCTGGGAGTTGAAGTCAACACATCTGGAGAGCACCAGCTTGGGGAAGCCACTTCACGGAAACAGGAGGGCCCCATTTCAGCACCATGGCCAGATCCCTGATGTGCAGGCAGACAGGCGCACAGAAGAACTCCCGGGAATGGGAGCACTGCGTGGGCTGCCCCCTCCCGCAGTCGTAGCAGACCAGTCTTGCTCTGATTCTTGGGGCTGACAGGTGTGGTTTTTGGCTTGGTGTCTTGCTGAAGGGCCTTCAGAAACCTACAGAGTCCCAGTTAAGGGCCTTACTCGTTCTGAAGGGCTGTTTGCATTGACTATCTGCACTGCAAATTGAGTGATTGTGCAAGAGAAGACCAATGTATTGGGGGTAAAGCCAGTGTTCTGTCTAGCCCGGTATGATGCCTCCAGCAGGGGCCAACTCGGGATGCCTTTCTGAACAGTGTGAAACAGAAGAGGAATGGAATCCTCCAACTTCTGATTCCACTTCTCAACTGCCCAACATATTGGGACAATATCCCCGGACTCCCCCTAACCCCCCTCTTGCTCTTTCCTCAGTTCTGGGAGGTGATCAGTGATGAGCATGGTATAGACCCCAGCGGGAACTACGTTGGCGACTCCGATTTGCAGCTGGAAAGGATCAGCGTCTATTACAATGAAGCCTCCTGTAAGTTGTGCTTCCTGCCCAGGTCTGGCTGCTCTTCCTGATGGCAGAAATAACCCATCACGCAGAGAAACTTCTTCCTGGGACCCTTTCTGGAAACGACGCAGGAAGATAGCATCCCATGTGGACAAGAATGTTCCCTCCCCTAAGCACTTGCAAAGGCACCTAGCCTTGTTGTGGAAAAATGATCCACTGTGTGTTGTGTTTGGAGAGGTCCTTAGAGAGGAAAGTTTATTAGTGAATTCACAGATGGCATCTGAGCACAGTCAGGAATGCCAACAAAAATGAAAGGGAGACACTTCCATTTATACTGAATAGTATCACGTAGGGATTAGGTAACAATGAGTCAGAACAACTAAGATAATTCCAAAAGGAAACTCCAAGATAAAAATCAAAAGATCAGACATTGCCCATCTTCCAGCTCTCATGGTTTTGCATAAGGTAATCAGCACAGCCTGTAGCAAGGGGGATATATGACTCACAGAACTCTTTAGCATAACAGAGAGGAGACTAGGCAATATCAATAGATGGTTGATTGGCCCTCAGGGCATGTTCCTGGAAGGTCAAGGGAAGGGTCAGGCTTGCCCTTCCAGGTCCTTTCTGTTAAACTGAAGCCTGGGCAAAATGTACTTCTACAGCCTTTGCTCCCAGCTGAACAAGAGTAGCCATGAGAGGAGCATTCTGTGGCTGTAACTCTCACAGCACCTTTCTGCTGTTCTGCAATGAAACTGCAAAGGTATACTTTTTGGTGGGGGGGCAAACACTGTTTTGCACTGGGCACTCTAGTGCCTTTTGTTTGTCAGAGCAGGAGCAGAATGGCCCTAAAATAGGCCCTAAACCTCTGCCTAGTCTTTCTTGGAGACCTAGATTGACAGACCTGCATTACAGCCGTAGGAATTACCAGGCTCGCACTGAGAAGTGGGATAGGGTTGTCTCCGGTGTGGGGAAGCTGCCTGGCCATGCATCCTTTCGCTAACGGGAGAACGTGTTTAGGGAGAGGTAGCCAGAAGCTCAGCCCTGCGGGGTGTGCTCTTTATACAGAACTTGGCAAAGGGGTACAGAAGAGCTCATGCCGAGGATGGCTGGCTGGGAAGGGAGCTGGAGGCCTGCCAGAACTCAGCTGTGGTCTTGGTGCTCATCGTGCCAAGTGGGTGCAAGGAAGGGAAATAATGGGGCAGGCAGGACTTGTTTAACCAACTTCCGGAGGGGTTACAGCCATGTTCGTCTGTCGTAGCAAAAGCGACAGAGAGTCTTGTGGCACCTGAAAGGTGAACAAATTACTCTGGCATAGGTCTTTGTGGACACTGTCCATGGACTCTGCATCTGATGGTGGGCAGTGTTCATTAAAGCTTAATGCCAGAATAAATTTGTCCACTCTTAAGGTGCCCCAAGACTCTTTGTTGCAGCCATCCCCACCCTGGTGCCCTCCAGACTTTTTGGCCTACAACTCCCAGCATTCATGACCATTGGACATGGTGGCTGGGACTGATGGGACTTGAAGTCACAAACATCCGGAGGACACCAGGTTGGAGAAGGCTGTTTTCTTGTTTTTGTTCAGCCGTTTAGCTGATTGCAATAAAGGCTGACTTGACTTGGCACGGTGGTCCCAGCATGGGGCATGCTGGGAGTTGTAGGCCAAAAACATCTGGGGACCCAAGGTTGGAGAGCCCTGCTCCAGTGGATTCCATTCAAGAGGACTTTTCCTTTGCACTTGCAGCTCACAAATACGTCCCTCGGGCTATCCTGGTGGACCTGGAGCCTGGCACCATGGACAGCGTTCGTTCAGGCGCCTTTGGACACCTCTTCAGACCAGACAACTTCATCTTCGGTATTGTCCCTCTCCTTGCTTCCGCTGCACCTCCCCCCCCCCTTATTTCCCCTGAGTTAGCATCCAGATCTGCACCAGGGAAATGGCTCGGTCCCTCCCCAGACTTGCGGAACTTAGGTTATATTTCGTAGGGTTGGGGTACTTGGAGCTGCTGGCAAGGAAAGATGGGAAGTGGGGTGGTTCTAAGAAGTAGTTAGGTAGACATCTTTCAAGGGCCAAGAATCCCCACCCCTTGGGCTAGTGTCAGCTCCCACCTAATCCTCCTTTAGTATTTGAGACTTAATCAGGAGTTTCCCACTCTGAGCCAAAACTCCCAAAGGCAAAAGTCTTCAGCAGACTCTACTATTTTGCCTGTGCTTTACTTTGCATAGCTGAGCTATTGTCCATCCTCTGGGTGGGAAACTTTAACTTTCTTCACATGCCATAAATACACTCCACAAGAACTAGCTGCTTCTCTGGGCTTTCCCCTCCTTAATGGCTTCATTGTTTCCCCTAAACTGTCTGACATTTGGAAATGGTGTTTGTTTCTCAGTGCCCATTGGAGGCTGGCAGCAAAGCGTGCGGCTTGCAAGAGGGTGTCAGTGTCTCTCTCTTCACAGGTCAAAGCGGTGCTGGGAACAACTGGGCAAAGGGGCACTACACAGAAGGTGCCGAGCTGGTGGATTCTGTGCTGGATGTGGTGAGGAAAGAATGTGAAAACTGTGACTGCCTGCAAGGTTTCCAGCTCACCCACTCCCTGGGTGGCGGAACAGGGTCTGGCATGGGGACCCTCCTTATTAGCAAAGTCCGCGAAGAATACCCAGACCGGATCATGAACACTTTCAGCGTGGTGCCTTCCCCCAAAGTGTCTGACACTGTGGTGGAACCCTACAACGCCACCTTGTCCATACACCAGCTGGTGGAGAACACAGACGAGACCTACTGCATTGACAACGAAGCCCTCTACGACATCTGCTTCCGGACCCTCAAGTTGGCCACCCCCACCTACGGAGACCTCAACCACCTCGTCTCGGCGACCATGAGCGGTGTCACCACCTCCCTGAGGTTCCCAGGGCAGCTCAACGCCGACCTGCGCAAGCTGGCCGTCAACATGGTCCCGTTCCCTCGCCTCCACTTCTTCATGCCCGGCTTTGCCCCGCTGACAGCCCGTGGCAGCCAGCAGTATCGCGCCCTCACAGTCCCAGAGCTCACCCAACAGATGTTTGATGCCAAGAACATGATGGCCGCCTGCGATCCCCGCCATGGCCGCTACCTCACTGTGGCCACGGTCTTCAGAGGCCGCATGTCCATGAAGGAGGTGGACGAGCAGATGCTGGCCATCCAGAGCAAGAACAGCAGCTATTTCGTGGAGTGGATCCCCAACAATGTCAAGGTGGCCGTGTGCGACATCCCGCCCCGGGGCCTGAAGATGTCCTCGACCTTCATTGGCAACAGCACAGCCATCCAGGAACTCTTCAAGCGCATCTCAGAGCAGTTCACGGCCATGTTCCGGCGCAAGGCCTTCCTCCACTGGTACACCGGCGAGGGCATGGACGAGATGGAGTTCACAGAGGCAGAGAGCAACATGAACGACTTGGTCTCAGAGTACCAGCAGTACCAGGACGCCACGGCTGAAGAGGAAGGAGAGATGTACGAAGATGACGAGGAGGAATCCGAGGCCCAGGGCACCAAGTGAGGAGCCTGGGCTGTGGGGCGGTGCTCCGTTCCTCCCAACGAGGGCAGAGCATCGACACAGCCCGATCGCTCATCACCGTCCTCCATCTTTGCTACTCATTTGCTGAGTTGTAGGCAACCAGCTTCTAGTTGCTTCTGATGCAAGGGTTCCAAAACTTAAAAAGTTCAGCATTTAACCATCTCTGCCCCCCTCTCCTCTCCCCTCCCCCCCCCAGTCTTATGAGTTAGTGCAGCTTCCTCTGTCCATGACTTTGATAACTTCAAGAGCCCTGGTCTTTATTTTTTACTGGTCTGTGTCTATTTTTATGTTTTGGAATACTTAATAAATCTATTGCTGTCCAGCATCTCGGCTGTCCCCTGTCTAGCATTTGCGGCGGGGGTGGGCACAGGACCCGAATAAGTATCGAGGGATGAGAGGGCCAGTCCTTTGGGCGCTCTGGTGGCTTTCTCTCTCTCTGTGTGTGTGTGTGTGGAATGTAAGGGCAAGCCGGCATTCACTCACACAAGGCCCTCGGTTCTTTCAAAACCCACCCTTGTCTGCCGAGGCCAAGCAACGGGTCTGCTGCTGAACAGTCCGCAGTGCACCGTCGACAGCTGGAGAAATGCAACCGTTGCTTATGACGTGCAATTCAACCCCCCTCATGCCAAAATCCCCAACCTAGTGCCCTCCAGACAACAACCCCCTGCATTCCTGGTCATTGCTGGCTGGGGCCGATGTGTGGTTGGCAGGGATGGGGACTCGGACTCGAGGACTCGACTCGTGAGTCGGACTGAGTCCCCCCTCTGACTCGACTCGGACTCGAGTCCCAATATTTTTAATGGGACTCGAGACTCGACTCGGGACTCGAGACCAAGGACTCGTCAACATCCCTGCTTGATGCCACCTGCAGGTGCTGCCTGGGCCCAGTTGCAGTAACAATCCAAGTTTATTTTTTAAAATCATTTTCCTAATGCAACCTTTCAGACATTTTGGGTTTGGCTGCCTCTGCCTGCCTGTTTGGGGTTCCCAGCCTCCTCTGCCTGCCTGGTCTCTTCTTAACTAGTTCCACAGTTTGAATTGTCCAAGACAAAGGCCTCTGCCTGCCTGCTTTGGGGTTCCCTGCCTCCTCTGCCTGCCTGGTTATTTTGGGTTTTTCTGCCTGGTCTGTTCTTGCGAAAATCAGTTGCAGAGTTTTGAAATAAAAAGGCACACTTGTGCCTAGAATTTATTTAAGCCACACATCTGAAGTAGCCTTATTTTGTTGGGGAAAAACCCCATTGATTTTAATAGGGACTCGTGGAGTCAGCTTTTGGAGTGACTTGGGACTCGTGACTCGTGAGTCACCATTTTGGAGCAAGGACTTGGACTCGGACTCGAGACTCGGGTCCAAAGACTCGTGACTCGACTCGAGACCAAGGACTCTTCAACATCCCTGGTGGTTGAAGTCCAAAACATCTGGAAGGCATCAGGTTGGGGAAGGCTGCGTTACACTGAAGAAGGTCGCTAGCATAGCATGAATAGCTGCAGAGGCACTTGTGGGGTGGTGCACAACCTGAGCTAATTCCGCAGAAGCCCATCAGTAGCTATCCCCGAAAAGAGCGGAGAAGGGTGCCTTCCTGCAAAGAGCTCTGGCATCATGACCAGCTGCCAGTGGTGCAGCGGAGCCAAGGCTCCCCGGGACAAAGCGCCAAGACATTTTGATGGGCAGGGATGATGGCGTCATCTGCCAGACCCCTCAGACTTCTCTGCTTCCTCTGAACTGAGCTCCAGTCATCACAGAAGTTGCGGGAGGTGGTGGTGGGGGGGATGGATTTTCTCAGCAACAATATTTGGTTGTGAGCTGCCACTGTTTTTTATTAACATGTAGATACCACCTTATTTGCTAAAAAGCCATCAAGACAGTGCGCAGCAGAACCTTAACACAAGAAACAAGAACATTAAAAACAGTAAAACATGAAAGCCGCTACATAAAGTCAAAGGCTAAATTAAAAGGTGGTGTCTTCGCAACCTTTCTAAAGGCCTGGCGATTAAAGGGGCAATCTTGGTTCTCGAGGGAGTGCATGATACAGGTTGGGAGCAACACAGGAGAAAGCCCTAACCTACCTCACAGGGTTGTTGTGAGGATAAAATGGAGAGGAGGAGGAGGAGGACGATTATGTAAGCCGCCTTGGGTTCCTTGAAGGAAAAAAGGCAGGGGTATAAATAAAATAAATAAATAAATAAATAAAAGCCCTTTTCACACACGCCCGATGAACGGGCCTCTGCGGATAGGAGGCCCTCAAGAGCGCCTCTCCTGCCAATATTTTTTTGGGGGGGGCTTGGTCTTTAATGGGCAATTTAAGATCCATGAGCTCTACAAAACATCGGCTCCTGTTGGATATAAAGACATCTAGAATGGGTTTGCTGACTGTGAGATAAAGTATTTCTCCCTGGGGCTGGGAAAAGAAACTCCTGGAAAATTGTGAGCTGGTGGTCTTCTGCTGTTTGGGGGCATGTTGCATCCCTCCCTTTCCCATGCCAGTTTGGGACCCCAGGAGGGCAGGATTTGGCCCCCCAGGCCTGTGGTTTCCCAGCCAGCCTTACCCTCTTTGCCCCTGCTAGGACACAAGCCCCTCCTTCAAGGCCTATGATGGCTGCTGCTGCTGCTGCTGCTCCAGTCTAACCTGGCGCTCCCTCCCTCTGGCTTGTACAGGATGGCCAAGGCTGCAGTGCCCCCCATCCTCCGCTGTGCCACATCACCTCCGAGGTGCACCACTGGGGCCCTTCCAGCACTGCAGAGGCTGCTGGGGTGCCACTAGCCTTCCTCTCGGAGGAACACAGGAAGCCGCCATATATGCAGAGTCAGACCCTCGATCCACCTTGCTCAGGACTGCCTACACCTGCTGCCTTCCAGGTGTTTTAGACTACAACTCCCATAAGCCTCAGCCAGCATGGTCCATGGTCAGGGATTATGGGAGTTGTTGTAGCCCAAATGTAGGTCTCTGGCCTACACTGACTGACAGTGGCTCACTGGCATTTCAGAGAAGGGTCTTTCCCAGCCTGACCTGGAGATCCTGGGGCTTGAACCTCTGGACCCAACAGCATTTGATAACTATTGCCCAGTTGCAAATACCCCTTTCTTAGGGAAGGTTCCTTGAGAGGGTCGTGGCGAAGCAACTGCAGGCCCTCTTGGAGGATACTGATTATCT
The DNA here is from genome assembly GCA_021292165.1 of Shinisaurus crocodilurus. NCBI lineage: Eukaryota > Metazoa > Chordata > Lepidosauria > Squamata > Shinisauridae > Shinisaurus > Shinisaurus crocodilurus. Next base: position 34,377,451 of record CM037887.1, read on the forward strand.
AGACCAGGGTTCTCCAACCTTGGGTCCCCAGATGTTTTTGGCCTACAACTCCCAGCATGCCCCAGCCAGGTTTCAACCTGGTTATGGGACTGAATCAGCCTTGGTCGCCCTGATGGATGATCTTTATCGAGTGAAGGATAGTGGGAGTGCAACCCTGTCAATTCTACTCAATCTCTCAGCAGCTTTCGATACCATTGACCATGGTATCCTCCTGGATCGACTCCATAGGTTGAGCATTGGAGGCACTGTGCGTTACAGTGGTTTCGGTCCTACCTGCGGGGTCGCTTTCAGAGAGTAAGATTGGGTGACTATTCCTCGGACCCTTGGCAACTGTGCTATGGGGTTCTGCAGGGTGCCATCTTGTCTCCAATGTTGTTTAACATCTACATGAAGCTGCTGGGAGCAGTCATTGGGGGATTTGGAGCCAAGTGCCATCAGTAGTATGCTGATGACACACAGCTCTATATCCCTGTGACAACTGAATCAGGAGAGGCTGGATCAGTGCCTGAACTCAGTGATGGGCTGGATGAGGGCCAATAAACTGAGGCTGAATCCTGGCGAGACGGAAGCCCTGTGGGCGAGTGGTTCCCGAGTCCGGGAGAGAGGCTCATTGCCTGTTCTGGATGGGGTTGCACTCCCTCTGAAGTGCAGGTTCGTAGTCTGGGGGCACTCCTAGATCCATCCATCCTTGTCGCTGGATTCCCAAGTCCCGCCTTTTGTCACCTTCGAGGGGTTTGCCAGCTACTACGGCCTCTCCCGGACAGGGATAGCTTGGCCTCAGTGATGGAGGCACTGCACCCACCGAGCTGTGGCCCCTCCCAGTGACAGTCCTGCCGCTGTTTCTGGAGCGGCATCGACAGGGATAAATCCCAGAGGGGCCGTAGCCGTGTTAGTCTGTTTCGGCAAAGGCAGGGCCCTTCTGGTTCCAAGGCCTTTATTGTCAGAGGAAGGCAGGGATGTGCGAGGGCGTGAAGAAGCCGCAGTGGATGCAGGTGGATAACAAACCAGGTTTCCCCGTTTCCCTCTCTGCATCAGGATCCTGTATCTCACATCAGCACCGGCTCCAGTTTCTGGAAGACCCTTGGACCAGACACCCTCCGTGGGGCCCCTCCCTCAGCGAGCTGGCCGTCACCAGCCACTCTTGCTCCTCCTCCTCCTCCTCCTCCTCCGGCAGACAGCCAGAGAGCAAGGAGGCGGGGGCATCTGCCGCTGCTCCCCCTCACCACCACTGGTGTCTGGGCCGGAGCGAGAGGCGGGTGAGCAAGCGGGCTGCCATGGGGAAGTGGGGGATGTCCTCAGCGGGGCCCTGCTGGGGTGTGGGCCTTGGCCGGTGCCCAACCAGGCCGACTCCTGACACTGGCCCCATCTCACTCGCATCTTGCTACAGGTACTGCGACAGGCACAGCCTAATGAAGTCCGAGCAAACACTTCTGAGTCTACCTCAGCAGAGCAAAGGGGCCCAGTAGGGAGAGAAAATCCCAGGATGGCCAGTAAACTGATGCTGTCGTTGAAACGGCAATTACTATTGATGTGGTGCTGGCAGCCTCGGCCATCTTTTCTTTATTATTTTAATATTTTATTTACTTTTCAAAACAAATTATAACAAAAATATAACAGAATACAAGAATATCACAAAAATATAACCTAAACAACATACAATAAATCATAAAAGTGCACACACACACACCCTCCAAGGGACCAATTAATATACTTCCATCCTCTTGATCAAATGAAGTCTAAATTCCAAAAATATAACATATCCTGACAAGGCATGTTCCCCTTCCCCTTTATTAATATATAATCTAGTAATTGATTCCATATCTCCATAAAATTATTCTTCTTTAGCAATCCTTTTTTGCATTTGATACTACTAGTTAGTTTATCGTTTAGGGCTATGTCCCAAACTTCCTTATACCAGTCTGTTATTAGGAAAACATGTTGTACTTTCCAATTTCTCGCTATCATTAGCCTGGCCGCAGTTAACAAGTTTACAATTAACTCCTTCATATTTTGGTCACAAATAAGCTTCTCCGTTATTGATAACAACGCTAATTTTGGACAGACCTCTAAATTAATACCAATAATTTTCTATATTTCTGTAAAAACCTCTCGCCAAAACGCCAATACATTTTTACAACTCCACCACATATTTATTTATTTATTATATTTATACCCCGCCTTTTTTTCCGGCAAGGAACCCAAGGCGGCTTATATAATCCTCTTCCTCCTCTCCATTTTATCCTCACAACAACCCTGTGAGGTAGGTTAGGCTGAGAGTCAGTGACTGGCCCAAAGTCACCCAGTGAGTTTCATGGCCGAGCGTATGAGCATATGTCCCTTTTTCCTGATATCCTCTCCAACAAAATATCCTCTCCAATAGAATAAATTATTATATATTCTATTTAATCTTACTGGAGTTAAATACCATCTCCAAATTAGTTTATAAAAATTTTCCTTTATCCTAATTGACATTATTTTCACAATCCGTCTATCCCATATTGTTCCAGCCCACCTTCGAGGTCACCTCTTCAAATTCATTATCCCATACTGCCTTTAGCTGATCCTCTTGTTCTTCTGCTTTTTGAATCAATCTATATAAATCCCTTGTTATACCTCTTGTTGATGCATTACCTTGTAGGCCATCTCTAGACATGACCATCTTTTCAAATTTAGTTAAATCTCTCTTGTACTCAGTTTTCCTTTTCCATTTCTTCGACCACTGTTCTAACTGTAATAAATTTAACCATGACAATCTTCTTCTCCCAACAATTTCTATTATTTGGTCTCTTTGGCCATCTTTTTCCGTCCAAGACATTTGTGTGCAGGGTGCAGAGTGCGAAAGGCAACGGTTAAATACAATAGTGCAAACAAGTCTGGCTTGCTGGCTGATTTTATATCCCACCGAGTTATACGGGATGCGGGAGGGTTTTCAAAATGGCTACTAATAATGCATCAATAAAAACAAGGGCGGGAAGGACCCTCTGAAGCAGCCTTCCCCAACCTGGTGCCCTCTGGACGTGTCAGACTGCAGCGCCCAGCCTCTTCCATTAGCGTGGTCCTCGGTTGGAGAAGGCTGATTTATAGTGACTACAGCTGCCACCACAGGTATTCTCTAAGTCACACAAAAAGCAAAGGAAGCCCTGCTGGCCAGAAGCAAAATTCCCAAATTCATATTAGTGTAATACTTTCATTAGGCCAACCAAAAGGTGTCATCCCACCCCCCTCACAACACCAAATGTGCAAGCTTTTGAGAACTCCAGATCCCTGCATCCGGCAAGGTGTTAAAAAAACCAGGCTGGGCGTGGGGCTGAGAAGGGGGGGGGACCCTCTGACTTGATGTGGAAGTCACAGGTGTCTACATGATCACAACCTCACGATAGAATGGGGGAGGAAGGGTCTGCAAACACTGAAATAAGCCTCAAGCAGGCAGGGCTGACGGCAAAGCGGGTGGCCCCCAAATACAAAAAAATACCAGCCTATTGTAGCATAAGAGCACAATTCTATGCATGGCTGGGCAGAAAGCTAGCATAGCTGGCTGGGGAATGCTGGGAGTTGTAGGCCTTTTTCTGTCTAAACATGCACAGGATTGTGCCCTGAAGCTCTTCCTGCCACTAACTAAGCATCAGGAGAGGCATTTCGACCTTTTAGAACAGGGGATAAAAGTGCAAAGCTTGTGGTAAGCACTATTTAGTTATAGCTCTAGGCACCTTATTTATAACAAGCTGGAAAACCGCCCAATGATCCATGCTTGCGGGAAAAGGCCAGGAGCAGGGGGCTCCACCACACCCCTGGCTTAAAGGCTGGCCTCATGTAATACTGCAGGGGCAGACAGAGATTCTGAATGGAAGACATGCTATACTAAGAGTTCCCACCCTTGAACTGATCACAAGCAGCAGAAGCCCCACCCCAACCCGGCTTGCTTCTTGGGAACAAGTGGGAAGGATCTTGGAATTGTTGTAGATCACAAGCTGAATGTGAGCCAGCAATGTGATGTGGCTGCAAAAAAGGCACATGCTATTTTGGGCTGCATTAATAGAAGTATGGCTTCCAAATCGCATGAAGTGATAATTCCACTTTACTCAGCACTGGTTAGGCCTCATCTTGAGTACTGCGTCCAGTTCTGGGCACCACACTTTAAGAAGGATGCAGACAAACTGGAGAGGGTTCAGAGGAGGGCAACCAGGATGATAAAGGGACTGGAAGCAAGGCCCTATGAGGAGAGACTGAAGGAACTGGGCATGTTTAGCCTTCAGAAGAGGAGACTGAGGGGAGATATGATGGCACTCTTCCAGTACTTGAAAGGTTGTCACACAGAGGAGGGCCAGGATCTCTTCTCAATCATCCCAGAGTGCGGGACACGGAATAACGGGCTCAAGTGACAGGAAACCAGATTCCGCCTGGACATCAGGGGGGTTGTATGCTCACGTGTATGTGTGAGAGAGCGAGAGGGAGCCGGCAAGCCTGCAATTCTTGCAACGCGGGCGGGTGGGGGCCCACGAGTGTGAGTTCAACCCCAGGCTGCCGCCCTGCACGTCCTGGGGCGCCCCCTGGCGGGCCGTGGCGCTCGCGGCGCTCGGCCTCCTCCGGGCCGCGCGGGGGCAGCAGCGGGCCGGGCGGCGCCGCTCGGGGGCCGCCGGGCTACAATGTAGCGCGCGGAGGAAGCGGCGCGTCCGGTCCGAGCCGAGCCGCGGGCAGCCGGGCCGGGCAAGGCCAGGCCGGACCCCTCCGTCCCTCCCCATGGGCGCGCAGGTAAGGCCGCGGCGGCGGCGGCGGCGGGCTCCCCCAGGCACAGCCCTCTGTGGCGCGGCTGCCTCCCTGCGCCCGTCACCCGGGCCTCGGGTCTCCAGAGCGCTCCGCGCTGCCTACTGCTCGGTCGGGGGCCGTTGACTCGGCCCCGTTTGTGCCGCTGCCGCCGGGATGGCGCGCTCGGTCTGTAGGGGAAGGGCTGGCGGGCGCGGGGGGCGCGGGGGGCCCGGGGGGCAGGCTCCTGAGGCGGCCTGCTGGGGAAGCGAAAGCGGCCGCCTCCCTTCCCCTTCCCTGCCCCCACCTTCGCCCCTGGGTTTCCCCGAAAGGGTGCAGCCTCCTCGGAGCTGGCTGGGCGCCACCGACGCCCCCCCCCCCCCCGCGCTGGCTGGCTGGCTGGCTTCTCCGGGTCAGAAAGGGACTCCGCACGCGCCCTCCCTGCCAGGGCCAGCGACGGGTGGCGTGCGTGCGGCTTGGCTCACTCGCTGGAGCCCTCTGGATTGTTCCCTTCTCCTTACGAACCGGGGGGCGGGATGCTGGGGACGACCCTGCCGTCATCTCCGCCCCCATTGTACTCTGGGGCCGCCTTCCCCAACCGGCTGCCCTCAGCGTGTGTTGTCCTACAACGCTCAGCACGGCTGGCTTGGGGCATCCTATCCGGAGGGGGACCCCGGGTTGGGGGAGGCTGTCATAGGCCACGAGATTATGGGATGTGACCTGTGGGGTTCCTCCTTCGGCTCCGTGCTTCTACATCAGCGGTGCCGTCGGGGCAGGAGTTTGGGGCACAAGCCCGGCACCCCATTTAACAGAGTGAGCAGGCGGGGAGCAAATGCACGTAACCATCTAAGAGAGGGCGAGGGTGCGGGGGGGGGGGAGCCCATTAAGTCCGGAGTCCAACATAATCCGACTGCACCGCTGTTCCCCTTCTGGGCTCCTCATTAGCCTAATGGCCCACAAGCAATCCCGGGAGTGCCTTCCACTGCGCGCGCCCCCCCGCACTCCCTCCTGTGGCAACGGGGGGCTCGGGGGCTCGCGGTCCTCCACACGAGTGATGTTCTTCTCTACAGAAAAGTCAGCTTTTATTCAGTTCGGTGACTTGAAATTTATTTTTAAAGAGTTTTAGGACACAATCCTATGCATGTTTAGATAAGAGGGGGAAAGTCCTACAACGCTCAGCATGGCTGGCTGGCTGGGGAATGCTGGGAGTGGTGAGGGGTTTTTCCCCTGTCTAAACATGCATAGGGAGCGTGTTCTTTAAAGTGTGTTTTTCTGTCAAACATAAAGTGAGGTTTTTATTCAGGTTTACTTCTTAAAGGGGAAAGAACCGCAAGTCAAACTGATTCCCCCCCCCCCCATTTATTCCTGATTATATTTTAAGAAGGGTGTGTGTGTGTGTGTGAAAGCAAAATCTGGTTGAACCTGATGTGGACATTATTGAAGCTGAAGTAGCCATGTATTCATTGGGAATAAAGAGGGTTCCTTTGATGCCATTTGGGGGGTGGGGGTGGGGAATTGTATCTCATCAGAAAGGCTGTTTCTGGTTAGTGGTACTAAGAGCTGGATGATGTGATTTTAAAGGCTCTTTAGGGCATATGACAGAAGAGAATTAGCCAACGGTAGGAGGGTGCAGCAGCTAATGGAATGCGTTCTTCCTTCCTCCAAATACATTTATCCTACATCTCAATAAACAACACAAAGGGATTTCTATAGTGAGATTCCTAGAAATGTGTACTCCTTCTTTCTCCCACCCTGCCAAATTATTGTGGGGTTTTTTTGGGCCATTCAGGGACAACAGCATAGGGCATATTGATGCTATGTTGTTTTCAAACTCATTTAACTGCCTTACTCCACAACCCCTGACCTGCCCCCGGCACTGTGGGTCCCTAGATAACCCTCAGTAGTTATGTGATTGGGCTGAAAATTCTTTGCTGGAGGTTGCTACTATCTTTGCAGAGCGAATGTTCCCAAAGAGGATGAAGGCAGGACATTAGTAAGGGCTTAAAAGGGGTCTGTGAAGCAGCTGTGTCCCACGTGCACCAAAACCTTGGCTCTGGACAGTGCAGGTGGTCTTGTACATTTAGAGTTGAAAGGTGGCCAGAGTCTTGCAGAGGAGATGTACAGCCACTGGCACTACACCTCTGCTACACCTCCAGTGGAGCTGTTGTCCTTCCCCAGGAAGTTACTGGCAGTGACCTCATTGTGCAGGAAGGGGAGTTACCTGAGGGTGCTCCTGAGCCGCCCGGCTGGATGCCTGCATGACTCTGCAGTGAGTTGTTATGTGACCATCCGAGGTTGTAAAACGGGCTTCTCTACTTTCTGGGGCACAAACAAGCCTTGAGAAGCCAGAAAGGTCCATCTGAAGGCAGGCACTGTATAGGAGACGCCCTCCTGAGTGGCTTTTGGCTGGCCTGAGGCCCTGACCACGGCGGATGAGCTCACCTGTCTGCTCCAGGAGTAGGTTTGCTTAGCCCTAACCTGTCATACCTCAGGCCCCTCACCCCGGCCTCTGTGTGTGGCTCTGGCAGGTCGGACTGCTATGGAATATGACGAGAAGTTGGCCCGCTTCCGACAGGGCCACCTCAACCCGTTCGACAAGGCCCCGCTGCAAAGCCAGCATGACCAGAAGACTGCCAGGACTGGGGAGGCATTTCCACAGAAAGGTGAGTGACGCGCTTGCGTGATCCCCCATCTCCTCTCCCTACCGCGTGGCAGGGCTCATTGGGGCTTCGTCTGGAAACCTGCTTTCAGGTTAGGGCCAGGAGACTTGAGAAGAGTGCTTCTGTGTGTGCGTGTGCAGAATTCCTTTCTCTTCTTACTGGGTAAATTCATCTTCCCCTCCAGCCCCAAAGACTAGGGGGTTGGTCCCACAGCAGAGGGTGTGGTTTCAGCCGAAGCTCCCTTATAGCCGAGTTAGCCACACACACAGCCCCATCTGTCCCGGAGTCTTGGACTGTGCTTGGACAGTCGGTGTCCTTCCAAGGGTTCCGGCCTAGAGACACCTTTCCCAGTCCGGCTGCCCGAGGCCCTTTGAAATGGAGAGGCCGGGGATGGAACTGGGCACCTTCGGCATGCGGAGCAGGGACTCTGCCCCTGAGCTGCGGCGCCTTTCCTTTTTAAAACTAAATCCCATCTAACCTCACCATCACCATCACCAAGCCTTCAGAAGAGGAGACTGAGGGGAGATATGATCGCACTCTTCCAGTATTTGAAGGGATGTCACACAGAGGAGGGCAAAGATCTCTTCTCGTTCATCCCAGTTTGCAGGACACGGAATAATGGGCTCAAGTTACAGGAACCCAGATTCCACCTAAACATCAGGAAAAATTTCCTGACTGTCAGAGCAATAAGACAATGGAATCAACTACCTAGGGAGGTCGTGGGCTCTCCCACTCTGGAGGCATTCAAGGTGCGGCTGGACAGACATCTGTCAGAGATGCTTTGACCTGGATTCCTGCATTGAGCAGGGGGTTGGACTCGATGGCCTTGTAGGCCCCTTCCAACTCTACTTTTCTATGATTCTATGATTCTATGTTTAGCCTTCAGAAGAGGAGACTGAGGGGAGATATGATCGCACTCTTCCAGTACTTGAAGGGTTGTCACACAGAGGAGGGCCAGGATCTCTTCTCGATCATCCCAGTTTGCAGGACACGGAATAATGGGCTCAAGTTACAGGAACCCAGATTCCACCTAAACATCAGGAAAAATTTCCTGACTGTCAGAGCAATAAGACAATGGAACCAACTACCTAGGGAGGTGGTGGGCTCTCCCACTCTGGTCTGGAGGCATCCAAGGTGCGGCTGGAGAGCCATCTGTCAGGGATGCTTTGACCTGGATTCCTGCATTGAGCAGGGGGTTGGACTCGATGGCCTTGTAGGCCCCTTCCAACTCTATTTTTCTATGATTCTATGAAGACTCCTTTTGGCCTAATGCAGTCTTCCCCAACCTCCATCATCCCCCAACTTATGCTGACTCGGGGATGATGGGAGTGGCAGTTCAACGCATCGGGAGCGTGCCGAGTTGGGGAAGTCGGGGCTGAAGGTCTGTGGACGTGGAGGACAGCAGCAGGCGGGCGGCCCTTCAGATTAAGTGGGGGTGGGGTAGCGCACCCCCCTCGCCCCAACACTTCCCTCGAAGTGGTCCTGTTCATGTTCTGCCCTCCGTGGAGAAATAGGGTGCCCCGTTTCCAGCACGGGACCCGCTGCCTCTCAGCCTAGATCTGTGGGCAGCCCCCCCCCCTTCCTGCCTTCGACTGCCAAAGCTTCCCACATGGAGTTGCGTTTTGGTGGGAAGTTCATGTTGCAAGCCGGGAGCAGGTATCTCTGGTCAAGGGCTAGTTTTGCCTGGGGTGGGGGCTCCAGGCCACAGAAAGGAAAGAGATTTCATAGATTTCACAGATCATCGAGTTGGAAGGAGCCTACGAGGCCATCTAGTCCAACCCCCTGCTCAATGCAGGAAACTAGAGGAGGGGTCTCCCATCCAAGTAATAGCCAGGCCTGACCCTGCTTAGCTTTCCACACTCAGACAAGCTGAGCCAGCGTGAGCCACAGGCCTGGAAGTCTAGCAACTGACAGGCCTTGGCACACCAGGGGGAGGGCGAGGGCAGCAGAGATTAGGGCAGGTACCGGTAGTTCCAATCCCTAGAGCGCATGGTGCCTGCACACTCCGTTCTTCCAAGCAGCAGCCAGACCCAGAAGCTCCCTTACAGAGCCTTGGGTGGCCTCTTAGCATGGAACAGGCTTGCTCCATTTCCCTGAGAACCAGGCAAGTGGCCAATATCCTTGGAAGGGGTGTGGTCAGATTTGGTTCATACTTGCATCTTTGGTAGGAATGTTCTACAGTGCAGGAGTTTTGGAACATGGTTGCTGATTACTGTCAGGAATTTCTTCACGTTAGACTGCTGGTCGCTCCTAAAGTTATGCTTCTTCATCTTTTTGAACCTAAGGATCCTGGATTCCGGCATAAAGACATTTTTAAGCAATTGTATACAGCTGCAAAATCATGTATAGCATGTAATTGGAAGTCTCCAGAGCAACGGACTAAAGAGCAGCGGGTTGATTCAATCTGGGAGACTATGACTATGTACAGTATAAACTTACTCAGCAAGTGCAGCAAGGAAGGAATCCAAACTTTAAGAAAGATACGATGGCACCATGGTTTCCATTTATTTCCTGTGTTGAAGTCCTTCAAACATCTGATCAGATTCCAACCAAGTACAATTGCCTATATTTTTTTCTCACTAATACACACATGCACACAAAATAACAGCCACTCACACACACTTCTTTTATATGCTCTATAAATTGTATTTTTACTCTTTCATTAGGTACTGACCTTGTTCTTAGGCCGTTTTCCTGTAGATGTTCCATAAGCATATTGGTTATAGACTAAGAATTATAATGAGTCTTGATTTATTTTTTATGTTTGGTGTTCTTTTGTTGCCTTTATTTTTATAAGAACATAAGAGAGCCCTGCTGGATCAGGCCAAGGGTCCATCTAGTCCAGCATCCTGCTCACACAGTGGCCGCCAGCCGCCCACGGGAAACCCACAAGCAGGACACGAGTGCAGCAGCACCCTCCCGCCCATGTTCCCCGGCAAGTGGTGTGCATAGACATACTGCGTCTGACCCTGGAGGTAGCACAGAGCCATCAGGACTAGTAGCCATTGATAGCCTTCTCCTCAGTGAACTTTATTACGAAATAAAATAAAATTTCATTTAAAAAGTATCTCAGTCATTACCCCGCTGCCATTTCTTTCTCTCTTTCCTCTGCGTAGACCTGAGGCTCAGATTGTCCCCTGCGGAGCCTGAGTTCCAGTGCTCGGAGCGCACGATGGATCTGGGACTGGCGGAGGATCACTTCTCACGCCCAGTGGTGAGAAGAGGGTTTGCTGCTATTGCTTTTTCATCTTAGCCTGTTGCAGTGGTTCAAATGGAAGAACACCCCCACCCCAAATTGCATCAAAAACCTTTAACATGCTTTTAAAATGCTTTATTTATTTTATTTTTAATCACAAATCATAAAGCTTTAATATGCATAGTTCCTAAAAGTCTTCACGGGATGAAAAAAAATCACAGTTGTTCACAGCAAAGGAAAAAAGGTTGACTAGCATCCTGAAAGTTGTTATTCCAACATGCTACAAACAGAATCCCTCTCTGTTACTCATAAATCTCATAATTTTTCATAAATCCCTCTCTATTACTCCCTCTCAAATAATAAGTACCGGTAATCTTAAATGTGACATCAATATGCCATATCTTTAAATACCATTCTGAAATAGGAGGAACATAACTCTTCCTCCATTTACCAGCTATACATATAAATTAATGATCAACTTCCAAGTCAGATTCTGGCACTACATTCTTCAAATAACATAGTATAGCCACTTCAGGACCTGCTGGTAAAGTGTAGCCAGTTATCCTAATAACCTTTCCCCAAAATTGCTTAATAACTGGCCACGTCCAAAAAAGGATATGAAACAAATTGGCACATGATGCAGAACACTGCCAACACACACCATGTCCCGTATCACAGACTAAAGAGACCCCAGGAGGACATGTAAAAGGTTAAATCCTTGGAGAAAAACAATACTAAAAATCCCCAGGTCAGAAACTTGCAAGGCTAATTCAAGATCTCCAAGGCAAACGCCAACCACTAAATGGCCAGTCCGCTCCCCTGCCTGAATCACAGGGCCAGGCCTACCCCTCTAGCTCCACCTGAACCCCGGGGCCACTGGCACAATTCCATCCGGGACCGCTTGGCTCTGGGGCAGCCGGCCGAGGCTTAGTGCTCTGTCTCAGTGCTGACATCCTTTGATGGGCCACCCTTCCTTGGCAGGGCTTGTTCCTGGCGTCCGACGTGGAGCAGCTGCAGCGGGCGATTGAGGAATGCAAGCAGAGGATCCTGGAGCTGCCCGATAACTCGGAGAAGCAAAAAGATGCCGTGGTGCGGCTCATCCACCTGCGCCTTAAACTCCAGGAGCTGAAGGTGCAGCGACCTGGAGGGGTGGGCCTTACTTGGCCACAGCGTGGGCTTGGGGATACAGAGTTCTGGGTCCTCGGGCTGCTGGAGAGGAAGCTGGCAAAAGAAAGGGTCGGCTTCCCTCTTGCTCCAGCTCAAGGCGACAGACTTGGAGTAGGGGCAACACAGACCTGCGAGAGCCAAACGTGCTCCATTGATCCAAGGTTGCTGTGGGCTTCGGATGCCTGAGCATGAATCTCTGCTCAGCCACAAATCACAGAAGGGCCTCAGGACAAATTGCTGAGTCTCAGCGCTCGGCTTCTCAGGCTGAGATGGGAAGGGTCTTTCCCTCCCTCCCTCCCTCCCTCCCTCCCACTATCACTGAGCAATTACACACCCACACACCCACGAACACACACAATACCTGAGATTCAGGAGAGGGGTGTCCAGATCAGAGGGCAGTCGCTGCTGGCAGGGTTGAGCTCTGGGACCAAGATCAAAGAGGCAGAGGTGGAGGGCTTTAACATATTCATATTCTTTATCACTTTAAAATTCAGCTAACTTTGAATACAGATGTAGCCTGGGGTTGCCCTGTTCTGACCCTCCAGGCTGGGGGGTGGTGAGCTATACTTCAAAGCAACCTTCGCCAACCTGGCGCCCTCCAGATGTGTTGGGCTACAACTCCACGTCATCCCAGGTTGGGGAACCCTGCTTTAAACAATACTACCTACTCCAGTTTTGCAGCCCTCTGTGTGATGGGCAGCCTAGTACGTCAAGAAGGGGGCGTGTGCGTGGCTGTGAGATCTCTGGTGATGCAGCGGCAGAAAAGCCCTGTGAACATCCATCCCTGTCTGCCTGTCCATGCTGCAGGACCCCAGTGAGGACGAGCCCAACATCCGGGTGATCCTGGAACATCGCTTCTACAAGGAGAAGAGCAAGAGCGTGAAGCAGACGTGCGACAAATGCAGCACCATCATCTGGGGGCTCCTCCAGACCTGGTACACCTGCACAGGTGAGGAGCTCCTCCCCTTGGGAGAACGTGGGCTATCGGCTGCTGTTGCTTCCTGTAGAGGGTTTGTTCTCTGGCCAAGCGAAATCCTCCTGTGCTTTGCCTTTGGGGAAAGATGTAAATTTGTGTGCTTGCTGCTTATTTCAGTGGGCTGGCTGTCCCCTTTAAGGTCTTGGGAACTGGCTGTTGACGGAAAAGAAGTTGTCTGTAGGAAGCTGCATGAACTGTGCTCTGTGCAGCACGGCTGAGCTCCTGCTGTGCAGTAAAGTATCCCCCTTGTTGCCTCCTGGCTTTCTGGCCATGCTCCCACAGGGTGGCACAAATGTTGTCACGTCCCCCATCACCATTAGCCGCCTCCTTGTTCTGCTGGTCCGGAGCAGAGGCCCTGCGAGTCCTCCCCGGGTCAAGTGGAGGAGCTGTAGGGCCACTCTCTTCCTCGGCTCACCAGGTGTATCGTGTACTTGTCCTCTGGAGCTCCCGCCACCGGACGAGCTTCCTCAACCGGGTGCCTGCCAGATGTGCTGGCCTGCAGCTCCCATGGGCCTGCTGGCTGGGGATGCTGGAAGTTGCAGCCCCAACACATTTGGGGAAGGCTGACCTAGCAGGTCAGAAGAAGCTCCCTCCGTATTTGCATCCTCTGCGAAGACGCCCTGAGATCCTGCCACAAGGCGTGTCTGGAAGCCTCTGGAGAGGAGGCCGCGGGCTCCACGGCCGTTGTGGCTCCGTGGCTCGCTCACGCTTCCCTCTCGCTCCCGGCCAGGCTGCTCCTATCGCTGCCACAGCAAGTGCCTGAACCTCATCAGCAAGGCCTGCGTGCGCTCCAAGGTCAGCCACCAGGCTGAGTATGAGCTCAGCATCTGCCCGGAGACGGGGCTGGACAGCCAAGACTACCGCTGTGCCGAGTGCCGGGTGCCGATCTCTCTCCGTAGTGTGGGGACGGGGCTGGCTGGTGACCCCAGGACCTGTAGGGGGTCCTGTCAGTTGCCCCGTGGGCCCTGGATGGGGACGGAGGGCCAATGCAGGGAGCTAGGAAAGGCTACTCTGAAGGCTTAGCTACCTGCCTGCAAGAGTTTTAAGCTACAATATGCTGGTATTTGGGGCCAGCCCCTTTTGCCTTTGGCCCCGCCCCGTTTGCCTTTGGCTCCACCCACCACTGGGAGGTGGTGGCCCCCGAGAGCTTCTCAGAAATATAATTCGGCTGAAAGAGGTTCCCCACCCCTGTGCTGGAACTCTGCCCAGCCTGTTGTGGGGCTTAATAGCCATGCTGCTCACCCTGATTTACTCTGTTCTCTCCCCGCTGCAGGAGGAGTTCCAAGCGAGGCCCGGCAATGTGACTACACAGGCCTCTATTACTGCAGCAACTGCCACTGGAACGACCAAGCTATCATCCCTGCCAGAGTCATCCACAACTGGGACTTCGAGCCCCGTAAGGTACGGGCTGACACTTCCCATGGCTGGAAGATGGAGCGATTGAGGGGGGAGGTTGAAGATGAGCCTACTGGGGCCGCTTGCCTTGGTGGCCCAGTGCACAGCCTCCGTTATCAGAGGCAGGACATCTTTTGACTCCCTGCCCCTCCTGATTTTAATTTTAAGATATTTTAATTATTTATCTTTTAATTGGGAAGCTGGCATGCTGCAAAGCTTAGGGCTGCCCTCCAGCACCATCTTTATTTGGGTTCAGAAGAGCGGTCTTGTGTTTTGCAACCTCACCTCTGCCTTGGACTTGGGTTCCTGGGCAGGTTACTTTTCTTTTAGTCTCACCAGTTTGCCTTCTGGGAAATGAGTGTTTTGTGACCAGCCAGGCCCACCATGGCAGCCGTTTTATGAACAAACAAGACACACACACCCCTCATGGCAGCCATTTTGTGAGAGTGCCCACAGCCCTCTATCAAAATTCCAAATGCGCCCAGTGACCCAAATAGTGTGGGGACCCCCGAGCTACATGGACCCAAGCAGTTGGGGCAGTCCGTACGATGGTTGCAGAGCAGCCTGCCACAGGCCTGGAGCCCCCTCCCCCAGATCTTTCGGGCTACAACAAGCATAGCTAGCCGGGGCATTGTGAGAGTTGTGGTCCAGCACATCTGGAGGGCACCAGGTTGAGGAAGGCTGTTGTAGACCACCTCTGGCATGTGTCGCTGCTGCCCATCCTAACTGATGGATGCTCTTTCCAGGTGTCTCGCTGCAGCATGCGCTACCTTGCCCTGATGGTGTCGCGGCCGGTACTCAAATTGCGTGAGATTAACCCTCTTCTCTTCAATTACGTTGAGGAGCTGGTAGAGATCCGAGTGAGCACATGTGTGGGGGGCATTTGAGGGTATATTTGGCCTGGAACTAGAGGGGAGGTATTTGGCAGAGGGGGGTGGTATTTGGGGGGGCCTAATATGGGCAGAGGTATTTGGGGGCAGAAGTAATGGGGGGCAGAGGTATTTGGCATAAGGGCAGAGGGGGTGGTATTTGGGGGGGGGGCAATATGACTGTGTCCTACACAGATATTCTAGCACCCAAAAAGAGAGGTTGGGCCTCTTCCCTCATTACTTGGAAAAGGTCATTTCCTCTTCCCGCCCCATTCCTTTTTCCTTGTGTGTTGTGTCTTTTTAGATTACAAGCCTGTTTTACTGATTGCATGGAAGCTGCTCTGGGAGCCTTTCTGGCCGAGGAGTGGGATAAAAAATACTCTAAATAAATCAATACGTTTTCCAGCCGACTCTCCTTTCTGATTTTCCCCTGCAGAAACTGCGCCAGGACATCCTTCTCATGAAGCCGTACTTCATCACCTGCAAAGAGGCAATGGAGGCCCGGCTGCTACTCCAGGTCAGGAGAGCGCAGCAGCCTGCCAGGGCTTCTCTGTGTTCATTTTAAGCCCAGTGTGGGGGGAAGCTCTTACAAAACACTGGGATTTCCACAGCTGGGTTTTATGTCCTCAGCTTCCCTTCCTGATGGAACAAGGTGGCTTGAAGACATCCGGTTAACGGTGCCACAGAGGGCCCCTGACTCCTCTAATCATACCCCCTCTTGCATTTCCAAACTGTTCTCTTCCTCCTTGCCCTCCGTTTTATCCATGTGCGGGACACTAAGCCATCATGCTTTCTCCTCAGCTGCAGGATCGACAACACTTTGTGGAAAACGACGAAATGTATGCACTACAGGACCTGATCGATGTCAACGTCGGGCGTCTCAGCTGCTCCCTGACAGAGATCCACACACTCTTTGCCAAGCACATCAAACTGGACTGTGAGGTGAGGACAGCCGGGAGGAGCTGCCCCGGCAGTGAGCAGGTGCCTCTGGCAGTGCAGGGCCCGGCACAGAGGCCGGCCGCGAGGGGCTGCTGGGGGGATCCTGCCACAGGCACTTCCCCTCCTTTACTCAGCTGTAGTGCAGGAATCAGTTCCTTTAAAGAGCCCTGCTGGATCGGACCAAAGGTCCATCTAGTCCATTGTCCTGCTTCCCACAGCGATCGACCAGCTCCCCCAGGAAACCCAACAGCAGGGCAGGAGAACCAATAGGCACCCCTGCACTGCTGGTCCCCTGCATCCTTCAACGCCAACTTCAATGGACCGGTCATGTTGTTAGAATGTCTGACTGCCGTCTCCCAAAGCAGTTACTTTATTCCCAACTCAAGGATGGAAAGCGGAATATCGGTGGTCAGCATAAGAGGTTTAAAGATGTTCTTAAGGCTAATCTAAAAAAATTCAATATAAACATCGGAAACTGGGAAGCTCTGGCCCATGAACGATCTAAATGGAGGTTGGCCTCTCACAAAGGTTCCATGGACTTTGAAGAAGCCCGAGTGCAAGGTGAAAGGGAGAAACGTGCTAAGCGAAAAGCACGTCAAATGAATTCTTTACAGGACCATCTTCTATCTGGTAACCTGTGTCTTCACTGTGGGAAGCTGTGTGGATCTAGAATTGGCCTCCACAGTCACTTACGGACCCATTGCTAGAGTCTACACAATTTTTTTAGAATTTCCTCCTTTTAAAAATTTTCTTTTTGTAATTTTTTATCCTGGAAGACAATCTTACTCAGTCACGAGTGATCGCCTACTACTACTACCTACTACTATGCTGCCTCTAACCAGGGAGGATTCATTTGGCCATAAGAACATAAGAGCCCAGCTGAATCTGACCAAAGGCCTACCTGGTCCAGCATTCTGTTCACACAGTGGCCCCAGAGGTGCCTCAGAGGAAAGCCCACAAGCAGGACATGAGTGCAACGGCACCCTCCCATCATGACTCCCTCTCTCATAAAGCTCATAAAGTTTCAAAACTAGAATCCAGTGGAGTCATCTGATGAAGCTGTCTAATCCCTGTTTAAGGCCATCTAAGCTAGTAGGCATTGCCACATCTTGCAGTAGTGAATTCCATATGTTATGTGTACTGTACGAAGGAGTACTTTCTTTTAATAGATTTCATAGATCATAGAGTTGGAAGGAGCCTACAAGGCTATCGAGTCCAACCCCCTGCTCAAGTGCAGGAAACTAGAGGAGGGGTCTCCCATCCAAGTAATAACCAGGCTTGACCCTGCTTAGCTTTCCACGCTCAGACAAGCTGAGCCAGCGTTTGTCTGTCCTAAATGAAATTCTTCAGATGACTCCAAGTTAAAGTTTTCTGAGACATTGTGCTTGCTGAACTTTGGGTTTAAACAAATATATGACTGGCTCATATTCCGAGATAGCAAGAAAATCCTCTCTCTATCATGCAGAAACTTATAAAACTCTACCACGTCCCCCTTACTTACTCCAGATAGCACTGCCGTTGCAGGTAAATTGCTTTTTCCCAGAATATTTTGCTGCTGGCAAAAATGCAATTCCATCCTCCTCCCCGCGCCCAGCCTTGCACACCCACTGTTGTGTGGTATCATGTGGCTATTCTGACCTTCCCCAACCCTGGTGCCCTCCAGATGTGTTGGCTATGCTGACTGGGAATGATGGGAATTGCAGTCCAATGCGTTTGGAAGGCATCAGCTTGGGGAAGGCTGAGCTATATGGAGTGTCACAAACATTCAGCAGCAATCTTGTGATAACGGCAGCCCCCGTTGCGTAACCGTGCGCCTGTCGAGCCCCACATCCAGGGGCACCGTGGCTCACTCGCCTCCCGTTTTCCTTCCCGTAGCGGTGTCAAGCCAAGGGATTCGTGTGTGAGCTGTGCAAGGAGGGGGATGTGCTGTTCCCCTTCGACAGCCACACCTCGATGTGCATGGAGTGCTCGGCTGTCTTCCACAGGTGAGTGCCAGGATGGGGACCCACAAGCGCGCGTGCACACGCATATCACTGCTAGCAGCGAGGTAAGAGCAAACTATCAAGATTGCTTGTGGAGGGAATTTGGCTTGGGGGGGGGGTCAGGGCAGCCTTGCGGTGGTGCAGGCTGTGCGCCCCTGCTCTGTTGCTAAATATAGAGGTGCTAGTGAGAGTCAGCTGCCCCCATCTCCAGACATAGAAAGTTACCTGACACAGAGTCAGATTGTTGGATCTGTCTAGCCCAGTACTGTTGACACTGATTGGTAGCGGCTCTCCAGGGTTTCAGGCAGGAGTCCTTCCTAGCCCTACCTGGAGATGCCGGGGGTTGAGCCTGGGACCTTCTGCCTGCCCCCTCCCCGCTAATGCAACTGACAAGCCCTTGTGTCTCCTCCCACAGGGACTGCTATTACGACAACTCCACGACATGTCCCAAGTGTGCTCGGCTCAATCTGAGAAAGCAGTCACTGCTCAGCGACCCCAGCATGGAGCTGCAGGCGTAGAGGGGCCTTCACTTGGCCAGAGGGAGACGGCACCAAGGAACGTGATGCACCCAGCGGGCCGGGTTTCACCTGTACTTGCCGAGAGGAGACTGGCGAGGAGGGGAACCTTTTGCAGGAGTGCAGCTGGGAATGTATTCTCCAAAGCTGGAACATGGGGCCGTTGGGCAAGTGTTGAATCTGGGTCCTAGACTCTTTATCTCACCAGAAGAGCTGTTGGGATTACGCCGTGTGCGCCAAACTTTGCAGACTCTCGCTTGCCTGGAATTATGAGGCTGAGATGAAGAGATGACTGTCCCTGCAGGGCTCAGGCTTTTGGGTGGAGGACAAGCTCTTGGCCCTGGGATTATTCCTGGCAGATCTTGGCAGGCTGAGGGCTGCCTGACCTTGGTGCAAAAGGATTGCTGCCAGCTTCCTTCAGCGACTAAGTATTAGCACCACCACTCTGTGCTGGCACGTGACGCCAAAAGTGCTACTGTGGCTTCCTTCCAGACAATGATACATCAGCAAAGATGATTTCAATCGGGTTGGCCTTAGAGATGATTTGATGTCAAGAAGCCATTTCCTCTCACTTAGATGCATAAATAGTTCATCTGTCTCAGAGAAGGGCAGAGAGGTGCTACTTTCTCCTCCAGCCCACCCATCGGGTTTGGTGGTGGCAAATCCAAGGACTGGATGAATTCATAAATTGAAACCGCCCCTGGTAGCCAGTGGGAAGAGACTGCAGGGCACGTAAACCACAGTCATTTATCACAAGCACTAAAATCACTTTAAATAAAGCCGTGTGTTAATCTTGCTGTGGGTTTAGGCTCCACCTGTGTGTCCTTTCTTGTGGGCTTGTTGTCTTCTGGCTAGATGTTGCCTCCCTTTTTCCCCACAGAAAGGCTTCAATCTTGCATCCTCGGAGCCTGACAGTTTGGGTCCAAACAAAACTGGAGGCAGATAACAGTGGCACAACTTAGGGAGACCAATTAAGTTGGGAACTCTTGTGTTCAAGTAACTGAGACTTCTGTGTAAAGTCTGAAGCTTTTACAGTATTTATCTGGTTATTGTTCTCAGAGTGTATGCGTAAACTCATACACAGTTGGGTTGAGCATTGGGAAATGTGACCACAACAATAGTGTGGCCTTCAGCAATGATGCATGGTAAGTATATACTGCATGTGTGCGCGTGTGCACATGGATTATGTGGAATTGCCTTCGTTCATTCCTCTCTATTTGGGCTAAGCAGATTCAAGTGGAAGGAACTGAGGCAAATACTGGTGACAAAAGATGTTCTCAACCTTATTGACAAATTGAAAGTTAATAAATCACTGGGCCCAGATGGTATCCATACTAGAGGTCTTGAAGAACTCAAATATGAAATTACTGATCTAACAAAAATATGTAACGTGTCCCCAAGATCAGCCTTTGTACCAGAGGACTGGAGAATGGCCAATGTAACAATTTTTAAAAAGGGATCCAGGGGGCATCTGGGAAATTATAGGCTGGTTAGCTTAATGTTTGTTCCGGGTAAATTGGTTGAAAGCAGTATTAAAGATAAAATTAGTAAGCATGTAGAAGGACAAGCCCTGCTGAGAAAGAATCAACATGGCTTCCACAAAGCTAAGTCCTGTCTCACTAACTTTTTAGAGTTCTTTGAGAGTGTCAGTAAATATGTGGATGGGTGATCTGGTAGGCATTGTTTACTTGGACTTCCAAAATGCTTTTGATAAAGTCCCTCACCAAAGACTTGAGCAAACTTAGCAGTCATGAAATAAAAGGAGATTTCCTCTTATGGATCAGTGACTGGTTAAAGAACAGAAAGCAGAGAGTAGGAATAGACAAATTCATGGAGAATGCTAATTGCTACTAGTCCTGATGGCTATATGCTTCCTCTAGTATCAGAGGCAGTCTGCCTATGTACCCCAGTTGCTGGGGAACATGGGCAGGAGGGTGCTGTTGCACTCATGTGCTGCTTGTGGGGTTCCTGTGGGCAGCTGGTTGGCCACTGTGTGAACAGAATGCTAGATGGGCTCTTGGGTCTGATCCAGCAGGGCTCTTCTTGTGTTCTTATGCCCTCCCACTGCATTTTATCCTCACAACATCCCTGTGAGGTAGGCTAGGCTGAGTCAGCGACTGGCCCAGTCACCTAGTGAGCTCCATGGCTGAGTGGGGACTTGAACTCGGGTCTCCGCACTCCCAACGCTCTAACTACTGCACCGCACTGGCGTATGGCCACCTCAGGGGGGGGGGGGGTTGACGTGTTTTCCGCTCTCCCGAATGTCATCGTGGGAGTATTCTCGACCAAGTTTAATCCCGGAACTGTAAGTCCAGGAAGAGGATGTCCAGCCGAGCTGTTTTCCTGGTTGCACAAGGTGTTGTTCGCCCCGTCAGAGGGAGGGAATCTTGGGCTACGGCGCCTGCGCATAATGATTTAATTTTTTAAAAAAGTTGTTTTTTGTTTTTTTTTAAAGTTGGTGCATGCGCAGTATGCAGTCGAGTAGCGGGGCAATTATGGCTCATCGACTGGCGGCCGCGGCTTTTGCGCCTCCTTTGGCCGCCTTGTGGCGGGGCCGCTGCCGCCGCGGGTTCCAGGAACTGGCACTGACCCGGCAGGTGAGGAAACGGCGGAGGTTGCTTCGTTTACGGCACTGTCGTAAATACAACGGCAGGGCTCCATACGCCCCCTCTCATAGAAACCTGGGTTTAGGATCGGCGGTCCGTGAAGACGTCATCACCGCGCGCCGGCGCCTCCATGATGGGGACTCGTCGTATTCAGTGGGCGTGGTCAGAACGAGGCTCCCTCTGGGCTTTGGCGGAGCGAAGGTCTAGGCCCCGCCCCCTAAGGTCCGGGCTTGGGTGCAGCAGTGAGGAGGGTATCTGACCAATCAGCAAGCGCTTGATTTGTATGAAGACACGTTAGATTTGGGGATTGGCTGGGGCTGCGCGCGAGGGGCTGCGCTAGAGCGCCGTTCAAGGGACTGCTTTGTAAGGCTGTTGTAAACTTCTCTGGTCCCCCCCCATCCATGCAACATTGGGATAATAACACTGGATGGCACAACACAGGATTGTTGTGCCATCCTAAACACACTTACTGCTTGACCTCCCCTCAAAATATGGGGATGATAACACCAGGCTGCATCAAAGGATTGCCACAAGCAGCTCTCAGCCTCATTCCCCCTCCCTCCATCTGCACAATGGGGATATTAGACAGTCTCTGTCTCTCCTCCTAGCACAGAAAGAGTTTGCAGGATAATGCTTGAAATATTTCAAACCATTTTTCCCCTTTCAAAGAAGACCTGGGTTTGAAAGAGCACTTTCTACTTCATGCATATCTTAAGACATCCTGTTATTTACAAAAGTTGTATATGCTGCCTCAGGAATGAAGTTTCCCTTGCCTGAAACGCAATGTGCCACCTAGGGTGCTTCCTGGCAGAGGCACTACCAGTCCGAAGGGATTTTGCTGCTATTCCATTATTTTCTCCCTAACGGATTTTCTGTGGTAAGAATAAAGCTGGAAGAAGCAGTGGGGAAACACGGGAGGGAGTGGAAGATGACAACATCTAGACTCCTGTAAAATTCTGTGAATGAGGTAGGGCAACTGCATGATAAAAAACTGCCAAAAGCCTAAGAGTAGAGGAAGGTCTTAAGCTGGTGCTGAAAAGATAATCTTGGTGCCTCGCTGGGGAGATCATTCCAGAATTGGGCGGCCACCACTGAGTAGGCCCTCTCCCTTTGTTGCCATCTTCTAAGCCTCTCTCAGGAGGGCCTTAGATGATGAGCGTAGTGAATGGGTAGGTTCATGCCGGGACATGTGCTCCATTTTAATTTCATTTCATGTGCTAGCTGGGGGATGCTGGGAGTTGTAGTGCAACACATCTGGAAGGCACCAGGATGGGGAAGGCTGCTCTTGGCCAAGCACTTCTAATTGACTGCATACTTTACACTCTTTATTGTAACGCACTGAGGTAGGTCAGTATTATTCCCATTTTACAGATGGCTAAAGTGATTTGCCCAAGGCTGCACAGCAAGTCAGTAGCAGAGGAGAGATTTAAACTCACGTCTCCAACACTTCATGATTGCCTAATTTTTTAAATGTGAAATGATTTTTAGGCCGCCTTTAAGAGTAGAACCTAGCACAACTCTAGCTGGAGTACCACATTGGCTCCCATTCTAGTTTTCAGCTGCTGTAGAGTTCCTGGTGCACGAAGTATTTTGCCACAGGTCTGTGCACACACCTTTCTGAGTACACCCTCTGAGGCCTTTTTGGCCACTGGGTTGCTTATCTATACTTCTTAACTTAATTGAAGCGGAAGAGGGAGGGGATCTTGCCATCACTCAAGAGACCAATGCTGCCCTTTGCTCGTTCTAGTGCTTTAAGAGGGCCAATCCAGGCTGCATCGTGTCCCTCCATCACTGGCTGTGCTCCAAGCCACCTGAAGGTATGTCCAGTCAGGAGGGGTTGGTGCTTTTGGCTGCTGGGAGGAAGAACGTTGCAGAGGTTCTAGTTTGGTCGTAGAGCACATGCTTTGCCTGTTGAACAGGGCTGTTGAACCTCAGGCCTGTGGGCCAAGGCCAGCCTGTGGGCTACATTAGATGACCACACCCCCTTTCCCCCAACTGCCGATAATTTGGTGCTTTCCCAGCTTTTGCACATTTTCCTCCATTCTAAAAGGTTGAAATGCCTCTGCTAAGGCCTAATTACTGTCCTGCTGTTCCATCTCGGGTGCCTCCATTTAAAAGAATCTCCGGCAGCAGGGCTTGGCTACATGTTTGTGACCTTGCGGCCTGCTGCCAATCGTGGTTGACAAGACAAGGCATGGTCTCGGAATCATCGCTTTTGGCAAGTGCATAGTTGCTGACTTGCCTGCCTGCCATTAAAGTTGGAGTGTCAGGTGTGGGCCGCAGGTTCATATTGGGGCACTGAAGTTTCTGGGCATTTCTGCTATTGGGGCACTAGAGCCAATGTGACTAGGCAGGGATGGGCTGCTTGTCCGTCGTCATCCCCCCCCCCCCCCCCCGCATGTCTCTTCTCCAGGCTGGGCAGGGGCTGGGAACACCCAAGAAGAAAAGACAACCACCCAAGCTGTGAACCATAAGATCTGTTCTTGTCCCATAGGCTTTGAAAACAAAGATGAAAAGGGGCAGCTCCCAACAAACAGTGCTCCTGATCATCAAAGCAGCCCTGCCCCCCTTCCAACCCACTCCTCCCCATTTCCTTCTCTAAGGATGCTGAATGCCTGGTGTTCCAGGACTTGTCCCTTCTCTCTCTCTGCCTCATTCTGCCAGCCCTCCTTCTCCACTTGCAGCCGTATGTCTTAATATTCAAACAGCAGGTGACAGGTGTTGCCTTTTGAATGCCTTTGGGTAGCCTTAATTTTTTCCTCTCCCTTAGAGCCTCTTGGTTCCAAAGGTCTTGGTCCTCCGAAAAATGCCGGGGGCAGCAGTGGTGAAGGAAGCAAGAAAGGAAGAAAGGAGGAGGATTCAGGGTGGTGGCGTCGCATGCAGAAGGTTTGTATCCATCCTGCGAACTACCTGGAATTGACAGAGTCAGGGGCCTGGGGGGCGGGGGAGACTAAAATAGAAATGCAAAATGGTACAATAATAACAATACTCATTCCCTCCTTGCCCCCAGGGAGAGTTCCCGTGGGATAATAAGGACTTCCGGTACCTGGCAGTCATGGGAGTCGGTGTCATCTCGGGATTCCTGTTCTTCTACTCGGGCCCGGGCTGATCTCTCTGCCCGGGCGAGACCCGGGCAGAGAGATCAGCTGGAAGCAATTTGTGCAGCACTACCTGGCCAGAGGACTGGTGAGGCAAATAGTTGCAGGCCTGTGCAGGCACCTTCCCTGGGCTTGGTTCTTACCGGTGTGCTGAAGCCGTTATCGGCAGTGTACTGCGGCCACCTGGAGGAGGAGGAGGCGGCAACGGGAGCAGGGAGAGTGAATAGGGGCTGGTTTCTGCCATCGGGCAGGAGTTGCTTGTGGTCACAACATCCTCTTTTGTACTCGAGTGAATCGCCAGCGAGAAAAAACAACAAAGCGCCGTGTGGCACCTTAAAGACCAACACATTTATTCTGGCAGACGCTTTCATGGACAATAGCCCACTGCATCAGATGCATGGAGTGTTATGGAGAGTGTCAGGTTTATATACAGCATATACTGTGCTGGGGGGTGGGGGGAATTCTGAACACTGAGGTCAGAAGGAAATTCAATGCAAAAAGTGACAATCACATTATTAACAGTGGCCATTCACAGTGCAGTGAACACAAATATCCTGGCAGTAGGTAAGCCAATTAACACACACATAATGTGATAAAAATCCTTTATCCTGATTCAGGCCTCTGGCGATAGAATTGAACCTGTTGATGAATTGTATCTCTGCAGTCTGTCACTCTAGTCCCCCTTTGGGTTCCTTGCTCCACAATGGCCACTGGGAGGCTGAAGTGTTCTCCCACTGGTCTATAGTCCACAAAAACTTCTGCCACAATAAATGTGTTGATTTTTAAGTTGTCACAAGACTCTTCATTGTTTTGCTGCAATAGACTAACATGGCTACCCTCTGGAAATTGCACCGAGAAATTCACTTCCTCCCTCCCTCCCTCCCTCACCACCCCTTTTTCTGTCTTTAGGTGGAGCGACTGGAAGTGGTGAACAAAGACTTTGTCCGGGTGTTCCCAGTCCGTGGAGCCACCTCAGAGGTAAGGAATTATTGGGGAGGGGGAGCTGGGATGGAGGAAGAAAGGGAATGCCCACGCCTGCACTCCTGCATCCTGCCTGCCACAGCCGGTCCCTTGGCAGAAAAGCCGCGTGCCGGAGCGAGGCGCAGCAGTCTGGCGCTGTGGGTGTGGGGTCCACAGTGGTTCCTTTCCCCCACGAGCAGGAGAAGGGTCTGTAAGGGCTGCGGGCGTCTGCGCACGTGAAATCAACCATTCAACACCTGTCATTGGTTGCCGCAGAGGTACATCTGGTTCAACATTGGCAGCGTGGATACGTTTGAACAAAGTCTGGAGACCGCTCAACTGAAGCTGGGGATCGACGCTGCACACCAGGTTTCTGTGGTCTACAGCACTGAGAGCGATGGGTGAGCGCAGGGCCAGCGCCCAGGGTAGGCGTGGCCACACCCCAGCAGGGGCCCACTGACAGGAGCCCCCCCCCCCCAGTTTTGCTCCTCCTCTTCTCCACTGCAACCTGCTTGTTCGCTTGCCTCTCGCTCTGGCCCAGAGAACGGCGGTGGTGAGGAGGAGGGCCGGCAGATGCCGCGGCCTGCTTGCTCCCTGGTGCTCTGCCTGCCAAGCAAACAGGTGGTGGCAAAATCGAGAATGGGGGTTGCCTTACTGCCCTCAGTGCCTTCACTCCAGCTTCGTCTTCACTGCTCCCCCAACCAGCCAGCACACCCTGCTGTGGGCAAGAGAAGGCCCCCGGGGGCAAGCCCAAGAGCTGGACATGCTCTTTGGGGCTGGAAAAGGGTCTGTGTGGGGAACAAGCCCCCTTGGGCAGGGGCTGAATAGGAACAGGGTGCTCATTAAAATGGTGCTGCTTTGAACCCCTTTCCCTTGTAGGCATTGTGGGCCCCAGAGGATCCTGGGAGCAGGAGCTCCCAGCACAGCCTATAACCCCGCTCATGATCACAGCAGCCCGATGCACGCCATCCGCTGATTTCTTATTGCCCACGGGGCTCCCTGGCGGTGGTTTCTCAGGGAAGAATGCCTTCCCTGCATAGGGGGCTCTGTCTTAGGAGAAGGCTGGGGGATTGGATGTGCAGTCCTGCTCGTTATATTTAAACCTAGCCTGATCCCCTCCAGGGAGCAGCTCAGGACACCTTTGGGTGCTGCTTTCTGCTAGGTTTTGCCTTGAAAGCACCAGCCAGAATAGGGTGTCGATGCGTGCCCAGCGCCTTCCACTAGGGCCCTAGCCACCATCCATCACTGTGACTTCAGGGTCCGATTTCCCACATCTATGTTAGAATTATATTTCAGGCCAAAGTTAGGGGAACGCCTCACATAGCAGGTGAAGGCACCCGTGGCCCAGTTCGCCACCACCCGCCATTCTGAGTGGTCCTTCCTTGGCCCCGCTCACTCAGTTACCAAAGAGCATAGGATTCCTACTTCTAGCATGACCCCTGGGCACACAAAGGGAACGTTCAGCCACCTGCGTCTCCGGTTCCTGTTGTGAACTGGGTCTCCACCCCCTTCTCCTCCTGGATGGCCAGTAGGAGTCACACCGGACTTGTTCCAAGGTGCCTTATGCTGCCACCGGGCCCTTTAATCTGACTGGCAGATGCTCCCGAGGGCCTGGAGCAGACTTCCCCAGCCCTGTGACTTGGGATCCCTTACCCGAAGATTGAACCCGGGGCCTTCTGCATGTAAAGTCTGTGCTCTGGCGCTGTGCCACGGCCCTTCTTGGACCAGAGCGGTGGAACAAGGAGGTCTCTTGTTTTCACCCACCTCACTGCCTGTGTCGATTCGAGTTCATTGATGCAAGGAATATGTCAGAGCGATTCTTGTGAATTGCGCCTTTCCTCTACCATCTGTGGGTGTTTTGATGTGCTGTGTTGAACGGTGTCTTCCCAAGTGCCAAGACAATATGGCATTGCCCACGCAACGCCCCCAGGTAGAGGCTCTCCCGGAGCAGGAGCTCTCCGTTCGCAAAGCCTCCCGCGTAACGTCTGCGTGCCCGCCTTGCCTCCTTTGCCAGCTGGCTCTGGCATTTATTTACTCGCTTGCAGCCTGGGCTTTCCAGAGCATTTGACCTGCCAAAGTCTAGCATGCTTCTGACAAAGTGACTCTGCAGAAATAACGTATACTGACTCAGCAGAACTCCGTTCTCAAAAGTCGTATCTGCTTCATCCAGAGACCAAAATAAGTGTGGATGCTTTTCTTCTCCTTCTAGAAGCCCGGCACAGGCAACATCTGCTTTAAGTTGATGAGGAGCTTTTTCCTCCTCGAGTGCCCTACGAGAGCTCCATGTTCCCTCATTTTCTAATATGTGCTGCTAATAGCTTTCCCAGTACGCATCTCATACTCTGGCTGTATCTCACCAAATAGGATTTGGCCTTACTACAGTGTCCCTTAATGGCATGTAGTGGTTGTCTGGACAAAAGTGTCGCAGCTCCTTCCGTTCTACCTATTAAGAACATAAGAAGAGCCCTGCTGGATCAGACCAAGGGCCCATCTAGACCAGCATTCTGTTCACACAGTGGCCAACCCGCTGCCCACAGGATCCCACAAGCAGGACATGAGTGCAGCAGCACCCTCCTGCCCATGTTCCCCAGCAACTGGTGTGCATAGGCACACTGCCTCTGATCCTGGAGGTAGCACAGAGCCATCGGGACTAGTAGCCATTGATAGCCTTCTCCTCCAAGAACTTTATTACGAAACAAAATTGCCTTCTCGGTGAATTTCTCCAACCCCCTTTTAAAGCCATCCAAATAGGTGGCCATCACTACATCCTGTGGAAGTGAATTCCATAGTTTAACTTTGTGAATTCCATAGTTTAACTTCCTTTTATCTGTCCTGAATCTCCCACCAATCAGCTTCATGGGATGACCCCATTTGAGTTCTAGTATTCTGAGAGAGGGAGAAAAATGTCTCCCTGTGCACTTTCTCCACACCTGCTGTTCCTCTTCCACCTTTCTCTTTCTAATCCCCCCCCCCCCCGCCATCTTAGGAAGCTGTCAGGCAATTTTTCCAACCTGCCTGGTATTGGCTACTCTGATGGACAGCAGCTGTCCAGGGCCTCTCCAGCAGAGGTCATCTTGATTCCGTGCACCTCAGAGAGAGGCACTTCCCCGCTTGTGCTCAAAACTCTGTTCTCCAATCTCTCTCAGAGAAAGGATTCCACCTCCTCTTTTCAGATTTTGCACACATTCTGCAAATTTAGCCCTGTAAGAAAGGGAAGGTGCATCCTACTGTGTGCAAATGTAACCTGATTTAAAAATGAAATACACAAGCATTAAGGCCACCCGGTCCCAAAAGAGAGCGGAGCTATTACAGAAGGAGGAAATGAGTCTCTTTTGTAAATGGGGCGTATTACAATCTGGAGGTCGTGGAAAGCATTCTGCATGGAGGACACTGTGGAACAGTATTTTCAGCACCAAAACTTTAGGGGTACTGATGGGGCAATGTACCAGCGTGGGCACACTATTGAGAAGTGTGCTGTATGTAGTCTATGAAAGCTTATGCCATCTTGGTTGTTTTAACCTAATTGATATCTGGATAGAATGGGAAATATATGGATGCAGAAAAGTGTCGTTAAAGAGACTTGCAGGCCCCACATTCTAGCTGGCTCAGCTTGTCTGAGCGTGGAAAGCTAAGCAGGATCAGGCCTGGTTATCACTTGGATGGGAGACCCCTCCTCTAGCTTCTTGCATTGAGCAGGGGGTTGGACTCGATGGCCCTTCCAGCTCTATGATCTATGAAAGAACTAACCTGGTTGGGCAAACAGCTCCAGGCTGAACTTCAGTGTTACCAGCAGAAAGCAAAACACCTGGGTTCGGGTTGCAAAAAGCAGAATTTGTGGGGACCCTATTGTGCTGTAGATTCCTGCTTTAGCACCCTTTCCTTCCATGCAAGGACCAAGGAAGGAATTTGTTGGATTTGGGAATGCAAATGTATTTATTTGATAAACAAATCTGTTTTCTCGTGCATGTGGGTTTTTCGTTTGTTTGGCTTCATAAGAACAAAGCAAAAAGCAATGGTCGTCTTGCTTTAATGGTTCAGCTGTACATTATTGGGACAGGGCAGGTCTGTACTCGGCCCCATTCTGAGCCTACCCTCAGCTGTGAAGACTGAGGCTGTCTGGCCCAGGATCAGCCACAAATCGTAGCTGGATGCATCCATGCTGCAACCCGCAAGTGCACACACCTGGAGTGCACATATCTGTGAGTGACTGGCAAGGCTGCGGTGTGCCCACCTGACGCAAAGCATCGCCAAGCTCAGACCTGGGTCTGCAAGCACAGCGGGCAGTTTTTCCGGTTGTAGTGCCAGCAAGTGGATTGGTTGAGGATGTGCCGAGTTGTGGTCTGGTGATTCCCAGCACCCTGCTGATTGGGGGTGTCTGCCCCCTATAAAACTAGTTCTGCCACACTTCCTCTATCAGAGCACTTCCACTACCGATAAGCAGTAACTCAGACTACATTTTGCCCTGGCTTAATGTCAGCTCCTTCACCCTGCCCAGAGGCCAACAGCTGATTTCAAGGGGGCAGCAGTAAATTCTCGGGGGGGGGGAACCTCATTCCTCCCTGATTCCCCTCTTACTGTGTGCCTGCAGGAAGACCCAGGTTGGTCTTAATTCTGGCCTGTGCTGCCCCAGGAATGACACATCGGACTATGATCACTAGCAACCTTCCCCAGCCTGCTGCCAGATGTGTTACACTACAACACCCAGCATCGCCCAGCCAACACATCTGGAGGGCAGCAGGTTGCGGAAGGCAGATACGTGGTATCTCTATGCAGGCAGGGGCCCGTCTCATTAGCTTGACTTCAAGAATGCCTCATTTGAGCCCCTCTGGGGGGGCCTGTTCGCATGAGAGGAGAGAGCTATGAATAATTCCTGCTGCTGCTGCTCCTAAACAATTTGGTTCTGTGGCTGTAAAAAAACACATCCCCAAAGCCAGAAAAGGCAGCCTCCAGTGGCTGTTGCGTACAGATCCCAGGGGGTGAGGTGACCTGGTTATTGGAGCCTGGTTCTCCGACCTGCACACATCACGGAGCCTGGGGGATTGTGCTTTGCCAAGCGTGAGCAGCCCAGAGATGCATCTCCAAGCACCCGTGGCCTGGCCCAGAAGCCTGAAGTCACCGCCCGGGGAGCTTCTCCACCTCAAGGAACGGCTTGGTCTTCGAGCAGCCTGGGAAGTTGTTGTAGCGAGGAGGAATGAGGCACCAGCAGAGCGCAAGGGAAGGCCGTCTCAGCCCATGTGCAACTCTGGCGTCTTAGGCTTGTGCTGAGCCCGAGTCCCCGGTGTGGCCTGCTTGTACTTTGCCCAACGCAGCCCCCCATTGTTCCTTAGATGGTGAAGAAGAAACCCGCTTCGCCCACTCGTTTCCTTCAGGTGGTTTTTCTGCGAGGTTCCTCCTCCACTCTGACAAGGCCCAGCTTAGGTTGGCAAAGGGACTCAGGATTCCAGGGCTGGCTTCCGGTGCCTGCGTTATAAATAACAAGCCAGGTTTTGTGAACTGGAAAAGGATGTGCCGCTCGGGCCCGGCAGCAAACCGCTGAATTGGGCTGTGGAAGCAAAGGATTAGTTTGGGAAGCAGCAGCTGTTCTCGCCGAGCCCCCTCTTCCCCCCCCTCCCCGGTGGCTCGTGTGTCATCGGGGCCTCGTGACCTGCCGGTGTTTCCACTTCAGCTGGCCGCTGGCTGGATTTGTGCTGCCATCAGCAGATGCTTCTCGGCTCGGCACTGATGCTCTGGGGCAGCCACGGCGTGTTCTTCTCCTCCAGCCGAGCCCTCCGTGATGCTGCCTGAAAGTGATCCTTCCCCGACCTGGCAAGGGCGGACGCCTCGGAGCTCACAGCTGTGCATTTTGGAATTCCGGAGGAGGGAAAGGGGAGACCCAGCTGGAGCTACAGTTCTGCTTGTCCACAAACATGTTCCTCTCCCCCCAAGAGGCCAGGACTTGCGCCGCTGAAGACAGATGCCGCTGGTTGCTGGAGACTGCCAGGCAGGGCTGCTGCACCTCTTTCAGCCCGAGGGTCCAAGTCCAGTGGTGGGCGTGGCCAAGGGCAAAAGGGGGCGGGGCCAGAATACCAATGAAGTTTTAGGAGAGGCATTTATTTAAACCTTTTAGAATGGGGGGTGGGGGACCGTGCAAAAGCGCCGGGGAAACCACCAAATCAGTGGTGGGGGGGAAGGGGTCGGGGCCTTTTGAGGAACCCCAGAGGACTGGATCTGACCCCCAGAGGACTGGATCTGACCCCCAGGAAAGCTGGATCTGACCCCCAGGAAAGCTGGATCTGACCCCCAGGAAAGCTGGATCTGACCCGCGTCCTGAGGTTCCGCACCCTTCGTGTAAAGGAGGGGATAGTAAGCCAAAATAGGCCTGCGCGCCTTGGATCAGTTTGGCAAGACAAGCAGCCTTCGAATGACCCCCCCCCAGCCCATCTCTCCTGGCTGCAGTCCAACTCCGTACAGGTGACGCCCCCCACATGCAGGAGGCAAACGCGGTGTCCCACTGGCAGCCGCCCCTGATCAGAAAGACCTGCGTGGGACGGTGCAGTTACTCTGGAGCAGTGTTCTCCAACCTTGGGTGGTCCCCAGATGTTTTTGGCCGACAACTCCCAGCATGCCCCAGCCAGCGTAGCTGGCTGGGGCATGCTGGGAGTTGTGGGCCAAAAACATCTGGGGACCACCCAAGGTTGGAGAACACTGTCACTCTCCCCTAATCATTGCTCAGCATTGCTGGCTGGGGCATGCTGGGAGTTGTAGGCCAAAAACATCTGGGGACCACCCAAGGTTGGAGAACACTGCTCTGGAGGCGCCGGTGGGGGGGGGGCAGCTGTGTGGTTGTTCTTTCTCTGTGGGAGGGCTTTGGGGGCTGGAGAGCTGGCGTAGAGGGCCATTCTGCAAATGGAGCCTGGGCAAAGTAATTTAAACGACGCAGGGAAGGAGGGAAGGAAGTCTGCTGTGCCTGTCCCTTCCTGGCCAGCCCCATCCTGGCCAGCCCCATCCTGATGAGGACAGGAGCGACGGGCTGCCTTGGTGACGATGCAGCTCTCCGAGTCGGTCTAGCCGGGCCACGGCCTAGTATGTGCCCAGGCCTGGCGTCAAGGGTTGGCGTGGTCGGGCACCTGCCAAGGGCCCACACCTCACCAGGGCCCCCCTCTGGCAAGAGACCCCTCGAGCTGCTGCTGCTGCTGCTCCTCTTCTTCATGACTGCAACCTGCTTGTCCACCCACCTCTCACTCTGGGCCAGACAGAGCGAGCGAGCAAGCAAGCAAGCAAGCAAGGAAAAAGCGATGGGGAGGAGGAGGGGGAGGAGGAATAGGAGCTGTTGCTGCCTGCTTCCTCGCAGCCTCTCTGCTTGGCAAGCTAGACGGAAGTAGAAATGATGATTAGCAGCGGCAGCGGCAGCAGCAACTAGTGGCAATGTCGGTGAGGGCGCAGGCTCACTGAGTGAGAGGGGGCACGGGGAGTCTCTTGCCCAAGCCCCCCCCCCCAAGAAAAACACACACCTGGAGCAGGCACTGCACATGCCAAATGCTTTTCATCTCTGTTGTAACCACAGGGAGGCCAAGACTATTCTGTGAGGGAGGGGTGGACTGGGAGGGCAAGCTGAGTGGTGGACCCCCCTAAGTATCTGGATGTCATGAAGGTTCAGGAATTGAAAGGGGCACCCCTAGTGGGTGAGAGGGATGTGAAAACCTTGGGGGGGGACCCTGCACAGCTGGCCTCAAAGGTGGTAGGCCTGGTTGGGCACCTGCCGAGGGCCCACCCCCCAGCAGGGGCCCCACTGGCAAGAGCCCCCTGGAGTGGCTCCTCCTCTTCGTCATTGCAGCCAGCTCGCTCACCTGCCGCTTGCGCTGGCCCAGACGGAGGTGAGGAGGAGGAGCAGCAGCAGCAGATGCCGCGGCCTCCTTGCTCACAGGCTCTCTGCCTGGCAAGCAAGCCAGTGGGAGCCACGGGGAGGAGGAGGAGGAGGAGGAGGAGGAGCAAGGGCAGCTGGTGACGGGGAGAAGGTCAGCTCATCGAGGGAGGGGCCCCACGGAGGGTGTCTTGCCCACGGACCCTCCAAATCCTGGAGTCAGCACTGGGACCCTGTGCTGGAGAAGACCTCTCCCCACACAAGTTCTAGCTAAGGCTCCCTCAGCTCTGCAACAGCCCCATCCTGATTCCAGAGGAGCACTAGGAAAAGCCCGGCTGCAAGGCCCTGCGCTCGGCTCCTGATCTGAGACGCGGGCTCTGATCCTCGGGAGGGAGGGGGCGAGATGCTGCTGCCTGGAGGCAGCCCGAGGAAGTGCCTCTTTCCATAGTACACGTTTGGCCAAGAGAGGCCTCCAGTTTCACAGGAGGACGTTCCAGAAGCACCTGAGGGTGGGCTCAGCTGCCCGCCGTATTGCCTTGCTTGATGCTCGACGCGGTCCGGTCCTGCAACTCCCCCTTCGCTTCCTTTCCTGCCTCCCTTCAGCAGCGGTTTGGGCAAAGGGCTGCCGCACCCTGGGACCTCGGCTCCGCTGCTGTCGTCAGCCATGCCACTTGCCAAGTTTGCCGCCGTGGTAGCCTTTCCTCTTAGGGATGCGCAATATTGCAATGTGACCATGCGGCTGCCCTGGCGGGACAATCTGCGAGCCGTGCTGGACCGCCGGCCCCGTCAATGCCATGTGCTTAGGCCAAAGTCCCAGAGCAGCAGGTAGGAGTTAAGGCTACACTGGCAAGAGAATGTGCTTTGAAGAAGTGAGGGCTGGATCCACCCTTGCCCAGCAGGTCCTCCTGACACCCAGAAGGCATGCTTTGCTGTAGACCCCGGAAGTGTCGCAGGAATGGCACTCAGTTTCCCCTTGGCTCCTTTGGTACAACGGGGTCCCTTGCCCTGGCGGAGAGGTTTCCTTGGAGCACCCCAGCATCGCTCAAGGCACACAGCAGAAGAGGGCCGTTCTTCTGTTGCTCTGTGCTAATGCAGCTCTTTTCCTCCTGCCCATCCTCCTCCTTCCTGACCCTGCAGACGGGCCCCTTCTTTTCATGCTTGTCACCACTGGTTTTGTTTGGAAGGAAGCAGCAGCGGGTCCAAGCGTGCCTAAAGAAAACGGGAGTGCCTCCCTCTGCTCCTTGTTGTAAAATGTACCGTGAGAAAGAGGGTTCCTGGTTGGCAAACGTAACTCAGGGACAGGGACAAAGGGAGAACGATCTCTACATACCCAGCTAGATTTGCAAAATGTCCTTGATTTGGGGGGGGGGTGAGAGGGAGGAATGAATGAATGTCTCTTAAGGTCACAAATTGCCTGGAATTTGTGGTTAGTGCAAGAGTGAATGTTGGCACCTTGGTTTGCCCTCCGCCGGGGTCCTTGTTACTCTTCTTTTGGCTTCTCCATGGTCAGGAGCGCATCTGCTTTGCTGGCCTGGAGCTCTGAGTCGCTGAGGTGCTTCTTCTCCCGGCCTTGTTCTGCTTTTGTCCTAGTCCAGGACGGGGAGCGCAGGTACCCAGCCCGAGGGTTTGGATGGGGGTGTGGGTGCAGACCTGTGCAGAGACAAACAGAGGGAAACAGAGAGCTGGCGCGGGGATCTGGCTCGCTTCCGCACTGGAACCCCTCCCCTCTTCAGCGCTGCTTTTGCACCATCAGCTAGTAGTGACAAAACTGTGGTTTTGCACTGGCACTTTTGCCTAACAACAAAGCCCTTCCCCGTGGCCAAGACTCTTCTCTAACATTTACTCAGAAGTAAGGCCATTCAACAAAGGTCCCATTCAGTGACAATAAAAGGCTTCCTGTATTGCAGATTCGGCCTGTTTTAGGGGCATGCCTTGGTCGTGATGGATGAATGGCCTCTGAATTGCCTCTCCTCAAATGTTTGCTTTTGTCTATTATTTAATTTATGTGCCGCTTTCCCACAGACTAGGTGTCCAAGGTGGCTGGCAAAAGCAATGTACCTATGCAATCCAGCTCTAGCTATAGGGCTAGTCACGCAAAAGAGCGTGTGGCCGTTCCAGCCGCATCAAGAGGCACGGCCGGCCCGTGTGGTGGGGCCTGGCTGAATATACTGTCACATCCAGATGTGAGTCCTCAGGCAGCAGCTGCACGCCAGCACCTCCCTTGCCGGATTTGGGGCTGTCATCCGGCATCTTTTGCCAGGACTACTTGAATCGCTTCCTTTCCCCGCCACAATCTACTGGTGAGGGAGGGAAGAAGGGCTTTAAGCTGCACATTTTCTGTGAACGGAGAGAGGGGGGTGGGACGGGACTGGGACTCGATTACTGCTAGCGGACCCCTAATTCTGCTCCTTTCTTTCTGTGTGCAAGACCACAGGTGGCTTGTCCACCCACCAGGGCCAAGGCGGCCGGCCGCAGCCTAGAGTTTCACCCCTCCTTGCCCTTCCTCTCCTGCTGAGGGTGGAGGGAGTCCTCCTCATTAATTCCACTCACACTTTCCCACCAAGGATGCAATTTGCATTTTCATTCCATCTGTCACTAGGATGCAGCTGCCGCTGCCGCCACCCCACCCCCCCTTTGCACCCCTTTCAGCAGGAGAGGAGGAGCAGCACAGCCGATGCCCCTCTTGCTCATCACACCATTGCTCTGGGAGGGGCAGAAGAAGAAGTGGGCTGTGCAGGAAGGGGGGGGGCTGAAGCCACTGGGGAACTCCCCCCCCCCCATGCACACACGTTGCACAAGCCCTCCCTGGAGCAAGGGCTTGCTTACGCATCCTCAAGCAGCTAATGAGGGCATCATCACACCAAGGAGAACAACAACACGCCCCAGGGGACCATTTGATATTTCCACAGTCAAACAGAAGATTCTCCAAGCTTGTGTGTCTCCTTCTCTGAAATGCCTGTCAAAGACTGTCAGGTTTTCCTGGGATTCATGGTGCAGCTGGCATGCTGAATGAGACACACACACACACACCTACCCGCATGCCTGGTTAATCATATTCCGCAGCATCGCCAGACGTGGTCCCCTGATGCTTAGGTTCCTGCTTATTAAGCGGGGCGGGTGGGTGATGGGGATGATTGACTGGGCTGACCTTTCTGCCTCAGCTCCGCTGCCTGGAGAGAGGATGAGCCAGCCCAGCACCGCCAGGGCAGCGGCATCGTGGTCAGCTGCCAGGCCATTCCGCCGCCTGCCCAGTCCTTCTGCACCAGGTCTTGCGTAGGTAACGAAGGGCTTGGGGTTGTGATTGGGTCTCTCGTGGCCTTGCTCATGCACACTGAACATTGGCATTTAAAAAATAATCTGGGAATTAGATGCATGACCATTAAAAAAAAAAAAAAGTAGGGCACCTGGATACAGAAAAAGCTGCTGTTTTGCATGTCAAAAATCTTCCAGGTTTGTGGACCATCGGCCATGTGGGGCACTGCTCTGTCATTTGTCTTTTCCCCTTCATGCCATATTTGACATGTTTATGTAAAGCTCAAGGAGAGTAACAACAGATCAGAATTATACTGGAATCAGTAAAATCCCACTGACAGTTTAATCCCAGACTTCCAAAGCCAGCCTGCAGAGAAAGGCTTTTGATTCTCCAGCAGGTTACAGAAAGATGTCACGAGGCTTACACCTCCACAGGATGCAGTTCTTCAGGTAAGCCCCAGGGACCTCCCCCCCCCCACTTGCATCCAGAGAAGGTCGCGCTGTTGTCCCCGGACTCTGAGGACTCCAGCCATGAAGACCAGCATGCCACAGCTGCTGAGGCTGCTAAAACAGACCCAGCCCCTTTAAGAGAAAAGACCTTAGTCAGTGTGGAGGCTAACCAGCCTAAAGGAAGCCAAACCCCTACTTAAGGCTCAGTCACAATCTGCTGCTTGCTGGAACAACATACAGATATGCTCGTCTGACCTGCTCCAGCACTACTCAAGAGCTCTCCAAGGTACTGTCCTATTCCCATTCCTGCCTCCCTATGAAACCTGACTTGCACAAAACCTTGGTAGATCCAATCTGTAGTGGAGCCCTGTAATCTAGGCCTTGCCAGTGCCCGATGACACTAACCCCTGGCCACAACAGAGGCAGAACAGAGCATTGAAGCTCATGTAATTCATTGACACTAAGTTTTAATTGGGCAACCACACTTACCAGCAGGGGACTCGTTGGATACATTCTCATCGTCAGAGTCGGCGAAGACTTCTGCCAGCTCCTGGTCAGACATGTCTGTTAGTTCTGTTAGGTCTAGCAGATCAAAGTGCACCTCAAGGGAGGAGACGCTGCTCAGAGGTTCTGAGGAGACAACGTGAGGCCAGTTAGGTGCTGCAGGAGCAGAGGATGGGCCTGACTATGTGATCAGAAGTCCTGGAATCAGAGCCCCTGCCTCATGTACCCCTGCCGGCTGAGGCCTGCTGAGTGGTCACAGAGCCTTTTCAGTTGTGGCACCACCACTTCATGCTAACTGAAAGACATGCCGTTGCAATCAGGTCAGAACTTCTCAGCACTGTTGTCACTTGAGAGTTGATCCAGCACAAGAGATTTCGCCGCAATCTCTCATCTTCGCTAGTGGAAGCCGAGGGTGAGATTGCCCTGTTAGTAAAGTGCTGCAGCCAAGTCTTTAGGAGAGGGCCCCTGGTACTGGGGGGGGGGGCGAGCCACTGCTTTGCATGTGGAAGGTCCCCAGTTATATATAAGTGGGCAATGGGGGGGGTCTTTTCTGCCAGACCCCCCAGGAGGGAGGGATGCTGTCCGACAAAGCAGACAGTGCCAGGCTAGGTAGACAAGCCGTCTACCTGGTATAAAGTGACATTCCTAAGCTCTGAGGTCAAGGTGCTCTAGGTCAGAAGTTACTGAAGGGTGCGAGCCTATGCTTGTTTAGACCAAAAAAGAGGCCTACAACTCCCAGCATGCCCCAGGCAGCTACGTCTCACAGATGGCAGACTGTGGCGGAGAGAGCAGCTTGCTTAAGGCCAGAGGCAAGATTCGAACCAGTGATTGTCTGGTTTGTACCTGGCCTCTTAGCCGCCGTGCTGCACCCTCTCCCTCTATACGTGCCACGTGTGGTGATGCGGCCGCTCTTCCCTCCAGACTACTCACGCCTGCGCTCTGCAACCTGCAGCAACCCTGAAGTGGGGATTGGGATCCCTCCTTCCTCCTCGGCAGGGGGGCTGTGACTAGGCTCTTCCACCAGGCCGTGTATGGGGACGAGGAGCGGGGTTGTCCCTCTCCAGCTTCGGGGCCTCTTGAATCAGCTCTGAAATAAAAAAAAAAAACAGGGTTGCATTGATTAATGGCGGAAGGGCGGAACATCAGGCGGGGGGGTGCGGATCTGGCCCCCTTTCCCCCAACTCCCAATGGTTTGGTGGTCTCCTGGCTTCTGTGCAGGTTTCCCCCCATTCTAAAAGGTTGAAGTGTCTCTCCTAAGGCTCATTTACTGGCAGTGAGAGCTGTAGGCTAAACCATGCTGGCATTTCTGGTCTTTTGGCCTGGCCCTGTTCTGCCTTCAGCCCCACCTCCCACTGGAATGAGCCCCCTGAGACCTTGGAGAGCTCCTGCTGCCGGTCAGTGTCGACAGTACTGGGCCGGGTGGACTGACTTGGTTCCTATGCAACATGCAGCACGCACTTTTCTTAGGGTCTCCCTGTGTCCTTATTTTACAGAGGACAGTCCTCTATTTTGAAGGCATGCTGTATTTGAAGGGCTGCCCAGTCCAAGTCCAGTATGTAGGTAACAAACCGTCAGAGGGAAGCGCAGAAGGGCCTCGAAGCTGCCCGTCCGCAGCCCCTGGCCAACAGGTGGAGAAAGGCACGCAGGATCAGGGCGCCCGGCCACAGCCTCCCGCGCTACGCTGAGAGGTGCTGCACTCCTATTCCAATTATAATTATTTCTCAATTTGTATCTATACATGTACATCAGCACAGGCTACTTTTATGCAGCCTACTTGGGAAGATAGGCGAACAAATGTCAGTGTATTGGAAGAAGCAAAGACTACTAGCGTTGAAAAAATGATCCTTCAATGCCAACTTCAGTGGACCGGTCATGATGTTCGAATGCCTGACTGTTCAAAGCAGTTACTTTATTCCCAACTCAAGGATGGAAAGCGGAATATCGGTGGTCAATATAAGAGGTTTAAAGATGTTCTTAAGGCTAATCTAAAAAAATGCAATATAAACATCGAAAACTGGGAAGCTCTG
Source organism: Shinisaurus crocodilurus (assembly GCA_021292165.1). NCBI lineage: Eukaryota > Metazoa > Chordata > Lepidosauria > Squamata > Shinisauridae > Shinisaurus > Shinisaurus crocodilurus. The sequence continues at coordinate 34,416,627 of CM037887.1, forward strand.
GCCCATGAACGATCTAAATGGAGGTTGGCCTCTCACAAAGGTTCCAGGGACTTTGAAGAAGCCCGAGTGCAAGGCGAAAGGGAGAAACGTGCTAAGCGAAAAGCACGTCAAATGAATCCTTTACTGGACCATCTTCCATCTGGTAACCTGTGTCCTCACTGTGGGAAGCTGTGTGGATCTAGAATTGGCCTCCACAGTCACTTACGGACCCATCGCTAGAGTACACAATCTTCTTTAGAATGTCCTCCTTTTGAAATCTCCTTTTTGTAAATTTTTATCCTGGAAGACAATCTTACTCGGTCACGAGTGATCACCTGATGATGATGACTTTTATGCAAACTGGTGTCCTTGTTTGTTCCCTTTTTGGGTGGTGCATCTCTTTTTTGGCGATTCAAAAGTGGCCACCCTCACTTTTATTCTGGGACCTATATACCCTTTCGGCAACCCTGCCCAGAATACCCACCACGGAAGGGGTCTCCACCCTTTCATCAACACCTGCGCCCCTTTCCCTCAAAGCAGCCCCTCCCACCCCCCTCCTTACTCTGTCCCCCCCCCCCCGTGGAACCAAACGTGTGCAGTTCGGTTGCCTCTTGATGTGTCTTTGTGTAGCTTCTAGGATGGCCAACCCAGATTGGCAAAAGTGTGTGTGTGGGGGGCTCTGATTAGCGAACTCAGCTGTAACGTCTGAAGCAATAAGCTCTTCGCAGCTGTAATATTGTGAACAAAGAGGTTGCATTTTTAAAGAGGGACACTTGACTACCCTCCTTCCTTCCTTCCTTCCTTCCTTGCCCTTTCCTCTCTTTGCTTAGCCCTGGACTCTGAGCAAATCCACTGGCTAAGTGCTAAAATGGGCGCTGCTTTAGTCAGACCTCATAGAAGGAATATAAAGCAAGAGGAAGAGCAGCGGCTTGCTTTATCTGCTCAGGGTCAAAGAAAGACCTGCACGCTCTTCCTAGTTACCCCAGGGATGGGTACCAAGAACCCGAGGCTCCTGCTTTGGAGGAGCTGGCCCTTTGTGTCTGCAAGGACAAAAGGCCGGCCTGTTTCAGAGCAGGCAGGCAAAGCAAAACAAAGGCAAGTCTGTCTGGACGGAGGAAGGAAGATGCAACCGGGCTACAGCCCTGGCCGTGGGCCAGATGTGGCTCAGATATTCCCCCCCCCGCCGACCACTAGCGTTGCTTGCACGCACAGCGTGGTGGACCCTTGGCATCCATCCGTGCAGGGAGCAGCCCCAAGCCTCCATGGGCAGCTGCCAGGACCCCCGCAGGGCATACTGCTGATGCTCACGTGCCCCCCACTTTAAGCCTAGCTGCCATTTAAGTGACCCACAGTGCCCCTGATGTAGGTTTTGCTCCAAGCACTGCTGCTGTGCTCTCACTGAGGCCTACTGATGGGAGGGCCCCCCAGTGGGAGGGCTCTTTGCCCCTTCACACCTAAAGCCGGCCCTGCACAGCATGCGTAATGGCGTAGCTGTGCGAGAGTTCACAGCCCCAGAAAGAGAGACTCTGATTCTACGACAGCCTTCCCCAACCAGGTGCTCTCTAGATGTGTTGGACTGCAACTCCCATCCTCCTCAGCCAGCATGATGGGAGTTGCAGTCCAGCACATCTAGAGGGCACCCGGTTGGGGAAGGCTTCTGTAGATCATATTCCCCTGCCTGTGTGGGTTGCCCTGATGCTCTGGTCTGATACCAGCTTTGCCCAGTGTGCTGTTGCACACACACCCCTGCCCGTGTTCTCTCTGCACGGCGGGACTGGGTTCCATGGATAGGAAGGCTGCAATCCTCGCAGCTCATTTCTGCTGCAGCATGTCTAGAGGGATGCCCAGAGCCAGAAGCCCCGAGCTTGGGAAATGGCATTCTGGCTCATCGATCGTGCCAAGGCCACACTGCACACTGCCCTGGCCCTGTGCCAACTCTCAGGCGACTGGCACACAGGGGGCTTGTGCTGAGAAGGACTGGCAACGCTCCCCAACCCCTTAGAGCCCCCCCCCGCTCATTAGCGAACAGGACCTTGGGGTTGTTTCCCAGAACTCCTCATGCCCAGAAAATAAATGGGCACATCTGCAAGTATCTTTCTGGTGAAGCGTGCGCACACACGGTTTGCCGCCCAGCAGGAGCTGATGTGCCAGGAGACCGCTTTGGCTAGGTTGGCCTCCATTTTTTTAAACTTCTTTTTTAATCCTTTGTGCCTCTTCTCCCCACAAGAAGGCCATTCTCTAGCAAACATGCCAGTGTCCTGACTTAATTGGGAGCCCAGGGTGCGTGCACGTTTGGAATTCTGCTGTGGCATCCCCTGTGCATTGCGCCGGCCGCTGGGAGAGTGAAATGCTCTTGAGTCCGCTGTGTCTCCTCTTCCAAACACAGTTGTGCCCAGGAGGAGGAAGGGGAGTGAGCCATCGATTTCCAATACAGAAATACTAATGACACTGAACGGAGGGGAGGCGAACTATTTCCCATCCCCGCTGAGCCAGAGCCAAGGGGAAGGGGGCCCCACAGCAGCCTCTTTGCTCCAGGTCACCGCAGGATTAATCATCCCATTAGCGCTAGGAAGAGAGGCAGCTCAGACAGAGCAAGAGCAAGGGCAGTCAGAGCTGCTGGGCGTTTCCACGACCTGCAACACCTTCTTGTCCTGAGCTGCTGGGACTCAGGGATGTCTCTCTGCACAGCTACCTGTGAGCAACCAAGACCGGGACCCAAGGCCTGTTTGCAGTGTATTTCTCCCCCTCTCCTTCCTGCAGTGATACTTTTTCTCTCTAGAGGAGAGGATGGCACTGGGGATAGATGGAGCTGAAGGGGGAATCTGTTTCACGTGTGGAGGGATTCTTGGGGTGCTAGAGCCAGCACAGGTGCTGGCTCCAGGTTTGGGAGGGAGGGCCCTTGGGCGAGGCACCCTCGGTAGAACTTGCCAGCGAGTCCACCTTCTCACCAGCATTGCCACCAGCTGCTCTTGCTGCTGCTGCTGCTGCTCCTGCTCCTCATGGCTCCCACTTCCTTGCTTGACAGGCAGGGAGCCCGGGGGCAAGGAGGCATCTGCTGCTCCTCCTCCTCACCCTCCACTCCACGGTCTGGGCCAGGGCGAGAGGCGGGTGAGCAAGCGGGCGGCAACAACAGTAGAGAAGAGGCGCCACTCTAGGTGGTTCTTGTCAGTGCACCCCTGCTGGGGTGTGGGCCCTCGGCAGCTGCCCGACCGTGCTGACCCTTGATGCTGGACAATCGCCGTCTTTAAGCAGAGCCAAAGAAGGCCCCAGCACGTCTCGCAGTGCACACGGCCAGCTGTCCCTTTCCACCAACAAAGTGAGAACACGGGCGCACCTTTCTCCTGGCTCAAACTTACAGAGCTGCTTTTGGATTCCATCCAAACATTTTGCATTTTGTCCAAAACTTTTTTCAGAATGGCCTGTTTAACCTGCAGCAACCCTCACTAATTGCCGGATCCCGCCTTACAAACAGCTCCAGTGGTTAATGCCTCCCTCAGTTCTTCATTTCTGCAAAGGGACGTGCCGGGACTGCAGCCGCCCCTTTTATTCAGGGCTGCTGCCAAAAACAGCTGGGGACCCAAGGTTGGAGAGCCCTGAATTAGAAGGGTGAGTTGGGAGCTGCTGTGAGTTGGGAGGCCTGTCTTGGAGAATGCATTTCAGCCGCGAGCTTCTTTTGCAAGCCATTCCCTCCGCGACACCTCTTCCAGCCTGCCTCTTTCCACCCGGAGACCTCTGGTGCCGCGGAGGGCCTGTCCTGCTCTGTCTCTCTTCAGTACCTGGCTCCCTCTCTCTGCACTAGCAGCATCCAAGCACTTGAAAAGTGTGGGGGGGGGGGGCTTGGAAGAATCGGGGATATTCCGTGGACTGCTGACTCATTCCCCGGGCCCGCATGAGCCTTGGGTCACCACCACGCCTGCACTGCTGGGAGCTGCGGGTTTGGTACAGCACAGAGAAAAGGGCAGTCGAGGCCACGTTTTAATTCCTAAAGCCAGGGCTACCTGGAATCAAAGCTGCCAGAGCTGGAAGGAAGCCCTTCCTCATAACCATAAATGTGCATGGGGGGACTGAAGCCCCGCCCCCACTCCAATATCAGCCAAGTCATCCCCTTCTCTAGCTTTCTAGAGACAGCAGAAAAGGGAGCCGGCACAAAAGGAAGGAGCGTAGCCCCACCCCGAATGCAAGCTCTTGGCCAGCTCCTCTCGGGACACCCGGCAGTCACCCACCTGGTGGCCACTTCCGCCGGGCATCTTCCCCTTCGCAGGGCAGGTGGGCCTGTTTCGGCCGCCCCCCCCCCCATCTTCCCGCGCGCTCCTAAGGCCAGCCGGGCGTGCTGGGGCCAGTGAGCACCCGGCCTGTGGACTTGCCCTGTGGAGGGCTTCTCTGTCACCTGGAGCGCACAGCACACCTGGTTGCACATGGCTTCCCGGGCTCCAGGTGTGGAGCGAACGCGCCACAGCTGTGTTGGCAGCCTCACTGGGGCTTCCTGTCTGGTTCCAGATCTAGGGCGTGCGCGGGGCGTGTGTGTCTTTCTCCAACCTGGAGCGACGTGCACGTTGCTCAGCAAATCGTGGCGATGGGTGACGGACAAGCGCCACCACGGGTCAGCGAGTCCCCGTCCCCCGCCCGGCCTCCGGTGCCTCTCCAAGCAAAAGCGCAGGGAACCTTCGCAAGCGTTCCCAAGGGCAGCGCGCGCGCTCAGCACCGGCGCCAAAAGTGTGCGGATGCACCTGCCACCAAGGCGGCCAGCAGCCACCCCATGGAAGCCACACTTCGGTCGGCGCGACACCCCCAAGCCCTCCGGAACCTCTCGCCAAGCGGCAGCAGGAGGACTGAGCCGCCCTCCTCCGCGCACACGCGACGGCGCATCCACACGTGCCCCTGGTCCACAGGCCGCGGAGCATTCCAGTCACACCCCACTGCGCGCGCCATCCGCCCTGCGCGGACACACCCCACGGCGCCCGCCCGCCTCGCCGGCTCCTCTCTCGCTGGAAGCCGGTCCGAGTCCTAACCCGGGAGCTCCCGGCACCTGCCCCGGGTGGCAAAGGGCTCTGCTGCCGGAGAAACCCACTCTGCATTCCCCGGCGGCGGCGGCGGGGGGGGGGGGGTCAGCCTAAGAAATGCCCCGCTGCCCACCCGCTCCGGCTCTGGTTCGGGGCTCGCCGACGGACTCTCAGCATCTCCGCTGCGGAAGGGGGCGGGAGATGGTCTTCCTTAACAAGGGACCCGTTTGGGACGGGGGGGGGCAGGAGGCTGCAGTTCCGTGGAATCGATCGCACACACCCCGGCCCGCCCTCCCCGCATCCCTCCAGTCCAGGTCCAGAAGAGGAAGCCCAAGGCGGGCGGGGCAGCCTCTTCCCGAGAGCCCCCCGAGAGCCCTTCGGGGCGGGCGCCGGGCACAGCCGAGGGGCGAGAGCGCAGCAGCCGCGCCCGCGGGGCCCCGAACCGCGGCGTCAGGGCGGCCCGCTTGCTCCGGCCCCCCCCCCGCCCCTCGGGGGAGCCGCCCGGGGGTCCTCCCGCCCCACACTTACCCGGGGTGGCGGCCCCTCCCGGCGCCTCCATCCGTCCGGGCTGCTGCAGCCGCCGGCCGCCCGCCGCCCCTTCGCTCGCTCCTGCGCCCGCCGCGCCCGCCTCGCCTCGCTCCGCTCTGGTCACTGCAGCAGCCGCCGCCGCCTCCCGAGCGCACATCGCGGGCCCGGCCGGGGCGGGGGAGCGAGACAGGCACGCCGGAGCAGCGGCGGCGGCGGCAGCCCCGAGCGCGGACGAGCCCAGGCGCCGCCGAGGAGCGCGGCCGAGGGGAGGGGACTGGGGGGGGGGGTAGCGGCAGCCTGGCGCGCAGCCCGGAGCGGCGGGGCGGGGGGGGGGAGGCGTCGGGAGCTCAGGCGCTCCGTCAGCGTCGCTGGCATCAGCACCCAACACATGGTGGGGCAACGGGCGAGCTGGCTTCGGAGCTGGGCCCCGGAACCTCCCCCCCCCCGCAGTGCTGGGTTCCGGCACTGGAACTTCAAAGAGGAGGGCACCTCTGAGCATATGCAGAGCGCCAGAGCTGAAGGCCCAATCTGCATGCCGTGGAAGCCAGTGGGAGAGTTTCTACGGATGGGAATGGACTGGGAAGGGTGGTTTGCTGGCTATATGGGACCAGAGGCAAGGCTGCCGCAGAATATGGGGGGGGGGGGCGCGCAAGGGAGAAGGCCGTCTACCTTCACTCCCCGCTTGTGGGGTTGGTGGAGGCCTCACTGTGGACTTGATGGGTGACCATTCTCTGGCCCAGGACGACGGTCGATTCTTACATTTTAATGGAAAGCCCCATCTAGGTGAGAATGGATCCCGACGTTCAGAGGCAGGGGGAGGTGACGGCAGGGGAGGCATCGCGCCCTCCTGCCCGGATTGTAGCATCAGTCTGGCCGGCCGTGGTGGGAGACTGGGCCAGTCCAAGATGTTTTGTTGCCTGATCAGAGCAGCGAATGACACGCCCCATTGGCACGACAGACAGACACGTTCAGAAGTACACAGTACCCCTGCACAGGCACAGGCCTGGCTTTAAAGGGACACCTAATTTCCGACCAGCCGATGGAGCCAGCCACACTACAGGGCACCTGCCCCCTCTGCCCAGGCAGCGCCTTCCCCAGCCCGGCGCCCTCCAGATGTGTGCCTGGGCCGTAACACCCGTAACCCCCCAGCCAGCATGGGAGCTGTAGTCCAGCACATCTGGAGGGCAGCAGGGTGGGGGAGGCAGCCATAGGGCCAAAGGTGTGGGCTCCCAAACCCCAAGGAATTGAGGTGGGTCAAGAAATAAATATTTGTGTTAAAGCAGCACACGATATCCGATGGGTTTAGGCATGCTTTGCTTCCCTTCCCCCCCCCCCCCTGCATTTAGCCATGAGGAATCACTTGTGCATCCTGATCCTATCCACATTGTGGGGGCTCAGGAGGAGTGGCCAGGGCATTCCTCACTCAGCCTAATGGTAGGGCTGGAGCTGGTGAGAAATAGGATGCTGGGAACCCGCAGTGGTCTGATCCAACCGGCCTCCTCGTGCTCCCTTGCCCCCCCCCCCCAAGGAAGCTCTGGGCTCTCGGGGCAGATGGTGTGCCTTCCAGCAGCATTGCAGGCTGGAAGCCCAGGATTTTTAACATTCAAAACCAGCCGGCTCCCACCAGGCTCAGCGCCCCCAGGGGACAGAGCTGCAGGCGCTTTTGGCTCTTTGCTGGAGAAGCTTCTCTGCAGCCCTGTTTTGCCTCTCCCATGTCCCCCCGTGGGGGGTGGGGGTAGGGTGTAAGCTGGCATCTCTCTGCCAGCTGAGCTGCACAGGCCTTTTATTCCAGTCTCTGGCTGCAAAATTTCACACACACACACACCCCGCCCCCAAGAACAGCTTCTAAAAACAGAGCGAGGCACAAATCCAAGTGGAAGGCCCCAGTCAAGTGATGCTGATCAGAGAAACCGCTAGGGCTGCTTTGCAGGAGAAACTCTTAAAAGGATGCCACAGCCAGGCTTCTGTGAAGTACGATCAAAGCAGCGCTGCTCTTCCGACCACCACCGCCACCAACCCCCCGAAGCTTTGCAGGCAAGCAACTAATTTGTGGTGAGAGGAAACAATGGAGAATCAAGGGGCCAAAGGCAATGGTTCCTGTCCTAAGCCAGTGGCACAGAGGCCCAGTGCTTCCTGGAAGTCCACGTCCAGCTAGAAGCCTTGAGATCCATCATGGAATAAAAGCAAAATATACATTAAGAGCACAATCCTATGCATGTTTAGACAATGCTGGGAGCTGTAGGATTTTTTTCTGCCTAAACATGCATAAGATTGCACCCTAAATAACTAAATAAGGCAACAATTGATTACTTAGCTATGGGGGGGGGAATTGCACTCTGCACATGGTCACACAGGCCCATTGTTAGCCCTTGTTGTGTGAAACAGCCTGGTGGGAAGGCACTCTGTGACCCCCAGCTTGCTTCCTTCCTTCCATCCTAATAGCAACAGGACAATCTGGGCAGATGTTCCTTGCTTAGGGTCCAGACAGCAGCTGCATCTCTCCAGTCTCACAGGGGTTCAAAGTGGCTCGTGCAGTACACAAGAAGCCCCCAAAGGAGAAGCCATCACAGCTGGAGAGAACGCTAAAAGTGATGGAGCTTCGTCCATGGGCCGGGGGTACCCAGCTGGCCAAAGAGCTAACGAAGGGAGCCATTCGCCTGGCTTCCAAGCCGCTTCGTTAGAGAGGGCAGGGCTCAGCAAACCCAAAGCCATCAGGGTCAAGGCTGAACACGAGGCCATTATTTCAGCCGTGGAGATAAAAGTGTAACAAACTTAGAGAGCTCTGTAGGCAAAGTTCGGGGGGCTTGAATGGACCCAGAGGGTTGTAGATGGCTCTGGAAACATGCGGCCTCCTCATATTTCTCTACAGGCCATACAGCCCCACTGAGCTCATTGCCCAACACTGGCCCCTCTGCCTCTCCTTGCAGCCCACATCTCTAGCCAGCCCGATTCCCTGCTTGGGCACCTTCTGCCAATGCTGCAGCTAGGGCCAGTCTTGGGGCCAAAGACCAGGGGCCAACAGCCCGCCCCGATGACCACACAGAGAGCAGCAGGTGCAGAAACAAGCTCAATTTTATTTCTGTAGTCATTATGGTGCTATCATTTAAGGAAGTTTAAAATGCAAAACTGCACATGCTCAGAGTGTTGTTTTGCTTTTAATCAAACATTTTTGTTGTTCTAACATATCAGGATTGTAGAAGCAGTTTTAAAGCATGGGATGGCGGTGGGAGAAGAGAGGAAGATAAATGTTAGTTATGTAATACATGTGGCTATCTGAAGCGCCCCTCCACCCAGCCATTAAGTCCAGGGTCTATGATGACCTCTCTGCCCCACTGCCTTCTGCTCCTCTTCCTGACCTTCTCTTGCAGCTCTGTTTGTCTCCTCTGCCTGTGGTTTCTGGTAGATATGCGAACAAATGGCAAGAAAAATCATAATCAAGGTCAATTGCTGTCTCGAGCTCCTGGGCAGCCAAGCCTGCTTTGTCTAGGCAAGTGCTGAGAAGGGCCACTGTCTCCTCTAGGAACCCCACTGCACGCTTAGTGCCTTCAGTGGTACCGCCAAGAACGGTGCACTGATCAGTGTCAGCCCTGGTGGGACCTACCATGCCCATGCAGGCCCCATTGATAGCAGTGGTTCTGCGTGCTGCTGTCCCCATCACCGACTGCTCTCTGGGGAGCCATTTGAGGGACCCCTGGCTGTGGGGCCCTGCATTTTGGCCCCAAGCTCCATCCCTAGCAGCACCACTGCCAGAAACTGGAGTACAGAGGCAGTCTGCCTCTGATCCTGAAGAGAATGTATAGGTAGCCATCAGGAATAGCAACGTTTGATAGCCTCCTCCTCCAGGAATTTGTCCAATCCCCTCTTAAAGCCCTCCAAATCGGTGGCCATCACTACATCTTGTGGAAGTGAATTCCATAGTTTCACTCTGTGCTGTGTGAAGAAGTCCTTCCTTTGATCTGTCCTGAATCTCCCACCAATCAGCTCAATGGGATGACCCCATCTTCTCCACATCATGCATCATTTTGCACACCTCTATCATGTCTCCCTCTTCCTCGCCTTTTTTCTAAGCAATAAAGTCCCAAACACTGTCACCTTTCCTCATAGGGGAGTTGCTCCAGCCCCTTGATCATTTGGGTTGCCCCTTTCTGCATCTTTTCCAGCTCTATTCCACAGTAACCTTAAAAAAAAAAAAGGTGCAGAATATTACTCAGCTTACAGTTGGGAATGCAGAATAAGCCTAGAGTTTTATTGTTGTTCTCACGCTCCCTAAAACAACAGCAAAACAACAAGAAGAGCCAGTGTGGTGTAGTGGTGAGAGTGTTGGACCGGGACTCGGGAGATCCAGGTTCTAGTCCCCGCTCGGCCATGAAACCCACTGGGTGACTTTGGGTGAGTCACTGACTCTCAGCCTAACCTACCTCACAGGGTTGTTGTGAGGATAAAATGGAGAGGATTATGTAAGCCGCCTTGGGTTCCTTGCAGGAAAAAAAAGGCAGGGTATAAATATAATAAATAAATAAACCACTCTCCTCGTTTTACATCACTGGCGAAGGACTGCGGGCCCGCCAGTTCTGAGTTCAATGGGGACTTACTCCCAGGAAAGGGGGGTAGTGTTCCTTGATGCCTAACGGCCTCCTTCCTTTCGTGGTCCCCCCCCCGCTTTTTTTTGTAAGTCGCAACGCTTTCTTGTTATATTGTGTTACATGTGTATTTCAACAGCGGCTTTTAGTACTTTTGTATGCAAACCGCTTATGTTATTATATTAAGCAGAACATACATATAAACAAGCGGAAGTCAGGCAGCGCACAGGCTGGGATAAAGCGGGTGGCGATGGAAAGAACCAGACTGCGGCGGCCGACGACGACGAGGAAGATGATGAGGAAGATGAGGGGAGAAGCCGACGGGCGAAGGCGCTCTCCACTGCCCCCCCCCCGGGCGCCGCCCTCCCTGGTTGCCAGGGAGGTCTCGTTGCCAGGGGCGGAGCCGGCGGAGCCGAACCTCTCGCGAGATTTGGCCGGCGGTTGCTGGGCGACGCGGCGACTCCGGGCCCGGGCAGCGGAAGGGGCGCCTCCGTCGGCACCATGGTGAGGGCGGCCGGCGGGCCGGCGGGCCGGCGGGCGAGCGGCGGGGCGGCAGGGGGAGCCCCCCTCCCCGACCCTCAGTCCCAGCCGGGGTTGCGCGCGCTCAGAGGGAATGCGCTCTGCACATGCTCGGCGGCGCTCTTCCCTGCATTCCCCTTCCGCACGTGCCGGGCCTGAGCCCTGCCAAGCCGCCATGCCTGCGTTCTCCCGCGCCCCAGCCAGCCCCTTTCCCGGGCCTCGTGCGCGCTGCCTTCATGTGCCTTCCCCACCGCCGGGCAACGCGGGTTATGCTGGCCAGAGCGATGCTGGGGCGCCTGCCGGCCAGGACATCCCCCGCCCCCTCAGTCTGGACACTCCGCACATGCTCAGGGGCACCCTTTCCTTTGTTGTTCTCATTTTGCACGTGCCAGGCCTGAGCCCTGCTAAGCTTCCATGCCAGCTACACCTTGCATCTTCCTGCTTCTTCCCCCACCCCACCCCCTTTCCCCGTCTCCCCATCTCCCACCCCCTTTCCCAAGCCCCGCCTCCAGGTACCTTCCCCACCACTGGGCAGCACTGGTTATACTGGCTACATGGAGCAACTGTGTGTGCAGGGGCAGCTGAGAGCCAAAAAGGACTTGCTGCTGCTGTTGGAGAGACGATGCAGGGGGGGGGGGCTTTTGGGGGAAAGCACCACAGCGCCAGCTGAAGGGGAGGGGGATTTCCTGGAATGTGGCTGTAGAGCAGTGTTCTCCAACCTTGGGTCCCCAGATGTTTTTGGCCTACAACTCCCAGCATGCTGGGAGTTGTAGGCCAAAAACATCTGGGGACCCAAGGTTGGAGAACACTGCTCTACAGCCTCCTTCCTTCCCATTCCTTGCAGTCAGCACATTGAAGATGTTTCTGTCCCCCTCTCCGTTCCCCCTCTCCAGGCACCCAAAAAGAAAGCCGAAAAGAAAGCCGGTGGCGGCAAGAAGGGCAAAGGTGCAAAAGGCCCAGCGGTGGTGGATGCCCTGCCCCCGGAGGGCATGACCAAAGAGCAGGTGAGCAGGGCTGGGGCGGGGTCACTTTGCTGGGGCAACCGAGAAGTGGCATTCTTGAAAGCAGCAGGGCTGGTGGAAAGGTGTAGCCGGAATTATTTAAGAAGATCGATCCCGCAAGAGTGCTTTTTAAAGATGGTTCTTATCCTGGGCTTGTGAGGGCTGATGTGTGGGGTGCTTTGGCCTACGCTGATTGTCTCCGACCTTCCTGGCTGAGAAGGGCTAGGAGCAAGACCACTATGGGCCATGCAGTTGCTCAGTGGGCCTTAATGGTCACCCCGCCCCCCATCTCTGGGACACTTCCAGTATCCCACTGCACCAAGGAGTCGGGTGTAGAAGGCCAGTGTTGGGAGAAACCCAGGATTGGGTCCGTGTCCTTACCTCTCCCCTCCTGCTTTCCCTAGAAGAATGGAGCTAAGCGCTTCTACAAGGTAGCTAAACATGCAATTCCATGTTACAGTTTGTGAAGTGATTGTGTGTGAGAATATTGCACAGGTGTTTTGTGTTCTTCTAAATACATCCCTGAAACATTGTTCTAAAAATTGTAAGCTGATTTATCCATTTCCATAAAGCACCAGCCTTTGTGGAGCCAAACTGCTCTTTCGTAGAACTCACACATTCACACCCCATATCAACCTGCCGATGCATTAAGATCATCAGAGGAGCCCTTCTCTGTACTCCTTCCATAAGATAAGTACATTTAACATCCACAAAAGCAAGGGGCCTTCTCTGCGGTGGCACCCTGACTCTGGAATGCCCTCCCACAGGAGATCCACCTGGCACCAAAGTTGTACTATTTCAGTGCTAGGTAAAAACCTTTTTATTTGCCGAGGCATTTTAAAACAAGCTTTCAAAAAAAAAAATTTGCACATTTTTAGAGTCAACTTTGGGGCGTGCTGGGTTGTAGTCCAACACATCTGGAGAGCACCAGCTTGGGGAAGGCTGTACTATATTGTATCGTTTTTAGGTCATTTTATGTCATCATCATCAGGCGATCACTCGTGACCGAGTAAGATTGTCTTCCGGGATAAAAGGAGGAAATTCTAAAGAAGATTGTGTAGACTCTAGCGATGGGTCCGTAAGTGACTGTGGAGGCCAATTCTAGATCCACACAGCTTCCCACAGTGAGGACACAGGTTACCAGATAGAAGATGGTCCTGTAAAGGATTCATTTGACGTGCTTTTCGCTTAGCACGTTTCTCCCTTTCACCTTGCACTCGGGCTTCTTCAAAGTCCATGGAACCTTTGTGAAAGGCCAACCTCCATTTAGATCGTTCATGGGCCAGAGCTTCCCAGTTTTCGATGTTTATATTGCATTTTTTTAGATTAGCCTTATGAACATCTTTAAACCTCTTATATTGACCACCGATATTCCGCTTTCCATCCTTGAGTTGGGAGTAAAGTAACTGCTTTGGGAGGCGGCAGTCAGGCATTCGAACAACATGACCGGTCCACTGAAGTTGGCGTTGAAGGATCATTTTTTCAATGCTAGTAGTCTTTGCTTCTTCCAGTACACTGACATTTGTTCGCCTATCTTCCCAAGTAATTTGCAGGATTTTCCGGAGGCAACGTTGATGAAACCTTTCAAGGAGGTGGAAGTGACGTTTATAGATAGTCCATGTTTCGCAGGCATACAATAAAGTTGGTAATACAATGGCTTCATAAACCAGTGTTTTGGTCTTCTTACAAATATCCCGATCCTCGAACACTCTATGTTTCATTCGAGAAAATGCGGCACTTGCGGAGCTCAGACGATGCTGGATTTCACTGTCGATGTTAGCTGTAACAGAAAGATAGCTGCCAAGATAGAGAAAATGATCGACATTTTCCAGTATTGTCCCGCCAAGCTGGATAGATGGCATCACCAAAGGGTTGGCTTGCACTTGCTGATGAAGCACTTTGGTTTTTTTGATGTTAAGTGAGAGACCAAGTTTTTCGTATGCTTCTGCAAAAGCATTTAGGATAGTTTGGAGATCGTCCTCTGAATGTGCGGAGACCACATTATCATCAGCATACTGAAGTTCCACAACGGAGGTTGTAATTACCTTACTTTTTGCTTTCAGCCTGCTGAGATTAAAAAGCTTTCCATCTGTTCGATATATAATTCCCACACCGGTGGGAAGTTTCCCCTTGACAAGATGTAAAACCATGGCGATGAAAATGGCAAATAATGTTGGGGCGATAACACATCCCTGTTTAACACCTGATCCCACTTTAAATGGAGCACCATGAGAGCCGTTGTTGTCCAAAACCGTTGCCGTCATGTTGTCATGGAGAAGTCGCAAGATATTCACAAATTTATTGGGGCATCCAATTTTCATAAGGATAGTCCAGAGAGCTGTACGGTCTACAGTATCAAAGGCCTTAGCCAGATCGATAAATGCCATATAAAGGGGTTGATTTTGCTCCCTAAAATACTTTTAGGATGAAGGCGCAGTTTATAAATGTGTCAAACAAATTAATAAATAGTTTTCTTGTTCCTTCCAAAATGTAAGTGTTGCGCCCAGTTTGGTGGCAGATGTTCATTGGAAAGACCTTGCCATGGCTAGCTTGAAAAAGAGCCTTGGGTTTCTGCGTGTCAAGAAAGCACAATGCCAGCGGTGGCAACGGTGGGTTCCCCGGCCACCCTCTTGGCTCCAGCCCTACCACCGACTGACCCTCTTCTTGGTCCTGCAGCTAGAGGAGCACATTGGGCGCATTCGGGAGGAACTGGACCGTGAGCGGGAAGAACGCAACTACTTCCAGCTGGAGCGGGACAAGATCCACACCTTCTGGGAGATCACTCGGCGGCAGCTGGATGAGAAGAAGGCAGAGCTTCGTAACAAGGACCGTGAAATGGAGGAGGCTGAAGAGCGTCACCAGGTGGAGATCAAGGTGAGACGCTGTGGGCTTCGTTGATTCCTTTCTCTCTCTCTCTCTCTCTCTCTCTCTCTCTCTTTCCCCTTCACCAGAATAGCACAGAGTCACCCTCAGCCAGCTGGTGTCTGCCAAGCCTCTGCAGAGGAGGGTGTCCCTGCTGATGGGGACTAACCTCTTTCTGGTCTTCTTTTTGTCTCAGGTTTACAAGCAGAAAGTGAAGCACCTGCTCTACGAGCACCAGAACAACATCACAGAGCTGAAGGCGGAAGGGACCGTCGCTATGAAGCTGTCCCAGAAGGATCACCGATCCCAGGAAATGGAGCTGCGGAAGGACATGCGCACTCTGAAGGTGGAGCTGAAGGAGCAGGAGCTTGCCAACGAGATGGTCGTGAAGAACCTTCGGCTGGTATGTCTGAAACGATGCCAGCTCGGCTGCGGTGCTGGGCCCAGGCTGCTGGGGAAGGGGCACCGCAGACCTCAGCTGTTCTTCCAGAGCGAAACAGCCTCAGCTCTGCTGAGCTGGGGAGGGACAGCCCTTTGCACCTGCGAGATCCGCCACTAACCAGTTCCGTCATCTTGGCAGAAACAACAAGAAGACACGACACGGCTGCGCAATGACTTTGAGAGACAAGTGAGAGGTCAGTGCCGGGATTTGCCACCCAAAGGTGAAGTAAGGGGAGCCACCTCCGCACCCAGACGCCTTCCTTTTGCTTCGTGGCTCAGCAGGTTCCAGTGGTGTGGGAGCTGGGTCCCTGTGGCACAATCCCAAACGTCTGGGAAGCATATGCCTGAATATTTGTACACATGGTGAGCCAGGCTGATCTTATGGGTCTTTTCCATGTTGCTGTGTGTGTGAAGGTAGCCTTGGTTATTGGGGGGCTGAGTAGCAGCGTGGTAGGTAGTAGAGCAGTGTTCTCCAACTTTGGGTCCCCGGATGTTTTTGGGCTACAACTCCCAGCATGCCCCAGCCAGCGCATGCTGGGAGTTGTAGCCCAAAAACATCTGGGGACCCAAGGTTGGAAAACACTGCAGTAGAGGCTTGCACAGGGTCCGGCTTGCATAGCAACCCGTGTTCTGAAAGTCCAGCAGTCATTCAAGGGAATAGCCCAAGAGCTCGCTTGAATTGCCATGTGCATTGTAAGGATGAACATTATAACAGTTGTAAGCTACTTATCACATGAAAGGTGCCGTAGAAATGATAATAATCACAGGAATTTGCTAGGCCCGGAAGCACAATTTGCTAGTCTGCCTTATAAAAATATATTTCTCTCCTGCCCTTCTAGTTTCTGCACACTACTTAGGGTATTTACAATTTAAAATAAAACAACCCATTCGATTAAAATAGGATAAGAATATAACAAAGGCAGAGACCACACATAAAACACTATCTTTAAATAAAAGATCAGGTACTTAGCAAGGCAAAAGCCTGCTGGAATAAAAAATATCTTCAACAACTGGCAAAGGACAGCCAAAGAGGAAGGCACCCGAGCTTCACTGGGCAAGGTGTGCTCCACAGTGCTGGTGCAGCCACTGAGAAGGCCCTGTCTCTGTCTCGGCTGGGTTCTTTGTCCATCCTCTAACTCTGGCAGAGTTCTGTGTGTGTGTGTGTGGTCTGAGCATCGCCCATGCCCTTGGGCGAATCTGGCATTTCCCCGTCAGGCAGAGTCTCGGTTAGCCCTCTCTCCATGATGCCAGTGGACACCCTGGCCCATCTCCTCTTCCCCGCAGCCTAGAGCAACAGGCCACAGTAGAGGCGCATCCTTAGCCTTATTGCCTGCTTGCCTAGTGGAGCACTCAGTCCGCCCTGGGTGCTGCTCCCCCAGAGATCGAGGCCAAGTACGAGAAGAAGATGCGCGTCCTGCGAGATGAGCTCGACTTGCGCAGGAAGACCGAAATCCACGAGATTGAGGAGAGGAAGAACGGGCAGATCAACACGCTGATGAAGAACCACGAGAAGGCCTTCAGCGACATCAAGAACTACTACAACGACGTCACTCTAAACAACCTGGCACTCATCAACACCCTCAAGGTAGGAGACACGCACCACACGACGCCCTCCCCCAATGAGGCTGCTGCTGCCGCAGCTGCTGCAGACAGGTAGCAGAAGGTCTGGGGGCTGATGGATGCCGGGCAGGGGAGGCTCGTTCTTGCTTCGGCTGATGGATGTAGTGCTGTTGCTTACCTGGTCGCACTTAAGCGCTCTGCCTACAGCAGTGTTCTCCAACCTTGGGTCCCCAGATGTTTTTGGCCTGGCTGGGGCATGCTGGGAGTTGTAGGCCAAAAACATCTGGGGACCCAAGGTTGGAGAACACTGGCCTATGGGGATATTTTGTGCTCCAGAATGCTCGCCTTGCGCCAGGCTGGGCCGGGCCAGCCCTTGTCATAACTGGAGGCTGTGCCGCCCTTTCTCTGTCCGGGGAAATGGACTGTTCTGCTTTTATTTTGCAAGCCCCATTCTTATCTCTCGTGTGTCAACACTAAACATGTTCACTTGGAAATAGGTTCCTTTGACTTCACTGGGCCAGTCAAATGACGAGAAGTGCAACTGTGGTTATAGTCGGAAGGATCAGGACAGTTACTTATTTTTTTCTTGGGGCGGGGAAAGTCCCCTGCGAAGTTTAAGGGAACCTGTTCCAGAGAGATGGCCGGGACAGGGCCTGGTGACTGGTTTTGAGACACCCTTTCTGCCCCGGAGCACAGGAGCAGATGGAGGAGATGAAGAAGAAGGAGGACCACCTGGAGAAGGAGATGGCTGAAGTGATGCTGCAGAACAAAAGGCTGACGGAGCCGCTGCAACGAGCCCGGGATGAGGTGGCCGAGCTGCAGAGGAAGCTGGCCCACTACGAGAAGGACAAGGCAATGCTGGCGGTAAGTCCCAGTGCTCGGCGCTCGCGGGGATCTCGCCCTTGCAGCCTCCTGCAGGACTTGGGCAGCGCGCTCTGGGCCGCTCAGTGGGGTCTTCCGCTGCTGGGGTGTGAACAGCATGGGAGCAATCTCCGCACCGGCCAGCCTTCATACCACGTGATTTTATTTCTACTGTAGTAACTTGCATTCACATCATCTCCTGTCCTGATGCGCAAGTGCTGCAGCGCCTTCCCGCCTCGCCATTGCCCAGAAACTCAGTTGTTGTGCTTATCAGCCTTTTAAAATAATTGTTAAAGTCCTGGGGTTATTTGGACTGCCACCTGTTTATCATTCCGCACAACCAGAGATCTCTTTTCATTTACTTACTGTATTTATATACTGGCCCACTAACACAAGTTATCCGGGTGGCTCAAAAACAACATAATAAAACTAAAAGCCATAAGCTCTCCAACAGGACTGGGTGATTCAGTAGATCTTCACCTGGCATCCAAAGGACCATGAAGATGGTGGACGACGGTTAGAGAACCTCCGAACTAAGGGTGGTTTTATCAGAGCTGCGCTTGTGTGTATTTACAGGACGGGGGTTTGAGGTGAGACTCGGACCCCTGGGGAGTAGAGGAACTTGCTGCTGCAGTACAGCCTTTCCCAACCTGGAGCCCTCCAGATGTGTTGGACTGCAGCTTCCAGCCAGCATGGCCATTGGCTGAGAACGATGGGAATTGCAGTCCAATTAATCTGGAGGGCGCCAGGCTTCTGCAGGGCCTTCCTGCTCACACCGGCACTCTTCTCAGGAACTGCCCCCTTCAGCTGTTTCCCTTTCCTCCCCAGAGCGCGCGAGCCCGCCTGAAAGTCACCGAGCGGGAACTGAAGGATCTCCAGTGGGAGCACGAAGTGTTGCAGCAGAGGTTCAGCAAGGTGAGGACCGAGAGTCGCCACCAGCCTGGTGCGCTCCAGACGTTCTAGACTACAACTCCCAGCATTGTCAGGAATGCTGGTTGGCGCTGATGGGAGTTGACATCCAAAACATCTAGAGGGCACCAGTGTGGGGGGAAGGCCGACATGTGCTGTGGGGGATCTCAGCATCGGAGAAGGTGAGGCGAGAGATTTGGGTCTGGTGGGTTGCATTCTGGGTACAGGGTGAAAGGCACGGGGCCATTTTCTGCCGACGTGCACCGACCCATGACTGTGCTGGGCCCCCAGGTGTTTGGAGAGACAGACAAGCTTGAGCCAGGACCATCTGGAGCACAGCAGCTTTGGGCATCCCTTCAGTCTCTGACTTTCCCTGTGCAAATCTCTGCAGTTGTGCAGGAAGGACTGAACATAAGGCTGGCGAGAGTGTCCGGGCCCCGGCAAGCCCCAGGGTGTCTTCCTCTGGGGTTGCTGGAAAAGCTAGGCTTTGTGCCTGATCGAGCTCCTAGGGGGATGTCTTCCGTTGGGCTCCTCCACAGCTGCAAGGGCTGTTGTGACCTAATGGAAGTGAGGACTGTGGCGCTCTTCTCCCCTCTGCAGAGGGGCTGTGGGGTGAGCCCTAGCAAGCCAGGCCAGGCCAGGGAACTTTCTCCCCCGCTTTACTCGTTAAGACATGAAGCTGGTTTGCAATTCAGCATTATTTTGAGACCTCATTAGCAGCTTGTCATTAAGAAAGCAGCCCTGGGAAACTGGCTGTAGCGGACATGTCTTAATGAGGGGATCCCTGACTAGCTAGCAGTGGGTCAGGCGGTCTCCTTTTCCCCCAGTGCTGCCAAGCCCCACTCTTTCCAGCTGCGTCGGGGGAGAAAGGAGGCCCTTTCCGGCCCCGAAGGCATTCTGCCGCCCAGCTCTGGAGGCCGTTGCCCTTTCTCCGTTGCCGGCATTGCTGGGTGGTCCCGTTCTGTGCCTGGATCCGGGAGGAGGGTTGCTGCAGCCGTCTGGCTCCAGAGGAGGGTCAGAGCGAGCGCACTCTGAACGAGGATCGCCGTGGAGCCGCCCTCTGGGGCCGCCTGGGAGCTTGAGCACGGGCTTGTCCCCTCCTGACAGGGAGCACAGCGTGGCCGTGCGTGGGCATCTGCACTGGCTCTCTGTCGTTTTTCCAAGCACGTATCAAGGGGGTGGGTTGAAGTGATAACGCCTAAACACCGTGAGCCCCCCTCGCTTTCTCTTATGTCCTGAGCAGCTGCCTCCGAGCTCTGCAGCTCCCCTCCCTCGGGAATGCTGCACGCCCAAACTCAGGCATCTTTGGGAATCATTGCAAAACATTTTAATTTGGGTTGGTTCTTGTGCCGGCGGTGGGCATTTGGTAGTCATATTTTAATCTATTCTGTTGTTATTGAGTAGCTCTTTTGTTTACGTTGGCTTTTTGAAAGTAAGAAGCGGCCTTATTCTCTAAACCAGCCCACTGATCTATCTAGCCCAGTACTGATGACGCTGACTGGCAGCGTCTCTCCAGGGTTTGGGGGCAGAGGTCTTTCCCAGCCCTACCTGGAGATGCCGGGGATTGAACCTGGGACCCTCTGCTCGCAAAGCAGGGGCTCCCCCACTGAGTGATTGTTCCTCCCCTTATATTTTGTTACCTGTCCAGAGCGTTTGACGCTGGAGAAGCAAAAACACACGCACACCTTTGTAATTAACATGATGTCTGCTGCTAGAGCTGCATTTACCACCCCATCGGTGCTGAGGCTTGGAGCAGTGCTCTCTCTGACCCTCGCTTTGGTGGTTGTCTCCGCACAGGTGCAGGAAGAGCGAGATGAGCTGTATGAGAAATTCACCAAAGCCATTAATGAGGTGCAGCAGAAAACCGGCTTCAAGAACTTGTTGCTTGAGCGGAAGCTGCTGGGCCTCTCCAGCATCCTGGAGAAGAAGGAGGTGCAGCTCAACGAGGTGCTTGCTGCCTCCAACCTCGATCCCAGCGCCCTCACCGTGGTCACCCGCAAGCTGGAGGTACTGTGTGCCCAAACCCTGGGGGGATTATTTATGAAGGGTATTTTTATACCAGCCTTCAGTTTGAAAAATCTCGGGCAAGAACAACAAGGGTGGTTTCTGTTTGCTGCTGAGGCGAAGAAGGGCTGTTTTAGATGGGGCACCACCCTTGTTTTTGGGTCGTCATGATGTATTACGGCAAGGTCTGGAGCAGGGGCGTTGAACGAACCCCTTTCAGCCCGAGGGCTGGATTCCATTTGGAGGAGCAGCTCTCGGGGGGGGGGGGGCGAAGGCAAAAGGGGCGGGGGCAAAATACCAAGAAATACCAGCCTGTTGTCACTTAAAGCCAGTAAGTGCCAGTAAGTGACCCTCAGGAGGGGCATTTCAACCCCCTAGAATGGGGGGGGGGGGGAGTTTACAAAACTCAGCAGTTAGGAGGAGGAAAGGTGATGGGGCCAGAGGAAGGGGGCAGTGGCCATCTGGGGAATCCCGGGGGCGAGACTGGGACCCCAGGCAGACTGGATTTGGCTCCTGGGCCTGAGACTCTGCACCCCTGGTCTAGACAGAACTCTGCACCACAAGCAGGAAAGAACCCAACTGGCTGCAGGGTGCAGAGGCCTTTGGCTGGGCAGGAGCCAGGGAGCCATCTAGACAGAAAGGATTTGGCTATCCTGACAGATGTAGTTAGCTTGTTTCTTTTCCCTCTGGCTGGTAGAATCCATATCGATGCAAATCGGCTGGACATGTGCAATTTGTTCCGGTCCAAGAATTCAGAGTGCTTTCAGCACAGCTACACCTGTGCCCCTTCCCCTGTGTAGCTGTGAGAACTGAGGCGGCCGGGGCCCTCGTTGCCAGGACGGTGTTTCCTGCTCTGCTGCCGCCAGTGTCCCGTGGAGGGAGAGAGCCCCCGGCTGCCCCCTCAGTTTCCTCCCTGCTTCCTCCTCTGCCTGAGGCCGCCTGGGGCTGTCGGAAATCTCCTGGCTGCACAGGGGCTCAGGGGCCACTAGCTGCGCAGCGCAGTCTCCATCTTTATCTCGCCCCCGTCCACTCCACGGGGTTTCTCCTGTTGCCGATTTCTCTGCTGTCCCCTTTCTCTGCTAAGCTGCCGTCTCCTCCTAACTGTCCTGGCAAGGAGGAACGCAACTTGCGCTTTCAAAGCATGCCCCCGGCAGGCCAGGGGAGCAGGGCTAGCAGGGTATTCCCCACATCCCATGCTTACACAACACACACACACTGTCCAGCGCACCCCCACCTGCCCGCCCGCCGCTGTGCCAGGCCTTGGGTTCAAGGACAGCCACCAAGAGCCCAACAAACATAGTTTATGTACTGCGGAGGCCCCCGTGGCCTCCCCCCTCCTTAGGCTTCCTCTCCTGGCCAGTCAGTGGCGTTCCTGATGGGATGGAAATAAATGTCTCCAGTGACTTGAGCCGTCTGGGAATGGGGGTGAGCAACTTACACATTCCAAGCACTGGTGGCGCCAGTAACTGGAGATGCAGCACAACAGATGCTGCCCAGAGGCCGGCACCTCACTCTGCCAGTTGCTTCTACCACCGGGCCTCACGCATTCCTGCGTTCAGCTGCTGCTCGTGCAGGAGACTCCGCCCCAGGAACGTCCAGCACATCACTTTGTGCTGATGTGAGCCCTGGATCCCGGACCAAACAGGGTAAAAATGACCTGGTAGCAGGAACTCCAGGACATGGCTTTCCTCTCTTGTTATTGCTGGGTGGCCCGGGAGGGTTCAGGTGAGCTTTGGCAAGCCTTGACCTGAGTCCCAAAGAGTAAGCGGTGCTGGATGCAGGGAGCCTGGCTCTCCTTGGAAGCCAGGGAGGGAGGACAGCTAGAAGAGGCTCACAATCCCCTGTTGGTGTACGGGTTGCTCCTCTGGGACTACTGTGCAAATAATGGAATTTGGTATTTGATGCAAAATTCAACACCCTGAATAATCTCAGGTTTCATTTAATTACCCACCACCATCACCACCCTGGTTTCTAGCCTTCACGGCTGCAGAGAGAGCATGAAAATATGTGGGTACTGCCTAGTGAAATCTTAGAAGTCAGCAAGAGACATATGCAGACTTTGTGGAGGGGAAAGAGGCAAACACCAGTCTGTGCTGGGGAAGGTGCCACCCTTGCCTAGGCTGGCCCTGGTCCATAAAGGAATGATCGGAGACCCCCAGACTCCCACTCGGCACGGGCTGGCCCCTGTGGGCCAGTTCCTTTGCCCGCTGTATGATTAACGCACAGGTGAACTTCCTTCGCAGGACGTGCTCGATTCCAAAAACAACGCCATCAAGGACCTGCAGTACGAGTTGGCCAGAGTGTGCAAGGTAAGAGTTGTGCCTGAGAGGAACCCCCCATATGTGTGCATGTGGGTGCCGGAGCAGAGGGCGAATGGCGGGCCTCTTCGGTCTTGGCCAAGGAAGGAGAGATTTCCCCTCGCCCCCACGCTCGGGACCCTTCAGATTTCGTAATCCGTCGTTTGAAGTCCTTCATGCGATCAGCAGTCACACAACGTCCTGTGGCACTGGCTTCCGTGGGTTAACTATACACTGCGTGCAGAAGTACTTCCTCTGGCCTTTCTAAAGCCCGTTTCCTAGGCCAAGAAAGTGAATACGTGTTCCACTCTCCACCCTCCCTCTCAGGCTTGAACCCCTGTGTCGCATACACCTTCAGCCATGTTTTTCTACGCCAAGGAGCCTCGGCTGTTTTAAGCTCTGGGGTGGTCCAGCCTGCAATCGTGGTGGTTGCCCTTTCCCTGCTCTCTTGCGTCCTTTTGAGGTGTGGTGGATGGAGCAGCCGCTGCACTGGGCAGGCCTCTTAACTGTGAAGGCATCACGGGACTTAGGCAAGAGCGTTACCGCCCGGGGTGTTCGTTGCCTCCCTCGACCTAAAACTGCAGCCTCACATCCTCCCCCTCCCATTGCAGGCGCACAACGACTTGTTGCGGACGTACGAGGCCAAGCTGACCGCCTTTGGGATCCCCTTGGACAATTTGGGCTTCAAGCCGCTGGAGACCTCGGTGCTTGGCCACACGCTGGGGCAAGGGCCGGCCGGATTCGTCTCCACCCCCACATAACGGAGCCCGGCCTCGTCCTTCGGAGCACCTTCTGCCTTCGCCTTGTGCGCAAGCCGCTTTGCCCTCCCGCTGTGGCTGTGGAGCAGAGGAGAGGAGGGAGCAGCACTCCGGAAAGAGATCAGGGCTGGCCCAGCCCCCCCTTGCATTAAACAGGCCCTGCGACTGGCTTTTCATACCCGGTCTGTGCAGAGTCCCCCTTTTTCTTTCCCCGCTCCTTGAGGGAACTCTGAGAAGCCCCCTCCTCTTGGGTCATGAGCCCCTGGACTTCTTTGGCACCTTAACGCAAGCAGCAACGGTGGACAGATGTGAATAGGGGCCCAGACCCAGTCTGTGGCGTCTCCAGTTTAAAACCGGAGGCTTCCAAGCAACAGTCTTTGCGTTCACCCTCACAAAAACCCTGTGAAGTAGATCTTTTATTCGTCTCGTAGTACTGACAGACCGCGGCGTGTGGCCAGTCCCACACCCTGGGCCTGTACCGGAAGTGGGGGCTTGGGCGCAGTTCTCAATCCACCGGAGCACACGGGCAGTGTCTAAGAAGACATTGCGGTTCGAGACCTGCTGGAGCAACCCCCCCCCCCCGTGTGCCGTCCCCACTCTTCCGCTAGCTCCCCCTGTAGGTGGTGTAGGAATAGGGGCTGAGCAGCAGCGGGATGTGCACTTTCTGCTCCGCCGCTGTGATTGTGAAGACGATCTGAAACGGACAAGCAAGAGGGTGCTTAGACCTAATGAAGCAGTGTGGGGCGGGGGAGATGGAATAGCAGACGGTGGGTAGAGCTCTTTGAACGGGGTGGGTGGGGCGATCCTGCCCCCTCCGCAGCCGCACTGGGCCTAGTCCGTGAGAGAACAGGGGCAGAACTGCCCGGCTCAGAGCCCCCCTAGTGCCACAGCGTGGCCTCCAGCCCCTTCTGACTCGTCCAGGTTTCATAGATTTCATAGACCATAGAGTTGGAAGGAGCCCACAAGGCTATCAAGTCCAACCCCCTGCTCAATGCAGGAAACTAGAGGAGGGGTCTCCCATCCAAGTAATAACCAGGCCTGACCCTGCTTAGCTTTCCACACTCAGACTCACACTCAGACAAGCTGAGCCAGCATGAGCCACAGATGCCTGCACGGGTGCCCCACGGGCAAGGCCTGGCTCACCAGGCTCCTCCCACCCGCCCTCAGGGCTGCTTCCCAGCCCTGCCAGGCCCCCCACATCTTCCCCCGGCGGTGTGAGCGGCTCCAGCGCCCCCCCCCCCCGCTCACCTCTCCGCTGCATTGTGCTGTTGGGCCCACACACACGCGCGTGTACATATACAGTCTCCCAAGGCAACCCAGTGGCCTCCAGGTGTGTCGGACCTCAACCCCCAGCATCCCCAGCCAGCGTGGCCAATGGATATGCTGGCTGGGAATGATGGGAGTTGCAGTCCAGCACATGTTGTGGTTACTGAAACAACTAAAAAAGGCAGGAGCAGCGTGGGCAGGTGAGGATCTACGCTGGGCACGACCTTCATCATCGTAAGTCCACACAGACGTATCCCATTCTCCGGAGGCGCGTCCCTCCTGCCGACGCAGGAGCAGGGAGGGCACCCGCCAGAGGACGGCAAATGGTGCCCACCGTGATCTCGGGGGGTGGGTGGGTCGTCTTTTCTTCTGCCAAACAAAACTTACTTCCACGTAAGGGTAGAAGCTGGTGTAGCCCTGCCGTTGCCAGTACTCCCCAGTGTCGAAGTGCAGCTTGTAGGTGCCTGCTTTCAGCTGCCTGGGTGCCAGGCTGCTCTTGTCCAAGCACCCCTCCGTGTTCATCACGCTGAAATTGAAACGGGTCAGGCCGAAGTTGCTGGAGATCCAATCCAAGCCCCCCAAGCAACGGCACCAGCCTTGCCGAGCGAGGCCGGGGGGGGGGGTCCCACTCGATCCCCTCCTACCTCTTCATGATCTGCGTCCAGGGCTCGTCGGAGTGCCCAAGCTGAGCGAAGCGCATGGCCAGGCCTGTCGCGGGGAGGCCCGTGAGCACGTTCAGCGCGTGGACAGTCAGGGAAGCGTGGGGGGCGTCATCTGGGCCAGCAGCCTGGGACGGAGAAGAAGCGTCCTCTAAAGCCCGTTGCCTAGCAAAGGGAGCAAGAGCAAGCCTCGCACACGCACACCCCCGGCTGTTCTCGCCAGCCTCTGAGGTGGGGCAAGGAATGCCCCTGCTTTGGCCCTTCTTTTCCAAGTTGCTCCTCAGCAGCTACCATCACAACCTTCCCCTCTTGAAAACAATGTATCGGGTTTGCTTTGCACTTCTGCCCATTTCCCAAATAACACACAGTGCTGCATGTGGGGGTTGGGGTTGGGGTGGCCTTCAGCAACTGCATGAAAGGCTCCTGCGGATAGTGCCTGCTCCGGCCTTTGGGAGAGAGACCTTCAGTGAGCCCTCCTCCCCGACTAGGCCCACCCCCTCGCTGGGCTGTCGTCACCACTGCCCATTCGCTCCCCCTCTTGCTCTGGACCCAATCCGCAGCACAGCCCAGAGGAAAAGTGCAAGATGAGCGGAGGCCGCCCTTCCTCCTCGCTCCCACCTCCTCACGGCTTGCCTGCTTGGAGGAGACCAGTGAACAGGCGGCTGGCGGCGGCAGGAGCAAGTCCAGGGGCTCCGAGGGTCATTGATGGGCCTTGGCAGGTACCCTACTCTGCCAACCCTGCCTATGCGTGTGCCGAGATGCAAGTGTACATCTCCGTATGAGGGCAGGTCCCTGAGTGTGGAGGAGCTCTACCATGCGTGACACGGCCCCCTCGCGTGTTCCTCGAACGCACAAGAATCTCAGGTGAAGCCCCCTATGGTGACTCCACATCCAGCTGCTGAAAGCCGGTATGCTGGTGCCGCAGCCGCCTCATGCAAGGTCCGTTTGCTCTCTGGCCCCGAGAGGAGTTCTGCTTCCAGACCCCCCCCTGCAAGAAAGCTCGAGAGCCTGAACAGGGCAGGCAGCCCAGCTCCCGAGAGAGAGAGCTGGTTTTCTTGAGCTGCCTGGCAGTCGCATTTCCCCACATGGCAAATTGCCTGGGGAAACTCTGAAGCAAGGGGGCTATCTCCTCCTCTTGGGCTGAGCCCTCCCTTCCTCACTGGGGTCTCTCACCGCATTGCCCTGGAGTCGCCCTTTGTCAAACCGGTTCCTCCTATCCATTTGCGGGTGTTCCCTGATCTGGCCCCTTGGCACCATTTCCTGACCCTGGGCGGGCAGGCAGGAGGCCATGACTCTGCAGGAAGTGTTAACCCTTTGGGTACTGCAAGGGAGAGCCCAAACAGATGCCCAGCTGGCCTCTGCCAAAATCATTAGCAAGGAGGGTTTTCCCCAGTTATACCTAGCCTAGCTGGGGTGGAAAGGCCCAGGCTCAGCGTAATGGGAGGCCACGAGGGTGACACACACACGCTCCGTGCCTCCCCCAGCGCCATCCTTTTCTGGAGTAGGCAACAGTAGAAGGCGGGGGAGGCAGCTGCTTTTCGTGCATTTGGGGGAGGCGGTCGCCAGGGTACGATGTATCAGCAGAGCAAAGGAGGAGGAGGAAAAAACCCAGTCTTACCGTGGACGGGTCAAAGATGGGCTGGTTGTCATTCGTGTCAGTGACGGAAATCACTGCTGTCGCTGTACCAGTTAAGCCTTCTCCTAACATGTCTGCAGCTTGCAGGAGCAGCGTGTACCGGGGGAATTTCTGGAAGCAAGCAAAGCAACCATTCAGTTTGTGTCAAAAAGGGGGAGACAGAAGAGCAGGGGGCTCATAGCCCTCCTTGGGAAAAGGCAAAACACACACCCTTGTGAGACCTTTGGGATCGAGGGCAATACAAAATTTAAAGTCGAATAAACTGCTAACGAAGAAGAGGGTGCAATCCTGCGCTCGGTTGGGTGCTTAATTCCCAGTGCTTCCAAGGAGGTCTAAGTGCCAATCACCTGCTGCAGGAGCAGTCTTGCAAAGTGCTGAGGGTGCGCTCGGAGGCGCTAGCTAGTCTCTGTGCCCCCCACCCCCCCGCCAAGGTGTTCACCTCTCGGTCCAGGCCTGTTGTGATCACGCTGATCAACCCCGTTTCATTGTTGATGGTGAACATTTGTCTGTAGGGCTGTTGCGGCTCCTGGCTGAGGAGGGAGTACGTGATGACCCCGTTGTAAGTGTTCACACTGTCATCAGCGTCCGTGGCCGACACTTGCATCACAGCGGTACCTGGACGTGCATGAAGAAGAGTTTTTTAAAAACAACTGTCTCAGAATGGCAACAGAGAAAATTCACCCTCCTTCCCAGAACCGATTCTGACCCAGGCAGCTGCAGGAGATTTTTCAGCCTCCGCATAAAAGTGATCAACCCAGCACCTGCGCACTCTGCATGGCGGCTGCAGGGATCTGTGAGCTGCACAGTGCGCACAGGGAGAAGGTAGGCCAGCTGGGGGCCTGGGTGGGTTTGCACGTGATAGCATCCCCTTCCCTGTCCAAGGGGGATAGTGCCCATGTGCACAAAGGATATGCAAACACTTCACAAGGAAGACATACTCCGCTGAGCAGCAGCAACAAACACAGCTTGCCTTTGTTCCCACGCATGCAAATGGATACACTTTCCTTCCTACCTGGTTTGGCTCCTTCTGCCACAGCTCCTTCGAAGACATTCTGGGTGAATCTGGGCCGGTTGTCGTTCTGATCTCTCACCTTGATGAGGATGTCCATGGGGTCCTCCATAGGTTGGCCATTTTCAGACACTGCGTGGGACTGCAGCTGGAGAGCAAAAGCAGTCAAGGACTGTTATTCACCTGGAAATCGGCATGGACTGGTTAGGGCCCAGAAAATATTTAGAAGGGGAAAAGGGGAGTCACAGATGTAGCAAGACATTGATTGCTCTAGATAAACATTATATGAGAGGAATAACAGCCAGGAGCTTCCGAGAGTGTGTCTGTCCCCCCCCCAAAGTCTCCTCCTGCACCCTGTGAACAGGAAGTCCTGCTCTTAATGCCTACAATGGTGACTAAGGGCAGGCACTCTGCAGACTCTCACAGGCACTTTATCATATTACGTCACACATTTCAGGCCTGCTTAAGCCCTGCCTAACTCCTGCATCCCACAAGGCTTTCTAGCTCTGCCATTGCTACTGCAGGAGATGATGGGGGCGCTGGAGAAGGCAATATAAGGCTGCATGGGGCAGAAGCAGCACCCTGGAGCCCATGAGGCTTCAGAGCCACCCAATGAATATGGCAGGAGGAGGCCCGAGATTTCACTGCAAGGAAACCTGTGATGCAGCCAAGGCACCTTCCAGGAGCCAGGAGGGTCTCTCCCATTCACCAGATGGACCACTCTTCCGGACGGACCACAGCTTCTGTGGTAGGGGAGGAATAAGCAGGGTGCAGGCCGGCCGGGGGCTCTAAGGGAACAGCAAACAGCCTGGCAGCACCTGCATAGCTCCACAGCGCTCTGGAGCGAGACTCTGGCCTCAGCTTGGCCCACCTCACCTGTCCAGAGCGGCACAGCCGTTTCCTGGCAGCCCAGCGCAGCCTCCGGGTGTTTTAAAGAGGGTCTGCTGGTCGCTCTGGGCGCAGCGGCACTCGAGGACTCACCAGGTATCT
This sequence comes from Shinisaurus crocodilurus, assembly GCA_021292165.1. NCBI lineage: Eukaryota > Metazoa > Chordata > Lepidosauria > Squamata > Shinisauridae > Shinisaurus > Shinisaurus crocodilurus. Next base: position 34,445,486 of record CM037887.1, read on the forward strand.
GTCGATGGCTTCTCTGTCCAGCGGACGGGTCACTTGCAGCCAGCCAGTTTCCCTCTCAACGGTGAAGATGCCGATCGGAGGGCTGTCTACTCCTTGCCCGGTGATGCTGTAAAAGACCTTGGTCTCTCTCTCCTTAGTGGATTTGATCTGGTGGAGAAAATGGATTAAAATACTCAGTCAAGGTGTGGGGGGGTGGAGCTTCAGAGCAACAGAGGTAGGTCAAGGCTCACAGCCTCCTCTGCACCGCTTGTCATATTCTCCCCACCTGGCCAGGCTCCACATCGACAGATATGCCAGTCCTACACGGCCAGCAGCAGTCGGCCTCCGCTGGGCATCTCCCACCCACAGCAGACTTCCTCAGAGAGCTAGCGAGGAAGCTGATGTGATGGAGAGGCAGAACAGGGAACTCTCCGCTCAGACATGTCATTGCTCAGACATTGCCGTGATTAAGATTTTCCAATAATAAAAGTGCACGACTCAAGCAGTCAAACTCAAATCCAACAGCTTAGAGGGACACAAGACTGCCACGTAAACTTAAAACCACTTAAGTTCCCCTTCCACGTGAATTACGAAACATGATATCTCGACAGAATTCATAGTGGCACAGTGCTCTGCAAAGGAGAGGTCCAAACAAGCCTACTCATCTCACAGGCCATTAGCAGAAAGAAAGTCACTGATGTTGTTGGGGAATATTTGTTTTCCCACATAGAATCATAGAAAAGTAGAGTTGGAAGGGGCCTACAAGGCTTCCATCGAGTCCAACCCCCTGCTCAATGCAGGAATCCAGGTCAAAGCATCCCTGACAGATGTCTGTCCAGCCGCACCTTGAATGCCTCCAGAGTGGGAGAGCTCACCACCTCCCTAGGTAGTAGGTTCCATTGTCTTATTGCTCTGACCGTCAGGAAATTTTTCCTGATATTTAGGTGGAATCTGGGTTCCTGTAATTTGAGCCCATTATTCCGTGTCCTGCAAACTGGATGATCGAGAAGAGATTCTGGCCCTCCTCTGTGTGACAACCCTTCAAGTACTGGAAGAGTGCTATCATATCTCCCCTCAGTCTCCTCTTCTGAAGGCTAAACATGCCCAGTTCTTTCAGTCTCTCCTCATAGGGCCTTGTTTCCAGTCCCTTTATCATCCTTGTTGCCCTCCTCTGAACCCTCTCCAGTTTGTCTACGTCCTTCTGAAAGTGTGGTGCCCAGAATTGGACGCAATACTCAAGATGAGGCCTAACCAGTGCCGAGTAAAGGGGAATTATCACTTTACGTGATTGGGAAGCAATACTTCTATTAATGCAGCCCAACATAGCATTTGCCTTCTTTGCAGCCACATCGCATTGCTGGCTCATATTCAGTTTGTGATCTACAACAATTCCAAGATCCTTCTCACTTGTGGTATTGTTGAGCCAAGTGTCCCCCATTCTGTAACTCTTCATTTGGTTTCCTCTCCCTAGGTGCAGCACTTGGCATTTATCCCTATTAAATTTCATTCTGTTGTTTTCGGCCCAGCGCTCCAGCCTATCGAGATCTCCTTGAATGGTGTTTCTACCCAACTTTGTGTCATCTGCAAATTTGATAAGCATTCCCTGCACCTCCTCATCCAAGTCATTAATAAAAATGTTGAAGAGCACCGGGCCCAGGACCGAGCCCTGCGGTACCCCGCTTGTTACCTCTCCCCAGTTTGAGAAGGAACCATTGATAAGCACCCTTTGAATCCGATTCTGTAGCCAATTGTGGATTCACCTGATAGTTGTTCCATCTAGCCCACTTTTAGCTAGCTTGCTAATCAGGATATCATGAGGCACTTTGTCGAAAGCTTTGCTGAAGTCCAGGTATATTATGTCCACAGCATTCCCACAGTCCACAAGGGAGGTTACCCGGTCAAAAAATGAGATCAGATCAGACATGGGGACCCAGCGCATGACCAAAGCAGAAGCTGGTGTTTCCAAAGAGGAGTGGCTTCTCTGACCTTCGGCCTCCTCAATCTGCTCTCTGCCCGGTTCCCCAATAGAGCAGCTGCCCAACTGGCCTCTGCCCAGGGGAGCAGCTACAGAGTGCCCGGTGGATGCCATGCAGTGGCCATAATGAAGGTGGACACAGAGAATTAGTAACTGCCTGCACTGTGATCTCAGGTTCTTCCAGGCCAGAGCCAAGAGAGCCCAGTGCGATCCGGCCACAGAGGAGAGTTCGAGATGTCCAAAACAGCGACGGGCAGTGGAAGGGGAGCCTGCCAGCCACTGAGCCCTTCCATGGGGGAGACCGGGTCAGCCATGCCACCTGGCTCAGCTTCGGGAGCACCCACCTGCCCTGCGACGCACAAATCTCTCGGGGCCCACAGTTTAGCTGAGACGAGATCCCGGCAAGACACCGGAGAGGACTCGGCAGGAGGTTCCTTGGACCAGCACTGCCACATGCGGTGAATTTCAGGATTCCCACAATGATGGGATGTTACCGACTTGGAGGTAAAGACAAAGTGACCTAAGCCTGGCAGGGAAGGACCCCGGGAGAAGCCGCCCCAGACCAGATGCCTTACCTGCACGAGCTTCTTGGGAAAAGGACCCCTCTCATTCTCAGAGCAAGTAATCGGCGGGATAGCCCAGTCCCTTTTCTGTCTCCTCAGGCCTGGGCCAGATTCTGGGAAGGTCAGCACCTCTCCGTGAGCAAGCCAGTGGGGCTCCTGTGAAGGAAGAACACGTGCCCCTGGTTCAGCAGGGTGGAAGAAGGCTGGGCGTTTCAGCAGGGAAACCCCCATGCCTTGGCAGGGCCTGGGGTGGCCATGTGTCCTCATTTATAGAGGTCAGCCCTCTCCCTGCAGGACTGTCCTGTTCCAGTTTAACGGCAAAGAACCAAAAGAGCTGCGGCCCGTCCACAGTGAGCGCCTGAACAGCAGGCCGAGCCGGCAGGCCCACAGCAACCCTGGTCACGGTCCTCCCCACCAGGGTGAGATGCGTTGTAGTTCTGCTTACATTGTAATAATTACTACTTCTGGATGTGCATCTATATAAATATAAACCAGCGCATGGAAATTCATGCAAATCTTCTTTGTCCTGCTTTTGACGATGCCTTTCCTCTTTTCTGGCAATATGTAAGTGACCACCCTACCTGTGCGGCTCCCCAGCAAACCAATAGGGTAGGGGACGGAGCCAGAGCAACAGCACTGCGCACGGTGACGCTGTGCCACATGCTGGTGGTGTGGTGGCGCTGTCTGTGGTTGGGGACAGACAGTCCTCTCACCAAAATGTTCCATTGCCTGGCTCTAGAACATGGGGGTGTCTTTTTCTGCCCAAGAGTCATGTTCTCTTGTGGGCAGCCCTGCTGGGAGCCTCCTGCCAATAGTTGGGGGGGGGGGAGCTGCCGCCCTCTATTTCGAAGGTGTCCTCTGTTTGAAGGGCTGCCCAGTCCGAGTGCAGTTTAAAGAAACAGAACCATCTGAAGGAGGCGCTAAAGGCCTTGAAGCTGCCCATCCGCCACACCTGGCCAGCAGGCGGAACAAGGCACGCAAGGGGGCACCTGGCCTCAGTCTCCCACACTATGCTGAGATGTACTGTATTTCTATTTAAAGTATAATACCCGTTTCTAAATTTGCGTCTATACATATAAATTAGCATGTGCAAATTTTATGTAAATCTGTGTCCTCTTTTGTCCTCTTCTTTGGAGATTCGTAAGTGGCCACCCGAGCAAAGGCACATCCACGTTTCCTACCATTCACACATATTGGGAGCCTGTGTGGTGTAGTGGTGAGTGCTGGACTGGGACTCGGGAGAGCGAGGTTCAAGTCCCCACTCAGCCATGAAGCTCACTGGGTGACTTTGAGCCAGTTGCGGACTCTCAGCCTAGCCTACCTCACAGGGTTGTTGTGAGGATAAAATGGAGAGGAGCAGCAGGAGGATTATGTAAGCCGCCTTGGGTTCTTTGCCAGGGGGGGAAATGTGGGACATAACTGAACTAAATAAATAACATATCCACACACATCAGGCTCATGCTTCTGTATGGAGAAAGGGAAGCCAAGACGAGGGGAGGCCAAAAGTCCCCACCCTGCAATCATTTCCCACCACCACCACTCAGCTGATTGCTGGGAAACAGCTGAGAAAAGGGGGGCAGAGTTGTGGGGCTCTTGTCATCTAGCATGGCTCAGACCCTCCTGGACTCCCATCGTGTTAACATCTTTTGCTGGCTTATTTGGGTTACCTGATCCCTCTACGAGGCCAAGTGGGTTGCAACCCATGGAAGATAGTTCCTGTTTTAAGTTTAAAGGTTGGTGACCCACCCACGGTTGTTTTTAAAGGGCACCGACCTTCACTGAATCAACACCAGTCTGGGAACATGGAACAGCTTATATTTAAAAAAAAGGAGGGGGAGAGATTGCTTTGGACACCCACACTGAAGGAAGAGTTCCATGTAAATCCACAATCCTCATTTGTTCCAATATTTTGAAAACTTTGTTGGCCCAGCAAAGTTGGTGGACTCAACTTGCCGTGTGGTTTTGTTCTGTGGGCCCAAAACAGCTTCAGCTGAGCACAGTGGCAAACACCCGGGCAGAGCAGCTCAGTTGACTACAAGAAGATCCCCTTGGCGAGCGAGCGGGCGAGTGAGCAGAAGTATTACCGGTAGATATAAACACGGGGATAAGATGCTGCTTTGCTCCGTTGGAGCTCAGGATCTGCAACCCTCCACTCTTTCCTGGAAATTATGGGAGGGCCAGATCATCCTGCTGGGTGAGTTCACACGTCATGCTGAGCAACCCTGAAGAGAAGCCACTGTGTGTGTGTGTGTGTGTGTGTTCACTGGATAAACCACGTTACTCCCGACAGATGATTGAGCGCACTGCGGCTTGCCATGGGTTGTTTCCTCCTCAGCCCTCCCACCCACTCCCAGCATGGATCCCAGGAGCCTTTGCGGCAGAACTCCTCGTTTCCTTGTTCCTTACATCAGCACCCTTTCTGCAATTGGAATGAGGTTGCTAGCTCACGAGGGAAACTCCTTGCCCGCGCATCAGATCACAAAAAGGAAATAATTTTCTGTGACCTTATGAACATGGTGATGCATTCGCAAAGGTTTCCCCCCCCCCCAGGGTCTTGCGCAAGTGTGCAGGAGCACAAGACCACTTGTCAGCTATTTATATGATAATTAAAAAATTAAAAGATGATGGAATATTAAAGAACAATAACTATAGTAACATTAATAACAATAACACTGGGATATTAAAGGTTTGAAATCAATGAAATAATAATAAACAACATGAGGATGCGATGGGCTGTGCTCACATGCAGGGTCTGAGCAAAGCTGCCTTCCGCTCTGCAAAGACGAGCTGGAGCCCCACTTTTCAAGGAAGAGCCAAGGGAAATGTGGCTTAGCTCCCTTCCTTCTGCTTCCGGCAGCAGGACCGACCCCCCAGCTATGTTTTCCCCAGTGCTTTGAGGGAGCTGCCTCGGACGTTGCACTTGGACCCTCGTTGCCTGGAAGATGAAGCAGGGGTCTGTGAGGGTCCGAGCGCCCCTCTCCCTGGCCTGATGGAGCTGCAAGGAGGCTGCCACCCATGCCTGCCCCTCCCTCCCCCTCGACTCCCTCCATCTTGGCAGTCTCTCAAGGGCCTTTTCTAGGGGGCTGCTCCTCATTAGTTTTCGGCAGATTTCTAGGTTCTGGGCTGTCCATCCAGCCCAGAGCTTAGTGCCCAAGGGGCCACCTGCTCCCCTGGGGTGACTTCGCCCACTCACCAGGGAACAACCAGGAAATTGGTGATAGGTTCACCAACTCAGCAATAACATGGGCCCTGTACCTGCTAGAGAGGTAAGATGGGAGGGGGTGCCTCCCTGTACTCATTCAGTGAGTGCTTCTCTCCACATCTCTCGGCTCCTTCCCATGTTATGGAGCCACAGTGCAGCATCAGCATCTGTGCTTTGCAGGCAGAAAGCCTCCGGGTTCACCCCCAGCACCTCCACTGAAGTGGTTTCAGGTAGCAGTATGATGAAAAAGCCACTGCCCGAGACCTTTGAGAGATGCTCGCACTCAGAATACACCATACTGAGCTACGCAGACCAACAGCTTCATGTGTGGGTGTCCCTTCTAGAGTCCTCCAGCACGACCCCGGCCCCCCTCACCCTCCCAAGTTCCACCACCATCCTCTCCCTAATGCCAAGATCCCACAGCTTTTCCTGCCGGAGGCCGTCCTACCTGAGTGGGAAGAATGAGGAGGAGCAGGAGAGCGCCCCCAAAGTAGCCCATGGTCCAGCCTCCGCTTTTGCTCTGCCGCATGTGAGCCTCTCTCTGGCAAAGGTGTGGCAGCACGGACAACTCGGACAAGGGCAAAGTCTGCCTGGCAAGGCCCTTTGGAAAAACCCGGGTTGGCTGAAGCACAGCTGTGGTTCCTGCATCCCTGTGGAAGCGAGCCCAGGCCGCTTTCACGGGTGGAATCGGATCAGGCGGGTGGAAGGTTCACACGGAACATCTCTTCTATCAGTGCCATTGTAGCGGGTGAGGCTTAATTTGGGGGCAGGGCTCACCAGGAAGTAGCCCCTGGAACCACTCTAGGCATTACTGCACCCTTTAATTTGATTAAAAGCATTAACAGTGTGAGAAAACGGGGAGAGAGAGGAGGGGACGCCACCACAGGATTCTGTGAAAGTACTTTGCGCACCACACCGGCACACCGGGTGGCCCTGTGTCCTACCGTAGAGAAGGCAGTAGTGCTCAGTTTGAAGACCTGGCAGAGGACAATCCTCTGTTTGAAGGATGGGCTGCCCAAACCAAGTCTGGTTTGAAGTCAAAGGGCCTCTAAAAGGAGAGCAAAGAGGCCTTGAAGCTGCCCATCCACAGCGAGCAGCTGGGCAGCAGACGGAGCGGCAGGCACACGGGTCACCTGGTCACCGCCTTCTCCACTATGGCGACATGTACGGTATTTCTATTTAAATTATAGTTTTTATCTCTAAATTTGCATGTATACATAAAAATTCACCGTTGCAGCCGTAATGCAAATTGGTGTCCTCTTTTCTGGTGATGCGTAAGTGGCATCCCGACTTCTTCCCCCCTCGCAGAGATTGAGGGGGCCCAAGTACTGAGCATTGCGGGCATAGAATCATAGAAAAGTAGAGTTGGAAGGGGCCTACAAGGCCATCGAGTCCAACCCCCTGCTCAGTGCAGGAATCCAGGTCAAAGCATCCCTGACAGATGTCTGTCCAGCTGCACCTTGAATGCCTCCAGAGTGGGAGAGTCCACTGCCTCCCTAGGTAGTTGATTCCATTGTCTTATTGCTCGGACAGTCAGGAAATTTTTCCTGATGTTTAGGTGGAATCTAGGTTCCTGTAACTTGAGCCCATTATTCCGTGTCCTGCAAACTGGGATGATTGAGAAGAGATCTTTGCCCTCCTCTGTGTGACAACCCTTCAAGTACTGGAAGAGTGTGATCATATCTCCCCTCAGTCTCCTCTTCTGAAGGCTAAACATGCCCAGTTCTTTCAGTCTCTCCTCATAGGGCAGCTGTGGTGGTGCCCAAAAGGGGTGGGCTGGCTCTGCAGTCCGCCTCATAAGTCGAATCCCCCCCCCCCCATGCAAATGCCCTTGAGGCCAGGCTTACGCACGGCTTATGTGGGAGACTGGTTCACATGTCTGGGAACCTCACCTGCAGAGCCTGTGCACGCAAGAGATTTCCACCGGCCAGAGGGCGCTTGCATTCTGCTCGATGGCTTCCTGCTTCTGGGTAGGGTGTGTGTCCCAAGGGAAAAGGTATCAGCCACTCACTATCAGATTCCTGTTGTGTAATACCTTTATTCAGCCATCCGAAAAGTCACCAGAGATCTGCAAGCTTTTGAGATCTCCAGATCTCTTCACCAGGCAAGAGGTTACAAAAAGCAGGGTGGCAGGGGGAGGAGGGGGAGGCTGACTAGACGTCCTGCATGGCCAGAGTCCCTAAGATGATATGGAGGAGGAGGGGTTGCAGGCCTTTGCCTTTTGTAACCTCTTGCCTGATGAAGAGATCTGGAGATCTCAAAAGCTTGCACATTTTTTTTGTCATCTTGGAGTGGGCCTGATAAAGGAATTATAGTACTATATGGATTTGGGGATTTTTCTCATGGCCACCACGGCTTCCTTTCTTTGCTCCCCACCCATTCCAGATGTGCCTCAATTCTAACTCCGATTCACAAGATTCCATACTGATGTGCTTTTTTGAAACTTTGATAGGGTGCTACTCGACACCACCCAGGCTTGGGGAAAAAAACTTTAAAGGGTTCATACAGTAAACTGTGAACATAAGGAGACATACTTCCGAAACATGGGACACTCTTGCTTTATATTTTTTAAATTTCCAGGATACCGTCCACATTCACCTCGCCAAGTTCCTTGACATTCCCTGTACCTTCCAAGGACAGGGATTCTTCCTGAAGTTGTTAACAGCCAGTCGGAGTGCAGCTGCCAGCAACAGCTGAGGTTTCCCCGGTGTGAAGCAAGCATGATCACCTGCTGATGTCCACCCATCCGCCTGCTCTGAGGAGGCCCAGTTACAGCGGCTTGCAACGCTGGCTAGAGCACCTCCTGGGCCGCAGCCAATCCTCCCCCCTGTAGGCTGCACATTGCAGGGGAAGGTTGACAGTGGTGCAAAAGGGGAGACGGCGTGCTATTGGTACTGATCTCTTCTGAACAAGGTTTGCTGCTCTACGCATGGGGGGGGGGGGCCTCCAGGCAGGTGTGAGATCGGCGGAGGCCCTGCGCTTGGCCACCACCAGAGGGCACTGGGAGAGCACAGGGACGCGAACATCTCTTTATACAGATAAAAAGCAGTCAAAGATCCCTGTTCTGGTCCTTTATTAGGACCAACCAAAATGCCACAAAATCTGTGGACTAAGTTAACACTTCAACCAAAAGAAAGAGCCTAGAAGGAATGATTTCCCTCCCCTTCCCTGCAAGTGGGGGGGGGGGGGTTGAAGATGGCAGTCAAACAGACACGCCGAGGAAAGAGGAAACGGATCGAGGCTGCAGCACAGAGCGAGCGGAACAGCCTCCTTCTTCACCGGGTCCACAAGTGCTCCGAAACAGCAGCCGTATGTATCCACCCAGTGCTGCTGCAGAGGGAGGCTCCATTCCGTGCCTGGCTGGGGACGCAAGAGGTCATTCACTCCTCCTCGATTGGCGTTTTAACAGGGGCTTAATCCAGATCGGCTCATCCAAGGTAGCAAGGTGTGACTTGTGCTGCCCGGAATTTGAGGAAGAAAGAACATGACACGGGAGAGGGGGGGCCCCCTCATCAGGGCCAAGGCGTTTTGCTGCAGGAGGCAGAGTGGCAAATCGCAGCCCACCCGCCTCCCCCACGGGCACTGTGCACCCCCACGTCAAGGTACACATAACCCCTAACAAACTCAGAATTGGATTGAAAGGATCATTTAATTTTAGTCCAATAGATAGAGCAAAGCGCCCAGACTTCTATGGCATCTGCCTCCCCTTCCCATAGGGCCAAAGGTATGAGACTCCAAAGCCCAAAGAACTGAGGTGGGGCCAGGGATTAATATTTGCCGTAGGGCACAGTGTATATGTGATGCGTTTATGCACGCTTTGCTGCCTCCTTTTTTTGCTGCATTTACCCATGAGGAATTACATGTGCAGCCTGATCCTAACCATGTTGTGGGGGCTCAGGTGGAAGAATGTCTGGGGTGGCTGCACCCCCCCCCCCAGCCTCTGCCACCCAAAGCAGCTGCTTCGCTTTGCCTCATGGTGTTGCCTGGCCTGTTCCTCATAGCTGTGTTGCTGCTGCAGAATTAAAAACTGGGATCAAAGCTGTAATACGTGGCCAGCTTAAACTGCCTCAACAGCCTCGGCCTTCCCCTAAGATGCTACGGGAGATGCGCATCACCGGGGTGTGTGTGTGTGCAACATCTTGGTCTGCTTGAACGAGAGTTCTCTCGCCCTCCTTTGAAAAAGTCCATCCCAGTAGGATCGGCTGTATGGGGCGATAACACAGCTTCCCCCAACCTGGTGCCCTCCAGATGTGTTGGACCAGTGTTCTCCAACCTTGGGCCCCCAGATGTTTTTGGCCTACAACTCCCAGCATGCCCCAGCCAGCTACGCTGGCTGGGGCATGCTGGGAGTTGTAGGCCAAAAACACCTGGGGGCCCAAGGTTGGAGAACACTGTGTTGGACTTAACAGGGTGGCTGGAGGATGCTGAGAGCTGTGGTCGAACACATCTCAAGGGCACCGGCTGTGATACAATCTAGTCAGCTGCATGAGGCCTGGGGACCTTAATCCATCAGGATGCCGGAGAAGGTCCTGGGAAAGAGCAGCCCACAGGGCTTGCCTGGCTCACTGGGCTTTTCTGCAGAGTCCAGGTGGCCGCTGGCTCTTGCCTGCCCGTCGCCCTCCTTGTTTGGGATCAGATGGGAGTGCCTGCCCAGGCCCTTCCGTGATGCAAGATCCTGCATGAGCTCAGCTTTGCTCCAGGCTGGCATTTGTTCGGTACATTCTGCACCTAGGAAAAAGGAACCAAATGCACAGTTACAGGATGGGGGATACTTGGCTCAACAATATACAAGTGAGAAGGATTTTTGTATTGTTGTAGATCTCAAGCTGAATATGAGCCAGCAATGTGATGTGGCTGCAAAAAAGGCAAATGCTATTTTGGGCTGCATTAATAGAAGTATGGCTTCCAAATCACGGGAAGTACTAGTTCCCCTCTACTCAGCACTGGTTAGGTCTCAACTTGAGTACTGCATCCAGTTCTGGGCACCACACTTTAAGAAGGACTTAGACAAACTGGAAAGGGTTCAGAGGAGGGCAACAAAGATGATTAGGGGACTGAAACAAAGCCCTATGAGGAGAGACTGAAAGAACTGGGCATGTTTAGCCTTCAGAAGTGAAGACTGAGGGGAGATATGATAGCGCTCTTCAAGGACTTGAAATGTTGTCACAGAGAGGAGGGCCAGGATCTCTTCTCAACCATCCCAGAGTGCAGGACACAGAATCATGGGCTCCAGTCAGTTACAGGAAGCTGAACATCAGGAAAATTTTCCTGACTGTTAGAGCAGTAAGACAATGGAACCAGCTACCTCGGGAGGTGGTGGGCTCTCCCACTCTGGAGGCATTCAAGGTGCAGCTGGACAGCCATCTGTCAGGGATGGGTTCCTGCGGTGCACAGGGGGTGGACTCGATGGCCTTATGGGCCCCTTCCAACTCTACTGTTCTATGATTCTTTGATTTCTGCAGTTGCAACCCCTTTTTCATGGAAGCGCCATAAGCTACTGCTGTGTAAACAGGAGGCCCTTCTCTCCACCACTTCTGCCGGCAATCTGGTGGTTTTTGCAGGGGGTGACGATGCCCCCCCCCCCGCCCTGGCTCACGTTCTGCTGTTATTCCGCGAGTGATCCCATCCCGTTGGCATTCGCACACCCAGCCTTGATCCCCTTTTGCTCCCAGCCCACGAGTCGGGTCGGCTGTTCATCTCGTTCGTTCATCCATGCAAGCCGGGTAGGATAAGCTGGAGGGCTTCCAGCGCCCTTCCCCGCCCCCGCTGCTGCCTGTGGAGGGAGCTCACTGCGAGGCCATTTCCATGGAAAGGCTCGTGGTCTCTACTCTGGGTGGGTTTGCTCCCTTCTGAGTGCGTCACTTTCCGGGGTACCGCAGGCACCGGAGTCCTGAAGTGTGTCCCTCTCGAGTCTCGCCCCGGAGGGCCCCCCCCCCCAGAGGCCGTTTTCAGTGTACTGTCAGAGCTCCACCGCTGAGGGACAAGCTCCCTGGGCGCCCTTCCTGTCTGGGTTTGATTTGCTGATGGGCTGACCCAGAAGGGGCTCCTAACTCTGTGGTACAGAGGAAAGGCGAGAGTCCCGTCCCCCCTCGGGTATGTGAAGCCAGGATATGGCAAGCCACACGCAGAGATGGGGGCCGTGCCCCACAGGAGGAGGCACCCTGAGTGGAGTCAAGGAGGATGTTTTAGTTATGCGCAAAACTAGAGGAGGAGAACCTGGAAGCTCCCCCTCTGCACTGCTGCTGGGACCGACCACTGCCCCCACGCTGAATGAGGAAACAAACGGCTGGCGCCTAATGGCAGTGCCGGGTCAATGAATCAGGCACGCAGGAGAGGCAACTCCATTTGGGCAGAGCCAACCCCTTCCCCGATCCTGGCATTACACATTGTTGGGGGGGGGCACGCACCCACTGATCTTCCTCTTATGCTTTAAAGTGCATTAATTGTAGCCCTCATGGATGCGTCCCCCGAGTGTTTTTAACGTAGTATTTTTATTACATTCCAGTGTGTCATACAACCGTAAAAAGTCGTTTCGATCTGATGGAGCAAGAGCTGCAGCAAGCGTTGGATCTGCCAGGCACGGCCTCTTTTCTGCCCCTTCACGTCCCGGAGAGCCATCAGGGAGGCCAAGATCACCCTGCCCTCCTGCAAACCTGTGGTGCGACCACACTTGGAATGCCGTGCACAGTTCTGGTCTCCGCACCTAAGAAAGGATGTCGTTGAGTTGGAGAAAGCGCAGCAAAGGGCAACTAATATGATCAAGGGGCAGGAGCAGCTGCCCTTCGAGGAAAGGCTACCACAGCAATGCAGATGTTCAAATGGAGGTAAAACAGCAGCACAGAGTAAAACCGAAGGAGCCTCAAGCAATGGTGTCACATATAAGACCTACGGTATATAGAAACTCAGTTCAAAGCCTCAGAGAATAGCTTGCTCTTTCAGCCTGGCGCCTCCAAAGCCGTTAGTGAAGGCACCAGGTGAGCTTCCCTACAGAGGGAGTTCAAAGTTCAAAGTTGGGGTGCCACCATGGAAAAGGCCCTCTCTCCCGTAGACCAATCCTTTGCTAGTCTGATGCTGCAGGGAGTTTTTTCGCCACAGCCAAAGGAAATCACGAAGTATCAAGATCAGAGCAGAAGAATATCAGAAGACAAGAGAGGGAGAGCAGGAAGAAGAAGAGGAGAATGGAGGGTGAGGGGAGGGGAGGGACTGAAGATGTTTGCCTTTTTTTAATCTTCCTCCTGGGCTTTGTTGAGTCACACTTGATTACGCTGGTGAGATGGGAGATGATTCTACACCTTTTCCTGCACTCAGGAATCTTTAAAAAGCGGGGGGGGGGGTGTCAGAGGACACCAGCGGTTTCCACTCAGCCTGTTCTTCCTGAGAGGCCCAGGGCGGAGGAGGTCTGCGTAGGACAGAGTTCACATGGCAAAGCGCTTCACGAGCTTGATGGCATTTGCCCTCCATGCCGGCATCCTGAGGCAGGTCCTGGTGCTACTGTGGCTGGGACACACAGGGGGGTTCGCTTGGGGCGCACAGGCTGCACGACTTGAATCCAGGCACAAGAAGGGTGCACCACTTTGCACCAGCTGCCCTGGCCTCTGAACGCTCGCTGCTCCTAAGGACTGGAGCGACCCTTGCAGGAAGCTCGCCTTGGGACTCCAGACACAAACCCCCAGCCACCCCCCACACAGAGCGAGCATCCCACACAGGCAGACGAGGGAAGGGCACATCCGTGCTAAGACGCCCTGCTGCCACCCACATCTCTCACCCAGCCTCCTTGGTATACGGGGATGCTGCCTCCGGCTTATTTCTGATTTGCTTCGGGTCTCATGTCATGCCCATCGCTGTGTTCTTTGGCAGTTTTGGAAGATGCAAAAGTCAACTAATTTGGTTTCTGTGTTCCACCCTTGAAGGTATTCAATCGTTTTTTCTAAGGGTGATATTTGGCGTACCCAAGCGGGTCTCAGGAGCTGCCTTAAAGCTAGAGGCTGGACTGGATTCAGTAAGTTGTCTGGCTTGGATCCAAGTTATCCATTTCTGGCTTCACTATAGACAGTCACTCCCTATAAACTCTCTGGTTCCTAAGGTCTTGTTGGATTCAGTTCCCCTTTACTCAGCATTGGTTAGGCCTCATCCTGAGTACTGCATCCAGTTCTGGGCACCACATTTTAAGAAGGATGTAGACAAACTGGAGGGGGTTCAGAGGAGGGCAACAAAGATGATCAGGGGACTGGAAACAAAGCCCTATGAGGAGAGACTGAAGGAAATGGGCATCTTTAGCCTTCAGAAGAGAAGACTGAGGGGAGATAGGATAGCGCTTTTCAAGGACTTGAAAGGTTGTCAACCATCCCAGAGTGCAGGACACGGAATCATGGGCTCAAGTTTCAGGAAGCCAGATTCCACCTGGACATCAGGAAAAATTTCCTGACTGTTAGTGGGCTCTTCCACACTGGAGGCATTCACGGTGCAGCTGGACAGCCATCTATCTGTCAGGGATGATTTAACCTGGATTCCTGCGTTGAGCAAGGGGTGGGACTTGATGGCCTTACAGGCCCCTTCCAAATCTACTATTCTATGAATCCCTCTGGTCAAAGGCCATGATGACCAAAATTACCTCGGTAGGCTTTCACTGGACTATCCAGGGATTTAGCAAGTGCCAAATCAATTGTGAAACAGCGGCTGTTGGATAGATTTACAGGACCTCCAAGGTGCTGCCAGAGGTCCATGCTCCCCTCAGTCCATAGGCTTACCAGTCTGCTTTAGTAATAGTAATATAGTATATAGTAATATAGGAGAGCATCTTTACTAGCGAGATTTAATGCCCTCCCTTCTAAACTCTTAGATGGTAGATATAACAAAATCCACCTACTTGGATGCTGCCCCTACTGAGGTGGAAACCATGCACCATGTTTTATTGTTTTTGCAGGTTCTATCAAGGGGCCAGAAATGATCTCCTAAATCCCATTTTACAGTCCTTTCCTGGTCATTCCACTGATTTTTAAAAAGATTTTATTATTTAAGAGCTTGGATAAGTCAACTACCGAGCAAGTGGCCAAATTTTTGAATCTGGCTATTTTTATTAGATTTCATATGATCAACTTTACCCCTGAAGATTTGTAATGCTGTTTATGTAGGACTGATTTGTGAGTTGGAATGGTCTATTGTCTGTAATAAAGACTGTGAGCGTGCTGCGTCCCGCCCCTGCATCTGTCCCTTGCTTGGATGGATCGGGTTGGGGGGGGTGGGGGTGGGGGGTGGCTACACTAGAAAGGCCTGCCAGAGAAGCGGAGGCCCCGCTGTGGCCATGGTGGGTCTGACGGGCAGGAGCTGCTTTGCTCTCCCTCACAGGCCAGCGGTCCGGTCCATCTGGCAGCAGGAAGCAGGGCCCCCATCAGCCCTCTTAAGAGGCCGGCCCCGTGGGGCTCCTCCAGCAACACTCACCTGACAAGCATCACCCCTACCCCGCCCCGCAGCTCCAAGGAGCAGGGTCTAGCTAGCCCAGTGTTCTCCAACCTTGGGTCCCCAGATGTTTTTGGCCTACAACTCCCAGCATGCCGCAGCCAGCTACGCTGGCTGGGCATGCTGGGAGTTGTAGGCCAAAAACATCTGGGGACCCAAGGTTGGAGAACACTGAGCTAGCCCATCTTAATTTCCCAGAACGCCCCTCTGCAACGCCGATCTTTCCGGGGCGCTCTGGGAAATTAACACGGGGCTGGGCTCTGGTGTTCGTGTTCGGAGCACTGCAGCCGCCTGCCACAGCCAGATCAGCCAGGGGGACCCAGCCGTGCGCAGCGGGGCCCCCGCCAGAGCTCACCTTGCTGGGCGCCCTCGAACCTGGGAGCGTCCCTGCCTCCGGAAGAACGGCAAGAAGGGCTTGTTCTCCACGAAGTCAGCCAAGGAGGAGGCCGCGCGGTCCCCTGCTGCTGCTGCTGCTCCTGAATCTGGGGGTTCCGTCCCTCCACCACGGCTCGTAAGACATGGACACGATGTTTCCTTCCTTCTCCACGAGTTCCTCCGACCAGACCACCCCACTTTACAGCATGCGATTATTTCTCACCACGTGAAACAGCAGTGCCTCCCCCCTCCCCGTAGTGGACCAATACAACTTGCTTGGGTGACCCCCGAGCTCCACGTATTGCGGGAGGTGGGGGGGGGGGGAGACAGACATCTCTGCATCCGCGTTCCCCTCGCCGTGCGTCATTTTACACACTCCTATCAGGCCCCCTCCCCCAATCAACTTTCTTCCAAGCTGAAAAAAGGTATTTGAGTGCAAATTATTATAGGTGCAGGAAGATAGGCCTCTGAGCATGGCCAAAGGGCTTTTTCCTCGTCGTGGTGAAACTGTACAGCTACAATAAGCATATGGTGGGGAAGCAGAGTCTCCAGCTCCGAGGGGGCGCAACTTAAGGGAAACTCAAAGCCCTTGTCCCCCGCACTTTTCTGCTCCTCCAGCGTCTGACGCCTGCCTCTCCATGTTCACATCGAGCCCTGCAAAGAAGCTGCCCCGGGATGCTCGGCCACGTGGCCAGGGGTTCCCCCCCCCCTCCCTCGGCACCCTCCAAACAGGCTCGCTTCTTCCAGCTCAAGCTTGGGCGGCCGGGAGGAGGGGGGGGCCCCTTACAGAACACTTCCAGGGAAGCACCGCCGCCGCGCCCACGGAACGATTCCCTCGGGGTCGGGAGGGCAGAGGTGGAGCCCCCAAGATAATTGCGCCGAGAGAGGCCGCGCCCAGCCCTAACTGGGGGGGATATTGGGGGCGGGCCAGGGCAGCACCTGGAAACTGCACCCGGGGATGGGGGGGGGCGCAGGTGGAAGGATATTCGAATGTTGTCTGTTTAAAAAAAAAAAAAAAAAAAAGCGCCGGGGGGGCGTGCAAAGTGCAGTGCAAAATAACATGGGGGCGCGCCCTGGTACAAACGCGGCACGCCCGGCGAGGGGGTAGGGAGAAGAGGTGTCCCCCTTTGCCACATTTGGGGCGGGCCCGGCTCGTCCGCCCCGCCCCGCCCCGCGGCGTGCAAGACCTGAGCAGCCACCGCCCCCTGGAGCGGGGGGGGGGGGGCGGGCAGAGGAAGAGCCCCGCCCGCGGAGCCTCACCTGGCGCGGCGGCTTGAAAGGCGCCCGGCGGGCAGGCGAGGCGGGGCGCGGCGGCGGGCAGGGCAGGCGAGGGGGCGCCTTTCCGCAGAGCGGCGAGAGGAGCTGCGACGGACGGGCGAGCGAGGCCGCTCTCGCTCTCTTCCGACGGCGCCTCCCGGGCGCGGCGATGGCTCTGCGGCCCAGCGCGCTCCTGCCTCTGCTGCTGCTCCTCCTCCAGGTGAGCGCCCGCGGGGCAGGGGCAAGGGCGGGGGGACCCCCGACGGGGGCGGCGGGGGAGATCCGCTCGGGGGCCCATTCTGCTCCCCGCGGCGGCTTCGTGCTCTCTCTTTGGGGAGGGGCGCCTGCCCTCTTTTTCCGGGCGGGGGGGGGGCTGCTCCACGCTGCCCCATCGCGCTTCTCTGGGCTCGGCAGCGGAGTGTTGGGTGGGGGCTCAGGGGTCTGACCCGCTCCCTCGCCGTGTTCGCTTTTCAGGCGGGGACTCTGCTCGGGGACCCGAGGATCGCTTGTCCCGCCGGCCTCGTCTCGCAGCGCTTCGTCTTCACGGTGCCCGACGGAGACCTGCCCCGGGGCCAGGTTTTGGGCCAAGGTAAGGGGGGGGGGGCTGATCGTGCGCCAGACGGGGCGGGGGCGGCCAGGGGACGCTTCGGGGCTTCCAGTGGGCGGGGAGGGGGGCGCCATTGCACGTGCTTGAGTGAATCGAGCCCAGCCCCGGGGCGTCCGGGCGCTGCCTTGTAAGCTTCGCGTGGCCGCTCGCTCGGCGCAGTTTCCGCCGCCTTCGGGGCTCCGCGCCGTCCGCCTCCATGCCCGCCCTGGCCTCGCTTTCGCTTCCCCGAAGTGTAGCCTCCTCGGGGCGGAGGCTGTGCCTGAGCCTCGCCACGCCGGGTTGCCGGCGGATCCCTGAGGCGGCGCCTCTTTTTCGAAATGTGGTGGGTGGGCTGGGCGCCCGAGGGAAGAGAGGGCCACCCCGACCCCGCCTGCCCGCGGCCCTTCCGCCCCCGGCGCAGCTTTCCTTGCCGGGCTGCCTTCGCCTCTGCAACGCGAGCCCCCTGCCCTGTCCTTCCCGCACGTGCTCGTCTAGCGGGCGCGGCTCCGCTGCTTCCCCCCCCCCCCGCGGCTTTTTGGAAGGGTGCTCTGGGGCCGCTCCCCTTCTGCCCCGCTCCTCTGGCGGGCTCCTTTGTCCGCAGCCTTTGTGCCGGCTAATCCTTGGCCAATGGGGCGCCCGGCTGAGCCTGGGGGGGGCGGGGGAGAAGCCAGGAGCCGGTCCCCCCTCCCCTCTTGCCCGCGGCCCGGGCTGTGCCCTCCCATCCCCCATGATAAGGTGTTCCGGAAGTGTTGGGGGGGCTAATGGGAGTTGCCTGGACCCTCCAGGCTACCCACAGTGGGGGCGGGTTGGCTATAAACTGGTCGCGTCATGGGAATGGAATTCCGGGCAAAGCACCGACACTCGTGACCTGTGTGCTCATCCTCATTTGCGCGCCCGTCTCTTCTTCCACCGCGTGCAGTCTTGCAGCGTGACCCGAGTTCAAATCCCAGCATGGCCGTGAACTTGCTGGTGCCCTGTGTGCACGTGCTGCCCCCCCTTCCCCTCCAAAGTCGCATCTGCCTGGTTGCCCCCCCCCCCCCCCCCGCAGCTCTTCACCCGATGAAGCATGCTTGGGCAGGGGAGGGCTGTCTAGGTGAAGGAGGGGAAGAAAATCAATGATGCGCACACCCTGTTAAGCAAAATAATTTTAAAAAGTAAAAGTAAAACTTAAAAAATATTTTAAAATTTAAAATAAATGTTAAATTTATTTCCAAAAATATTTTAAAATTTAAAATAGATTTTAAATTCATTTCCACTGCCTGAAAGTGACTTCGTTCCAGTGTGAGAGCTGTTGGGACTGGGCATGCCTAGAGTTGGGGGACATGGGAGGATTTCCTACTTCTGTGCTGGTGATAGAGGGTTGCTGGGTTGCTGTTGTCCTGGCGTCATCACAGGGATCTGGAGAGGCAGGAGATGCCACCCCCCCCCCTACCCCTGTTTTACCTTCCAAGGCCGAGAGGATGTGGCCAGTCCCAGGTCACCCACTGAGTTTTGCAGGTGAAGCGGGATTTGAACTTGGCTCTTCCCTGTTCTAGTTTGACACTACTCTAAACCAGGGGTAGGGGCAACATGTGGCTTACAACTCCCCTCCCCCTGCTCCATGGGCTATGCTGGCTCAGGCTGATGGGAGTTGTAGGCAAAATCATCTGGAGGGCCGCAAGCTGCCTGCCCCTGGCGTAGAGGGTAGAGGCCTTGGGTTCAAATCCCCTCTCTGCTGCAAAACTCACCGGGTGACCTTGGACTAGTTGCCCGCCCCTGCTCCAGACCACCCCACCACACTTGGCCCTCCTACAGGGCGGCGCTCTCAAGCGTGTCATCCCAGAAGGCTGATCTTCTGAGCTGCCCTCGAATGCCTGGCACGGGGGCAGCAAGTGGGCACCGGGTAGCCACCGGGCCAGCAGAACTGGGCTTGGTGCCACGGAGTCCCACATTCCAGGCTCCTGCACGTACCGCCCTGTCGGTGGGTGAGAATGTCTTGTTCTTCCCTGGGGTGGTGGTGTTGCTGCAGTCACATGACAGGTCCCCAGCACCCACTGCATAAGCCCCCTTACCCATCTGCTTGTCCTTGGTGCGACGGTGGCCGCTGTTCTCTTCTCTCCCCCCCCCCCGTTTCCCGGGGTCTGCCAGTAAAGGCGGTGCTTGGGGCCCCCCGGCCTGGCATCCTAATTGCCGGCAAATATCTCTCGTTGTTTTGTGAAACAGGCACATTGTGTGTGGAACAGAGGCTGGTCTGTCTCCGTCCTCGGTCACCCCTGCCAGGAGTAGGAATCCATTTAACACTCTCCGTGCCAGCAACTCCAAACTCCCAGAGCTGCCCCTCCTGCGAGCTCTTCTCCCTGCTCCCTCCCCAAACAGGACTCTTTCCACCTGCCTCCGGGTTTGGGGATAAAGGCTGTGGAATGAGTGGTTCCAAGGTTCTGGCGCTGGATCTGGCCACCCTCTCTCAGCGAGACCTTTTCAGTGTTTGGAAGTGACCTGTTCACCCAGCCGTGGTCCAATCCAACCTGCACGGAAGGTTTGCTGGCTTGCACCCAAAGCCAATTAAAATCCTTGTGACACAAATGTTTGCGTCTTTGTGGTTGGAACCTGGAACTTCCTGCATTGTCTGGCCGGAGGGCCCCCCTCTGTAGCCCCCGTTTCCCATTCACATAACTGCTTGTGATGTCCCCTGCCCTGGTAAGGACTCGGAAGATTTCCCGGATTCTGTGCCAGCTGAGTGCCACGGTCCTGGGGGGGGGGGGAATCCTGACTCACTCAATCCCCAGAGTGGGCTGCTTCCCTGCTGCACCCGGGAAACGATTCAAGCACAATAACGCGACTTCATCGCTTGTTGCTAGCAGTCGTTTCTGGAACGGCAGTGAGAGAGAAATTTACAGCGCCTAAAAGTGTCTTACTCCGACGGTGCGATATGCAGTGAGTGGGCGATCAGGGAGGAATGGCCCCTTCTCCATGCCAAGGCGTGACTTAAAGCCAGAGTTTGGCTGTGGTACATACAAAGTAACTAGAGCTTTGGTTCATGTGCAGAGTGCGTTTTCATTCCCACTGAATCATTGCAGCATATGCATTTGAGGTGAAGGAGTGTGGCTTCCTAGCCAGTCAGTGAAGCCTCGAGCCCCTGTACCTCCCTTGTTTCAAAGATTAACTATGGCTGTGTGCTTTTTGCAGAGAAGTATGGATGTTTTGAAGTAGCCTCCTGTATAGGAACTCTCTCTGGAAAGTACTGCATTTTCTCTGCCGCCCTAGTTGTAGCAAAGCTTTCCTGCTGATCCGGCCTCGGTTGCTTGCACGTTGGTGTGGCGAGCGGGGGCCATTCCCCTGCATAGCCAGTGCAACCACCCACCCACCCCCTGTGGGACCGGCCTTGGTGGCGCACCGCTGTCTCCCGCTTGAATTTGCCTGCTGTGTTTACTGGGCCTCTCGGGGAGGGTTTAATCCTCTGTAGCCTCAGCAGGCGCTCTGTGTGCTCTCCTCGTCCCTTGTGCAGCTTGACCTCTGTAACGGAGGGGCCTTGAGATAAAGCTGTCAGCACCGGGCGGGGGGGGGCGCCGCCTCGAACTCCAGGCATGCTGGAGAGGGGAAGGCAAGGCGGGGAGGTGCAGCTCTGCCACTCTGTTCCCCTGTTACCTGGGCCAAAATGTGCTTGCTGCAGCAGCAGAGAGCAGGGGAGCCCACCCACCCCCGCCTTCTGATGTCCAGCCACAGCAGCCTGGGCCCCTGGCACTCAAGAGGGGGGCTCCTTCCCCCATGGCGCTCCGCCCTCCTTCCGCGGGGCTGCAGCAAGACAGAACCATGGCCCTGCAGGCCCCACCTCTGGGTTGGAATCTGAACACCAGTGCAGGACCGTGGTGAAGTCAGGGGTTAATGGCGAACTTCTCCGTTTTTATTGATGTGTGACTAGGCTGGGATTAGTTGCTCCAGTGGTCACCCATTCACGCTTTCCTCCAGGGCTGAGTAATGGTTGAGGGACAGGCTGTGGTCCGTGCAGAGGCCCCTTTCTGCTTCTCTTGCGCACCGTTGCCTCTTGCATCCCATTAGGAGCTGCCTGGTGTGTGATGATAACCTCCTCACTTCTCTGCGCGGTTGGCAAAGCCTCCCGGGGAAGGCAGGAAGGAAGCTATTTCCAGTAATGGCATGTGGGGGGCGGGTTCTGGTGGCCGTGATGGACTCTGCTAATGGCTGTGCAACTCTCAGATTCCACTAAGTGATGAGAGCTCAGAGATGCGAGGCAGCTTTGACCTCCAGATGTGTGCAGAGTCAGAGGAGTGTTCTTTCCAGCCTACGCTCTGGCCCTCGTTCAGAAGAGCAGGGCACACTCTGCTAAGCATTTGCTGCACGTCTGCAGCCACAAATCTAAGAGCAGCTGGTCCTGATAATGCAGCGAGAGAGTTTCTGCAAGCCTGGTTGTGGGGTGTATTTCTCAAGACCCCAGTCCACAGGGAGATTCATTCTTTGGCATTTCAGAACTAAGCACGGAGCCGTTCAGATTAATTTTTACGTATTTATTCATTACAGTTCTATACCACCAAATAACCAAAGCGCTCTGGCAGTTCACAAAACAACACTTCAAACCATAAAATACAATAACATAGTAAAACATAATATGATAGCCTTAAGTTTCAAACAGAATAAAACACAGGTAAAAGCCGGCAGCAGGGCGAAGATTCTAAAAACACACTCATGCAATTTTTTAAACCAAAGGACTAAAAAGCCTGGGGAAATTAAAAGGTCTTCATGTGGTGCCAAGAAGACCACAAAGTAGGCCCCAGGTGAGCTGCTCTAGGGAGGGCTTTCCACAACCAGGGGTGCCACCACAGAAAAGGCCCTCCTTAATAGCCGCCCACCTAACCTTATTTGGCGGGGGCACCCAGAGAAGGGCCCCCGACGATGACGAGGGTTTGGTCAGGTATATATGGAAGGGGCCGATCTGTTCACAGGTTTCATGCACACGGTCGATGTCCCACGGTCGGTGTTCTGTTGGGCCTGGTGCGATGCTGTGCTATCAGTGGTGTGGAGCTTCTCTTGCAGCGCGTGCACTGGCCATCTAGTCCAGGAAAGCCATGGCCTCTGCCAGCCATGTGTCCTTTCTGCCACGGATACTCTCTTCAGTGGGGCCCGATGGCCCTTCTGCTCTTTCTCTGGTGCCTCTTGGCTGCTCCAGCAGCTGCCGGTTACTGTGGGCTGCTCACTCTCTCCCAACAGGGCCTGTCAACAACAGTGGGATTAAGGCAGTCCTTAAAAAAAATAAAATCACTTATGCTGTCACTAATACCCTCAGGTATTCTGTTGTTAGTGAGCTGTGGTTTTTTGCTGCAGCAAAAACAAGTTTTGTGGCCCCTTGCAGGCTTAATGGGCTTATTGTGGCAGAAGCTTCCATGGGCTTCCTGCAGACCTGTGTGTGTGTGTGTGTGTGTGGGGAGAAGTCTGCACTTTTGTCCTACTCTGCTTATATGCAGAGGAGAAAATGCTGCCCACGGGTCAGTGGTGTTGCAGAGCCAGCCGTGGGCTGGGACAATGACAGGGACTGCCACCCCCACCCCCAGTTCCCTGCAATCCTGCAGGAGCTGTGGGGAAATGGATTTTCCAAGCAACAGTGGAGGGTTGTGTAATGCAAACTTTTTGGGGGTGGCTCAGGTCTTCAATGGGTAATTAAGAGCCATTAGCTTTACAAAAGACCTAGGAAAGACTTCTATAATAAGTGAGCTGGTGTGGCCTAGTGGTGAGAGTGTTGGACTGGGACTCAGGAGATCCGGGTTCTAGTCCCGGCTCAGCCATGAAGCTCACTGGGCGACTTTGGGCCAGTCACTGACTCCCAGCCTAACCTACCTCACAGGGTTGTTTCATAGATTTCATAGATCAATAGAGTTGGAAGGGGCCTACCAAGCCATCAAGTCCATCATCATCAGATGAGGCGATCACTCGTGACCTAGTAAGATTGTCTTCCAGGATAAAAAATTTACAAAAAGAAAAATGTTAAAAGGAGGAAATTCTAAAGAGAATTGTGTAGACTCTAGCGATGGGTCCGTAAGTGACTGTGGAGGCCAATTCTAGATCCACACAGCTTCCCACAGGGAGGCCACAGGTTACCAGATGGAAGATGGTCCTGTAAAGGATTCGTTTGACGTGCTTTTCGCTTAGCACGTTTCTCCCTTTCACCTTGCACTCGGGCTTCTTCAAAGTCCATGGAACCTTTGTGAAAGGCCAACCTCCATTTAGATCGTTCATGGGCCAGAGCTTCCCAGTTTTTGATGTTTATATTGCATTTTTTTAGATTAGCCTGCTCAATGCAGGAAACTAGAGGAGGGGTCTCCCATCCAAGTAATAACCAGGCCTGACCCTGCTTAGCTTTCCACGGCCACAGGCCTGTTGTGAGGATACAATGGAGAGGAGGAGGATTATGTACCGTAAGCCGCCTTCGGTTCCTTGCAGGAAAAAAGGCGGGATATAAATAAATAAAATAAATAATCAATAATGCACACGCAGGGACCAACACAGCTGCTTGCATTTTTGGACTCTCCTGGGTGGCATCCTGCACTTCCAGATTTACCACAGTGTCGCTGCCGATGGAGTAGGAAAGGGCTGAGCATTATAGGGTGTAGCCAAGACATTCCTCGGTGCCCCTTCAAATAATCCCTGGTGCTCCACCTCTTCTCGTGTCCAGCACCCCAAGGCTGTTTGGAGCCTGCCCTTCTCACAAGCCTTGTGCATGTGGGGGGCACACCTGCCTCGCATCACAGGCCTGGGGGCACGAGAGGAAGCCAGCTTGCCCATCTTATGTACCTCTCCCGATGGGATCCACCAGATCCCATAAGTGTTCACAACAAGAGGAGGGTCCTAAGCCGCCTGCCAGGTGTTTTGGACTTGAACTCCCATGAGTCCCAGCCAGCATGGCCAGTGCTCAGGAATGCTGGAAGTTGTCGTTCAAAACATTTGGAGTGTGCCAGGTTGGGGAAGCCTGGTCTCAAGTGTGCAGGGGAGCCAGTCCTTTCTTTGGCACAGCTGAGCTTGCAAAATAACCCTGGCTCGGGCTGTGTCGGCTGCCTGCAATGCTAGCTAGCTCCCTTTCATGCCCGTGAGCTTTGAGGTTCGGCTCTTTCTTCAGCACAAGGCTTGCGAGAAGACCGCTTTGGGTGCTGGATGTGGCAGGAAATGGGCCATGCAGGATTCCATAAAGGGAGCACAGAGTCAGAGGCTGAAATACCCTGCTCCATTCTGTGCCTGCTGGCTCATAAGCTGCATTACTGACAACCGGGGGCTATAAAGAGGCGATGAAAACCCTTTGGGGCGTTTCTGGAACTGCCTGGCTTTTTAAATAATGCCTGCAATGGCCTGGTGGGCAGGGCATCATTTCCCAGCATCTCAAGCCAAGGTCTCAGCTGTTGCTATTTGGAGCGTGTGCTGGCTGGCTGGGCTGTTGACACCGGACTTCCTGTATTTGCAAGGCCTATCTGTCAGCATAACAAACAAAGTGATGGATAAGGCTGGGGGTATACTGTTGGGCTGAGTGAGATGCTGGGATTGGGGGTGGGGGGGGGTGGGAGGAAGGAAGGAAGGAATTCTGGATTGCTTATGGTGTGTAGGTGTCCTCACTGGCTACACCTGTGTGTTTGCAGGGCCCGAGCCCATAAAATTCTATGCAGTACCGAGTTGAGTTTATTTTGTCCTCCTGTTGGCTGGATGGTCGGCCAATCTAAACTTGTCTGGAGCTGAAAGGGCTACCAATATAACCTCCCCACCTTGTCTGTTAAGGGGGGGCAGCCCCCCATGTTATGAACTGCAGGAATTTGAGGTCAGGACAGGGAACAAGATGGGGTGGGTGGGTTTTTGTAATGGAAAAATCCAGATAATCAGCTGATGACACGGGGCCTCCTGTGGGGTGTGGCTGGGCAAGGCATAACTCCGCTCAAGGGCTTTGCGGCATGGCCAGGTCCTGAGCAACAAGAAATCCCCCCCCCCCAGTGTTTTTTTTTTTTTAAAGCAACGGTGTGCTTCTGTTTGCAAAGCCAGACTCTGGGATCTGATCTGGCACTTCTGGAGGGCTTGGCTGCTTGCTACGCTAGACAGCTGAGATCCCTAATCAGTCTGGACTAAGCCTGGATTGCTATTAAAGCTCACACACACACACACACACACACCATCCCTGCTGTGTAAGCAATTCCAAGAGCTCTTAATGCCAATCCATTAAAGGGCAAACAAGACCCCTCCCCTCACAAGATGCTATCTTGAATCCAGTTGAGACATTCAGGGCTTCCTGGCTGACTGTTTATCAAGGGCACATTCCAGTCTCTCTCTTCTCCAGCTCCTCAATTAGGAAACTTGTTCGCACATGTGCCGAGACAGGTCAAAGGTTGGCTAGCCCAGATCAACATGTTCAGGGGCGGCTCAATAAAATGGGCTGTGAGCTGCAGATGTGTTTCAGCAACATACCAACTTAAATCCTTCTCTCCTCCTGGATTAAGAGAGAGACTGTTTCTTGGAGCCTTTACCTGCCAGGCTAAGAGCCAGGCCTTTGCTAATGCCACTGCCTCTCTCTCTTCCCTCCACCACTCCCCGCTCTACCCTAGTTCAGTTTGCAGACTGCCATGGATGGAAGCTGGCCTTCTACAACACAGAGGATGACCACTTCCGCGTGCTGGTGGATGGCACAGTTCTGGTGCGGCACCACACACGGCTGTGTGGGCAGGAGAGGACCTTCACTGTGCATGCCTGGGATTCCAGAGGCACCAAATCCTCCGCCTCAGTTACCGTGCAGAACAAAGGCCGCTGTTCTTCAAAGGTAATGTGCCTGGCAGCTGGCAGGCCTCGGGGGAGCGCAGGTGGCAGGCACCATGGCAACCTTTGTGCCTCCCTAGGCGGTTGTGGTGGAAACCATGCCGATGGGGCGGGCAGTTCCCTGCAGGTGGAATGCACCTCTCTGAGCAGGGGCTCCCTGTGCCTGCAAAGAGCGGGACTCTTCTGCCTCCGAAATAACTATTTCCCCACCACCTCTGAGCTCTGGCTTTGATGCTGCTGCTGCTGTCCGGCGATCCTTGTGCAGGAGATGCTTGGTTCTCTGTCTCGGAGGGGCCGAGAGAAACGTGATGACCATGGCTTGACATGGATGCAACAGCAACAAAGCAAAAATGGTCCCTGACAATATTTACAGTTAACAAAATCCTGAGTTAGGCACGTGAATATACACAAATGTTAGAAACATTGTAACAACGACATATGTGTCACAGTATATGAATACGGTAATCACTTGAGTATATATGAAACCTAAATGCTGTAATATTGTAGCAATGTAAAAAGACACGTCAATGTGTAATTTTTTTTTAAAAAACCCACAATATAAAATCCTTAAAAATTACAAATGAATGCCACCTTCAGAGGCATGTTTGGTGGCAACACAAAAGAGGGCCTTCTTGGTGGCCGCTTCCAGGCTGTGGAACTCCCTGCCGAGGGAGGCTGGGTTCGCTCCCTCTCTGCTATCTATCCGCCAGCAGGCAAAGGCCGCTTTATTCAAGCAGGCCTTTGGTGTGTAAGCGGGTCTGCTGAGCTGGATGCTGTTTTTACTCTTGTGTTTTTAATTGTGTTTTAATGTATTTGCTTATTGTTTTTATTGGTGATTGTATGCTGCCTTGAAAGGCAGGAATCAAATCAAGACAAGTGTTAGTCTTTAGGACTGCTTTCCCCAGCCTCGGGCCCTCCAGAGTGGTGCAGCCCCATAGCCAAGCCCCCTCCCCCCCAAAAAAGTCTACCCAGAGAGCAACAGATGATGAGGGCATTAGGGCAGGAGAAGGAAACTCCACTTTATTCCTCTAGTCATGGTGGCGCTGTGATTTAAGTGAGTTAAAAATGCAAAACTGCACTTGCTCGGGGCATTTATTTTTTTAAATCAAGGTTGGCAAACAATGTTGTTGTTCGAACATATCAAGAACGTAGATGCAGTTGTAAAACATGGAAGGACAGGAGGGAACGGGACGTGTTAGTTGTGTGCTTCACAACTCATTAGACATGGCCGTTTAAAGGGGGCCCCACAAAACCATTACGTCCAGGGTCTAAAATTACCCAGCTGCACCACTGGCCCTACAGATGTGTAGGACTACAAATCCCAGCATAGTTGGCTTGGGGATTCTGGGAGTTGTAATTCAACACATCTAGAGGGTGCCAGGTTGGGGGGGGGCTGATTTAGGGAGTTAACCTCTCTACAAAGCCACTCTAGAATCTGATCCTGGTTTGATATCCTGGTTTGTCCTGGGATTAAACTACAGTTTCCTGGTTTGGAAGTAACTGGAAACTGGTTGAATAAATCCTGGAAGTTTTCCATTATGACACATTAGAGAAGGGAGCAAGCAAGGCAGGCACAATGCTAGTTCTCATGGGATGTCAAATTTCCAGAAATGTTGAATCCATGGAAAACATCTTTTTTTCAGGAGAAAACAGAAATTTTGGGAGAAATGGAACTTTCTTACCAATATTTTCTTATCAAATTGAAACATATTTTATGCTTGAGCAACACAATATGCATAATTTTAAAGTTACTTAGCACATAAAATTGTACTATTTGGCATGTTTATGGACTTTTAAAGGATGAATGTCTGAGATTTGTAAAAGCAGAACTGCAGATATGCCCAGTACCAGGGCTGCAAATTTCTGCACGCTCTGCTACCTAAGCACTTGTATCATAGGTTTTTTTTAATGGGGGGGGGGAGTTGAAAATACAAACCATGAAATGTCTAGTAAACGAAGGAAGTGTTTTACTAGGACAGAAACTGTCTCGAATAGTCCACAATATGGACTTACAGCATATTTGGATATTGAGTTAAAGTTAATAACAACATTGAACTTTTAAAATAGTGTATTACCATCATATATACATTATGGCATATTTGTTGTGAGCCACCTCTAACAAATACAGATATCCTTAGAAAATGCTAGCAAGTGTCTAGTCAGAATCAGTCCTGAAACCTTTAATAACTTCTCATTCTGAATCTGTGCCTTTGTTTTTATCTTCGTGCACTTCAGAAAACTTGAGGTTAGCACAGATTGAGACAGCTCTTTCACATGTTAGTTTATTTCCTGTTTTGGTTTCCAAACATGGACCAGTTTCTTCAACACATCACAGTAGCACTTTTTTAAAAAAACAATCATTCTATGAAGAGAGAAATATTTTATAGGACCAGCATGGCCAATGGTCAGAACTGCTGGGAGTTGTAGTCCAAAACATCTGGAGGGTGTGCCAGGTTGGAGAAGGCTGGCATAAGCTATGAGTGGGACTGAAAGCCGCCTGGGGGAGTCCCGTGGCAGCAGTTTTAGTTCTTGATTTTTGCAGAGACCTTTGTCGATGGCAACGATTGCCTTTGCCAGAGGACCGTTTGGCTTTCCACGGGGGCTGGACAGAACTGCATGGGGAGTTCCCCATTAGGCAGCTCAGGGCAGGACTTGACCGGGCCAGCGGGGGCTCCTGCCAGCCCGTGGTGACTGTGATTCATGCCAGTGGCCTTGCAGCCCCTGCCGCCAACAGGCCCTCTTTGCTGGCAGCAAGTGGGAGGGCGGCAGTCGGACGTGGGTGCCCGGCGGTCGGGCCACCGGTGCCGTGGCTCTTCCTCTGCCCCTGTGCAAAGCAACTCTACAACTGTTGGGCTCTTTCTGCAGGAGGCGCCGGATCCGGCCAACCGAGCGGAGGTGCTGCGATTCCCGTCGGCAAAGCCTGGTCTGAAGAGACAGAAGCGGGACTGGGTCATCCCTCCCATCAGAGTCCCCGAAAATGAGAGGGGCCCGTTCCCCAAGCAGCTTGTCCAGGTAGGGCGGAGTCTGGCGCGTGTGTCCGCGGACCCTTCCTGCCCCGGAGGTGATGAGGAGCCGCTCATCCCCGGGAGACTCTGTGCCCGCGGGTCTAACAGAACACGTTGCTTGAGGGAGTTGGGGCAAAATAGCTGGGGGGGGGGCTTCCCCCAACCTGATGCGGGGAGTAGGAGTCCAACCCATCTGAAGGTTACCAGGTTGGGGAGGCAGCTGTGCCTAATGGCTATGGAGTAACGGGCAGGCCCTTGTGACTGGCAGGGTTTCTCTGCATTCCCGAACCGGCAGCCCTTTTTCGAAAAGCGACCTCTCCCTTCTTAGAATGCACTCCCGTCTTTCTTTCCTTATCTCAGATCAAATCAAACAGGGATAAAGATACCAAGATCTTCTACAGCATCACTGGTCAGGGGGCAGACACCCCTCCAGAGGGAGTCTTCATCATTGAGAAAGAGACGGGCTGGATGGAAGTGACACAGCCCCTGGACAGGGAGCACATCGACAAATACCGCGTGAGTGAGTGAGCGGTCTCTCCCCGGCTCAGGGCTGGGCAGGTCGTCTCCGAAGTATTCTGCTTTTAGGCTGGAAGAATGTTCCTGCCATTGAGTGAAGGGGTGGGTGGGTTTGGACCACAACAAGTGCTTTAAACGTGGGTCTTCCTCTCCCCGTAGCTTTTCTCCCACGCCGTGTCTGAGAATGGCAAACCTGTGGAGGAACCGATGGAAATAATAGTCACCGTCACAGACCAAAATGACAACAGGCCCCAGTTCACCCAGGAAGTCTTTAGAGGGTCTGTCCTGGAAGGAGCAACACCTGGTAAGGATTGGCGGATGGAGACCGGGAGCAAGCAGTGGCGTTGCAGGGGGAGGGGGGGCGCCTCATCCTTAGGGCCCTCACAAAGCCCCCTTTCGAACCACTAGGGGCTGCCAGCCTCAAGGTGCTGACCTTGAAAACCATCTTTCTAGTTGCAATCACCTCAGCTAGAAGGGTTTCAGAGTTAGGGGCCCTCTCCTGCAGTAAAGAACTCTGCACGTTCCACAAGGACAAGGCGGTGCTCCGCACAGACCCGTCCTTCATGCCCAAAGTCAACTCTCCCTTTCACAGGTCCCAGGACCTGGTAATTCCTTCCTTCTGCCCTCATCCTGCCACACCTATAGAGGAGGAGTGGCACTCACTTGATGCCATGAGGGCACTCAAATTTTATCTAGACAGGACCAAGCCCCACAGGCAAGCTAGTTGCATGTTCGTGTCCTTCAAGCCCTCCTCCCTCGGGGAAAAAGGTTTCCACAGCATCCCTGTCTCGCTGGCTACGCGACTGCATCGCGCTGGCCTACACTTCAGCAGGCCTGACAGTGCCTGAGGGCATAGTTGCTCATTCAGTGAGAGGGATGGCTACCTCAGCGGCATTCAGCGCAAGGGCGCCCCTAGATGAAATCTGCAGGGCAGCCACCTGGTCTTCGGTTCACACCTTCACCAGGCATTATAAAATTGACCTGATGGCCTCAGCAGAGGGCGCCTTTGACTCCCGCGTTCTGCAGGGAGTCATTCCGTCTCAGTAGGAGGCCGGCTGGGAGGGGATGGACTGCTTTTTTACATCCCCATATTTGCTGGCCTCCGACCCTCGAAGGAGAAACGGAAATTCTTTACTTACCATGAATTTCTGTTCTCCGCGAGGGGAGGAGGCCAGCAAGGCCCGCCCCGGGCCGGCCTCCTCCTGGACACGCTCCGAGCAAGTGGGAGGGAGTCTCTCTCTTTTGTTCCCACAGGCTTGGGGAACAAAAGAGAGACAGAGTCCCTATCATAGATAGCAAGGACGTCTACACCTAACGGTTCGTTTGGAAGTGTCAACTGGAGCTTCTGGGGAGGCCCCTCCTCCACCGGAAGCTCAGAACAAGTCTGCCTTCCAGCCCCGAGGCTGGGTCAGGCCAAGGGTCCATCTCGTCCAGCATTCTGTTCACACAGTGGCCAACCAGCTGCCCACCGGAAACCCAGAAGCTCACAATTGGTTGTATGTCTGGTCAACTGGTATGGCTTAACTACCTTATATTCACAATCTGGGTGCAAAATAGATGGGATTTCATAAAATTCAAGAAGAAAATCTTGACATCCACACAAAAACATGTTTTTCTCCTAACTGGGAACTGTGACCATTTTTATTCCAATAGACAAAGAGAAGCACTCATCCCAGTAAATACATCCCACTTCCATTTTGCAGATCCTGCAATCCTATTGGCTTATCCAGTTTCCCCGGGTGTGAGTGCTGCCCAGTTTGTTTGTTTGTAATTCTGGTGTTGTCTTGGTTTTAGCTGGTTTTTATTAATATTTTATATACGGCCATGCTGGCTGGGAATGATGGGAGTTGCAGTCCCAACACATCTGGAGGGTGCCAGGTTGGGGGAGGGTGCCCTGATGTCTCCCAAACGCCAGTGCTTTTCCTTCCATAAAGTCTGAAATCCCTTCTGTGGGCCTTTGAGTCCCCACAGTCTACAAAGAAGCAGAGTCCCGGGTTCAAGAGCAGAAAATACGTGGCTCGATGGACTGATTTGTTTGACTCGCTGTAAGGCAGCTTCATGTGGGCAAATGTTCAACCTCCCCTCTCCTTTTTCCTCCTCTTCCCCACAGGAGCCTCTGTGATGCAAGTCACTGCTACCGACGCCGATGATGCAATAGAAACCTACAATGGTGTCATTGCGTACTCCATCGTGAGCCAAGTGCCCAAGGAACCCCACGCACAGATGTTTGCCATCAACAGGCAAACTGGGGCTATCAGCGTGATTGCCAGTGGCCTGGACCGAGAGGTAAGTGGCCAGGCCAGGGATGTGGGGCAGGTAGGCCACCTCGAAGGAGGCACCGCTGGAGCAGGGAGGTATTCTTTGTGCTTCTCAAGCTTGCAGCGTCACTCCTTTCTGGAGGCTTCCAAATGCTGTACACTTGGAATCATGGAATAGTCGAGTTGGAAGGGGCCTACAAGGCCATCGAGTCCAACCCCCTGCTCAATGCAGGAATCCAAGTCAAAGCATCCCTGACAGATGGCTCTCCAGCCGCCCCTTGAATGTCCCCAGAGTGGGAGGACCCACCACCTCCCTAGGTCGTTGATTCCATTGGCGTATTGCACTAACAGTCAGGAAGTTTTTCCTGATGTCCAGGTGGAATCTGGCTTCCTGTAACTTGAGCCCATTATTCCGTTTCCGGCACTCTGGGATGGTCAAGAAGAGATCCTGGCCCTCCTCTGTGTGACCACCTTTCACGCACTTGGAGAGCGCTCTCAGATCTTCATCTCCCGCTGGGCCCTGAGGTTTGCTTTGTGTCTCCCAGATTTAGTCCCCAAACTAGGACTCGAGGTGTGTTTGGTTGAAAACGTTTGCCCCGGGTGAGGTGGTGGTGGTGGTGGGCATTGTCTGCAGCATACAGAGTTGAGGGGGATAATGTGGCCCACTTGCCCTCACTGGAACCTTTCTTGGTCCATCTTTCATGCTGACTGGGATGCTGACCTTTTCCAGAGAGTGAGAGAATACACCCTAACCCTGCAAGCGGCAGACATGGATGGCTTTGGGTTAACCAACTCCGCAACCGCCGTAATAGAAATTGCAGATGCAAATGACAATGCGCCGGAGTTCACGAAACAAATGGTAAAGATTCCTCATTTCTTTGGGCCTGGGGGGGCGGGAGGGGGCAGCTCCCTGTAAACATGTACGGGGGGTGTCTTGACAGGGGAGCTAGTGGGCGGGGGGGGGGGGACAGCAGCTGGAACAGTAACTCTCGTGGATGCTTCTGTTCTGCAATAGGTGTGTGGACAACTGTTGGTTGCAGGGACATTTGAGCGTGGTAGAGGTGGGCACAAGGTAGATCTCCAGATGTTTTGAAGTTCAGCTCCCGGCATTCTTGACCATTGGCCAGGCTGGCAGGAGCTTATGGGAGAGAAGTCCAAAACATCTGGAGATCTACCCTTCTGCCCACCCCTGTGTTAGATCCACCTTCTGCTTGCGGACGTTTTAGGGCCCAGCTGGTAGCCAAGGTGTTACCGCAAAGGCCCTGGTAGGATTGGAGTCCCGCTGGCTGCACAGGTCCAGGTGGCTGTGGGCTCTTGCCAAGCAAGCAACTAGCCCTGTGCTTACTGAGCGGAGGGCTTTGGGGACAGGTGGGTAGATTTCCAGCACCTGCACAACAGTGCCATGCCCTGCGAAGGGGGGGCACTGGGGGGGGGAGAGCGTTCTATCCAGGCAGCTAATAAGGTGGTTGCACCCCTCTCAGTACTCCGCAGAGGTGCCAGAGAATGAGGTGGGGCTGGAGGTCGTGAGGCTGGCTGTGACCGACAAGGACGAGGTCGATTCTCCCGCCTGGCGGGCCAAGTACGCCATTGTGCAAGGCAACGAAGGGGGTTTCTTCACCGTATCGACTGATCCAGAGACCAACGAAGGCATCTTGAAAACAGCAAAAGTATGTGTTCATGCATGCGGGTGTGCACTTATGTGTGTGTGGGGGGGGGCGCATGCATGAATTGGCAAGAGGGAAGCAGTAGGGAGAAGGGAGCTGACATTAACCCCCCAAAATCAAACTTTCCAACTGGAAAAAAAGTTTATTTTTATTTTATTTAAAATTATTTTTAGGCTGCCTTTAAAGGTGGACCCTTTTGTGATGAGAGGGACCCTTTTGTGATGAGAGGCGGGCAGACGGATAGATGGAGTTTTCTTACACAGTTAGTTAACTCTGGCCAGTGCGGCTTTTGGGGAAGAATTTTGGGGCTATGTGAACAAGTCAAGGTCAGACCACTTGGGCACAAACAAGGCATGTGTGAAGGTGGGACTTGAGTTGAAGAACTTCCCCGATTGGTGGCAACACTTTTCCGGCTCTGGTTTCAAAGCCTGCAATAGACTTGCCTGTGCGCCCAGTCAGGCATGAGAAGGTTAGCAACCGATTAATATAAAAACTCCCAATCCGTAGGCTTCCAAGGGAGCAATAGCAGGGATGCTCTGGCTTACCATTCTCATGTCACTGCAGCAAGGCGGTTTACTAAACCCTGTTCCGAGCCGGGTCCCCCAGGGATGGTTGTGTGGCTGTTGCCACGACTCCGTGTTGCCTGCTTCTCTCTCTCTCTCTCCGGGTACAGCCACAGCAATGCGCGTTCGTTCCGCCTGCCTGACACTTTTCTTTCTCATCCCCGTTTTAGAGCTTGGACTTTGAAGCAAAGAAACAGTTCCTGCTGCAGGTCACGGTGGCCAACGAGGTCCCCTTCGTGGTGAAGCTCCCGACTTCCACGGCGACCGTGACCATCAACGTGAAGGATGTGAACGAGGCGCCAGTCTTTGTACCTCCAGTCCGGACAGCAGAAACCTCCGAGGACATCCCGCTCGGGCGGGAGGTTGCCGCGTACACGGCTCAAGACCCAGACAAGACGCAGCCCCAGAAAATCAAGTAAGCCATGCTGTCGCTGGGTGGCCGGGAGCCGGCCCCAAGGGCGGGTCATGGGGCAGGCTCCCTGCGCCCAATCAATGGCTCAATGGCAGGTGGATGGAGATGGATGGTGGAGCTGAGAGGCTCGTGAATCCAGCTCCAGGGTGCCGCGAGACCTCCCCACCGTCTGGGAACCCGTTTGCCCTTCGTCACTCAGTGCTCTGTCTTAACAAGTGGAAACCTGGATGCTGGAAACAGAGCTGGGGAAATGATAGCTCTTAATGGAGCAGCTTCGGCTGGTGCAGGGGTATGCGAGCTTCGCAGAATATGAGAACGAAAGCGTTCTACAGCCTTATGTTTCATAGCAGGCATGCAGACTCCTGGATCAACAGAAGCTGGTCGGAAAATACTTTTTTATTTATTTAAAGTACCAGCTGAGATGCATCTGAATAGACAAAAACATGGGAATCTAGTATGAGAAGGAAGCACCAGGTCTCCGGGATTAGCAGCATCGTAAACATTGTTAAAGGCGGGCAGACGGAAACAGATGAGTGCGCAAGGAATATTTTCATAGTTCCATAGGAAGGGCGTTTCAGAGCCTCAGGGCCACCACTGAAAAGGCCCTGTCCCTCATGCCTGCCAGCCTGATTGACAAGTACTTGCAGGCAGTGCCAGCTCCAGAGTTTGGAGGGCCCTTGGGCAAGACACTCTCCATGCCCCCCCCCTCAGTGAATCTTCCTTCTCGCCGCCATGGTCACCGGCAGCTCCTCCTCCGCTTTCTCATCATTGCTGCCGCTTGCTTGCTTGACAGGCAGAGAGGCAGTGAGCGAGTAGGCCGGGGCATCTCCTGCTCCTGCTCCTCACCAGCAACATTGTCTGGGCCAGAGCGAGAGGCAAGTGAGCGAGCAGGCTGCAGTGCTGAAGCGGGGAGCAAGTCCAGGCAGCAGTCGCCGGTGGGTCCCTGCTGGCGTGGCATGCGGGCTCTCGGCAGATGCATGGCCATGCCTACCCTTGACGCCGGGGCTTCTTGCAGGCCCTCTGGGGGGGCTTCTGTGTTTAATAATTGCACAGGACCATGTGGGTGGAAGGCAGCCCTTTTAGAAAAGAGTTTATCTTTGGATTCAATACAGCAAGCATATTGTACCCAAATTACAGGCCTGGTGACAATTGGGCCTAAAGAAAAGGTACAGGCAGGGTAAGTTGCGTCTTCCAAGGTCAAAAGGGATGCACGCCCCTTTCCCACTCTGGATGGCTTTGAAATGCAAGTCGGAGTTTGATCTAAACCAGTCTGCCCCAACCGGGTGCCCTCCAGATGTATTGGATGGCAACTCCCATTATTCCCAGTCACGATGGCCATGCCGGCTGGGGATGATGGCAGTTGCAGTCCCAACCAGGGCCGGTGCTACCATTAGGCCAACTAGGCAGCTGCCTAGGGCGCAGGGCTAAAGAGGGCGCCAGAAACGCCTTGAAAAAAAATACAGTGCTCTCAAGTGGGAAGGGGGGGGCGCTAAATATCTGATCTTGCCTAGGGCACCAAACTGCCTTGCACCGGTCCTGGTCCCAACACATCTGGAGGGCGCCAGGTTGGAGAAAGCTGATCTCAGCTGAGCGGCAGTGCAGCAGGTGGGGCGCACTGCCGGGGGGGGGGGCTGGACTTTCTCCCTCCCTGTCCCCTGAAAGGGCTCTTGGGATGGCCAAATCCTCTGCCAAAACCAGGTGCGCAGGTGACAAAATAAATGTGTTGGGAAGGGTAGAGGCCATGTGTGCACACAGAGTTAACTATCACGACAGGCCAAAGAATAAGCTTGAGTTGGGGTCCCTGGTCTGCTCATCCTTCACCAACAGTTTTGACCGGGGGGGGGGGGAGCCAGTGGAGCTGGGGCCCAAGTCCGGCCCCCCGCAGGCCAGGAGGGGCCCAAATGACCGCCCAAAGAGGAGCAGGTGATGGCAGCGGGAGCACACGCCCTGTTCTTCCTGTGGCCGCCACAGCGGTGCCAAGGTTTATGGGAGTTCAAAAGGCAGAACTGTTCAAGAGGGGTTTGGGGTGTGTGTTTTTTAATATCGGGGTGGGCAAACAGTTTTGTTGTTTTTGTCCTAATGGATCAGGAATGTAGAAATAGTTGTAAAGTATAGAGTGATGGTCGGGGAGCGGCAGAGAAAAGTTAGTTACGGTACATGCTTCACAGGCGAAGCCATCTAAAAGAGGCCCCCATGAGACGTTGCCCGGGTGCACCACCAGGGGGAGCAATGAAGCAATTATTGCACCCACCTGTGTCTTGGAACGGTGCAGTCCTTGAAGATCTACAGGCCTGCGTGGCTCGCGCTGGCTCAGCTTGTCTGAGCGTGGAAAGCTAAGCCGGGTCAGGCCTGGTTGTTACTTGGATGGGAGACCCCTCCTCTAGTTTCCTGCACGGAGCAGGGGGTTGGACTCGAGAGCCCTGTAGGCCCCTTCCAACTCTGTGATCTATGAGATCTATGAAATCTGGAGCATATGGTGTATATCAGCCCTGCAGCCCAATATGGGGGGGGGGGGCAGGGTTGTTACTTGCTGGCTTCCACCCCACCCCACCCCCATTTCTGTGTTCCTGGTTCCTTGGGATTAAATGTCTCCTCTCCCCTCAGGTACTCTATGGGCAATGACCCGGCAGGCTGGCTGGCCATCAACCCTGAAAACGGCATCATCACGGCCAGGAACTTCTTGGATCGCGAGTCCCCTTATGTCCAGAATGACACCTACGTGGCCGTTGTGCTGGCGGTGGACGATGGTAAAAACGGTGTAGCTGGGAACGGGCTGGAGGGAGGAGGCGGCGGCGGCCTGGTCCTTGGTGGCCGTTCCCTTGTGGCGGAGGGAATCAAAGGCCTCTTTGTTGGTCTGAGCAACCATCTGCGTGAGAGCTGCCCATGTGAGGGGCACATGGCGTCCGAGCCGCAGCCCCTCACGGGCTGTCACGAGAAACCGCATCCCTGACATGGCGATTTATCTGGCTATGAAGTGGGGGGGGGGGACGGGACGGGACGGGACGCATCTCCTGCCTTCAAAAGGCCGGAATCGGGGTGTTCTGACAGCCACCTGCTGGCTGAATCTAGGATGGGAATGAGATGCCATTAACCTCTTCCACAGCCAAAGTCATGGCAAAAGGGTGGCGGCAGTGTGTGTGTGTGTGTGTGTGTGTGCGTGCGTGCGTGCGAGCGATGTGCTCGTCTCCCCCTTCCCCCTCCACCCCCCTGTTCCTGGGAAGAGCAGTGTGAAAGCACACTTGGGTGTCGTATGCTCAAGATCACAGCCCGAACTCTTGCCACACTAAAGCCGCACATTCTGTACTTTGAAAATAAGTCATGAAGTAGGCTAAAAAGCCGGATTGTGCAGATTAATGCTGAATGGGCGTGCCGGTGTGTCGGCTTCTCAGCATTGTGTGCATTTTGAGCAGTGTTTTCACACACTTCAAAAGTCAAAGCGAATGGAATATCTCCGCGGCAGTTTGAACATCAATCTTAACGTTTCCTTGATGTACTTAGGTACATCCTACTTCAAGAACCCACAGGCAGTGCAGATCCTCAGAATAAATTATGTAAATAGAAACATGCACACAAATGCATAAACATCAGGGCAAGGGGCAGGCCAAGCTAGCCCCAGACATCGGCCAGAGGAGGAACAGCAGCAGGGAGCTTGTTTTGCTCTTCCTTGCCAAAAAGAACACCTGCCGGTACTTTGAAACTTAAGAACTTGTCCCCGAGTTTTGCTTTATTCCTCCTCCCTCCCAATCCCTTTTCCTTTTGTGTCATGTCTTTTAGATTGTAAGCCTGAGGGCAGGAACGGTCTCGTTATTAAGCTTTGTAAGCTGCTCTGGGGCACTCTTTGGACTGAAGGGCCGGGTAAAATATAGCAAATTCTGCACATGCCCTCATGTTGTGCTCTTCGTTCTGAACTCGTTATTTGTATTGGGTGGGCAAAACTTGGGACTCCGCCGCAAAGGATCTGGGTAAAAGAGGGGCAGTCCTTGGGGCGGAGGGGCAAGTTGCTGCTGGAGGCCATTGGGGGGGAGCGATGTAGCTCTCTGGGACGCAGAAGTCCCGCCCTTGGACAGTGGTGCTTAGGCAGATGTGCTGTTACTCAGACTTATTTCTGCAACCATATTGACTAGAAATGTTTGTTTGTTTTGAGTTTTTAAGATAGTTTTAAAGATTGCTGGCATTTCTTTGCCAAGATATAAACTGTTTAAATAAATAAAAATGTTCTAAACTCTTAAAATCAATGCGTGCTGGGCTTCTAGAGTTCTGTGTAGAGTTGCATAGATACATTTATTATTTATTTGCTATATTTTACCCGGCCCTTCAGTCCAAAGAGTGCCCCAGAGCAGCTTACAAAGATTAATAACGAGACCGTTCCTGCCCTCAGGCTTACAATCTAAAAGACATGACACAAAAGGAAAACGGGATTGGGAGGGAGGAGGAATAAAGCAAAACTCGGGGACAAGTTCTTAAGTTTCAAAGTACTTGCAGGTGTTCTTTCTGGCAAGGAAGAGCAAAACAAGCTCCACTGCAGCTGTTCCTCCTCTGGCCGATGTCTGGGGCTAGCTTGGTCTGCCCCTTGCCCTGACGTTTACGCATGGCAAGTGAACCCTTACTCTTACTCGCCGCTTCTCTGCTCAGCTTCTGAAGCCGCCTTCCTCTCTCCTCTGAAACAGGAAGCCCCCCGGCCACTGGGACAGGCACCCTCCTGCTGACGCTACGGGATGTGAACGACAACGGCCCGGAGCCCGACCGGCGGGAGATCACCGTCTGCAACAGCAGTCCTGTGCCGCAGCTGCTGCGCATCCTGGACAAGGACCTGCCCCCCAACACCTCCCCGTTCCGTGCAGAGCTCAGCCACAACTCTGACGAAAGCTGGGCTGTGGAGATGGACTCGAAAGGTGGGTTGCCCCCGCCCCCGTCCGCCCAGAAGAGAGCTCCCTTATTCTTCCCGCCCCACTTTTCCTGCGAGTTCTTAATAAGTTGTTGCTTCTGGGCCAGAGGAATGTCCCAGGCGAGCCCCCGCGCCCCGCAGTCCTCCTTGTCGGGGCTGTCGCTCCCGGCCCCCCCGTCCACTCCCCTGCAGCCCACCTTCCCGACTGCCACCGAGCGAGCTCTTCCCGCGATTGGCTCATGCAGGCTTCTTTGCCCCGGGCTGCCCCAAACTGTGGTATCACTTCCCTGACTTCCAGAAAGCCAAGTGTCCACGTCCAGGGTATCCCAGATTACGCGCACGTTTATTCCTAAACTTCATCCCGCTCCTGAAACATTATTTCAAAATGCTGTACGCGCTTGAGATCAGCCTTCCCCGGCCTGGTGTCCGCCAGATGTGTTGGACTACAACTCCCAGCACCCCCAAGCCAGCCTGGGGGATGGGAGTTGTAGTCCAACACATCTGGCTGGGCATCAGGCCAGGGAAGGCTGCTTCAGACCCCTTTTCTAAGACAGTCAATACTTGGCCTAGACAAGGGAGCAGAACCGGCCCTGGCCCCGTTCCGCTGGTTCGGCCGAATGGCAAACATTCGGCGCCCGCCACCCATTTCGCCCAAGGCTGAGGCCCAGGTCTCATTGCGCTAATCTGTGCCCTGGCGCTGCTTTCGCAGGGGAAACCGCCAGTCTTGACGCTGCTGAAGCCCTTGAAGCAAGAGACCTACGACGTTTACCTCGAGCTCTTTGACAACCAGAACAAGGGCCAGTTGACAGTCCTCAGAGCGACCGTCTGCGAGTGCGAGGGGCAGGCGGACGAGTGCCCAGGGAAGCAGGTGGCCGGCATCGGGGCCCCCGTGATCCTGGCCATCCTGGGGTCCATCCTGGCCTTGCTGAGTGAGTGGGCGAGACACGCTCCTTCCGCACTCTGCCCGAGGGGGAAGGGAGCTGAAATGCATGGGGTGCAGCGAACCGCCAGGTTATCTGACTGATGCAGGGGTGTACATGGCTCGGGGGGAAAGCCGGGGGGGGGGGGGGCGGGAGGGAGCTCGATGCCTCTGCAAGCTGTCCTCACTGGGAATGCAGTGGGTGTGGCCTTCGGTGGATTGGTCGTCATAAATGGGTGTTCTGTTCTCTCTCTCTCTCTCTCTCTCACACACACACACACACACACACACACACACACACACGCACACCACCTTCTCCCAGCCACAGACTTTCCCTGTACAACACTAAGGACTAGAGGCATGAGTCCTTTCTGTGAAAATGGAAGACAGTAGTCTTTGAAGTTCTGCCTGCGGCCTCGGGACCCCTGCTTGATCCTGCACTACATCCCGCGTCCAGTGCGCACAGCTACGATGAGCCAAGAGCCACCCAGGGCAACCCTGCCGGTCATGGAGCTCTTCGTGGCACCGGGCCTGGAATGGGCTGCGGAATCGAGCGAGGGCAGCCGGGCTTGGCAGTCTGTCCCTGGCAAAGGCCTGCGGGGTCAGACCCTCGGTCGATGTGGCCCGGTCTGACCCACTCCAGCCTAGTGTCCCTCTAGACTGTGTTGGACTACAACTTCAGTGGCCAAGTTGGCTGAGGATAATGGAAGCTGTAGTCCCAACACATCTGGAGGGCGCCCGGCTGGGGGAGGCGGATCCGCTCTGACAGGCTTCGCCCCTCCGGGGTCTCGGGCAGAGAGAGAGAGGCCTTTTCCCTTCCCCCGCCACCTGATTCTTCTGATGGGGGGTGTCGGGCAGTGGTGCGGCCAGGGCTGGACCTTGGGGGCCAAGTGCAGGGCCTCCGAATGACCACCCGGAGGGCGGCAGGTGATGAGGGCAGATGGGGCAGGCTCCACTTTGTTATGACTTAAATGAGTCTAAAATGCAAAGCTGCACTTGCTCAGAGTGTTGTGTTTTAAAAAAAAAAAAAAATCCTGGTTGGCAAACAGTTTTGTTGTTGTTCTGACATCAGGAATGTAGAAGCAGGCGGTGGGCAGAGAGGAAAGAGAAACGCTAGCCGTGTGCTTCACAACTGAAGCAATTCACGTGGCCCTCTCAAGCCCCCCCCCCCGCAAGGCCACGGTCTACTGACCCGGCACTCGAGTCATTGGTCACCAGATTGCGAAAAGACCGTCCCCTTCTGCAAAACACTAATGATTTTGTTCTTTCTCACAGTGTGGAACAGAATGATTTTATTCTAGAATTCCTGTTACAGAATTATTTTCTACATTGTTATCACATTTAAAAGATTTTGAAGAATGATGCACAGAGCATGGCTTGGATGTAAAGCCCTATCAGTTGACCTGAGTGCTGCATGTGTTGCTCTCAAACTAACGGAGTATGAGCCAAGGTTTGACAAATTATCAGCATGCATGCAATAGCAAAAATCACATTAATTGTGCAAAAGCATGCCCAATGCAAACTTTTACCTAATGCAGTGTTTGCAGTCCAAGACATAAAGTGTTTAAAATGTGTTAAGCACATTTAGTTTTCTTGTTTATCTTGCTCATCCTAGTACAGATTGACCTTTACTTTTAGTAATCCGACACCTGTAGAAGCAGGGAAAGGACCCGGAGTGAAGCTTGCCCCATACAATTTCAGTCTGGCATATAATCATATTATAAGATGAGAATCCCTTATCCAAAAATACATGTGCCTAATTATTTAAAAAGTTTGTATAAATTCCCTTCAGGCTATGTGTACAATGTAGTACTATAATAATTTTTTGAGTTGATTTTTTTTCAACAAAAAACTGTTTGTATAATTGAAAGCTCTGTTACTGTGTTTCTCTTTAAAGACAAAAGATGTTAATTAGTTCGGACAACTGTATGAGTTGTTTTTCTAAACTAAACTAAAACCTCGGTATTCAGGTTTAATTGCAGTGTTGGCACTTTGAAATAAATAAGTTGGTTTTGTGTTGCAGTTTGGGCACTCGGGCTCAAAAAGGTTCGCCATCACTGGTCTAAACTGACCCAGCTGCACCACTGATGCCGAGGACTGAACCGGGGACGTCCGCAGGCGAAGCGGGTGTTCTGCCACCGAGCGACGAGTCCCCAAAGCTCTTCTGTTCTCTCCCCTCTTTGAATCAAACAAGCAACCGCAGAGGCGAGCCGGCACTGCCGCACTCCACCCAGGGCACTTTTGAGTTTCTGTGAAGCTTGTTGGCTCAGTGGCTCTTTTCTCCCCTCTCCCCTCCTCCTCCTGCCCGGTTCCCCAAGAGGATTTCGATCTTTGTGTCCCTGTTTGCTTGCTGGCTCCATCAGAATCAGCTGCTGAGTCTTGTCTGTTTCCGGCCTCTTGCAGTTCTGCTGCTGCTGCTGCTTCTCTTTGTGAGGAGGAGGAAAGTGGTGAAGGAGCCGCTGCTGCTCCCAGAAGAAGACACCAGGGACAACATCTTCTACTATGGCGAAGAGGGGGGTGGCGAGGAAGACCAGGTGGGTACCCGTTGGCCTTGGTCCAGGGAAAGGGGAGAGGCAACAGTGCGTCTTCTGTCCCCGTAACCACAGTGGAATCGGTACTGGGGCCTCTAAGGGCTAGGAAGAGGCGATCTTCTCCACCCGTTCCAGGTCTCTTGTCTGTTCTCCTCTGGAATCTCAAGCTGCCCACAACAGCCAACCTGCACCAAACTGCAAGGAGAGAGGTGCCCTACGAAATCTGTCCTGGATTGATCTAGCACAGTGTTCTCCAACCTTGGGTCTCCAGATGTCTTTGGCCTGGCAAATTTTTTTTTTTTGCTTGGGAGTCTTGCTCATTGTGATATTGAAAGGAAGGGGGTTCTGGAAGGAACCTCTTCCCCCCCCCCACCCCCAAGGTCAGATGGGAGAATTCTTGCCCTACCTTGCCATGTTTGCCATGGCTTGGCTGGCAGAACAAAGTACTGGAGAATAATTAGTGATGGGGCAAACTCGCTTGTTAAGCTCCCAAGTGGGCTTGGAAACTTGAACATACCTTTCCTTCTATCTCCCTCGATCGTGACCCTAATTCAGACTCTAGCCCCAAATTTTATGTCGGTCGGAGTGTGATGGTGTCCAGTCGTCCTTCCAGCCGCCTGCTTCCCTGTTTTGTTGTTCCTATGGGATTGAGATGGAGGGAACATGTTCTTTCTCGGCCATGGCTGCATGCCAGGGGCTGGGGCTGGGGCTAGGTAGGAGAGCTCTCCACCCCACCACCGAAACAGGCGGGAGGGAGGACCAGACTTCACTTCTGGCTTGGAATTAAATTCAAGCCAGAGAAGAACTTTGGGGAGTGTAATCCTGGCTTCATATTTGAGGTGAGCACTACGAGAGACACCAAAATGTTCAATTTCTCAGCGGAGAGGTACAAGTTCTGGTGACGTTGCTATCTGAGAATACGCACTCAGACAGACAGGCATCTTCTGCAGTTGACTTGCCTGTCAGTTGTGCAAGCTGCTTTGGGGTCGCTGGGAAGAGGAGAAGGCTCTTGCACAGGATTGCTGGGTTTAAAGCTTCCCCCAGTGGTGTGAGTGTGTGAGAGAGAGAGATTGTGATTGTGATTTTGGATGCGTGCGTATGCATGTGCGTGGGTGCACACATGCAGGCTGCCCTTGGCTCCCTCGCCCTGTCATATCCTCCAAGCCTCAGCAGCACCCTCTCTCTCTCCTTCCCACCCTGCTTCCTCTGCAAGGACTATGACCTCAGCCAGCTGCACAGAGGCCTGGATGCCCGTCCAGAAGTTGTCCTCCGGAATGATGTGGTGCCCACTCTTCTGCCAGCTCCACAGTACCGCCCGCGCCCTGCAAACCCGGATGAAATTGGCAATTTCATCCATGAGGTAAGGTTGCAAGAAGAGAGAGGTGCAGAAAGGGACAAAAAGGTACGGAGCTGTCTTAATTTGGAGCATGTGCGGAATGCTCTTGTCCCGCGCGCCCCCCTTCAGCCCGAAGAGGCCTCCAGAATTGGGGCTTTGGGGCTGAGCACCACTGACATTGATTGGCAGCAGCTAAAGATGGATGAGCATTTTGCTTGGTTCACGTGTATTTATTTAAAATATTTCCAAGTCGCCTTTCAGGGCAAGAGTCTTCCCAAGGTGGCTCACGCAAAGTTTCAAGCAGTAAATACGGGGGGGGGGGGGGAATAATATCAGTTAACATCAGCAATAAACCATCTAGTCTAGATAGTAATAGAAATCTAAAATGCAATTATAGCCCCCCAAAAAATTCCAAAACTGTCCAATAAAACATAATCAGGGAAATTTCAGTGCGAACTTAACAAATCGGTACTTCCCAAACCAAAACACAAACTGGAACACAGTTTGCCACCGAAATTGATACATTTCCAAAACAGTGTGCACAAAATGTTTTCTTCGTTAGAAAACTGCTTGGGGGAAAAGGCAAGCAATATATTTTGAAGAAGTGTACACAAAAATGCCTAGGTGCAAATTTTCATGTGAACTAGTTACCCCCCTCCCCCCAAAAAAGAATTTGCAGTCCAGAATTGGGATGCAACGAACAACATGGGGAAAATGAGAACCCAA
The DNA here is from genome assembly GCA_021292165.1 of Shinisaurus crocodilurus. Classification (NCBI taxonomy): domain Eukaryota; kingdom Metazoa; phylum Chordata; class Lepidosauria; order Squamata; family Shinisauridae; genus Shinisaurus; species Shinisaurus crocodilurus. Next base: position 34,490,463 of record CM037887.1, read on the forward strand.
GCGAAGCTGAGTGTGGCAGATACGCCTTGGCCTTCCCCAGCCCTGCTGTTGCAGATGCCTAGACGCTGGAGATACCTGGGCCTGCATTTGGGAACACCACCACCCCCCGACCTGCTCCACAAGCAGCGGTTCTGCCCTGCCCTGCCCTGCCACCCCACCCTCCCACGTCGCATGGACTTCACCCAGCAATAATAAGTGTTTCTCCCCTCTACCAGTTGTCAATGTTTGCTTGGTAGAGGAACAGACCTCTTTCCCAGCTGCAGCAATTCCTTCACACAAGAACGTAGGGGCCTTGAGCGTGGTATTCCCCTCAAGGCAGCCTTCCCCAACCTGGGATTTGTAGTCGAGCACCGTCTGGAGGGCACCAACTTGGACGTGGCGTCCTGAAGGCGTGGCTCGTGCGCCTGTTCTCCTCGGCACCAGGGCCTGGGGATCCGGCGGGACGTTGCCTCTGCAACGGGGCTCTTCCCTTGATCGAAAGGCGCTTCACTGTCGCTCCCTTCCTCCCGCAGAACCTGAAGGCAGCGGACACGGACCCCACGGCGCCTCCCTATGACTCCTTGCTAGTGTTTGACTACGAGGGCAGTGGCTCGGAGTACCGGCTCCCTCAGCTCCCTCAACTCCTCCGGCTCCGATCAGGATCAAGATTACGACTACTTGAACGAGTGGGGCAGCCGCTTCAGGAAACTGGCGGACATGTACGGAGGGGGCGTAGATGACTGAGGACCCTGGCTCACTTCTGCCCCTGCCGTGGGCACCTCTGCCAGAACCACGTGCTCCTCCTCCTCGACAAGGCCCCCCCCCTGCCCTGTGCTGGCTGCTGCCGTAGGCCAAACTCACCGCGTCTCCACATTGGGCCCCGGGTGGCCCAAGTGGCCGTGGGACGTCCCAAGGAGACCCTCCTTCTGAAAGCCTTTTAGGAGGAGGCCCTGATCCTGCCTCCTGCCATAGCATTTTGCTTCCCCTGAGCTCACGGGCTGCCTCCGAGAATGTGCCTTGGGGAGTTTTGGGCCAGACAAGTAACACGCTCTCTCTCTCTCTCTCTTACCTGCCTGAGTGCCTCTAGATGATGGTGCCGTCCCTTGCTGAGGAACCTGGGGGCAGGCAGGGAGGCCCACATTCTGCCCCCCCCCCCCCGGATTCCAAGGGTCAGAAGATGCTCAGTTCTTGCTGCTCGGCTGGCCTCTATCCACCTGCATCCGCCTGCAGCCTCTGTGTGAGACGCAAGGATGGACTCCCGAGGGGCAGCTGCGATGCAGGAGGATAGAGCAGAAGTGTGTGCGCTGTGGTGGATCGGTTCTGCCCAGATGCCTCCAGTCAGCCCCTCCTGCCCCGTTTGCTCAGCCCCACAAGTGCCAGCAGCCATCCCAGAAACTCTCTTTGCTGCCTTTTTTTTTAAAAAAACAAGCGTATCCTAAGTGTTCCTAGGTCAGTTGCGGTTTTTTGTACTGTGTATGAAATAGACTTGGTGATAAACTAAAAGATTGGACAATCAGGGTGTAAAGTTTTAATAAAGGATTTCTTTTTTTAATTTGAGTGTTCTTCCCTGAGCTTCTCTAGGGCAGGGCAGGGGGAGAGCATTGTCAGAGAGTTCCCTGGGGACAGGAAGAGGCCTGCTCACTCACTCACTCACTCACTCACTCACTCACTCACTCCTCTGGTGACGAAGCGTCTCATGCCCCAGTGACAAAGCATCGGCACGCAAGCGAGTTAAGCACCTGTGTGAGTTCGGCAACAGGGCAAGGCGGCCAGGGCAGAGAGTTCTTCCCTCCCTTCTCATAGTAAGTAACTGTAAATTAATAACTATAGATAACCCCCTTTTCCTTGTAAACAACTTGGTTTTCCAGGAAAACAAGCCCAATAATACCAATCAAAAACAACAACAACCCAGTTCTGAAGGTACTGGAAAGCCAGCAGGGGTGTGGGGGCTGCCCGGTGCGCTGCGCTGAGTGCCACCTGTATGGCACTGTGCCAGCTGGACAGAAGTCGGGGGGGGGGCGGGTGTGCTCTGTGTAAGGAGCTCCTGGCTGTGCGGGAACAAGTCCGTTCCCTAGAAGCCACGGTTGTTGGCCTGGAGAAGCTAAGAGAGGCAGAGAGGTTGGCAGACGAGACCCTCCGGGACCAAACAGCGGCGTCCCAATCCCTGTATCCCTGGGTGACCGCTCCTCTGCTGTCAAGGAGAACGGGGGTCTCGGGGAAGGAGGGCGTCATTCCGAGGAAGAGGGAAATGGTCCCTTAGAAGGGACCATTCTGAGGAAGACGGCCAAACATCCTCTCGCACCAAGGATGTGCCTCCAGGAGGTGGGGGGGGGTTGTGGTAGCGGGAGATGATTCAATCATTAGACACACGGACAGCTGGGTTTGTGACGGGCGTGTAGTAGACCGCATGGTAAATTGCCTGCCTGGTGAGAAGGTTGCGGAGACCACGTGCCGTCTAGATAGCTTTGTGGGTGTTTGCTGGGCTGGAGTCGGTGGTCGTGCTCCGTGTGGGTACCGATGACGTGGGGAAATGTAGTCGTGAGGTCCTGGAAGCCAAATTTGGGTTGCTCAGTAGAAGGTTGAAATCCAGGACCACCAAGGTGGCATTCTCTGAAATGCTGCCTGTACAAGAGGGACGGGCTCCACTTGAACCAAGATGGATCCAGGCTGCTGGCGCAAAATATAAGAAGGGTAAACTGAACTGTGAGGGAAAGCTGACAGGAGCTGGGAAGCATCCGGTTCGGGTTCAATCATCTCCAGGGGATGAAGATGAAAAAGTTTCTTAATTGGCCAAATATAGAAGGGGAAGAAATAGGCCATGAGCAATCATGGTAGCCAATCAAAAGAGGCCAAAGTGCCAAAACAGGAGTTGCACATGCAAGAGACATCTGGAGAGGGACACCTGTGTGTGGGTGTCTCTGCAAATACTAGAAGCCTCAGAGCCAAAATAGGAGGGCTGGAGTGCCTGGTTTTAAAGGAGAACCTGGATATAGTGGGCATTACAGAAAAACCTGGTGGAATGGAGAGCACCAGTGGGATATGGTCATCTCCAGATACAAAGATTATAGGAAGGGCAGACTGGAGGAGGTGTTGCTCTGTACGTCAAAGAGGGCATAGTGTCCAGCAGACCTGAAAACCTAAAAGGGGGACTTCCACAGGAACACCGTGGGTGACAATAGCTGGCTCCAAAACTAATTTAGTACTAGGAGGATGCTATCGTCCCCCAGACCAGCCAGACCAGAACGCACGGGATGATCTTGAGATGGAAAACGAAACCAGGGAGACCTCCAAACGAGGAAGTGTTGTAATTGAAGGCACGCTTGCCTCGAGGAAAAGCAGAGCGCTTCACTTGTGTGAGATGGAAGATTTAAAATCCGATTCCCTTGTGCAGACGCCCATAAATCTACACACAGAAGTTCAGATCTGTCTCTCCCACTCTCAGCGCAGCCCTTCCAGCGTATCGGATGTCAGACAACTCAGCTTCCTCCTGTTTGCAGATTCCAGTAATAAGGAAATAACTCTGTAAACTCCACAGGTCTATTCTACCTGTTTATTTACTTTAGCAAGTATATTCTTCAGAGCATGCATCTCCTAATTACAGTCCATGTGCAGAGTATAATGCATAGCAAGCACTTAATCCAGTGGAGCAAGATGTGTACTCCACCTCAGCTAAGACGTTACATGATTGCATTTAGTCCAGCAAGCACTAGTCAGAAGACGAGAGTGAAGAAGAAAACAGTTCCACATCTCTCCAAAAATGGCTACAGACAGAGAAACAACAAGTCATCATCAGAACATACAAACCATGTGACCAGCTCGTATTTCTTTCACACCTACTTTTCCCATGAGAAACACACAGGAAGTAGGAGACAAAACATACCAGCCATTCTGTTCCTTTCATTTGTAAACATTGTGCCACAGCTGGTGATTGTGATACATGTCACAACATCCCCCCACAAGCTGTGATACAACTTGTTTACATTTACTCAATGAGGCCTAGTGCCGTCATTAGTTTCCTGTGTCTTACTACAGGCAATGGTTTCGTGAAAAGATCTGCCACCATATCCCCTGTTGCACAGTACTTGAGTGTTACCCACCCCTTTTTGCACACAGTCCTTTACATGAGAGTAACGAACATCAATGTTTGGTTATTGGCCTACTTTTTTCATGGAGAGCCATGCTAATGCAAGCTTGGTTGTCCTCAAAAAGTGTAACAGCCTTGTCTACTGGTATGTGCATATCAGCAAACAATTGTTTGAACCACTCAATCTCATTACATGCTTGAGATAAACTGATGAATTCAGATTCTGCGCTAGATATAGCCACACAAGATTGTTTTCGTGTATACCATTCAATTAAACTGGTCATACATGAGCACAGTCCCACTTGTGGACTTCCTATCTGTAGCAGATCCCCAACCAGCATCAGTGTACACACAAAAATCTCCCTCTGTTTTGTGATGACAATTTCAGTTTGCAATTCATGGTACCTTTTAAATACCTTAACACACGTTTTACAGCTAACCAATCATACATAGAAGGATTTTGCATTTTCCTGCTAAGTATGTTTACAGCATTGCTGATGTCTGGCCTACTCACATTTGCCAAATATAGCAGGCTTCCAATAACACTGATATTTTCCAATATCTTCAAATTCGGTGTTATCTGTGTGTTTCTGATATTCAAGAGTCATTGGAGTGGTAACTGAGTTACAATTCTCCAACCCATGAATTTCCAGCAATTTCTGAATTTTTCCACTTTGTTCAACCATGAAAGAACCTTCCTCATCTTGAGATAATTGCATTCCAAGATAGTGTGTACCAAACCTAGATCTTTCAGTTCAAAGTGTGCTTGCAATTCTTGTGCAATTTTGTCTTTTTGACTTACTGATTGTGTCACCAGCAATATATCATCAACAAAGATCAACAAATACACCCAGTTTCCCTGTTCTGTGTTATTTGTATACAGACAGTGATCAGCCTTGCTTTGTTTGAATCCCAAACTAATAAAAACTCTGTCTAGTTTCTGGTTCCAGCATCGAGCTGCCTGCTTTAATCCATATATGGACTTGTTCAGACGACATACAAGACTGGGATTTTCTACAAAACCTTTTGGTTGCTGCATGTAGATTTCCTCTTGTAATTCACCATATAAAAAAGCAGTTTTTACATCAAAATGAAATGCCATCATTTTTCTTTGTGCTGCCAATTTCAACAACAGTCTGACAGTTGCATACCTTGTTGTTGGTATCTACCCCATGTTTTTGTGCAAACCCCCTTGCAACGAGCCTTGCTCTGTATCTCTCCACCTGCCCCTGGTGATTTGTCTTCACCTTGTACACCCATTTACAGGTGATGGCTTTGCGCCCCACAGGCAAAGATACTAGACTCCATGTGTTGTTTTCATGCATTGCATTGATTTCATCCTGCATGGCCTCAAACCAATCATTCTTTACTTTTGGTTCCATGCTTTGAATTTCCTCAAAACTTTGTGGTTCTAAAGCTATTTTGAGAGCTTTATGTACAACAGTTTTCCCACTTTGGAATTCATCCTGATATCTAACAGGTGTTTGGCGTTCTCGGGTTGAACGCCTCAGAGATTGTTCACCTCCCTCCTGCTCCCCAGATATCTGCGCAGTGGCTTGTTCTGTCCCAGAAGCATCCTGCTGTTTCAGACATTGCATGCATTGGCAATTCCACCAGCTGTTTCTGTTCATTTGTTTGCTCGTGAAAAATCACATCCCTGCTCAGAATTACCTTGTTGTGGTGTGGTGACCACAACCTGTACCCTTTTGTTTGTGCATCATACCCTAGCAGAAAACATTCAAAGCTTCTTGGAGATAGCTTTGTTCTGTTTTGAGCCTGTATATGAACAAAACATTTACACCCAAAAATGCGCACGTGTGCTATCTTTGGTTTCCTCCCATGAAACATTTCATATGGAGTTTTCCCAATTGTGGTATTTGGTAACCTGTTCAGCAGGTAATTGGTATTTGACAGTGCATCCCCCCAGAAACGGTTTCCCACCTGTGATTCAGCTAATTGAGCCTTCATCATGTCCTGGAGTGTTCTGTTGTGACTGTCAGCTACACCATGTGAGTTTTGGGCCGTGACTCTGTGCCCAATGCCCTTACTGAACTTTGTACTCATGTACTCTCCCCCACCATCTGAGAGTAATTCTCCTATTGGATATTGTTTATATCTGTTCCCAGCCCATTTAACAAATGATTCAAATCTCTCTTGAACCTGAGACTTATGCTGCAAAAGATAAACAAAACAAAATCGAGAATAGTCATCCATGAGTGTCATGTAGTACCTATTTCCCCCATAGCTATTTTCAAATGGTCCAGCCACGTCAGAGTGTACTAGCTCAAAGATTCTTATGCTAACTCTATCACTGTGTTTCTGAATGTTAGATCTGTGTGACTTTGCTGTACTGCATACTTCACATTCCACATACTTAGAACAAGGTTTCATTTTCATACCCTCACACAGACCCTGCATCTTCTCGATGCTCCTGTAATTGGCATGCGCAAAACGTTTGTGGAAAATATGCACACAATTGTCATGGGGTTTACAATTTGCATACTTTGCCCTCTCATCATGTGTTACAAATGGATTTATAACATACAGAGAATTCTGCAAATCACCTTTTGCACAGATCACCCCTTCATGTGAAATTACACAGTTGCTGTCAGAAAAACATATTTCATAACCATCATTAGCTAATTGTGAAATACTAATCAAGTTTGTATCCAGTTCTTCAACAAGCAGTGCCCTTTGTTGACCCAAAGTAGCAAAGTCAATTGTTCCTGCAGCTGTCACCTGGATTCGCTTTCCATTAGCCAATTCAACAAATTGATTTGTATATCCATCATCCAGAGATTGAAACATGTCTCTGGAGTTTGCCATGTGGTGTGATGCCCCACTGTCCAAAACCCACACGTTATTGTTGGAAACCCCCACCCGAGCAATCAAACTTTTGCCCGTTTTAATTGCCTCCTCAGGTGTACTGGTAGCTTCCTTTTTTTTCTTCTTCTTGCCCTTAAAATTACAGTCCTTTTTAAGATGCGATGTAGACCCGCAAGAAAAGGATTTTCTCACTTTTAAAGCTGCCGCTTGGGTAACTCCCACCAGCTTGCTGCTACTCCCAGCTTGGCTGTTCCCCGCGTCAGCCGCGCTGTCTGCTGATTTACGTCCAGCATTGCTTTTCTTCCCTTGCCGTTTCTCCCACTCGGAGAGAAGCTTGCCTGACACATACTCCATGGTCAGATTCTGATCTGGTTGCCCCTCCATTAATGTTACAATTGTATCATATGAAGAGTCCAGACTGGATAACAGAATAGAAACTTGATGCAAGTGCTCAATTTGCATCCCTTGTGCTCTAAGCCTGTTAAACATGTCCCGAATTGTACTCAGATGCTCAGGCATGGAACCACCTGGCTGTAAGCTCAGCTTGTACAGCTTATGTGCAAGTATGATCCTACTCCCCGCCGTTTGCATCTGGTATATCCCTTGTAGGGTCTGCCAGATCTGTTTTGCCGTTTCCAAAAACTGAATACCGGTAAATGGCACCTGGGAACTTTCAACAGATAAGCATAGAATTGCCTTTGCTTTCTCGTCTCATTCCCTCCATTCATTGTGAGCTTGGTCTCCCATGGCCACTGCATCCTCTGTTACAACATTCCAGAGCCCCGCATGAGTTAAATAATGCTGCATTTGGAAGCTCCATATTACATAGTTCGAACCAGATAGCTTTTCCACTATCTGTGGGTTTAGAGCTGGTGCTGCCGCCATGCCGGGAACAGGGGGATTTGCCGCCTCGTCCCCTTCGGCCTCGCTGTCTGAGCTTTCGGCTTTGAACAGAGCCTGCAAGCTTCCAGCGTACACCTCCCACTCTTCTTCCCCTTCCTTACCGGATGAAGGCTCAGGAGATTTCTCTTCTGCCTTGATGTCCTCCTCTGCCATAAATCACTGCATTCCCGGAGTCGATGTTGTTGACACAGCTGTTGGAAAACAGGTTCTGCTGCTGCTGCCGGCATTGACCCTCAGCCTGGTCCCGAACTGGTTCCGTTCGGTTCTGGCACTGGTCCAACTGGTCCCGCTGAATCCGAATTTCTGGGCCCATAACCCTGAAGGCGCGCTTGCCTCGAGGAAAAGCAGAGCGCTTCACTTGTGTGAGATGGAAGATTTAAAATCCTATTCCCTTGTGCAGACGCCCATAAATCTACACACAGAAGTTCAGATCTGTGTCTCCCACTCTCAGCGCAGCCCTTCCAGCGTATCGGATGTCAGCCAACTCAGCTTCCTCCTGTTTGCAGATTCCAGTAATAAGGAAATAACTCTGTAAACTCCACAGGTCTATTCTACCTGTTTATTTACTTTAGCAAGTATATTCTACAGGGCATACATCTCCTAATTACAGTCCATGTGCAGAGTATAATGCATAGCAAGCACTCGATCCAGTGGAGCAAGGTGTTTACTCCACCTCAGCTAAGACGTTACATGATTGCATTTAGTCCAGCAAGCACTAGTCAGAAGACGAGAGTGAAGAAGAAAACAGTTCCACATCTCTCCAAAAATGGCTACAGACAGAGAAACAACAAGTCAGCACGTCATCAGAACATACAAACCATGTGACCAGCTCGTATTTCTTTCACACCTACTTTTCCCACGAGAAACACACAGGAAGTAGGAGACAAAACATAACTTGTTTACCAGCCATTCTGTTCCTTTCATTTGTAAACATTGTGCCACAGCTGGTGATTGTGATACATGTCACAACAGTAATAATGGGTGACTACAACTACCCCCACATTGACTGGATAAATGCATGTTCCAGTCATGATAAAGAGGTTAAATTTCTCAATGTCCTAAATGACTGTGCCCTAGAACAGTTGGTCATGGAACTGACCGGAGGGGAAGCAACCCTTTAATCCTAAGTGGTGTTGCACAGGACCTAGTATGAGATATAAGTGTTGTTGAACTAATTAGAAATAGTGACCACAATGCTGTCAAATTTAATATACAGTAATACCTTGGATTGCAAGCATAATTCGTTCCGGAACTGTGCTTGTAATCCAAAACACTTATATCAAAGCGAGTCTCTGGCGGGTGTGAGCAGGGCCGATTTCGGCCCGCTCGAGGCGAGCGGTTACATCCCTACACTACTTGTCTTGCAAGACGTCGCTTGTTTATCAAGTCAAAATTTATAAAAAAAAAAAATTGCTTGTCTTGCAAAATGCTCTCAGACCAAGTTACTTGCAATCCAAGGTATTACTGTATATTTAAATGGAATATTGCCAAAGAAGTCTTAACACAGGCACATTTGACTTCAATAGAGGAAACTTCTCCAAAATGAGGGAACTGGTAAAAGGGAAGTTGAAACGGGGGGGGGGGGTTAAGAGGGTTAAATCCCTTCGAAATGCTTGGAAATTACTCAAAATCACAACAACAGAATCACAACAACAGACTGTATACCACAGGTTAGGAAAGGTAGTACCAAGTTTACCACAGGTTAGGAAAGGTAGTACCAAGTCCAAGAGGTCACCAACATGGTTAATGGGCAGTGTAAAGGAAGCTATTAGAGATGAGAAGGCTTCTTTCAGAAAATGGAAGTCTTGCCGAAATGAGGAAAACAAAAGGGAGCATGAGCTTGCACAAAGGAGATGCAAGCAGACAATAAGAGATGCAAAAAAGCATTTTGAGCATATTGCTAACATCAAGGCCAACAATAAAGAATTCTTTAAATATATCAGAAGCAGGAAACCAGCTTGAGAGGCAGTTGGACCACTGGATGATAATGGAGTTTAAAGGAGTCCTAAAGGAAGATAAGGAGATCGCCGAGAAGGTGAATGAATTCTTTTCATCAGTCTTCACTGCAGAAGATACTGGACAGATGCCTGTGCCTGAACTAATGTTTTCAGGAGGGTGGGGTCTGAGGAATTGAGGCAAATAGTGGTGACAAAAGATGAAGTTCTCAACCTTACTGACAAACTGAAAGTCAGTAAATCACCAGGCCCAGATGGTATCCATCCTAGAGTTCTTCAAGAACTCAAATATGAAATTGCTGATCTTCTAACAAAAATATGTTACATGTCTCCAAGTTCAGCCTCTGTACCAGAGGACTGGAGAAGGGCCAATGTAACACCAATTTTTTAAAAAGGATCCAGGGGAATCTGGGAAATTACAGGCCGGTTAGCTTAGTGTGGCGTAGTGGTGAGAGTGTTGGACTAGGACTCGGGAGATCCGGGTTCTATTCCCCGCTGGGCCATGAAACTCACTGGGTGACTTTGGGCCAGTCACTGCCTCTCAGCCTAACCTACTTCACAGGGTTGTTGTGAGGATAAAATGGAGAGGAGGAGGAGGACTATGTAAGCTGCCTTGAGTTCCTTGCAGGATAAAAGGCGGGGTATAAATATAATAAAATAAATAAAAATAAATAAATAAATGTCTGTTCTGGGTAAGTTGGTTGAAAGTGTTATGTTCTGGGTAAGTTGGTTGAAAGTGTTATGAAAGATAAAAATCGGTAAGCATATAGAATGGCAAGCCCTGTTGAGAAAAAATCAACGGATTCTGCAACATGGCTAATGCAAAGGTAAGTTCTGTCCCGCTCACCTTTTAGAGTTCTTTGAGAGTGTCAATAAGTATGTGAACAGGGGTGATCCGGTAGACATTGTTTACTTGGACTTCCAAAAGGCTTTTGACAAATTCCCTCATCAAACTTAGCAGTCATGGAATAAGAAGGGAGGTCCTCTTACGGATCAGTAACTGGTTAAAGAACAGGAAGCAGAGCGTAGGAATAAATGGTAAATTCTCCCAATGGAGGGATGTAAACAGCGAGGTCCCACAGGGATCTGTATTGGGACCAGTGCTTCTCAACTTATTCATAAATGATTTGGAATTAGGAGTGAGCAGTGAGGTTGCCAGGTTTGCAGATGACACCAAATTATTTCGGGTGGTGAAAACAAAAAGGGATTGTGAGGAGCTCCAAAAGCTCCATCTCTCCAAACTGGGAGAATGGGCATCAAAATGGTGAATGTGGTTCAGTGTAAACAAGTGTAAAGTGATACACGTTGGGGTGGAAACCCCCAACTTCAAGTATAATCTGATGGGATCTGAGCTAGCGGTGACTGACCAAGAAAGAGATCTTGGAGTTGTGGTGGACAGATCAGTGAAAATGTCGACCCAGTCTGTGGCTGCTGTGAAAAAAGCAAACTCCCTGTTAGGCATAATTAGGAAAGGCATTGAAAACAAAACTGCCAAGATCACGCTGCCCTGGAAAAAGTGCAGAAAAGGACAACTAAAATGATCAAGGGGCTGGAGCAAGTCCCCTATGAGGAAAGGTGACAGCAGCTGGGATTGTTTGGCTTAGAAAAGAGGTGAGTAAGGGGAGACATAGATTTCATAGATTATAGTAGTCTACAAGGCTATTGAGTCCAACCCACTGCTCAGAGGTGTACAAAATTATGCCTGATGTGGAGAGTGGACAGGAAGACATTTTCCTCCCTCTCATAATACTAGAACCCAAAGGGGTCATCCCATGAAGCTGATGGGTGGGAGATTCAGGGCAGGTAAAAGGAAGTCCTTCGCACCGTGCATGCGGTGATGGCCATCAATTTGGAGGGCTTTAAAAGGGGATTGTGAAATTCGTGGAGGAGAAGGTCCTCGGTGGCTACTAGTCCTGATTGGCTATGTGCTTCCCCCAGTATCAGGAGGCACTATGCCCATGTACTCCAGTTGCTGGGGAACATGGGCAGGAGGGTGCTGTGGTGCTCCTGTCCTGCTCATGGGATCCCGCAGGGCAGCTGCCTGGCCACTGTGTGAACAGAGTGCTGGGCGAGGTGGACCCTCGGCCTGATCCAGCCTCGGGGCTCTCCTTGTGTGGCAGAAGCTCTCTGCCCCTTGGCCACTCTTCATAAGCAGCTCTGCTTGCCCTGGGCTTCGGCACCCTCTCCCGTTGGCCTAGGCTGGCCTTCCCCAACCTGGTGCCCTCTGGATACGTTGGACTACAACTCCCATCACTCAGCCATCCTGTCTGGGAATGATAGAAGTTGCACTCTGGAAGGCACCAGTCTGGGGAAGGCCAGCCTAGGGCTAATTTGTTATATTTATACAGATCTTGTAACGCTCGATCCTCGGCAAAAACAAGTGGCCAAGATCCCACTTTCCCACCGTGTTCTCTTCCGCAATGGCAAAGAATTCAGCTTCTGTCAACGTGCCATCTGCTTCTTTAAAATCCTGTCTGTCTTCACAACTTAGGATTGGGTGTGCCGTCCGCCCGTCCGCATGGCTGCCTGAGTTGTTCTCGAGGGGACTGCCAGGGCCAGGCTCAAAGGTAGGTGCAGTCGGGCACCCGCCGAGGGCCCTTTTCCCAGCAGGGGCCCATGAGCTGAGCGTGAGCCCCCTGGCCTGGCTCCTCTTCAGCGTTGCAGCCTGCTCTTTCAGCTGCCTCTCGCTCCAGCCCAGACAACGGTGGGTGGTGAGAAGGTCAACTCGCTGAGGGAGGGGGCCATGCCTGAGGAGCCTCAAAAATTTGGGGCGGGCTGGTTCCGCCTGCTGCCAGTCTGGATAGGAGAATCCATGTTGCCTGCCCTGCAGCAGCATCTGCCGTGGCTCTCGCCTCTTTCCCCTTCCCCTTCCCTCCCTGCCTCTGCTAGGCAGCCCCGAGTTCCCTCCCGTGCCTCCCCACCCGTCCCACCTCTCGGCAAACTTTCCCACCCGTAGGAGATTGCGGATCATGTAACAAGCCTTCCCAAAGCAAACAGTAGCCAAGGTCACACTATTCTCCAGAACAAATGAGCTGAGGAGAGATTCGGGAGGGGAAATGCTGCATTCCCTTCCCTTCTCACCTTTCCCCAGTAGTGTGTGGGGACGACAGAACTATTAGAATAAGTGCATTCCCATTGGAAGGCTGACAGTGGTGATGGGGGGAGGCAGAGCAGTGCATGTACATACAGTAATACCTTGGATTGCAAGTAACTTGGTCTGAGAGCGTTTTGCAAGACAAGCAAAAAATTTAAACAAAAAATTTGACTTGATAAACGAGCAAGGTCTTGCAAGACAAGTAGTCGTAAGGATGTAACCGCTCGCCTCGAGGTGTAGCGGGCCGAAATCGGCCCCGCTCACGCCCGCCAGAGACTCACTTTGATATAAGAGTGTTTTGGATTACAAGCACGGTTCCGGAACGAATTATGCTTGCAATCCAAGGTATTACTGTAGTTCCAGGGCTGGTTCCCACTGCTGAAGGATTTTGGGGAAGTTGTGCAGGCTCCAGGCCCGAGGCTGGTCTCAAAGGGCCGTGGCTCAGGGGCAGAGCGCCCACTTTGCATGCAGAAGGCCCCAGGTTCGAGCTTCCCCGCCCCTGTTCAAGAGTCAGCCATCCTCCTCAACTCCTTCAAAATCTAGGACCCTCGGAAGCGGCCGCCTTCAGAGTGAGACCCCCGGTCCCTCCAGCCCAGCAGTTGTCAGCACCAACCGGCAGCCACGGCTCTCCCTCCGGGGGTCAGGCCAGGGTCTTCCCCGGCCCTGCTTGCACCGGGGCCCTTCTGCACGCCAAGTAGGGGCGCTGCTGTTCCCCTGCTTTGGGGGGGGGCTGGCTCCTCCCCCTCCTGCCACTTCCCTTCCACTGCTTTTCCCACCCGCCCTATCCTGCCCTCGCCTCTGCTCCAGTCGGGACTTTGCTGCACAGCCTTAGTTGATCTCCTAGATGAGCGCTGGAGCTTCCGCTAGACTTAATGGTTTTAAAGGTTTTAAAAATGCAAATGAAACCTGAATTGCAGCCACCCTCCGGATGATACAGCAGGAGCTCTCCCCGGGGCTTCCGCTGGGCCCTGCACCGAGGGGCTCCCTCATCTCTAATATTACAGCCTTCCCGAACCTGGTGCCCTCTAGAAGTGTTGGGATCCAGCTCCCATCAGCCACAGCCAGCATAACCGATGGTCCGGAATGCTGGGACTTGTGTAGTCCCAAAAGCATCTGGAGGGCACCATGTTGGAGAAGGTGGCTCTGTATCCTTCCCCAACCAGGCGCCTTCCCCAGTTGGCTGGGGATGGTGGGAGTTGTGGTGTAACACCCGGAAGGCACCAGGCTGGGCAAGGCTGCGCATCTAGTGGGGGGAGGAAGGCGCTGGCAGGCAAAAGCTGTTCCTGCTGCATCGTCCCCCCCCCTCCTGCTCCACCCGCACTCCCTTCCTATCCAGTGATGACCCACCTGCCCGGAGCACATTCCAGGACAAAGTTGATCATGTGAGCTTGGAGGCAGGCAGGCAGGCGGAGAATAGCTTGAAACCGGAGTCCCTTTTCAGTGTTAGGATGTGGGGTGGCCAAGCTGAGAAGGCCTGCCCCCCCTTCCCACCCATTTTCCATTCTCCCCCCCCCTGCTCCACCTTCATTCGCTCCGGGGCCCCTTGGCTTGCTGCCAGGCCCAGCACTCACCTGACTGGTTTCCCCCCCCCCCCGCAGCCCCCTTTCTCGCTCCCTTAAGCTGCTTCTTGTGGGTGCCAGCCAGCCCAGCCAGTGAGGGTGGGAGGCAACAAGGAGCAGCAGAGGAGTTTGAAAACAGTCGCTCGGGGCTGCGAGGAATGGGGGGGAGCTGGCCTTCAACAGCATCCGGAGTCTGCAGGTTCCCCAGTCTTGTAGATCGGGGTGGGCCGTTTCTGGGAGCTGGGGAGGGTGCATTGTCCCCCTGGAACCCATCTGGGGCTGCACCCCCGCTGTCAAAATTGCCCCCGACAGGGCACATTCAGCAGCAGAGGTGGGAATGGGAGTGCAAAAATGCCCGGGTGTGTCTGTGTGTGCATTCAGCCTGCATATTGCCCACCCCTGGCGTAGATGGATGTACAGAGGAGGGCACAGCTGCTAGAGGCCCTTGGCAAGTGCAGTCTACAGGGATACCTCTCCTTTTAACAGAGCGCTCAAGTGGTGAGTGCCAACAGAACTGCAGGCCAATGGGGGCCTCTGAGAAACACGAGGAGGTGGCATTGGCATGCTGGGGCGTGGGGGGAGCTCGGAGGCCTGCAGAAGTACAAACATCTTAAAACAGTGCTTCTCAATTATTTTCTGTCATGCCCCCCCTAGGAAGAAGAAAACATTTCGCGCCCCCCGCGCGACTGTAAATAGTATCATTTGTCTATAAAATTGTTATAAGTACACCTCTGCATAACACTGTATCCTTATTAACGTATAAGAGAATAAAAAAAGAAAGAAATATGGATCAATTTACAACAAAGAATAGCTTTAGTAACTGTAGCAGAAAAGATTTAAAGGAGCACAGGATTTAAAGGAACACAATATTAAAAAAAACGTTTAACTGAGGTCAAACGAGCCCCCCTTTACGGAGCCTCGCGCCCCCCCTGGGGGGCCCGCCCCACTATTTGAGAAGCACTGTCTTAAAACCAAAGGAACAAAACTACAGAGGCAACAAAAACAAAAACACGACCTGATGAGGACCAAGCATGCTTAATAGCCCAATAACAGTTAAAAGAATAAAATACAAAATAAATCATTTTAAAAGAATGAAGTACAATACAAAATGACAGACAGCACAGGGATAAATATATGAACAACCTTTAAAACAAAACAAAACAAAAAACCCCAAACTGTAACATGCTTGAGAGAAAAGAAAGGTCTTTGTTTGGTGCCAAAAAGATAGCCATGTAGGTGCCAGGCAAGCCTCTCTGGGGAGGGCATTCCATAAATGGGGTGCCACCACAGAAGGCCCCTGCTCTCGCTCTCTCACCTGCCCAACCTCTTTTGGTGGGAGCACCCAGAGGAGGGCCTCCAGAGATGACCTAAGGCTGAGCAGATAGCATCATTCATGAAGGTAGAGTTGGAAGGGCCACAGGCATCGATCACCCCCGAGGCAGACCAGTCAAGCACCCGACAGAGGCCGTCAGCTGCACTGATGCCCAGAGTGGGAGAGCCCCCACCTCCTGTATGAAAGGTATTGTGTGTTTGATCTGGGAGTCATTTGCAGGAAACTCTCAAAGGGCTAGATGGAATGGGCCATATCAGAGTGAGTGATGAGGAAAAAGTTGGGGGGTCAAAAACCAAAAACACTAGCTATTTTGCGCAGGATCTGCACCAACTAAGCGCAGAGGATCTCACCTTTTAGATGGAGGGAAAAAACGACGAAATCTGGGAACCACAAATGATCGGTTGTTGAGGGGAGGTCAGGGGAAGGGAAAGATCTGGGCAAACTAGGGCGGACTGTGACCAGAGTTCCCTTAGGCCTTAAAGGTCAACGCCAACACGTTGGACCATCTTCTGGATTGAGGCTGCAGGCTGGTATTCCAGTGGGGTTCATGGGCACAGACCTACGCCCTCATCTCACCCAAACAGCTGCGGCTGTGTGAGAGCTGAGAGTAGTAGCATCACAGCCTGCTCTGCAACATGGCAAGCGATGCCGGAGCACATCTCTCTGGCTGCCCCTGCCGCAGCATACATCAAACACCACTTGAGTTGCTTGTGTTGGGCTGCCTGTGAATGAGCTTTGGAAAACTCCCTTTGTCGCCTGAGTCCACGCCCTGGACCTGAGAATAGTGGCTCCTAGGCATACAAAGTGTGCAGTCCAGTCGGGGGGGGGGGGTAGGAGATCCTGGTGCCTGAAACACAGCCTTGAGCATTCCACCTGCTGCCGTCTGTTCTGAGGACTTTGTTAACTTCTCTCCGCAGCAGGAGGTGTGGGTGTGTGTTTGGATTTTGAGCCCCCACCTGTCTCTTGGGCAGAGGCCAGGTCATATTTAGAACCATGTAACCCCAAAACAAATATTGAAGTAAGCACACATTTTAAGAAGGAAGGGCAGAAATGATCCCTACAAATTCTTTCCCCAATAATGCTGGTTGCCGGCTAGCCAACCTCTGGCTTCCTCTGGGCAGCAGAGAGCTCCAAAGACACCAGGAACGCCTCTCTCTGTGGCATTTGCCCAGGGCAGATGTGACACTCAGCAGGCACCACCAGAGGGCACTCTCCCTCTGACCGTCCGTCCTTGCATGGTCAAAGTCATTACAACATTACAGAGGCAGACAAATTTTTAAAAACCCACACATTTACTACAAGGGCATCTTTATCAGGACAATCAGACATAACAGCCTCACTCATACCAGTCATACCAATTTATTGCCTTTACAACTTAACAGATTATGGCTGTGATCCTCTCGCCGGATCGTCACCTTGAAGTGGTGAGTGGGCTTGCGTGTTCCGATGAACCCTGTGAGCAATGCCGTCGGGAGCTATATACTCCCGGTAGGGTCACCCATGGCGGTAAGGTCCTGGGGGGAGGAACCAGACAAAGAACGATCCAAAACAAAAAGTCCTCAACGGCAGAACAGGCGGAAGATAATTTAAACCTAAATTACAACGGCTATGAAGGCGGATGAAGGCTGCAGCAGAGAATGGTTTTCCAATCGTCAGGGTAACCGTGCCATTGGATCATTGCCGTCCTCTGTCAAGTTTGTGTGATGATTCGTTGTGCACCGATCTCCCCACAGAAAACAGCTTCACGCACAGGCATCTTCCAACCTATACCTGCTTGCTTGGGAGTAAGCCCATTGAACTCAGTGGGACCTACTTCTGACTAGACATAATAGAGTTGGAAGGGGCCTACAAGGCCATCGAGTCCAACCCCCTGCTCAGTGCAGGAAACTAGAGGAGGGGTCTCCCATCCAAGTGATAACCAGGCCTGGCCCTGCTTAGCTTTCCACACTCAGACAAGCTGAGCCAGCGCTGAGCCACAGGCCTGTAGTGTATAGGATTGTATGGTTAGATATACAGAATCAATCCTAAATTTGGCAGCTTAGACAGCAAATTGTGCACCCTTAAGCATAACTATGATTCAAGTTTTTAAAAAACAATATATCAGCATTTGACAGGATGGACTGTGGACACGGTACATTATCGAAAATAAAGCCCAAACAGCTTCCTTCTAGGGTTTTTATATAAGCAATAATGTAGGACATATTGAGGTGGGTGTACCAAGTTCCTTGCAGAAAAGGAGATATAAACATCTCAACTTCACCCGTCAGCTGGAAGCAGAGCGAAGAAGTGGTTGCCCTAAGCTAGCGTTCCCCAGCCTGGCGCCGTCCAGATGTGTTGGACTGCAGTACTCAATCATTCCCAGCCAGCATGGCCATTGGGAGCTGCTGTCCCAACACATCTGGAGGATGCCAGGCTAGGGGAACGCTAGCTTAAAGCAAAGGAGATTCAGATAGGGGACTGCTGACCATAAAGTCTGAGAAAGGATATGCTTCCAAAATAAGTAGGGCCACCACAGCTGTTTAGGGCTTTATCTTCCTGCCTGTGCCCCAAGATCACCGGAGGCCCTTCTCCAAGTACCCACACTCACCGAGATTCGGGAAGGCTATTCATGAGTGGGACTTTTCTGTGGTGCCCCCAAATTGTGGAATGTGCTCCCTAGGGAGGTCCACCTGGTGCCTACTTTCGTTGACTTTTCAGCGCCAGGCAAATACCTTTTTCTTCTCCCTAGTCCTTTAAAAAGCCTTTTAAAAGAATTTTTAACTGCTGCTTGTTTTATTTCTAATGATATATTTAATGCTGCATTTGAAAAATAATCTTCCCATGTTTTAGCTGCTTGAATATTTACCTCTTTGGAATTATTTTAAATGATTGTTGCTGCTTTTAAAGCTTTTTTTAATTACTTGAATGTGTTATTGTTTTTTTTTATTACTGTTGGGTATTGTATTTGCTTTTATTATGTATGTTTGCTTTGAAAGCTTCAGGGTGATATAATAATAATAATAATAATAATAATAATAATAATAATAATAATAATAGATTAAGAGTAGAGCAGCTTCCCAAGTTTGGGTTCATCAGCCACAAAGAGCGAGTGATGCATTGTGGTTTTTCATCTCAGTAGCATTTTGCACTTGAGGAATGTATGTGAAGTTATTATCCTCTCCATTAGCATCCAGCACTTTCAGTACACAGAGCACTTAACAGAAATCATATTTAACTCATGGTTACAACAGCCTTAAGTGTCACTGATAGTCCCATTTTACAGACAGGACTGAGACTTCCCTTAGCCAATCTCCTCGATGTCTTTAAACGGGGATTTGAAGTGACAGTTTTCCCTGATCTTCACTTGTTTCCCCATCAGCACCACCATGAGCCTTCATGCTTTACTGGTACATTGATCATAGCACCATCATGACTACTACAAGAATGAAATGGAGTTTGCTTCTGCTGCACTGATGCTGAACACATTCACTTGGGAATAAGCATGATTTTGTTCTAGAGAAGGATAATATGGTTTTAAAGTAAAAATAATGAAATGAGCGTCTCTAGCCATGCCATGTACGTGCCCAGTTGGCTGCCCCCTGTCTATAAAATGCTTTTAAAAACTGGAAAGGATGCCACAGCAAGCCGCATTCGCTCTGGTGGACCCCCACCTGCCATGTTTGCCCCAGCGTGCTCCTGCTGCCCCATCACCTGCCGTGCTCTGGGTGGATATGTGGGGGGACAGCTTGGCTGCGTGGCCCTGGATTTTGGCCCTAAACTCCAGCCCTTGCCGCAACACTGTGATTGCTGACGGTGCTCGAGGATGCAATCCTAAACACACTTACTAGAATGTACATCAACTTTTGACAGGATGGGTGTCTTAACATTGTACACTTTCTTTCTTTTTCTTTTTTTCCAGGACCTAAGACAAGTTTGTCTGGAAAGTTTAGTGCCAGCTAATGAGAAGCCCCTTCCCCCTAACCCCCACTATGGGGGGGATCTGGCTGGGAGAAACAGACAGGCTCTGCTGCTCTCTGCACGAGCTCAGGGGTGCTGCCTTCTCTTCCAGCTTCCCCCACGCTCCGCTCAGCCGCTGGCACTGGGCATGGGTGTTGGGGCTGACTCCTGAGCCCTGGCTGGCACAAATTGAGCCCTGCTCTCTGGCTTCAAATGTGGTGGGCTCCCCACAAGACTCCTCCAGAGAAAACCACGGGCTTGCCACTTCCCGACACCCAAGTGGACCCCCGGCCCAGCCGCAAGCCCAGCGGGAAAAGCAGCCCGCGTGCAGGGCTGTGTGTGTAGCGGGAAGCCGGGGACCAAGGCTAGTTGCAGCCCGTCCCTGGTTAAGGGTGTAGGGCTGCTGTCAGGATCCGCACAGAAGCAGGGCCACTTAATTCGGATTGGTACCACTACTCCGATAGACTCACCCCAGACGCCTGCACAAAGGCGGACTTCCTTTCCCACGTTGCGGGGCGCGCTGATGGGGAAGGGAGACTCCAGAAGGTCGTCCCAGCCCCCCTGGAGCGGCAGCCTCCCGCCGCCCCGCCCGCCACCTTCGGCTGGATCTACTCATGAAGCAGGAGAAGGGGGCACAGTCCTGAGGTGGCGCGGGGGGCTGTACCGATTCAGTCACCACATCTGCCTGCATCCCCACGCTAAAAAGCAAAGCGCCTGCAAGCAGAGAGTTAGCTCTTCAGGGAGAGCGACTCCGCGCTGCTGCCTCTTGACTGCTTGCAAGGAGTTTTCCCACAAAGGTGTGGGGGGGTATTCCGACACATGATGGCCCCCCTCTCCCCCCCCGGTCTCGAGCTCCTCCCGCCTCTGCTCTGGATCCAGCCGGGTGTCCGGCTTCGCTGTGGGCGGGTGCGAATGGCGCGGGCGGGGCCCCGACGCTTTCCTCACCTGGGGCGGGGCTTCCCGGGGGGCGGAGCCGCTCACCTGCTGGAGCCGACGAGCGCTTGCCCGGGACAGCAAAGACTCCCGGACACTGAACGTGTGCACTCGCCTCGCCTCGCCTCGCGCTCTGATGGGGACACGGCCCGGACGCCCGGACGCGCTGGGCTGCCTTCTGCTGCTGCTTCTGCAGGTAAGCCGGGCCGGGCCGGGCCGGGCCGGGCGCCGCTCCGGGGGCTTGGGCTGGGCTGGGCTCCCCCGACTCCGAAGCCCTTTCCTCGCGCGGGGGAAGGGGCCACTCTCCACATGCTCAGAGGCACGCCAGAGACCGTAAGCCCTGGCCAGGGACCTTCGCTCTCTCCTCCGGGCAGCCCTCTCCTCCTTCGGGATCCCAGAAGAGGCACTTACCTCTCCCCCGCCCCACTTCTCTCCTGGGTTGGTGCCCCCTCCCTTGGTCTCTGGCAAGCCCCATGAATCACACACACTCCCCCCGCTTTGTTATGGGCTCGACCCCTGTCCCCATAGCAGGCTGCGGTGCCGTGCCGGACCTCTGCGCCGGGCCCCAGCACCACAGCTGTGCCCTTGGGTCCCGTGTGAGCCAACGAGGAGGGACTGCCCGCTCCCGGTCCCGAATTGGCCCTTGCAACCGCACACCAGAGAGTCCACCTGTGGTGGGCCCCAAACGCAGCTCCGCAGGGGGCTGCCCCCGAGACCCTGGGCTTTTCTGGGTCCGGGTCGGGGCGCGCCTGCAGACATTTTCCCTGCCCCAACAAGAGACCCGCGGGCGGGCGGGCGGGCGGCAGGGGCTGCTTGAGCAGCCTAGGCAGCGCTGGTTATTAGGAGGTGGCAGTGGGGTGCTGATCCACGAAGTCTGTTCCTTTCGCAAAAAAAGACGAATCCTCCCTGGGAGGAAGAGTTTGGGGACTCTGAGCCCCGAAAGGGTTGGCCAGGCGGGCCCCGAGAGGCCCGTCGCCCCCCATTTCCTACGAGGAGTGGCTTGGCCGCCTCTCGCTCACCCACCCTTGTTGTCTCTCCTTCCTGCCAGGCTGGAAGGCGGCTTTGCGGGGAGACCGCAGCCCAGTGCCAACCGGGCTTTAGCTTGGAGACGTACACTTTCTCCGCGCCCAGGCCGAACCTGGAACGAGGCAGGCTGCTGGGCAAAGGTAAGAGGCGCGCCTCGGACTTCCTGGGTTGGGTTGGGTTCCTGGGTTGGGCGGGATGTCCCGAGTTCGCGTGTCGTGGTGACGCCATGGCCTTGTTGCACTTGCCGTTTTGGACGGGTCTCCTTCCTTAAAACCCGATAAACTATTTCTGGGGCTGAATTAATCATTCTGCTCTGCACACTGGAGAGAGCAGAGCCCCCTGCTGCGATGTCGCGGTCTCGGTCTCCGAGTTTCCCTCCCTGTGAGTAACGTGTGTGGAGCTTTCTAAATAGTACTGCAGATTCTTCTGCTGGTGAACCACATTTCTTTTTGCGAGAGAAGACTTTGTCTAAAAAGCGGGGTAGAGATCCATCAAATCAAATCAAGACAAATTCTGAAATAAATGACATGCACTGGAGAGGAGAGTGATGGGCTTTTAGGACCCGCCTAATATTCCTGCTTGTAGACCTGGCTGACTTATTCACTGGGTGATCTGTCTCCTCTTCTGTAAAATGGGCGTAACAACAACTGACCCCTCAGGGTGATAAGCAAGACTGAAGACCGCTGTTCTGCCAAGCATTAAAAGTGCAAGTTTTTGTGGCGTGGATGGAGATCATTCCTTCCTGCCATTTGTGAATGAATGCAAGACCTTAGCTGGGTTCCTGCCCCCAGTCTGTTCAGGCACAGAGATGATTGGGGAAGGACATTTGGATGTGATGTGACTCCGTTTGCATCCTGTACACCTCAAGATGTGCGTTTGCTAGCCCAATAAACTGAGGAACTGTTTGAAACGGGTTTTAGTCTGAACAAATGTTTTGTTGCTAGCACACCGTGCCACCAGAGGAGCCATGAAACTCTCACATTTGGGACAAATTAGAGATGCCAGGGTGTTGCACTCTTATCTGAAGCATAGAACTTATTTGTCTTCTGTTGGAGGACAGGAGACTGGGCTGGAGGAAGTCGGTCATAACTTCATCCGTCTTCTGGAGACAAGTTTATTATTATTTATACTGAACAGCCTCCTCATAACATGACCTCTCGCGCTGCTGACATCACAATAAGTTTAAAACAAGATTAGAACATAACATACAATCATCAGTTAAGTGATTTCTAGAGATAGACAGAAGTAGGCATTTTGAGGAACGTTTCTCTTTGGCATCTAGCTTTAAGAGCCACGAAAGCGTTAACAAAAAGTTCAGGTGGTTTCCACTTTGCCCTTTGCGACGAGGTGGAGCTGAGCTGGGCTGGGCTGGGAGGGTGATGCTGACTTGTCCCTACTCGCTTCCGCCTCTGGCTTTGGGCGTGTTTATTCACCTGAACTTTGACAATCCCTCTTGACTGGTTACCTGGCAGCCCAACCAGGAGCTTCCTGCTTATCACAGTTTCATTAGTAGTGTGACAAAGTGGGGCTGCCAGTCTGCTGTGTCAATAAGATTTCATGACTCATTTACCTCGTTTCACATGGGATGGGTCTGGAGTCTTATTTTCAGCTCTGCTATGAGAAGGATTGGCTGTTGATGATTGACCTTGTCCTATGATCCTAAAACAGCCCTGCGTTCATATTTGCTTCTGCGTCTGCTCTCTCCGTCATCTCTTCTTCTCTGTGTGAACAGGCAGTGAGTGGTTGGTGGTTGTTTTTAGAGAGGGATTCAGTGGTACCGCTAGATAATTTTAGATCCTGCAGTCTGGACTTAATGATGTCATGGGGGCCTCTTTAGATGGCCATGTGTATTATTTCAGTTGTGAAACACGCAATTAATATTTTTCTCCCCCCCCCCCAACTACCATTCTGTGGTTTACAACTGCTTCTACATTCCTGATACGTTCATGCAAAAACACTTTTTAAAACCCAGTTTGCCATTCCCGGTTTAAAAAAGAAAGGAAGACATACTCTGAGTATGTGGAGTTTCGCATTTTAAACTCACTTGAATCCTAGCATCAGCAAGTCTATATGAATAAAATGGAGTTTGCTTCCGCTGCCCTGATGCTAAACACACTTTCTTGGAAGTAAGCACCATTTTGTTGTACAAAAGGATAGTATATTTTAAAGGTAAAGAGAATAAATTGAGCATCTGTAACCCTGTACATGGCATTCCAGGTTGGCTGCCCCAACAATAAAATGCTCTTAAAAATAAGAAGAGCGGATTCTGCGGAGACCAGCGTCAGACCTGGTGGGTCCTGGCATGACCATGGTGGCCTGGGTGCTGGCATCGCTGTTCCCCAGGGGGTCATTTGGGGGGGGGGCTGGGCTGCGTGGCCCTGGACTTTGGCTCCGGGGTTCAGTCCTTGCTGCACAACTGCAACCATGCCCTAGGTACAAAATGAGCACAGGCCTCTAAAATATTTTTATTTTTCATTACGCTTATGTAGCTTCCACCCTCAGTATTACATTAAAAAGTAAAATTCAAACAGCACATAATTCAAACTATTAAATTTTATTAGTAATGTCAACACACTAGAAAACAACAATAACCGATACACCATTCCAAAACCTTGTCTCCCTGATTTCTTATTCGATTAACCCCCTCCAAAAGCACCCTTAGAAAGGCTTATCCCATAGAAATAATTGGTTGTAGTGCAGGGACAGTGGAGCAAATTGCACGCATGTGTTGTGCCAATGCAAGTTTGTGGCTCATTTTTGAAAACAAGTCCTAGATCATATTAGGATTGTTTTATTAACAGCCTGTGAGTTAATAATACATTCTAAGGAACTGATTTTAGGGGAGTTCTCTCCATCCTAGGTTTTTTTTACTATCTGCTAGAAAACTTTTGATGTGTGAGCTCCATTAGTTGCAAAGAGAATGAGCATGGAAGGATATACGTAAATACTCTAGAACAGCAAGGGCTCTCCAACCTTGGGTCCCCAGATGTTGCTGGACTACAGCTCTCAGAATCCCTTGAGCCATGCTGGCTGGGTATGCTGGGAGCTGTAGGCCAGCAACATCGGGGGACCCAAGGTTGGAGAGCCCTGCTCTAGAAGGTTGTGCAAATTGCTGAGCTGATGACACGCCCACACAGAAAAATCAATATTTTATAAGGAAAGAAGAAATAAGGAATTTGAATTAAATAAGATCTGCACGTACAGATTATGTTATAAGCTAGGTACAAATTAGAGGTTTATATCTTAAGGTTTATATGTTATGTTTTCATTGATTAGGATGTGTATTGGTATTATTATTATTAGTTGTTATTAGTTATTGTTATTATGCTTTGAGTTGGAATTAAGGGTATATTGCACAAGAGTTCTTTAAAAAGAGAGAGAGAGAGAAGGATTTCTTAACATTTACCCATCTTAAAACTAAAAAACACACCACAATATTTCACATGTCCTAAATATGAAATACTAGCTATCTTGGAATGCAAACACTGACAAGTATTGAAATCAGACACTTAATGCAGAATCATTCTGAAAACCAGGGAGCACTTTGTGGGCCTAATCCTGGGAAGGTGATGACTTTGTGCCTGCCCTGGTAAATAGAGAGATGCCTCTAAACTCTTGCCAATGTGAAAGGGAAAGGGATGCCTTCAATGATGACTAACCACTTTAAAGGGATGCATGTCATCCTCTAGACAAGCTAAACTTGACTCCGGTGTTTGGAGAGAGCTTGATACACACCCAGCCCAGCGTGGTAGATTTAACTTGCACACCTGTTTCCTAATGCAGACAAGGTGGGAGGGACAGATAGGCCTGTCTTCATTCTGCATGGAATGAACACAGTGACCCATAGGCCTGCATTGATCTACGTTTTAAAAGGGAATCAGATTTCTAGGAATACAGTAGGTCATGTCAAGGGCAGTGTTAGGTATGGAAAAGATCTGGGGCTCAGGCCCACAGGACCAAAAAAAAAGGTACACATTTGCATATCCTAACTTACATGTGCTCATCCAGGGAGATCAGATGCAGCAGAGATAATCAGGGCCCCTGGACCTTTCTTTCAGCAAGTGTCCCTGCACAGCAGGGTGCTGGGGCAGATGGCCTCCCAGAGATTCGGGGCTGCAAATGAAAGATTCAGGGCTCCAGCCCTAGTGGGCCACCCCCTAACACCGCCTCTGGGTCATGTTTAAGCACCCCACTGACCAGTCCCTTATGCTGCATTAATTTTTCAGCAAGGGCGGCTTCCCAAATTTTTCCAAACCATCATTTACATTATGCCCTCTTCTTGTTTTCCAATATTGTGCTTTAACTGTTCTGGCTGCTGCCAATAATAGAGCCTTATTTAGCAGTTGCTCCGATGTGGCATCAAATGAAAAGAAGGGCCAATAATGGGGTATCGTGTACTGAGTTGTTTGTGATATATAACTGAACATACCTGCCTCAAATACTCGCATCTGGCCACAGGTCCACGGCATGTGAAACGACGTGCCTCTTGTCCAGCAGCTGAGGGGGAGACTTTTGTTGACACGGTTTAACTTTACTGCCGTCAGGTGTCGCCTGTGTGTTAGTTAGTTTTAATGCAGGGGTGAAGAACCTCAGGCCAGTAGGCGAAATCCATCCCTCCTGGAGCCACAGGCAAGGCCTCTGGGGTTCCTGAGACGACAGGTGTGCCCCCTTCCCCTGGTCACGGCCAGTCGTTGGCTGGTTTCCCAGCTCTTATGCAGTTTTCCCCCATCCTAAAAGCTTGAAGTGCCTCTCCCAAGGCCAAGTTACTGGCAGTGGGAGCTTTAAGGTGCAATCCTTGCAGGTGTAGACAGAAGAAAGTCCTACAACGCCCAGCATTCCCCAGGCAGCGTAGCTGGCTGGAGAATGCTGGGTGTTGTAGGACTTTCTTCTGTCTACACCTGCATAGGATTGCGGCCTTGAGCAAAAATATGCTACTCTTGTGGGTATTTTAACCCTGCCCCTTCGCCTTTGGAGAAAGAGGTTCAATAAACACCCTGTTTTAAATGCATTTCTCTAATTGCTGCTGAAATAGAATTAAGAGGCTTCTTTACCCCAAACTGCATTCCACTGTGTTCCTGTAATTTGTTCGCCAATATCCATTTTCCCAAGCTCTTTTAAGCGTCCTGTCGTTCCGCTAGATGCACCCAGGATAACTTTTTAAAAGTTGTCACGTGAGTGCAAGTATTGCATGACAGTTGCGACCCAAAGAGTTCAGCTGTGCGACGAAGCTGGCGTTTGCCCAGCTGTGCGAGTCGTTGTTTGGGATTGCAATATTCTTAATAGCAGGAACGGTTTATTGTAGAATTGTAACTACGGTATGTTAAAAAACAACGAAATAAGAGTTCACCAACAGGATAAAGCTCCGAAGAAGAAATGGAACAGGGAGTGGGAAAAGGGTTATGAGACTTCTGCTCAAATGATCCAGCACAGGGGTGGGGAACCTGTGATGATAGCATGGTCAGGGATGATAGGACTTGTAGTCCGGAGGATCGCAGGTTCCACCCCCCGCCGTGGGGTGGGCAGCTTGTGGCCCTCCAGATGTGTTGGCCTACAACAGTGATGGCGAACCTTTTTGAGCCCGAGTGCCCAAACTGCAACACAAAACCAACTTATTTATTTCAAAGTGCCAACACTGCAATTAAACCTGAATACTGAGGTTTTAGTTTTAGAAAAACAATTCATACAGTTGTCCAAACTAATTAACATCTTTTGTCTTAAAAGAAAAACACAATAACAGAGCTTTCAATGATACAAACAGTTTTTTGTTGAAAAAAAAGTCAACTCAAAAACTATTATAGTACTACATGTGCACATAGCCTGAAGGAATTTATACAAACTTTTTAAAATAATTAGGCACATGTAATTTTTGGATAAGGGATTCTCAACTTGTAATATGATTATATGCCAGACCTGAATTGTATGGGGCAAGCTTATACCCCCGGGTCCTTTCCTGCTTCTACAGGTGTCGGATTAGTAAAGTAAAAGTCAACCTGTACTAGGATGAGCAAGATAAACAAGAAAACTAAACGTGCTTAACACATTTTAAACACTTTATGTCTTGGACTGCAAACACTGCATTAGGTAAAAGTTTGCATTGGGCATGCTTTTGCACAATTAATGTGATTTTTGCTATTGCCTGCATGCTGATAATTTGTCAAACCTTGGCTCATACTCCGTTAGTTTGAGAGCAACACACGCAGCACTCAGGTGAACTGTTAGGGCTTTACATCCAAGCCATGCTCTGTGCATCATTCTTCAAAATCTTTTAAATGTGATAACAATGTAGAAAAGAATTCTGTAACAGGAATTCTAGAATAAAATCATTCTGTCCCACACTGTGAGAAAGAACAAAATCATTAGTGTTTTGCAGAAGGGGACAGTCTTTTCGCGATCCGGTGACCAATGGCTCGAGTGCCCACAGAGAGGTCCCTGCGTGCCAGCTGTGGCACCCGTGCCATAGGTTCGCCATCACTGGCCTACAACTTCCATCAGCACTTGCCATTGACTATGCTGGCTGGGCCTGATGGGAGTTGTAGGCCAAAACATCTGGAGGGCCAGAAGTTGCCCACCCCTGATGTGGAGCAGGGGTGGGCAAAAAGTAGATCTCCAGATATCTATCTAGCCAAGCCCCTCCCCCCCAGACCCCTCCAGAGCGGATCCTTCCTTGTTCAATGAGAACCTGCCACAGTATCCCTCTTCTCTGTATTCCAAAAGGTTAGACTGGTAGTGAGGTAATAGGACAGTGTGGAGGCCCATTAGCCAACTTGTGTTCTTAAAGTTTGTGTGCAAATGGTATACATGTCTACTAGTCAAAAGTAATTCTGAGTTCAATGGGACATACTCCCAGATCAGTGCATGTGGGATTGCAGCCCAAGTTCCTCTACTACGCATAGCTGATCAGAAATCATTATAATGCGTTCTCTGTTCCTATATATAAAATTAGGTTGCCAACTTTTTCTGCCAGGGCTCCTGTGTTTTCCCATTGCTTCTTCCACCTTTTTGCTTTCCATAATACAACCATTAAGAAGGCAAAGAGGTGCACAATTTTTTTTTGCTTGGTGGTGTTAGGAGTCCTCTGTCTGGAAACACCTCTCGTGAAGGACGATCCACACTTTGGAATTGCACCAAAGTCTTCATCAGAGGATGATGATATTCCTATTTTGCTTTGTCCTTTCTCTCCGCTCCTCATCCCACCCATTGATTTCTATCTGTGATGATTCAAATATTCTGTGTGTGAGTGTATGTATATGCATATAAGCGTGCAATACTTCCTGGTTGCTTTTGTATTGCAAAATTAGAGGAAAGTTGAGTCAAGTTGTTGTAGGTGTGTGGAAAGCTGTTGGGCCTCCCACAATTGGGTTGCTCACAAATGCATCCCAGACCCCTTTTGGGGTTGTTGCTGATGAGTCAATGCCGCTTGTTTCCTGCTGCTACAGCAATGTGTCTAAGAGCGTAGTGACCAAGAGACCAAGTAACGAATCAGTAGGACCCTGGTTTGAATCTTGCCTTTGCCAAGCATTTGCCATTTCTAGAAGAACCTAGATCAGTGTTCTGCCACCTTGGGTCCCCAGATGCTACGCTGGCTGGGGCATGCTGGAAGTTGTAGGCCAGAAACATCTGGGGACCCAAGGTTGGAGAACACTGACCTAGATATAGTGAACATTATGGGAACCTGGTGGAATGGAGAGAACCAGTGGGGTCATCTCTGGATATAAACTCTGTAGGAAGGACCGGGAAGGGCGTACTGGAGGAGGTGTTGCTCTGTACGTCAAAGAGGGCATAGTGTCCAGCAGACTTGAAAACCTAAAAGGGGCAGACTCTTCCACAGAAGCGCTGTCGGTGACAGTACCGGGCCCCAAAAGTAATTTAATACTAGGAGGATGCTATCATCCCCCAGACCAGAACACTCAGGGTGATCTTGAGATGGAAAGCACTCTGGGAGGCCTCCAAATGAGGAAGTGTTGGAATAATGGGTGACTTCAGTTACTCCCACATTGACTGGATAAATGCATGTTCCAGTCACAATTAGGATCAATGGCTACTAGTCCTGATGGCTACATGATGCTGCCTCCTTGTTTCAGATGCAGTGTGCGCCTATGTACAGCAGTTGCTGGGGAGCATGGGTGGGAGGGTGCTGTTGCACTCCTGTCCCGCTTGTGGGTTTCCCAGGGGGGCAGCTGGTTGGCCACTGTGTGAACAGAATGCTGGACTAGAAAGACCCTTGGCCTGATCCAGAAGGGCTGTTCTTATGTTCGTTAACTCACCAGGGGGGGCCTTAGGGAAGCCTCTTCCTCTTGGCCTCAGTCGCCTCATCTGCAATATCATAGGGGGGATAATAGTACTGACCTACCTTACAAGCTTGTAAGGGTTTCAACTAGATAATCTGTAAAGTGCTTTAAACACTTGCAGGTTATGCTAATATTATGCTTCTGTCTATAAAGTCTAGACTTCAAGTCTCTGAGTGATTGGTGGTACATGTTTGACATGTGCTGCTGCAGCCCAGACTTGAGGCAAATTGTGTATTTTTTGAAAGCTTTAAACTTGCCACCGTGTTGAACAGCATGTCTGGCAAGAAAAAGTGCAACTCAGGAAGGCATCTTGAACTCCTGTTGGAATCGGGGCGGGGCGTGGGGGGGGGCAGTTCAGCAGCCAGGAATTGTGTCCTTCCCTGGGTGGCGCCCTGGTTTTCTTGTTTGTTCTGTGTGACTGGCACTGGGGCCTTCCTCCTCCTCCTCCTCCTCCTCCTCCTCCTCCTCCCCCCTTGCTTGGCCTACTCGGAGTTTCCCTCTGAGAGTTGTGATCTACCTTAACAGGTGAACTCGCTGCAGAATCTGCTGCTCACCCTGGGCTTGGCTTGGGTTTGACCAGACAGCACTGAAAGCCCCAAAGGGAGCATCTGGACATCTCTTTAGCACAGCCCTTCAGATGTGGCAAGTAAGCAAGATGGGGCCTGATGAAAGGGTGGCATCCCCCAGCCCTGCTAATGCTGCACTGCAAAGGCGCTCCTTAGGGCAAAGGGCTGCCCACAGGCTTAGCAAAGTGGCCTGTAATTAGTGTGTGTGTGTGTGTGTGTGTGTGTGTGTGTGTGTGTGTGTGTGTTCCAGCTGCTGCCTGTGGAACCCTTGCTGGATGATGATGATGATGATGATGATGATGATGATGATGATGATGATTTCATTTCTATACTGCACAATAGCTCTCTGGGCGGTTCACAGCAATTCACAAAACACAAAACACAGATACAGTAAAATACAGCATCAAATGCAGATACCATAAAGTACAGCATAACATTTCAATATACAAAATGTAAAACAGTTTAAACAGCTAAAACAATTTCAGTTTCAACTGTAGAGGTGACCGCCTGTTTCTGTCATGGAGTCGGTGCTAAATCCAGCCTCAAAACTGACTTGACCAATTCGGAGAGCTCTGTTTGCGGGATGGGTAAAAAAAAATCCCCGCCCTGTCTATGCCGAGTGACCTGCAAAGAGCAAGTACAAATGATTAATGCCACACCATGCAATTTCCTGAGTATGTGTCACGCAGAGAGTTCTGCAACTTGCAGTGTTCTGGGAACCCGACAGCTGGAAGATGCCCAAGAAAGGTCATCAAGAGCAGGGACCTTCCCACAGATCACCTCCCGCTTGATGCAGGCCACAGGGTACCGTAGGTGGTACATGTTCCTTTGAAGCTGCCTTTGCCGAGTCAGACCATTGGTCCATCTAGCGCAGCGCTGTCTACTCTGCCAGACAGCAGTTCTCCAGGGTTGCACACAGGATGCTTTCCGCCCGGGCACTACCTGGAGACAACCAGAGGTTGAACCTGGGACTGTCGGCATACAAAGCAAATGGCCTGCCACTGAGCTATAGGTCCCCCCTCTTCCCTGCCTCAAACAGAGATATAAGCAGAAGAGGCTGCTCAGGAGGCTCAGGGAGCGCCATCATGTGCTCTCCCCCGGAGCAGAGCCTCCAAGAGCCAGAGCCGACACCCATTCCTGTCCCACACCTGTAAAAGACACTTGCGCTTTGCCCCAGCAGCTTCCAAAGGCCTTTCTGGCGGCCGCTTGTGCAGTCTGCATCTCTCTTCTTTGTCACTTCAGCGTTCTGTCCTGTCATAAGCCCTGGTAGACCACTGCAGGGTGCCTGCAGGGCAAACCGTTATTGATGGGGAAGGCAATAATGCGGTGGTCCTAGGAGTGAGCGGCTCACTGGACTGGAGAACTAGGCCTGGATCAAACGTGGGTTCTCTGAGCGCAAGGGCAGGCGGACTGCCTTCTGTCTATGTGTCATGCAGAGAGTTCTGCAACTTGCAGTGTCCTGGGAACCCGACAGCTGGAAGATGCCCAAGAAAGGTCATCAAGAGCAGGGACCTTCCCACAGATCACCTCCCGCTTGATGCAGGCCACAGGGTACTGTAGGTGGTACATGTTCCTTTGAAGCTGCCTTTGCCGAGTCAGACCATTGGGAATGTTGGGTGCTTTTTGTGGCTAGGTCCAGGGATTTCAAAGTCTGTGCCCTTGGTCCTTCCACCACCATCTGGCAGAGAGTGTGTTTGGGCTGGTCCGTCACCTGTGTCTTCCAGTAGGAAGTATTTCATTGCTTCATTCATACAGTGAAGGGAGGGGCCTGGCCACATGGAGACAGCAGACAGCAGCGTCTTCCTGACTCATTCCGTCTGTGCAGACGGGGGCCGCCAGCAAGGCCGCGTTGTGTACACCACGGAGGGGAGGCCCATCCTCTGCCATCTTCTCTCCCTTTCACCAACAACCTGGTTTTCCCTTCTGTGAAGCTTAGCTGGCATATAAATATAACCAACAAACGAAATAAAAATATCTGCAGGCATGTCACTGTCTCATTTTCATCTGCACGGCTTGCAGACCAGGCTCTCCGGGGGGCTGCCTAATGCGAGGCAAGATGAGGCGCTTGTCTTGGGTGGCAGATTTGGGGCATTGGGAAGGGTAGCAGATGCTGCTGTGTCTCGATATTTAACCAAGTTTCTGAAATGTTTAAATAAACCACCTGTGGGGTAGGTAGGGGGAGGAGGCAGGAAGTGGGTCCGAGATAATGTCGGACACATACATTGCTCAGTTGCTTCCTAGAATGGTTAATTCAGGGTGGCACCCTTGTGGACAAGACGGTGCTACTCAGAGCAGCTGCTCTAGGACAGGTGCGTGCTCCTGCTGCCATCTCGGAAGTTCTTCCGCTCCTCGGCTGGAGGTGGAGGAAGCTGATTGGGGTGAGAACTGAGCCTTTCTGGTTCAAGAGATCAACATGGCCAAAGCTGGCCCTCGTGTGGTGCGGTCCACCAGGAATGGAAGAAGGAAGCA
The DNA here is from genome assembly GCA_021292165.1 of Shinisaurus crocodilurus. Taxonomy (NCBI): domain Eukaryota; kingdom Metazoa; phylum Chordata; class Lepidosauria; order Squamata; family Shinisauridae; genus Shinisaurus; species Shinisaurus crocodilurus. The sequence continues at coordinate 34,523,414 of CM037887.1, forward strand.
GCAAGTTCATGTAGAACAGTGTTCTCCAACCTTGGGTCCCCAGATGTTTTTGGCCTACAACTCCCAGCATGCCCCAGCCAACTATGCTGGCTGGGGCATGCTGGGAGTTGTAGGCCAAAAACATCTGGGGACCCAAGGTTGGAGAACACTGATGTAGAATCATAGCATGTAGAATCATAGAGCTGTAAAGTTCCCCTGGCCCCACCCGCTTTCCTTGCTTTGAAAGGAAAATTCCGCATGCTCAGATATCCACCCCCACCAGCAGCTTCTGCCCAGGGTTTTCTGATGAAAATTGTGTCGAGATTGAAAGCAGAGATTGGAAGCCTTCCTGATCCTCTTCTATGGGAATGAATTAGACCTGGGGGTGAAAGTGAAACCTGTCCAGTCCTCTGCCAGCCTCTGCAGCCCTCTCGTTTTGCGTCATGGTGATTTTTATCTGGAATGACATCTACCAAAACTGGATTCATGTGACTTTGGAGAGACTAGCTGATTTCCCAGCAAGGAGCCAGATTGCAAGCACACACACCCACACACCCGCTCACTTCCATCTGCGGAATTGTACCCTGTGTGCAAATATGTGGCAGCCGTCTGCTGAATCACCTTTCAGGTGAAACTCTTGTTCTACAAGTTGGAAAGTAATGGCGAAACTCCAGAGTGATGTCACTGCTCAAACACGGAAGCTTCATCTTGCTGCAAGTGGGCAGGGGAGGGGTGTCCGGCTGCGCACGTTGCCTGACATATCTGTATAGACAAGTCCCGAATGACATAACCTGCTCGGGGGTCCCTTTTCCTTCATCAGTGGAGTGTGTATTTTTGCCATTGAGCAGAGCTAGTATGGTTTAACCACAAATGCAGGAGCTGATGATACAGTTTAGCATGCAAACAGATACTGGATGAGACCTTTATTTATTTATTATATTTATACCCTGCCTTTTTTCCTGCAAGGAACCCAAGGCGGCTTACATAATCCTCCTCCTCCTCCTCTCTCATTTTATCCTCACAACAACCCTGTGAGGTAGGTTAGGCTGAGAGTCAGTGACTGGCCCAAAATCACCCAGTGAGTTTCATGGCTGAGTGGGGACTAGAACCCGGATCTCCTGTGTCCCAGTCCAGCACTCTCACCACTACGCCACACTGGCTCTATGACCTTGTTGAGTCGACTTCAGTTGTAATAAGCACTCGGGACTTGTGCTCAAATTTCATCCAAGCATGAATCAAAAGAGAGGCAACTGTTAGGTTCTTTGGACCCTTACTTGGTTAGCAAGTGCTTGGTTCCTAGATTTGATCACCATCCCTCAACAGAAGAAGAGCCGAGCTGGATCAGACCCAAGGCCCATCTAGGCCAGTCTCCTGCTTCCCACAGTGGGCAACTAGATGCCTCTGGGAAGCCCACAATTTCTGTATTATTTATTTATAATACTTTTATATCGCTTAATATATTAAAATCCCTAAATGGTTCACATGAAAAGAGCCATGAGCACAGTAGCCCCTGTTCTGCTCTTGCTCCCCTCCAGGAACTGGTAGTCAGTGGCATGTTGCCTTTGAACATGGCTGGCGATTCTATATAGGCATCATGACAAAAAGCTATTAATAAGACCTTCCTCCTTGAATTTGTCTAGTCCCCCTTTAAAGCCCATGTCTTGTGGCAGTGAATTCCATAAGTTAATGGCATGTGTTATGAAGAAGTACTTTATTGTCTGGAATCTCCTCACCCTCAATTCCATTGGAGGATGTTTTTTTTGTATATATGAGAGGGAGAGGGAGTTTTCTCTCTGTCTATTTTCAACACATATCAAAGATGGTGTTTGATTGCCTGTGGCAATGGCTTCCTTTTCGTCCCAGGGCCCGTTTGGGTCTGTGAATGGGGAAGTTGAGTCTGTTTTTGCGCTGTCATTTGCCGGTGCCACACCCTGGGCTATGATGTAAAGGCTGACACATTCTCTCTCTTTACTAAGAGCCCTGTGTCACTGGGACAGTGGGATGCTCCAGGGATGGTGCTGCCCATATTTGGTGCTGAGAGGTTACTGGGGTCCTGTTGCTTCTCTGGAATCAGTCATTTGACATCAGAAGCCACCGTCCGTTAATGCTTTTGTGGGGTGGGGGACTGTCTGGCTGATAAGCAACTAACAGGGCATCATCTGCTTTCTCCCTGGCCGTTAATTCACTGGGGGGCTTCTCCTCTCTCTGCCACAGGAATTCTGCTTAATTCGTGCTTTGTTCCGCCTTCCCCGGCTCTTGAAGGCTGGAGATCTTGGCGTAATTCTTTATTTATTTAAAGCAGTGTTTCTCAACCTTGGGTCCCCAGATGTTTTTGGCCTACAACTCCCAGCTAGCTGGCTGGGGCATGCTGGGAGTTGTAGGCCAAAAACATCTGGGGACCCAAGGTTGAGAAACACTGATTTAAAGAATGGTGAGTCACTTTAGCGCTCCACAACCTAAGATATTATGTTGATTTCTTGCGTGGGGAAGGGATATGGGAGCTTTTGCCCCGATAATATATCCCACGCCCTCTTGCTCTCTTCTCCACTTTTCTCTCTCCAGCACCCGCAAGTAGTCCACACTTTGCTTTGAGAAAAGGGGGTTAGCTACAAGGCCAACCCAGCTGTACATGCAAACCCATTGCTCACTTGGAGTGGCAATTTTTTAGGTTAGCCGAGGAGTGCACCTTCTGGAGAGGACGCTAGGCTGGGGGAGCACCTCTCGATATTGCAAAGGATTGTGGGGGCAGCTGCCTCGGGCCAGTCCTGATGAGAGCTGTGTATTCTGATAGGTTGTTGGTGTGAGCCCATCAGTGTTTACGGGGAAATGGGCACACCCATACTTTTCATTAGGTGGCTGAGGAGTTCAGTCATTAAGGGTGCGATCCTATGATCCTATGCATGTTTAGGCAGAAAAAAAGTCTACAATTCCCAGCATGCCCCAGCCAGCTATGCTGGCTGGGGCATGCTGGGAATTGTAGGCTTTTTTTCTGCCTAAACATGCATAGGATTGTGCTTCGAGGGAACTGCTTGCATGTAGTCTGGTGTCCTCAACAGGATGGTAAGGAGGACCCAGTACTTCAAAACCTTCAGCACTAAAAAGCAGCGCTCTGTGACTTGAATGAATTATGTAAATAAAGCCCATTTTGTTCAGTCTGTGTAATTCTGTTCTGCCCGTCACATGAAGGGTCATGCTTTCAAACTGGTTTTCATAGCCATGAAGACTAGAAACCTTGTTTTGTTTTAAAAATGAAAATTGAGCTTTCCAAGATGATGAGTTGTTTGTCATGGCATCATAGGGTGAAAAACCCCTGCACATGACTCACCATAGGATTTTAAAAAAACCAAAAAAACCCCCCTTAACTTCCAAATCATTCCTTTTTGATGAGAGAAGTGCATCATATGGCTGGATGTTCATACATTTGGATTTCAAAATGGCATCTGCAAGGGAGGTCAGTGGGGGAGCAAAATGCCCTTATTTTTATAATAAAAAATACACTTCAATTTAGGGATTTCATAGTTTTTATTTTTGTGGTTAGCAGCTCCCTATAGAAGTGGTTTTGATTTTGATCACTGTTTCACTGACAAAACACACACACACACACACACACACCCATTCATTTAAAAGAAAGCAAACACCCATGTTTTCCATCATCCATTAAACTCTGAAGGGCATGAGATCAGATCCAGAGAAAGCTTGGACCATTGTTTCCTCTTGAGAGGGCGTGTGTCAGTGTGTGTAACACAGACAGAATCTCTCATGGGGATCAACTTGTGTCCTTTTGACTGGAGGTGCTGGGAACTGAACCTGGGACCTCTTTGCACACAATGCAGGTTCTCTGGACCCTGTTCCTCCCTCCCCCCACCTCTTATTTATTTATTTATTTATTTATACCCCGCCTTTTTTCATGCAAGGAACCCAAGGCAGCTTACATAATCCTCCTCCTCCTCTCCATTTTATCCTCACAACAACCCTGTGAGGTAGGTTAAGCTAAGAGTCAGTGACTGGCCCAAAGTCACCCAGTGAGTTTCATGGCCGAGTGGGGACTAGAACCCGGATCTCCTGAGTCCCAGTCCAACACTCTCACCAGTACGCCACACTGGCTCTTCTTTTTATAGGAAGCTGCCTTATATTAGATCAGGCTATTTGTCCGTATAACCCAGTATCGTCTACTCCAATTGGCTGCAGGGAGGTTCACATTAATTCACACACACACACACACACACACGTTGAAAGAACATGTGAGGGGCATTGTGGGGCTTGCCCCACTCCACTCACAGCTGTGCCCCCAGCTGCATCACCTGTGGCAGAAATGCTTTGCTGCTGCCTGTGCATTTGGGCAACACGGAAATTAGCTCTTCACATGTGCTGATGTACGCGTGTAGAGCTCCACACGAAGAGGGGCCCCTGATTGGGCCAGAGTCCCTCCTGGCACGGAGGAGCTCCACGTGGATCAGTACACATGGACAACCCGTTCCCATCGTGCTGTCCAAGCGTGCAGGCGGCAGGGAAGCACCTCTGATGCAGTGACGGGAGCCTCGGGCACGTCCATGAGATGCGGGGCTAGCCGTGCAGTCCCGTACCCCCCACATGTTCCTTCAACATGTGTGGGTGATCATGTGAAGCCCCATATAGGCTCCCCAGGTCTCGGGCAGAGTTTCCCCCCTCACTTCCTAGTAGTTGTTCCTCTTAACTGGAGATGCTGCCGGAGATTGAACCTGGGGCCTCCTGCAGGCAAGGCTGGCCCTCCACCCCAGGGCAACTCTCCTGCTTTGACTTTTCTCTGCCTGGCTATTCAAGCAATGGGGGAAGGTGGGGGAGCGATGTTTCTGTGTTGGGGCACCACGCTGCTGCTGCTGCTGCTGCTGCTGCTGCTCCTCCCCCCCTCTCCACACACAGCAAGCGTGAAGCGTGTGGCGTGTCCTGTGACACACACCTGGCTTCCAAGGACCCTCCTTGGAGGCCCTCTGGGTGGGGAGATTGACAGCTGCTAACTTAGGATCTGCCCAGTCCTGCCTAGACACGGCTGAGTCGGAATGCGCTCCGCTTCCAAAGTAGGCCAGCTGGAGGAACCGGCTCCTGTTGCTCCCCTCCCTTGAGCCTGGTGGAGTCCATGCAAAGCTGTGTGATGCAGAAGACACTGTCCGTCATTGCCTGGTGCCAAGGCCTCTTGTGTGGCTGTCACTCTGTCTGTGCGCTGGGTCCAGGGTGCCTGGGGGGGGGGGAGCAGGTGGGTCCCTTGGGGAAACGGACAGAGCTTGCCTGGAGTGCTGGTGGTGCAGGAAAGGGAGCCTTGCACTTCACTGTCAGCCACGCCTTTGTAGTGGGAAAACCAGGTTGAAAAGAAAGTTAAGGTGCTAGCAATGAGAACTTGCTCCCAGGCAGATAAGGAGAGAGGCAGACACACACACCCACAGTCATATGACTGAGATTCCCTTCGGAAAATCAACAAAGGGCACAAACCGGATTGTGCCCAAAGGCTCCTTGCAATATAGATGGGATCTAGAAAAGGAAGCAAAGGGTTAATCTTGTGGGGGGGGGGAGAGAGAGAGAGAGAGAGAAGCTCTCTTGAAAGCTCCCAGGCGGCATTCAAGAAGAAAGAAAGGAAACCCCAGTGCTGGACCTGCAGAAGAGCTTCACACAGGCATAGCCTCTGGGGAAGGGCCCCACCCAGTAGCTCCGTGGTAAGAGCACCTGCTTTGCACAGGTACGGTGGTGAGGAGGAGGAGGAGGAGGGGCAGCCCCTGGCTCTCTGCTTGTCAAGCAAGTGGCAGCAATGAAGAGGAAGAGGATGGAGGAGCAAGGGCAGCTGGTGAGAAGGTCGACTCACTGAGGGAGGGGGGTGTGTGTCTTGCCCATGGGCCCTCCAAAACTTGGAGCCAGCGCTGGGCATGACGCAGCCTGATGTGCTCCCTGCTCTGTGAGGCAACCTCTCCCCTTCCCAATTCCCCCCTGACTTCTAAAGCCCCTGGATCACATCCAGCCTCTGCGGGGTCAGCTGGTTGGGACAAAAGGTTATGGATTAACACACCCTGAAAACAGACTTCGTGGTCGTGGCTGCGGCAGCTCTCATAAGAGAAAGGGACGTTATGAGCGGCCAGAGAAGCTCCTGCTGCTTTGCAAGGTGCTATGCGGTGCTGGCCCTGCATCTGTGGGGCATTCTGCACACGGTCACCTTGCTTAGCTAGCGTCCAAACACCTGTCCAGCTTCCTTCCGTGCCACCGTGGGCGGACTTTGTCTACAGAGCAGTTCCTTGTGCTTTGCAAGCCAAATTCTGTACCGCTTCCACCTTCTGTGGATGTGTGATGGTCTGACTGCTTCTGGAACTGTGGAATTGGGACTTGCCTCTGGCAGCTAGGTTGACCTGTAAGAACTGCCCGCCTAGAAGAGAGGGAGTGTGTTGAATTGCAGCCAACTCCTTGTAATCTCTCTCTCGGGCATTGCAGGGTCATTGCTGCTTTCTAGTATACGGATGGAGGCATTCATTTTTCATCATGCGCTGTGGGCTTAAAAGTGCATATTTAATGCTGGGAACAACTTTAGCTTTTCTTAACGGGAAGTGAAAGGAGAGGGGGTTTTGTTTGTTAATTCAAGCTGGCCATGCTGTGGCTTTCTCACCTTCCCACCTCCTTTAGTTTTATTTAAAAGAGGAGACTGAGGGGAGATATGATCGCACTCTTCCAGTACTTGAAGGGATGTCACAACGAGGAGGGCCAGGATCTCCTCTTGATCATCCCAGTTTGCAGGACACGGAATCATGGGCTCAAGTTACAGGAACCCAGATTCCACCTAAACATCAGGAAAAAATTCCTGACTGTTGGAGCAATAAGACAATGGAACCAACTGCCTAGGGAGGTGGTGGGCTCTCCCACTCTGGAGGCATTCATGGTGCAGCTGGACAGACATCTGTCAGGGATGCTTTGACTTAGGATTCCTGCGCTGAGCAGGGGGTTGGACTCGATGGCCTTATAGGCCCCTTCCAACTCTACTTTTCTATGATTCTATTTCCCTAAAGAGGCACTGATGTTTAGGGCCTATATGCACTGCAGCCAAGACCAAAGGAACCCTGCTCCTGCTTGGGGAGTGGAGTATCTGTGTGGGCATTTCAGGTTCTTACTCAAGAGTCTGCAATAGCCTTTTCTTCTGGTGGGCAGTTCTGCTTTTCTCTCCCCAAAGTGTGTGTGTGTGTGTGTGTGTGTGTGTAAGGCTTGTGATTTGTGCAACTGCATAAATCCAGGTAGCCAGCTGCCTGTCCCTCCTGAGTCTGCATTCTTTTGGGGGGCGTGTGCCCCTCAGTTTGCTGATGGCACTGCTTATGTTAATTGTCTAGACCATGCTTCCCCAACCTGGTGCTCTCCAGATGTGTTGGAGTGCAACGCCCATCATTCCCAGCCAACACATCTGGAGGACACCAGGTTGGGGAAGGCTGTACTAGCTGAATCTCCTATTCAGAGCGGTTTGGGGATTTTCACAATAAAACCGTGCAAGGCTCCATTCCCTGCTTCTGATCTTCCACGGGCTGGGCAAGATGGAGCTTTTGCTCTGACCCAGCAAGGAAATTCTTATGGGTTTGTCCTGTTCTGAACAGGGGGAGGAGAGGAATGGGCCCCCAGGGGTATGAGATCTAGAGTTTGTGCGTGTACAAGGGCTGGACGCTGGAGAAGTTACTGGAGAAGTACTGAAGGTGCTAAACCACCCTGCTCTGTTTACAGGAAACTCTTGGAGACGCTTCTTGCTCTTGTTTTGAAATGTGTTCAAGGCCCCGCCTGTTATAAATAGATAGACTGCTCTGGAGTCCATTAGCGACCTTGGACCCGGGAGGAGGTGCTGGCTTTTACGTTGGATAATGGACTGTGCAGGGTCCGGTGTTCAGCTGCCCTGGTCCAGAATCACCTTTCAAGAGCAGAGCAGGGGTCTGTTTAATTCGCCCGTTGCCTTTCCTCCCAGGTTCCGCCCCCTCTGTTCAACACAGCTTTCTTCTTGTGCCAAGCTAGCAAAGTACCGGTAAATTGTATTGGGAGCGGGGTGCGGGGAATGCTGGTCAACCATGCTTCAGGGCCAGCTTGCGAGCTTCCGGCTTGGAATTCCATAACACAAAGAGTGAAGTTGCAAAGGTGGCTGGACGGGAAGATCTTGAAAGTCAGCATTGTACAGTCTGATGTGGAGAGCTCAAATTATGCAGCCCCGGGCAAAAAACGGCCTGTCCTGTGGGTGCAAGGTCGCACGGTGGGGTGGGGTGGGCCGGACTGCTCCGTAGCACTGACGAGCAAGGCTTGAAATGGCGGCCACAGGCACTGGCTCTCCTGCATGGGTCTTTTTGCAGGGGCAGGCGGACACACTTGTGGCTTTTACGAATAGCAGCCTCCCCCGACCTGGTGCTCTCCAGATGTGTTGGACTACAACTCCTACCATCCCCAACTGGCGAGGGGGCTGATGGGAGTTGCAGTCCAACACATCTGGAGGGCATCAAGTTGGGGCAGGCTGCAGTAAAGGAAAGGCAGCAAAGCCAAGGGCTCAGTTCCTGCTGTCGGAAACCCTTCCTTTACAGCACAAAATGTTAGCCCTGAGCGTGGGCGGAGGGGAGGGGAGGGGAGAAATATCCTTGTAGCACAAGCCAAAAGTTTTGCTTTTATCTTCAGTTGTGTGTGTGTGTGGGAGAGGTGGCTGGAACAGCTGCACTGATGGCTACCAAGCAGAAAGCCACAGCCCAAAATAGTGCACCCCTCCTCCTCCTCCTCCTCCCCCTCCTCCCTAGGCCCTTCCACAGCTCCCTGTCATCATCACAGTCACAAAGTGAACCGGGTGGTGCCACTGGAGCCCTGCAGCTCAGGGGATCTCAAATGACCCCCTCAGAGAGCAGCAAGTGATGAGGACAGGGGCTAGCAGGGCCCGTGCCAGCACCTGGGCTAGCATGGGCCTGTCGAGGCCCACCAGGGCTCACACGGCTTGCCACAGAATCCCTCTTTTGATTCTTAAAAGCATTTTATAGGCAGGGGACAGCTGGCCGGGCACGTACGTGGTTGTCGAAGGCCCCACCCCACCCCAACAATTAAGTCCAGGGCTGAAAGTAACCTGGCTGCACCCGCGATTTCAAACCCGAATGGCTCAGGCACATAGTAGCTGTGCAACCAGTGAGCCAGCACACTGGGAGTGGCAACGGAAACGGGCCTTGTTTGTGTTCGAAAAGGTGCTTCTGCACATCAGCTGTGTGGAGCGCTGGTGCCCCCTGGCTGCAGCGGCTTTCGCACAACCAGTGCTGAAGGCTCTCCCCCCCCCCCCCCGCCGCCCCTGCAGCCCTTTCTTTTGCTCCATGAACCTTGACGTCTGTTCTCTTCTCCTCCGGTCTGCGCAGTGAACTTTGAGGACTGCACGGAGAGGACCCAGGGTCCCCTACATTTCGGATGATACTCGCATCCAGGTGCGCCCCAATGGCGCGGTCATGGTCAAACGGCCCCTGCAGCTCCACGGCCACGAATGGAGCTTCTTCATCCACACCTGGGACGTGGCTGGCAGGAAACACTCGGCCAAGGTGACGCTGCAGAGTCCCGGCCACGGACGCCACGGACGCCGGCACCTCCATCATGCGGTATGGAGCCTCCTGTGCGAGGTCGCGTGTCTCCACCTCCCTCCTCCTCCGTCTGCCCGGGCCCTGCTGAGGCACTGAGCTTTCCCTCATTAGGTTTATTCCTGCATTGCTGAACGGGGTGGCTGGGGGGTGTCTTTCTTCACAGGAGCCCAATCGCATTGCTCATGGACAGGTGCTGACCTTCCCGAAATCTGGCCCAGGCCTGAGGAGACAGAAGAGGGACTGGGTCATCCCACCGATTACTTGCTCCGAGAATGAGAAGGGCCCTTTCCCCAAGCAGCTCGTGCAGGTAAGGCCTCCATTCTGTGGCGGCTTCTCCTGGGCTCCCTCCCTGCCAGGGGATGCCCACATTTGTTTGTTTGAAGTTTAAGTTACTTTGTCTTAATCCCCAAGTTGGTGACAACCTATGTTTGTGAGGATCCTACAATGTTTGTGAGCACGTGGCAGTGCTCGGGGCATCAGAACCACCCATCCAGTCCTTTCTGGGATCCTGCCGGGACATCAACAAAGCTTTGGATCCCATCTGGGAAAACAAATATTCCCCAACAATATAACTGAATTTCCCCATAGCTGGCTGGGAGATTGCGGGAGTTGCAGTCCAACACACCTGGAGGGCACCAGCCTGGGAGAGGCTGCTTTCTACTAAGAACATAAGAAGAGCCATGCAGGATCAGACCAAGGATCCATCTAGTCCAGCATTCTGTTCACATAGTGGCCAACCAGCTGCCTGTGGGAAGCCCACAAGCAGGACAGGAGTGCAGCAGCACCCTCCCACCCATGTTCCCCTTCTGTGAAAAAGGCAAACTCCATGTGAGGCATAATTAAGAAAGGAACTGAAAATAAAACTGCCAAGATCATACTCTCCTTACACAAATCTATGGTGCGACCACACTTGGAATACTGTGTACAGTTCTGGTCACTGCTCCTAAAAAAAGGATATTGTAGAGATGGAAATAGGGCAGAAAGGGGCAACTAAAATGATCAAGGATAACCTGATAAAATGATAACCTACCTCACAGGGTTGTTGTGAGGATAAGATGGAGGAGCAGGAGGATTATGTAAGCCGCCTTGGGTTCCTTTCAGGAAAAAAGACGGGGTATAAATATAAAATAAATAAATAAATAAATAAATGGGGCTGGAGCAACTCCTCTATGAGGAAAGGTTACAACATCTGGAACTGTTTAGGTTAGAGAAATGGCGAGTAAGGGGAGGCATGATAGAGGTGTACAGAATTATGCATGGTGTGGAAGTGAATAGTGAGACATTTTTCTCTCCCTCTCATAATACTAGAACCCAGTGGGGTCATCCCATGAAGCTAAATGGTGGGAGATTCAGGACAGATAAAAGGAAGTCCTTCTTCACACAGTGCATAGTTAAATTTCACCTCCACAAGATGTAGTGATATCCACCAATTTGGACGGCTTTAAAAGTGGATTTGACAAATTCATGGAGGAGGAGAAGGCTATCCATGGCACTGAGTTGACGTTTTCACTGAGATGTCCACCACAACCCCAAGATCTTTCTTGGTCAGTCACTGCTAGCACAGATCCTATCAGTTTATAGTTGAAGCTGGGATTATTTGCCTCAATATGCATCACTTTACACTTGCATTGAACTGCATCTACCATTTTGATGCCCGTTCTCCCAGTTTGGAGAGATCCTTTTGGAGCTCTTCACAGTCATTGAAGAATAAGTTGAAAAGCCTTGGTCCCAATTACGGATCCCTAATGGCCTGTGAGGCAAGGAGGCTTGCTTGAACCTTTCCTTTCCTAGAAGTGTGCCACTATGAATTCTGTCCAGATATCCTGCTTCGTAATCCACGTGGAAGTGGAGCTTCTGCGGTTTTAAGTTTATGTGGCACTTTTGACCACCGCTGTTGCTCTGAAGCTCCACCCCCCCCACACCTTGACTGAGTATTTTAATCCATTTTCTCCACCAGATCAAATCCAGTAAGGAGAAAGAGACCAAGGTCTTTTACAGCATCACCGGGCAAGGAGCAGACAGCCCTCCGATCGGCATCTTCACCATTGTAAGGGAAACTGGCTGGCTGGAAGTGACCCGTCCGCTGGACAGAGAAGCCATTGACAGATACATGGTGAGTCCTCGAGTGCTGCACCCTGTGGTCCGTCCGGAAGAGTGGTCCATCTGGTGAATGGGAGAGACACTCCTGGCCCCCGGAAGGTGTCTTGGCTGCATCACAGGTTTCTCTGCAGTGCAATCCTGGGCCTCCTCCTGCCGTATTCAGTGGGTGGCTCTGAAGCCTCATGTGGTCCAGGGCGCTGCTCCCCCCCCCCCCATGCAGCCATATTGCCTTCACCACCACCACCACCCCCCGTCGTGCCCCTGCAGCAGCAATGGCAGAGCTAGAGACCCTTGTGGGATGCAGGATTTAGGCAGGGCTTAATCAGGCTTGAAACATGGGACGTCTATGATAAAGTGCCTCTGAGCATCTGCAGAGTCCCTGTCCTTGGTCACCACTTTAGGCATTAAGAGTGGGACTTCCCATTTGCAAGGTGCAGCTTCCAAGCATCCTCGAGTCCTCCCGTTTCTCTCTTTAAATTAACTGCTGGAGCTAAGCTGGAAGGTGAAGAGGAGACTTCACAGGGGGGGGGGGCTGTCAGAGGCTCCCTGCTGCTCCTCTCATATAATATTTATCTAGAACAGGGGTGGGCTGGCTGCACGCAGCCCACCAAACCTGCTCGTGCAGATACACACACACTCCCGGTCACTGCTGCCAAAAAGTGACAGAAGGCCAGAAGGGCCTTCTCAGTTGTGGCACCCCATCTCTGGAATCAACTCCCCAAGGAGGTGTGCCTGGCGCCTACTCTTTATTCCTTCAGGTGCCAGGTGAAGACCTTTTTATTTACAGTACCCAATATTTTAATGGTTAGATTTTTATTCCCATTTTTATTATCACTGCTGTACCTCCGGTCTGATTCATCTGGATGATTTCTTTTACTGTATTATATTGTATTTCTATTTTTTGGTTTTAAGGTTGTTTTTATCCTGTTTTATTTGTAAACCGCCCAGGAAACCTTTTGGCTGATGGGTGGTAAATAAATATAAATAAATAGCGGGAAATCGCCGATTCTGCTGGGAAGCAAGGCGTGCAGGGAGCGTGCCCCTTGCTTCCCAGCAGAATCTGCCAGAATTCTGGCTGTTTCTGTAGAGAATGGGGCTCCCTACAGCCTGCCAAACAACTGGGAGCCCCACTCTGCTGGGGAACAAGGGGCGCATGCCTTCTTCCCAGCAGAATCGCTGGGATTCCTTTGCCACAGCCACTTCCAATGACGGGAGGGGTTCACTTGCCGGAGGGTTCTAGGGGGCCAACACAGGTTCTCCACATCCCTCCAAAGTTGTCCACCCTTGATCTAGAACACGAAATGCTTCGCTGTATCTGTGGCTGCCCAAACCCCCAAACTGGGCAGTTTCCAGGTGAATAACGGCCCTTGACTGCTTTTGCTCTCCAGCTGCAGTCCCACGCAGTGTCTGAAAATGGCCAACCTGTGGAGGACCCCATGGACATCACCGTCAAGGTGAGCGATCAGAACGACAACCGGCCCAGATTCACCCAGAGTGTCTTCGAAGGAGCCGTGACAGAAGGAGCCAAACCAGGTAGGAATGTGTATTTGTTTGCGTGCGTGGGAGCAAAGGCAAGCCGTGCTTGTTGCTGCCGCTCAGCGGAGTATGTCTTCCTTGTGAAGTGTTTGCGCATCCTTCGTGCACATGGGCACTATCCCCCTTGGACAGGGAAGGGGGATGCTATCATGTGCAAAACCCACCCAGGCCCCCAGCTGGCCTACCTTCTCCCTGTGCGCACTGTGCAGCTCACAGATCCCTGCAGCCGCCATGCACAGTGCGCAGGTGCTGGGTTGATCACTTTTACGCGGAGGCTGAAAAATCTCCTGCAGCTGCCTGGGTCAGAATCGGTTCTGGGAAGGAGGGTGAATTTTCTCTGTTGCCATTCTGAGACAGTTTGTTTGTTTTAAAAAACTCTTCTTCATGCACGTCCAGGTACCGCTGTGATGCAAGTGTCGGCCATGGACGCTGATGACAGTGTGAACACTTACAACGGGGTCATCACGTACTCCCTCCTCAGCCAGGAGCCCCAACAGCCCTACAGGCAAATGTTCACCATCAACAATGAAACGGGTTGATCAGCGTGATCACAACAGGCCTGGACCGAGAGGTGAACACCTTGGCGGGGGGGTGGGAGGCACAGAGACTAGCTAGCGCCTCCGAGCGCACCCTCAGCACTTTGCAAGACTGCTCCTGCCGCAGGTGATTGGCACTTAGACCTCCTTGGAAGCACTGGGAATTAAGCACCCAACCGAGCACAGGATTGCACCCTCTTCTTTGTTAACAGTTTATTCGACTTTAAATTTTGTATTGCCCTCGATCCCAAAGGTCTCACAAGGGTGTGTGTTTTGCCTTTTCCCAAGGAGGGCTACGAGCCCCCTGCTCTTCTGTCTCCCCTTTTTGACACAAACTGAATGGTTGCTTTGCTTGCTTCCAGAAATTCCCCCAGTACACGCTGCTCCTGCAAGCTGCAGACATGTTAGGAGAAGGCTTAACTGGTACAGCGACAGCAGTGATTTCCGTCACTGACGCGAATGACAACCAGCCCATCTTTGACCCGTCCACGGTAAGACTGGGGCTCTTCCCACCTCCTCCTTTGCTCTGCTGATACCACATCGTACCCTATCGAACGCCTCCCCCAAATGCACGAAAAACGACTGCCTCCCCCGCCTTCTACTGTTGTCTACTCCAGAAAAGGACGATGGCCCTGGGGGAGCCACGGAGCGTGTGTGTGTCATCCTCGTGGCCTCCCATTACACTGAGCTGGGCCTTTCCACCCCAGCTAGGCCATGCCATGGGATCTAGGCAAACCTCTTTCTTTTGTCTCATAGTATGCTGCAGATGTGCCAGAGAACGTGCCGGGCTTTGTGGTTGCCAGGCTGAAAGTAAAGGATGAAGATGAGGAAAACTCCGTGGCGTGGAAAGCCAAGTACACCATTGTGAAAGGGAACGAGGGAGGGGACTTTGCTGTCGCCACCGACCCCCAAAGCAACGATGGTGTTTTGACAACCTCGAAGGTGAGCAACAACCCCCTTCCCTGCACCCATCACGGAACTCCCCTCCCAGGGAGGATACGTCGGCTCGCTCGTTCTTGGCTTTGGGATGGCTGGTTACGGCCATACCGTTCCGCCGAGATTTACCCATTAAGGCTGCTCTTGGATTCTTGAAGGCTGCCCTGATCTGTTGTGTATTTCACCAGTTTTGTTTGAAGCGCTTGTCTTTTATCGTGTTTACGGTTTATTGTAAATCTCCCCGAAGGCTTGTGGAGCGGAGGGGGCGATTGAGAAACATTCTGAACAAATGAATCACTCTAGGGTCTCCCACGCTGCTGTGACTTCTCGTGTTGTGCTGGCCTCGAGGTGGAGGTTACCGGCCACCCCTGACTGGGCTGTCTCTCCCTCCCTGGCATCCTTTTCTAGGGCCTGGACTATGAGATGCAAAAGCAGTTTGTCCTCGAAGTGACTGTGGTGAATGAAGTTTCCTTCTCGGTGGCTCTGCCGACAGCCACGGCCACCGTCACCGTCACCGTCGAGGATGTCAACGAACGCCCCGTCTTTGTTCCCCCTCAAATGGCCGTGACCAAGTCGGAAGACCTCGCCGTTGGACAGCAAGTGGCCACCTACACTGCTCAGGACCCTGATAAGTTTCAGCAGCAGACCATCAGGTACAGGGGGAGTGAAACCCTGGGTGGGCAACCTTTCTTCTGTCGAGGGCCGTCTTCCCTTGTGGGTAACCTGTCAGGGGCCACATCCTGACGATGAGTGCGAATGAGGCCAGCGGTGGGCAGGGCCAAAACCAAAAGCCACCCCTTTCCTCTCTCTGCCGCGCCCTTTGTACATGGCAGCCTACCAACGCAAGGGGCAGGTGAAAGGAGGCTGGGGGCTGCCTGCAACTCTAGGGTCGCGGGCTGCGCACCCTGCTTTAAATGCCTTGGAAGGTGGCTTTGCCCAGGGGTGTGTGAGCAGCTTGGCGCGGGGGGGGGGGGAATGTTGGGCAAAGCACAGAGCTGAGGGGCAGCCTCTCTTCCCAGATCACACCATCAGAGAACTGGCCGGGCCGGGCCGGGGAGGGATGGCAAAGAAGGGGAGAAGCCAAAGATGAGCACAGCAGTTAGTTCAGAGTGAAGTGGCACGGTTGCTCGTCACCGAGAACTCCAGAGCAGCTTCTGCGTACAATCCAGAAATGCTGGCGTGGACTTCTGGTGCCCTCCTCGAAGGACCGCCTGCCTCCCATGCAAGCAGCTCATGAGGAATGCTCTCCCGAGGGAGGCTTACCTGGCACCTTCATTGTTCTATTTTTGCACCAGCTTCATGCACACGGGCACTATCTAATTTCCCCAGTTTTTTCAATGTGATTTTTTACATCATTTTTTAATTAGCCCTAAATGTGCATTGGCTTTGCACTGCAGTTTTATTTTTATTGCCATTTTTGTGTATTTTTACATTGTCACTTTAATTAAATAATGTGTAGGTCATCCTGGATTTACCCCCCCCCCCATTTGAATGGTAGGATATAAATGTATTAATAAAAAGAAGTAAATGATTCCCCACAATCTCCAGGGGGCTGAAATGGGTCTGGCAATAAGTCTTACTGTTTCTCCTGCAGGTATTTAATTGGGATCGACCCAGCAGGGTGGCTGAAAATTAACCCCGAAAATGGCATCATACAGACCAGAGCCCCTTTGGACAGGGAGTCAGAATTTGTGAAAAACAGCACCTACACGGCTCTCATCTACGCCAGCGACAGTGGTAAATGGTCCTGCCTAACAGTTTCCCTTGGGCGCCGCCTCGTGTACCACGCTCAGACGGGAACAGACCCCTTGTAGGGGGGCTGAGAGGGATTGCTGTGCTCAGGACTCTCTAGCCCAGTGTTCTCCAACCTTGGGTCCCCAGATAGTTTTTGGCCTACAGCTCCCAGCATGCCCCAGCCATGCTGGGAATTGTAGGCCAAAAACATCTGGGGACCCAAGGTTGGAGAACACTGCTCTAGGCAAACGAGGCTATCATTTATCTGGCATTTCCCAAATGCACTAAGGAGTGCCTTTCTTGCTCTTTGACTTCAGTTCCTCTGAAATTTCTGCATCTCATAATTTCATCTCTATTTGCGGAAAATGCCTTGTCTAAAAATTCAGAAATAAAAATATATTATGCAGCAATAACTGGAGCTTTCCAAAATTTGATCAGGTTAACAATCCATTTAATTAAGGCATTAACATTAAAAACAAACAAACCTATGGATGAGAACATTTTCCATGATAGCCTTGGACTGCCAAGGGCTTCAGCTAGACAAAATGTTCCATGATTGGGGGGGGGGGGGCGGACATGACAGAGAAGGCCCTGCTCTGTCCCCCAACTGTTCTCACCCCTCAAATAGCGGGGAACTCTGAACAGAGCAGTGGAGAGGAGGCAGTTGAATAGCAATGTGGTACTTGCATGTCACGCGTCAGGCTGAAATCCTAAACACACACTCACCTGGGAGTAAGTTCCATTGAACTCAATGGGACTTACTTCTGAGTAGGCACTACACTGTTAGTCATGCTGCTATTTCTGTCTAGGGTCACCGCCAGAGACTGGTACAGGAACTCTTCTCATCCACCTTGAGGATGTGAATGACAACGGGCCAGAGCCAGATCCACGAATCTTTGACATCTGCAACCGGAGCCCCGAACCCCAGGTGCTGAACGTTGTGGACAAGGACCTTCCTCCAAACACGCACCCCTTCTCTGCAAGGCTGGAAATGGGCTCAAGCGCCAACTGGACAGTCCAGATGAACAACGGTAAGCCGGTCTGTTATTTGCGCTCCCTTGGACCACTGGAGAAAAATGGGTCGGAGCTGCATGTGGGTGTCTCATCCTGCTCCACCTCAGGGGCCTCGTTCTCACAAACGGCAGTAGCTGAGGTGGCAAAATAGTGTCTTGGATTGAACCGTTTCAGACTGCAGGTGGAGGCTCGCTTGCATGTCTGGAAGCTGTTCCGTGTAAAATAAAAAAATCCCAGCACATTCCTGACTTACTAGTTTCTGTGTGTAGGGAAGCCTGGTCCCTGCCTCCACCTCCACACGGGACAGCATTCCGCTAGGTACCGGTAAGTCCCCGCCTGCCATCTCAAGGCGAAGGTTTACCACCTCAGCTGTTGTTTTGTGCAAATGAGGCCAAAGTGAGACAATAACCTGCATTCATAAAACTGTGTGCGTATGTTAGTCAGGTCATGTCTTGCTCTGTGATCTTCCTTACAATTGTTCTCAAGAAATTAGGCATAGCTGCAAATCGAAGCACCTTTTGATCTAAGGACCCTGAAGTTATCACGATACACAACAGTCCTTCTTGCTTCTGAATCCCCTGCCCCCGTTCCTTTTGGAAATTTGCATGAAACATACAGTGAGATACATTCTTCTAGGTAATCAGCTGGTACAGAACGCGGCGGCTCGCCTGGTTAAAGGCAGCCGCCGGCGGGATCACATCACGCCAGTGCTGAAGGAGTTGCACTGGCTACCAGTTGCTTGCCAAGCCAAATTCAAGGTGTTGGTTTTGACCTTTAAAACCCTATACGGCTCCGGTCCAGTCTATCCCAAGGAGCATCTCCAGCAACACCAAGTAGGCCGCTCAACAAGATCTGCCACAGACGGCCTTCTCCTTGTCCCTTCAGCCAGAGCAGCTAGACTGGTGGGGACGAGGAAGAGGGCCTTTTCTGTGGCGGCCCCCGTACTGTGGAACTCTCTCCCGAGTGACCTCCGCCATGACCCCTCTCTGATGAGGTTCCGCCGCTCATTAAAAACCTGGCTGTTCAGGCGGGAATATGGGGTGGGTTAAGATTTAAAAAATTTTATACTGTTTTAAATGTATTTTATTGGTTTTATCGCCCAGGGTTGCCGGTTGCCGGCCAGATGGGCGATAAATAAATATAAATAATAAATAAATAATAAATAATATGAAACTCTCTTCAAACACAATTTTTTAAAACAGCGTGTTCATTTCAAATGAGAAAAGAAAAAGCTGAGCAAAG
The DNA here is from genome assembly GCA_021292165.1 of Shinisaurus crocodilurus. Classification (NCBI taxonomy): domain Eukaryota; kingdom Metazoa; phylum Chordata; class Lepidosauria; order Squamata; family Shinisauridae; genus Shinisaurus; species Shinisaurus crocodilurus. The sequence continues at coordinate 34,542,060 of CM037887.1, forward strand.
CCTGGTTTTATTCCTCTGGGCAAAGAGGGGTCATCTTAGTGGATGACCAGTCCTAACCCCTCCACCTGGCGGTTTCTCTCCCGTCTTCCTCCCACAGACAATAGCCGTCTGACCCTTCAACTGACCAAGCAGCTGGAGCCGGGAGAATACAGCATTGCCCTCGTGCTGACCGACGGCCAGGGGCTGTCCCAGATGACAACGGTCAAAGCCCAAGTGTGTGACTGTGAGGGGGTTGTCAAGAACTGCGAGAGAAGGGCATATATGGCAGGCGGGATGGGAGTCCCAGCCATTCTGGGAATCCTTGGCGGGATCCTGGGCTTTCTGAGTGAGTAAAGATGTTATTATCCAAGCAGGTCTTTGGCGTGTAAGCAGCTCAGTTGGTTGGGTGCTGTTATTGCTGCGTTTTTTAATTGGGCTTTTAATGTGTTCGTTGTTGTTGTTTAAACCAAGTTTTTATTGTTGCTGTTGTTTTTATTTTACTGCTCATGATTGTTCTTGTGCTCAGTTTTCTTGGTGGAAAGCTGGGGTACAAATCAATCAAGCAAATAGACAGACAATCCATAATACAGGCAGGACTCCTTGTACCCCTAAAGGTGCAGACTGTCAGGAAGGCGTATTCTGTGCGTGTGTGTTTTCAAATTGGCACAAAAACAACCCAAATTCCAGATCCTGGAAAGTTGGACTCTGCAACCTGAATTAATTATGCAAACTGATGGACTTACTGCTTTTGCAGAATGTAGTCTGCCTCGGCTACTCTTTCTGGGGAAGGGGATGAGCCTACGTGAGGCATAGAAGCAGGTCCGTGGAAGTCTCCCTGGGGCTTCCTTTTCTTCCCCCATGTCTCGGGTTTCTACAGACACTGCGGCCTCTGAAATTTCATGCCTATCTTCACAGCAATAGGATTAATATTAACGAGGAGGATAAACACTGTGGTGTTTTTTTAAAGCAGTAATAAATGGAAGCTGAGACTCTCAGGGGGTACCAGATTCTGGGTACAGAATATGCATGGCCCTGGGCAAAAGTAATGGGAAGGCTGTGCTTCAAGATCAAGGCACAAAGTATGGATGGGAGAAGCAGTTTGAATCTGGGAAGCGGCAGAGCTGGTCTGTGTCAAGTACCGAGGAGGGAGAGTGCTTGTGGGTTGATGGGAGCTGGGCCAAAGGGGAGCAGCCTGCAGGGCACCTCATTCCCCGTCTGCTTGAAATGTTTGATGTGTGTGAGACTTCTGCAGACACGTTTCCTTCTGGGCTTTCCTCTGTGGCCATGAGAGCTGGAGACTTGTGTTCTGCTACAAGCTTCGACACTCGGGCTGCTCTGTCTCTGCAACAGATCGCTGATCCATGTGCAAGGTGCTAGGGGGGAGAGATGAAACACATGTCTCTCTGGGTGTGTGGGCCCTGTGGGAAAAGTGCGCCCAAGACAACAGCCTGCCAGTGTGCGGTGTGGTGGTGGAAATGTGGCCAAGATCCCCTTTGCTCCTAGCTTTTGGCTCTTTGCCGCAGCCCATGGACATTCCGGGCTGCCCCCTCTTGGGAGCTGTGACTGCAGCTCATGGTTTCCTCTCTGGCCTTCTTGTGTTCTAGTCCTGCTTCTGCTGCTGTTGCTGTTTGTGAGGAGGAGGAAGGTGGTGAAGGAGCCTTTGCTGCTGCCAGAGGACGACATGCGGGACAACGTCTACTATTACGACGAAGAAGGTGGCGGGGAAGAGGACCAGGTGGGTCTCTGGGCTCCCAACACTGCATGGCTGGTCCCGAGGTCACGTGGCAAGTTGGCCACACACCTTGAGGCTTCACTCAGATCAGCCTTCCCCCACCTGGCTGGGGATGTTCAGTTTGCACTATCCTGGAGGCTCTGCCCAGCTTAACAATATACTTTTAAAAAGCATATAGAATAATATATTTATTATTATTAACATTTATATACAGTAATACCTTGGATTGCAAGTAACTTGGTCTGAGAACGTTTTGCAAGACAAGCAATTTTTAAAAATAAATTTTGACTTGATAAACAAGCGATGCCTTGCAATACAAGTGTAGGGATGTAACCGCTCGCCTCGAGTAGGTGAAGCGGGCCGAAATTGGCCCTGCTCACGCCCGCCAGAGACTCGCTTTGATATAGAGAGTGTTTTGGATTACAAGCATGGTTCCGGAACGAATTATGCTTGCAATCCAAGGTACTGTTTTATTTGCTAACAAGCCATCAAGTCAGTGAACAACTAATCTAATAACAGATTTTTAAAAACAGGGTTACTGCCACAGCTAAGGAATGGAAAACCCCAACCAGTTTGTTCCTCCAAGGGAGAGAAGAACCCATGTTTCTATATTCCATTCCTGTACTGGAAATGGCTTCCCCCCTGCCTTCTCTCCGCCTTCCCGATTTTGCCTTGATAAAAGCCACGGGAAAGGTGTGAAAAGGGCTTCTTCCTGTGCTCTGGATCCTCCTACCTCCTGTGTTTGTCTCCTGACTGCCTGTTCTCTTCTTAGGACTATGACCTGAGCCAGTTACATCGTGGCCTGGACTCCCGCCCCGAAATCACCCGTAATGACGTTGCCCCAACTCTCATGCCGGCCCCACAATACCGTCCACGGCCTGCCAATCCTGATGAGATAGGCAATTTCATCGATGAGGTGAGTGGGACTTTGGGGGCACAGCAAGCTGAAGTCTGTGACTCTGATAATCAAGCAGGCACTGCCTTGCTCGAGGGGCTTCCTGAGGGCTGCTGCAGCTGGTGGTGTTCTTAGCCAGACTATGGACCATCCTTCTCGTCCATCACTATCTTGCTATTGGCAGGGAAGGGATGGCCAGAGAGGAAACATCACATCTATCCGGAACACTCTTTAAGCCCTGGAAATGCCAAAGCTGGAAACGTATGCTTTCTTGTTGGCATTTATATCTTGCCTTCCTGTGCCAAAGGCATTCTCTCAGGAGGGCGTACAGAATTTAAAGAATAATAATAACAAGCTAACATACCATTCTAAAAACAGCAGCAATAAAACATGCCAGGAACAGCAGATAAAAGCACATCAACTAGGGCAGCCTTGTAAATTAGCCCCCAAATGTTACAAGCCTTTAGCATGTATTTACTCTCCTGCTTTTTTTACTGATAAGAGGGGCTAGTGGAGCAGGATGGAGCAAGCACTCCACCTCTCTTCTGGCAGCCTGCTCAGTCACTTGGATGAAATTCCTAGTTGCCGATAGTGGCCAGTCAAATGATTAAACATGAGGCAGAACGAGGGCCTCTAATAAAATGCCCGTCAAAATCAAACGAGAGCATGCTTGAACTTGTTCTGGAAAACTGTACCACAGCAAACTCCTCTGGCTCTAGAGATGGCCTGGGCAGCAGTGGGATGGTCACACTGACTTTCTCAAGAGAGCAGGTATCTCCTTGCCCTAGGGTGGGTGGTCACTGTGGTCGTCGTTGTCATCCACTTGCTATGGTGTTGAACAAACTGAACTGACGCTCATGTCCCTCACTGCAGAACCTGAAGGCGGCAGACACAGACCCCACGGCACCCCCGTACGACTCTCTGCTAGTATTTGACTATGAGGGCAATGGCTCGGAAGCCACCTCTCTCAGTTCTCTCAATTCGTCCCATGGAGACCACGACCAAGATTATGACTACCTGAACGACTGGGGCAACCGCTTCAAGAAACTGGCTGACATGTACGGAGGGGGCAAGGATGATGACTAGATGTGACTGGAACGGGGGGGGGGGGTTAGTTCTCTGTGTGTGTGCGCTAGAGAGAGAGAGAGAGACCAACTTTTCCCAGCAGCTGGCTATTGGTCAAATTTGCTGCTCTTTCCATAAGTTGCCAAAGCAGTACATAAAGCTTGCCTTCTTCCCGATGCTGGTCCCTCTTGGGGTGGATTCAGACGACCACATCTTCCACATGACTTTAATCAGCATGTGATAGCTGCATCCTTTTGAAGTTTCTAACACATCATGAGTCATTGCAAGGTAGACTCAAAACCAACAGTGGGGAAGACTGGCATGGGACAGTCCCTGTGGGATGGGACTGGCACACAAATTGGCTGTTTTTAACAGGTTATCTGAATTCACCCTTGTTCACCAACCAGGTGAGAGCTCTTGTTCAAGGGTGCTTTTGATCACTACAAGAGCCTCTGAAGCCATTTACCTGAGGATCATCCCAAAAACTTTGCAGGGACACCCAAGGTGCAATTGTTTCACTTGGATCTGGGCAGGTCCTTCGCTTGCTTTCTCTTCGCCACTGATCTTCCTTTAACCTCTCACCCTCTCCACCCTTCACTTAACAGTACCTCCTCTACTAGCGCAATACCTGACAGGGTGTTACAAAATCAGTAAATATCTCACACATAAAACAAGGAGGAAGATGCAAGGAAAACATATACTTGGTGGAAGGAGGAGCAAAACAGGCCTGATTTTATGATCACAACAATAATAATGGCTACTGCTTTCTATCTCATGGGCCAGAGCATAAGGAATACTTAGGCATGGTGTATTCTGCCTGCATGACATCAAGCTCCACGGTTCTGTGAAATGCAGACAATTAATAGGTCTGAACTGTTAACTCTTTGGACACACACACACACCCCGCCGCCTAGCCCCCAGGTAACAATGCACTTTAGGAACTTCTAGCACTGTGATTCCAAAGCACTAACCAAAGACTGATTCTCGGGGATGTGTGTGTTTGGCAGTTCTGCACAAGCATAGCCCTAGTGTCAAATCTGGCATTGGGGTGGGGGAAGGACTGTAGCATCTTGAGAATCTGGGCTTTTATTTCCAAAGGCCTTACGGCTACCAAGATAGGTGATGCCTGATGAAACCTTGGAAGCTGAGGCAGGATTCTTGATGGGTGGGGAAACAGGGCAGGGCTTTGGTGCAAAGCTCTTTGGCAGTCCCTGAAAATAGCATCACAGAATATACCAGTACAAAGATTATTTGTATAATGGATGCACATTGCAGAATTCATTATTCCTCGATCCAGAGTTCTGGCTGGCTTCTTGAGTATAAGGAGTGTGTTAGTGCAGAGTAAACACAGCCATGGTTATTGACAGTACAATCGGGGTTGGACTCGATAGCCTTGTAGGCTCCTTCCAACTCTATGATCTATGAATCCTACACATGTCTACTCAGAAGTAAGCCCCATGGAGCTTATTGGGACTTACTTTAGGAATGTATGGGATTTCAGCCATAGACAGCCCCAAAATTGATGAGAGAGCAGACTGGGCCTCATGCTGCTGGGGCATTTTTTTGTTTATCTCACCCTTCGTGGGGAAGAGAACGTTCTCCTTTGGAGCATCCTCGGTGTTGAACCTCTGGCCTGCAGGCCAGGGTCCATCCCTCCGGGGCTCGCCAGATGACCCCCCACCCCCTTCCCCAGGCCCCACAACCTTTCCCCTGACCACCAATCATTTGATGGTTTCCCAGCTTTTGTGCAGTTTTTCTCCATTCTAAGAGCACAATCCTACGTATACTTAGCAAGAAAGAAGTCTAACTATGCATATTTTTCTGTCTAAAATGGCATAGGATTGCACCTTAAAAGGTTAAAGTGCCTCTTCTGGGGCTCAGTTGCTGGCAGCAACAGCTTAAGCTAAAGTATCTTGGCATTTCAGCCCTGTCCGCCACCGGAATGAGGCCCCCGAGGTCTTCTCCAAAATTGAATTCAGCCCTCAGGCTGAAAGAGGTTCAACACCCCTGCTTTAGGGGTTCCTGAATCAACTAGTCCAAAGTGCCTTTGCCCTGCCGCCTTAACATTGACCAATTCTCCATCCTTTTGCTGTCCCTTTTTCTATCGGGCACACATGGGGCAAATATATGCCTCCTCACAATACTGCAGGTGTATGGTACCACCACCACATTATCAAACACTCTCTAGTCATGCTTAAAGTTTAGTTTCAGCCCTTGTTGCCATGTAGGGTACCATTTTGTACTGTACTGTATTCATACACATTCGTGTCTATTGAATGGGTGATGTATAAAATGCAGTTGAATAAGTTTCTTTCAGCCCATGTTTAAGTGATCATTCTGGCCAATGTACCAATGATTTCCTGCTATGTGTTTTCCAATGTGCCATGCTGATTATATAATTACTGTCCAACTGATGGGTATTTTTTAAAGTAGCTTTCTCTGTGTTTAGATCTGTATATTTAGCTCTCCTCTTTGAATATATATTGTTAAGAGTATGGGGGATTGCACACTTTAAAAGCCATTATTTACAAACTTATTTCACAGTTCCTTTTGTAATGACATTTTAATAAACTTTTTTCTTAAAAAACAAAACAAAAACAAACTGTTGTCTCATCTATTGCTGAATACCTGCATGCCATTGGGCAGGTTCACATGTCCTGCTAAGCCACCCTGCAAATAAGCCACAGTGGGGTGGCTGTTTGCTGAACAACTCACGGTAAGCCTGACAGATGATCGGGCTTACCGTGGGTTATTCTCCCCCTCCTTCCAGCACATATCCCAGTGTCCTTCATGGCAGAATCAAAAAAGCACAATTGAGTCTGGGGTTTTGTTTTTTGGCCCCTAAAAATTGCACAACTGTGTTCGTAATTTTTAAAATACAGTAATGTTTTTTGTTGGTCTTTCACAAGTGCGCACTTAGGGCCGTCCAATATGTGTAGTCTTGCCTGGTCAATTTCCTTGAATGTTGGTGCACAGTTGCCAGGGACCAATTGCCGAGATGACAATTGAAAAGCACCGCGGCAAAACAAGGTGCACCAAAGGGGGGGGGCAATATCTCCCCCTTAGCAATGTAATTCTCTCGATTTTAAGTGTTGAACTGATGGTTGTCAGTGTCCTCCACCTTTTCAACACTTCCCCGAATCTCCAGCTACTCCAGAAAGGAGATATAGTTGGCTTCCACCCACCCCATCCCCACCCCACCCCACTTTTTGCGGCTCCTTTTTGAAGCACCTACTGCTGCGGTTATTGCGGTTCCCTGATAGTAGAAATATATACACAGAAATATATGCAAATGTAATGGCTGGGAAGTACGTAAATGGAGGGGAAATTGGCACACCTGCATTAACTGCTCCAAAAAGGAGCTGCAAAAAGGTGGGGGAGTTAATATCTCCACTTTCTGGACTAGCTGGAGACTTGGGGAAGTGTCGAAAAGGTGGAGGACACTGTGTTTTACAAGAACAAGGTAACATTTATAAAATGAAAACAGAAAAACTGCTTTTAAAAATCTGGAAGAATAAACATGTCTTCGCCTGACCCAAAGAGGATAATAATGTTCCACCACCAAGCGGGCTAGTATGTCACATCTGGCGGAGCAACAAGCTACAAAAATCAGGAATGCCTTGCGGGTTATAGGATCTCATGCCAACGGCATGCAGGGCTGCTGTGACTGTTTCACGTGACTGGGGTTCAGTACACGAACATGTAGTAAACACACAGCAGGTCCTCCAGCCCATTACGCAAATCTTGGCTTTTGCAGTTGCCTGTGGTATCTCGAAGAGAGGCTGGGCGAGCAGTGTCCATCAGCATCTCTCTCCACCATCCTCCTGCTTCTGGAGACACTGCTTCTTCACGCTACCATACGATGTAGTGCGGTCATCAACTTGGATGACTTTAAAAGGGGATTAGACAAATTCATGGAGGAGAAGGCTATCAATGGCTACCAGTTATGATGGCTAGGTGCTACCTCCAGGATCTGAGGCAGCACGCATCTCAATGCCCGTTGCTGGGGAACACAAGCCGGAGGGTAGCTGTTGCCTTCCTGTCCTGCTTGTGGCCTTCCCATGGGGGCAGCAGCTTGGCCACTGGGGGAAGGAGGAAGCTGAGGTAGATGTGCCCACTGTGGCCTACTCCAGCAGGATTTCTCTAATTTATTTATTTATTTATTTATTTTCTATACCGCCCAATAGCCAATGCTCTCTGGGCGGTGTACAACAATTTTTAAAACAAACAAACAATAAAATACAGTTAAAAATATAATTAAAACATTATGAATTTTTTAAAAACCAATTTAAAAATTTTTAAAAAACAAGTTAATGAAAACACGACTGCCTAATGTCATCAAGTCCTCTCTTCTCCCGACCCCTTCACATAGACAGACATTCCAAAATGTCAGGAGGCGTGGGAGTTGGGGCACTATGATGCTCCTGGGATACAGGAGTGCTGGGATTAAACCTCTTAGGGCACAATTCCTATGCATGTTTAGACAGAAAGAAGTCCTACATTTCCAAGCATGGCTGGCTGGGGCATGCTGGCAATTGTAGGACTTTTGTGTGTGTGGTCTAAACATGCATTGGATTGCACCCTTATTTATTGTTTAAAATAAATGTGAGCTTTCAGCCTGGGCTTTGGTCTGTCAGTTTTAGATTCGCAATAATATCAAAGTCTTATTCTGGCAGAAGCTTTCATGGACATGGTGCACTTCATCAGATGCATTTAGTGTTATCCTCAAATTGGCAGATTTATATACACACACGTGCTGGGATGAGGGTGGGTGGGAAATGGTTATTAATTATAAATTAATATGGATTATTAATGTTTTTTATTTCCCCTCTGGAATATATTCATCTGAGAACACTGGTTAAAGGCACAATCCTATGCAAGTTTAGACAGCAAAAAGGCCTACAACTCTCAGCATGCCCCAGCCAGCACCCTACGAGACTGAGCTGAGAAGCAGGAAGCCCCTGCTTCAAATATGGCCACTACCATGGGCTTAGCCAAGCCCCTCTCGATTACCCTCGGCCCTCGGCCCTGTCTGCAATATGGAGGATAACGATCCACTACTGACCTACACTACAGGGTTGTTGCAAGAATTACAACTAGAAAATGCATGTGAAGCACTATGAACACTTGAAAGTGCTGTGGATATGTTGAGCAGTACTCTTACAGATGTACCATATGTGCATTATGAATATATGAAAGAGGCGGTGATTAGGCCACTCCTCAAAAAGCCTAACCTGGACCCAGATGATGTTAATAACTACAGGCCGGTAGTCAATATCCCATTCCTGGGCGAAGTGCTTGAGCGGGTGGTTGCTGGTCAGCTCCAGGCACTCTTGGATGAATTGGACTATCTAGATCCATTTAAATCTGGATTCAAGCCTGGTTTTGGAACGGAAACTGCCTTGGTCGCCCTGTGGGATGACCTCTGCTGGGAGAGGGACAGGGGGAGTGTGGCCCTGTTGATTCTCTTGGACCTCTCAGCGGATTTCGATACCATCGACCATGGTATCCTTCTGGAGAGGTTGTCTGGGTTGGGAGTTGGAGGCACTGCGCTCCAGTGGTTCCGATCCTACTTGGCTGGCCGATTCCAGAAGGTGGTGCTGGGGGATTACTGCTCTGTCCCTTGGCAGTTATGCCATGGGGTGCCACAGGGCTCTATTTTATCCCCTGTGCTGTTTAACATCTGCAAGAAACCACTGGGAGAGGTTATCCGGAGGTGTGGGCTGAGGTGTCATCAATATGCAGATGACACCCAGCTCTATCTCTCCTTTTCATCTAATCCAGGTGAGGCAGTGGCTGTTCTGAATCAGTGCTTCGGCATGGTAATGGATTGGATGAGGGCTAATAAACTGAGACTCAATCCAGATAGGACGGGGAGGTACTGTTAGTGGGTGGTTCGTCTGCCCGGCTAAGTGATATTCAACCAGTTCTGGATGGGGTTGCACTCCCCCTGAAGGATCAGGTTCGTAGTTTGGGGGTGCTCTTGGATCCCCAACTGTCACTTGAGGCACAGGTCAACTCGGTGGCACGGAGCACCTTTTATCAGCTTAGGCTGATATACCAACTACATCCTTATCTGGACAGAGATAGCCTAGCTACAGTTATCCATGCTCTGGTAACCTCTCGTTTGGATTACTGCAATGCATTATACGTGGGGCTGCCTTTGAAAACGGTCCGGAAACTTCAGCTAGTCCAAAATTGGGCAGCGAGATTATTAATGGGGACTAGCCGACATGAACATATTATGCCAGTGCTTTCTCATCTGCACTGGCTGCCAGTCTGTTTCCGGGCCCTGATTCAAAGTGCTGGTGCTAACATTTAAAGCCCTAAACGGCTTGGGACAGGGTATCTAAAGGATCATCTCCTCCCACATGTACCTGCCTGGACATTAAGATCTGCATCAGCCGTCCTTCTCCGAGAGCCCCTGCCAAAGGAAGTGAGGTGGCTACCAGGAGGAGGGCCTTTTCTGCTGTGGCACCCTGGTTATGGAATGAGCTCCCCAAAGAGGTTCACCTGGCGCCTACTTTGTATTCTTTCCAGCGCCAGGTGAAGACCTTTCTATTCTCCCAGGCATTTTAATCATTTTAATCATCTTAATCTTGTAGTTGTTTTTAACTCAGTTATTGTAACTGCTACTGCTAGCTCTGCTGTTTGTTTTTAATCTGTGGTTTTAAATTTTATATTTATTTTATATTGTATCTTATGGTTTTAACTGTTGTAAACCGCCCGGAGAGCTTCAGCTATCGGGCGGTTATAAAAATGTATTAAATAAATAAATACATAAATAAAATGATGCAGACGGGCGCACTGAAATGAACCGCTCATCAACCTTCCCTTCCCACAATGGCGACGGCAGCCCTCCCCTGCGGCGCCACTCTGACCTTCCCAAGAGGGCTGCTCCCCAGGCCCTCGCACACATCGTTTATGTCCTGACCTTCCCAAGATGGCGAAACGTCGCGCTGTTGCTCCCCCCGCCACCCCTTCTGACCTTCCCGAGATGGCGCCGCCGCAGCTGCTTACCCGACCTTCTCAAGATGGCGGCCGGCGGAGCGTCCTTCGCGCGGCCTGAGGCAGAGCGAGAAGCCGCCATGGCCGGGAGCGAGGCGGCGCTGAAGCGGGTGGTCGAGGCCCTGGAAGTGCTGCTGGGCAGGACCGGCGCCGCTGGTGAGAAAGGTGCGCCGCTGGCTTGGGCGATGTTGGTGGGGCCGTCGTCGTGTAGAGGGACTTGCCTGGAAAGGCGCCTCCGCCTGGGCCGCCAGGCGCTCCGTGTGTGAGGGTCCGCCTGCGCCCCTTTTTATTTGTATTTTATACGCTTGTATCCCGCCGTTCCTCCGAGGAGCTCAAGGCGGCGGACGAGGTTCTTTCTCCCCCGTCCTCTCAGGCCCAGGCCCCACCAGGAGGGGCTGGGGAAGACCCCGCCTGGGACGCGGGAGCCCGGCCCGCTGCTTGCCCTTGTGGAGTAGACCAGGACCCTCAGAACAACCCTGTAGCTGTGAGGGAGGTTTTAGGCCTTATTAGATTGTTTTAAGGAAGGTAAGCACGTGTTAATAGGCTGCTGCGACCTTCCCCAACCTGGTGCCCTCCAGATGTGTGATTACAGCATAGCCGGCTGGGGGATCATGGGAGTTGTATTCTGACAAATCTAGAGAGGGCCTCCTCTGTGGTGGCTCCCTGATTGAGGACCGCTCTCTCTCCAGTGAGGTCCGCCTGGCGCCAATACTGTCATCTTTTTGGCGCCAGGTTAGCACTTTCCTCAACTCCCAGGCGTTTGACAGCATGTGATAGGGCTGTTAATGTATTCTGGGATTCTTATTGTTGATTGTTTAAAATTGTTTTAATATTTTTGTATGGTTTTATGTTATGTTATCATTGTATTTTTAGGGTTTTAATCTTTGTAAACCTCCCAGAGAGCTCTGGCTATTGGATGGTGGTATAGAAATATAATAAATGAATGAATGGAGGGCCCCATTAGAGGGCTGCTTAGGGTGCAATCCTACACGCGTTTCGACAGAAAAGTCTAAACAGAAAAGTCCTGCTATGGCTGGCTGGAGGGATGCTGGGAGTTGTAGGACTTTTTTCTGTCTAAACATGCATAGCATTGCGCCCTTAATCTTACAATGGGCCTGGATATACTTACAGAATAGCTGTAACTCGAAATGCATTCAACTACGTTTCTTATGTGATAGGGAACATGGAAGAACGATGCACCTCATGGGCGTGTGCATTTACATGCATGTAACCTAATCAAACTGCATCTGTCAGAGGTTTAATTTCTAGAAATCCAGCAAAATCAGGACAGCAATTTACCAGGGATGACCCAGAGAGCAGAAAAGGACTGCCCTGTTCAGTAGGCAAAGTCGGATCAGATGTCTGCATTCCCTTTGTACTCCATGGGATGAACTCTTTTCTGTCCCTGTTGTGGCGACCCCATGAAATGCTGGAAATGGGATCAGGACCAGGATGTGTTATTAAAGCTGTTTGGTACGATTGTCAGAGTTGCCGTGCCTGCTCTACAAACTGGCATTGGTTTCAGATGCTGTTTTGGTTTCTTCAGGAATCTCTGACTTGCCTTTTTGAACTCGTACTGAAAGAGTAATAGCAAGTAATAGCAACTTTTTCAACCAGCGAGTAATAGCAACTTTTTCTAATGGTACACAGTATAAAGCATTGTTGTCTGTCAGTTCAAACATTAAGCCAAACAAAACCAGAAATGGAAACATCTGATTTCTGGCATGAGGAGCACCATGCCTCCTTAAAAATTCACACTGAACCCTAGGGCTTGCCAGTACAAACATTTTGTAAATACATTTTGTAAATAAATAAGCAAAATATGACTTTGCTGTGGATTTATTAGAGATCGCTAATTCCCGTACAGAACTATAATTCCCAGTGTTCCTTGCGGGCAATCGCATTTAAAAGCAGATTTTGTGTGTGGTGTAGATACATTCATTGTATTACCTGATCCATCATCTTAAACGCAAGAAGAGCCATGCTAGATCAGACCAAAGGCCTATCTAGTTTAGTGCTCTGTTCTCACAGTGGCCAACCAGCTGCCTTTCATCTTTTGGGCACCAGGTTAAGACTTTCCTCTGTTCCCCGGCGTTTGATTACATATGATGGGCTCTTTCGTGCATCTATTCAATTGTTTATAGTTGACACTGATGTTTCAGTTGCTTTATGGGGTAGTGGTATTTTCGTGGATAATTGTTTTTAGCAATTTTAAATTATGTATGTTTAAGTCTTTTTGAGAAAGGTGTCTAAAGGTGCAATCCTATGCAAGTTTAGACAGAAAAAAGGCCTATAGCTCCCAACATGCGGGCATGCTGGGAGTTGTATTTTATTATTTATTTATTTATTTCATTTTTTTTATACCGCCCAATAGCCGAAGCTCTCTGCGCGGTTTACAACAATTAACAAGACAGTCCCTGCCCGCAGACTTACAATCTAAAAAGACACGACACACAAGGAAAAAGGAATTGGGAGGGTGGCGACATTGCACCATTGTGGGTGGCGACACCCAGAGAAGAGCTTCTGAAGAGGGTCTTAACAATTATGCAGGAACAGGCGTGAGAAGGGGCTCTCCTTCAGGTAGTTTCCTTTTTTCTGTCTAAACTTGCGTAGGATTGTGCCCTAAGACGTATAAATAGTGATAATTAATAAGAAGTACAGCACCTCCTGTTCATTTTCCGCGGCAACCGGCGCACAGAGGCCCCTGAGACTGGATGTAGCCTTTCGCCATAATAACTCGCAGCCATTTAGCCTCACCCTCTTTCTTTTTAGGGACAGATTCAGCCCGTCTCCGGGAAGCAAAGCATGCCGATCTGATGGAATCCTTGTGCTCCAAGGTAGCCATTTTGGAGGAGAAGTTTGCTCAGGAGCCCCAGTGGGATGAACTGCGGAGGTTGAGAGCAGAGATCTCTGAGCAGGCGCGGTGGCTGGTACCGAGCCCGGAGGTGCCTTGGAGTTTCGCGTGCCATGCCTTGCTCTTGCTGCTCTGTCTGAAGCACTGCATGGCTCTCTTAGCGGCTGCTTACCGCCCACCTCAGCCAAACCCCAGGACAGCTGAGGCTGCGCCACCTCTGAGCCCCGACACGCTCAGCATCGCCCAGGAGAAAACTGTGGAGGTGGCCTTGCAGTTTGTAGTGGCCTTGGGCCTTTGCCCGTACCTCTTGCCTGGAGTCGGGCTTCCCCTGAGATGCAGGACAGAGTTCAGTGCCCTGGTTCAAAATGGAGTCTCCTCTGGCTGCCTTTCCGGTGCCACGCGCAAGCTTTACGCCACCTGCACTGGCCTCTTGGAGATTGCTCAGCACCCGTCTCTGGGCGGCCTCATTCTCACACGTCATCTGGGAGATCTCCTAGCTGGCTTGTGTCAGCTTGGATTCTGTCCAGCAAGGAGGAAGGGTGAAGAAGCAAAGCCACAGGAAGAGCCAACGGTAAGTTCTCATCCTGGATTCACATAGAGCAGGGGTGTAGCACCTCAGGCCTGTGGGCCAAATCTGGCCTTCCGGGGTTCCCCAGATGCCCCCCCGACGGCCGATCCTTTGCTGGTTTCCCAGCTTTTGTGTAGTTCCCCCCCCCCCCCGCGCTTGGGTTTCTCACAAGAGGCAAAAAGGCAGGATGTAAAGCTACTAAAATAAAATAATAAAATATATTTTTCTCCAAGGGAAGAAAGGCATTTGGAATAAAATATATTTTTCTCCAAGGGAAGAAAGGCATTTGGGTGGGGTGATTTGGAGTAAAACTGGGGAAGGGGAAAGGGTCACGCGCCCCACCCCTCCCAGTTTCTCCATTCAGACTGGCAGCCTCCTGCAGGTGCCTTTCAGAGAAACAAACTCTGGGGAGAGATTATTCACGGGTCCTCTGTGCAGTGTCTGACTTTGAATGCAGAGAGTCCTGGAAGATGCTAGCAAGTTTCCGGAACCCCCCTAGAGGGAGCCAAAGCTATATTAATAAGACCGTTTGCGGGACTTTTTCAGGGGCTTACTGAAGAGGAGCGGACCAGCTGCAAGGAGGCGTTGCAAGGCCTTCTGGACAGAGTTTACCAGCCACTTGTGGTCCGAGAACTGGTGCTGCTTCAAGGTGGATCCAGACAGGTACTGCAGGTGGTCTCTGTATTGCAGGAGATCTAGGTTTGCAATGTTCTTGCCTGAGTAGGTTCCTTCCTTTGGCGCTTCTTTGGAAATCTCTTGCACTGCCATGATGGGAGCCGCAGTCCAGCACAGCACGTCTGGAAGGCGCCAGGTTGGGAAGGCCAGTCTTGGGCCCACATCTGACCTGCCTGTGGCCCCCTTTTTTCCTTGGCATTTTTAAAAATACATGAGTAGGGAAATACACATGTGAAAAGCGGCTTTGAGCAGGCCATCCCTCACCCTGACTCTGGGGGGGCCCTTAGAGACTCCCTTAAGCAGGGGCAAAGAAGCTGCTCCCTTCTTGCCCTGTCTTCCCCCTCTGCTGCCTGGCGTCATGCACAGAAAAGCCCCCGTGGCAAGGCCTTTGCTCAGTTGTCCTGCAGGTTGTGGCTTGCAGGTGTAGTGGTTCAGTCAAAGGTGACACTTTCGCCTTCTTTCTTTCTTCCCTTCCTTCCTTCCTTCCTTCCCTCTGTGTCCTTCCAGGGCTCCTGTTCCAACGGGCAGGACGGCGAGCGCCGTCTGGCTCTGGCCCCTGCCTGGCTTCGGCGTCTCTGTGGGCAGCTGCTCTCTGAGAGACTGATAAGACCCAGTGGGGTTCAGGCTGTGGTCCGTGGCATCCTGGAGGGAGCAGGAGGTGAGTGAGGCCAAGAACGTAAGAAGAAGGGTCCTCTGGATCAGGCCAAAGCTCCCATCTAGTCCAGCGTCCTGCTTCCCACGGTGGCAGGCCAGATGCTTTATTTATTATTTATATTTATTATTAATATTTATTTATCGCCCATCTGGCCGGCAACCGGCCACCCTGGGCGATGTACACAGAATAAAACCAATAAAATACATTTAAACAATATAAAATTTTTTAAATCTTAACCCACCCCATATTCCCGCCTGAACAACCAGGTTTTTAATGAGCGACGGAAGCTCATCAGAGAGGGGTCATGGCGGAGGTCACTCGGGAGAGAGTTCCACAGTACGGGGGCCGCCACAGAGAAGGCCCTCTTCCTCGTCCCCACCAGTCTAGCTGCTCTGGCTGAAGGGACAAGGAGAAGGCCATCCGTG
Source organism: Shinisaurus crocodilurus (assembly GCA_021292165.1). Taxonomy (NCBI): domain Eukaryota; kingdom Metazoa; phylum Chordata; class Lepidosauria; order Squamata; family Shinisauridae; genus Shinisaurus; species Shinisaurus crocodilurus. The sequence continues at coordinate 34,557,916 of CM037887.1, forward strand.
GCAGATCTTGTTGAGCGGCCCACTTGGTGTTGCTGGAGACGCTCCTTGAGACGCTTCTGGGAAACCCTCAAGCAAAGGTTGAAGGCAACAACTCTCCTTTGCTCTCTGCCCCAGCAATTGGTGTTCAGTGGCCTGTCACCTCTGAAGCAGGCAGGAGGTTCTCCTTGGTTCTCCGGGAGGCTCTGTTACACAGGAAGTTCTGCTTAGCAATTGTGCAGGAGGTTCTACGCAGCTCTCATGGCTAACACCCGCTTGTTAGAGATGAATCCTTCTCCTCCATGGATGGTCTAGTCCCCCTTTAAAGCCATCTGAGCCCGTGGCCATCTTCCCCTGTGGCAGTGCATTGCCACCAATTGCATGCCCCAGCCCTTTCTCAGTGGTAGGTGCGAGAAGGTGCTTGCTGCTGGAGGGTGCAGCATCCCAGGGCTTGGGAATTCCTCAAAGATTATTTGGGGTTTTTTTTGCGGAGTTCTGTGGTTCACTGTTTGAGTTCAGGAGATGATGGTTGCCGTGTCGGTCTCGGAAGACCGGCGATGTGTACAACTATGCTTTGTCAATGGCCCATTCTAGGTTGATGTAAGAATACCTAGGTTTTAATGACTCACAGGATTCCACGTTAACTTTTCTGCCTGACAAAGAGGTCTGTGAAACTTGAAAGCTTGCATATCCACACATCTACCAAAGTTAGCCCAATAAAATGTATCACTTTACTGGCTTTGTGCCAGCTGATTGAGGGGCATTCAAGACCACTTGCTTCCCTCCTCTTTGCCTTTACTTACCCAGGGTGTCAAAATTGACTGAGTTCTGTGGGGTCTGATGAAGCATTTCCCTCCTCCTCTGCAGTCCTAGATCAGTGGTGGAGCCCCTGCTTTGCATGCAGCAGAGGCTCCCAGCGGCTTCAGTCCCCGGCATCTCCAGGTAGGGCTGGGAAAGAGCCCCGCCTCACTGGCACAGCTTCTTCAGGGTTCCGTTTGGACCGTCCATGGACCTGTGGGCCGACTTGGTATAAGAGGCCTTCCTAGTCGCCCTGGAAACTGGAATGCATTAAAATTCAGCGTGAGCCTAGGCTGGGCTGTGTTATCGCACGCTGGAGTCTAACTTGTAGTCTCTCCTGCTTTCAAGCCGGGGCCGGGGGAGGCAGCAGTGCTGAAGCAGCAGCGGCTGACTGGCGGAAGTGCGACACGGTGGCCAGGATCCTGTCCTCTTGTCCTCAGCAGTCCCTGTCCCTGGAGGACTATTACCGACAGGTGTGCCCACAGGTATGCCCTTTATCACTTCCCCATGAGACGGGGACTCTGAGTTCCTCTGAGCCATTGCGGGGTGGGCAGCAAACTTTTGTTCCCAGATGGGGAATTGCGTAGAAACTCAAAAGTCATTCCAGCTTGGAGGAATTTTCTAGCCCATCACGAGAAGACTTGGTTGACATGCAGATGATCCCACTCTGCTGTACGGACCATTGCCTTCCCTTGTGTAACTCCCATCATCCCCATTCAATGCAGCCATTGGCCCTGTTGGCTGGGGATAATGGGAGTTGTGGTCCAACACATTTGGAGGGCACCCGGTTAGGGGAGGCTGAGCTACACGCATGTGCACACACACAGACACGCACGCACGCACGGTTTTGGAGGCATTGCCTTAACCAGCTTGGCAGGATCAGCAGCAGAGGGACAAATAACAATCGAGAGCGATGCAAATGCAGCCCCAGGCAGCAAATCAAGAGCCGCCTGTGCACAATTTCTCTTTCAGGTTTTGCAGCTGTTCCTCATTCAGGATAAGCTGACGGCCCGTCAGTTCCAGCGCGTCGCCACCACGACCGTCCTCAGCATGGCAAGGCGGCACCCCCAGCAGGCTGAGAAGCATCTGCTGCGTCCCATGCTGCAGCCGCTCCTGCGTTGCTTGGATGCGGCAGGTGATGGCTTCTTGTCTCTCAGCCGCCTGGACCATGCCAGGGAGTTTGGGAAACTCCACTGGAGGGGCAGGGGAGCAGTTGTGCCCTTCGTAGCCATCTGCTCTGTCCTCTTGGGCTGTGAAAATTGTTCCTCATTCTGTTCAGCAGCTTCATTACTTGGCATCATTTGCTCAGTGATTCTTGGGTATCTCATTCCCGCAGTGAAATCCCCCCCCCCTGACAGAAGCCTGTGGAATCTCTCTTAGTAGCCCATTACAAATCGGACAGCTCTCAAAGTAACTTAATTCTGGATTGTTTTGTTTAATTCAGTGGTCATTGTTGCATTGAATTAAATGGAACGGTCCATAAAATGGTGATGGATTAGCACGTTACCGTGATTGGTTGTAGCTACAGAATTTTGATGGTCCCATTCCCTGTTTTGTTCAGAAATGTCACTGGAAGATTTGCCGGCCTGGGATGGTGCTGGTGAAAGAGGAGGAGCTCAGCTCGTGTGTGGAAACTGTGTTTAAGGTACAGCATCTAACCGCCTTTTGTCTGTTTGCTTGCTGAAACGAGATTGTACACAGGAAACTGGCATTTCAGGCAATGGTCTCAGGCAGGCCTCTCTTTCCACCTTGTCTGGTCACTGCGTAAATGCATTTACTCTGAAGCTGCGGGAATTGACCTCCCCGAAGCGCCAGTGGCCCTGTCTGCACACGTAGGGTTTCAGTTGAAGGCCGTGTGCAGCTTTGGCCTTCACACTCTGCTTCGCTGGGAGTAATGCCCCATCTCACATGGCCCAGCACTTTGGAAGCATAATTCGTTGGGAAGCCCTTATCCATTTTTCAAAATAGTTGCCGAGCGAAATTATCGGTAAACCTGCTTCTGAAGCTGAAGCCGCTGCATGGGGAAATCGGCCGTCAAACGCAGATGATTCATAGGGATGGGGTTGAGTGGGTTGCCAAACAAATGGAAATCGCTGAAATGGAGAGCAGCCGTGCTGCCGTGTAGCTTTGCACACTCCAGCCTGGGCACGGAAAGTGGGAGAGCGCAGCAGAAATGGTCAGGGTGATGGAAACCGGAGGGGGCACCCATACCTGATGCGCCTTGTCAGTGTCTGCAGGGGCTGAGGACGGGCCGCCTGTAACGCCTGAGTGGCTGGACGTGGTGCAGAGTGAGCGACACTCCACCAAGCTCCTCCTGCTCACTGTTCTTGAAGAGGAGTTGGCAAACCACCCAGTTCTGATGGAACCGATAATTGCAGAGTTGGTGCAGCGCCGCCTTTTAAGCATGAAGGACAAACGGGTGACCTTCCTGTGGCTGCCAAGTTAGCCGCTAGCTGGAGTTATCAGAGATAACTCTCCCAGTCTGGAGGCATTCAAGGTGCAGCTGGACAATCATCTGTCAGGGATGCTTTGACCTGGATTCCTGCACTGAGCAGGGGGTTGGACTCGATGGCCTTGTAGGGCCCCTTCCAACTCTACTTTTCTATGATTCTATGAGATGGGCGCAACAGGCAAAGCAAGCCTCTCTCTGCGGAAGGCCACGGTGCTTTGCCTTGGGCAGAGTCCCAAGTTTGGAGCAGCACAATTTCATGAGTAAGCGAGCTGAGCTGAGCCAGCAACCTGCATGGAGATCTTTGGCAGACGCCACAGCAGTCTGAGCCCTTGAACACTGATTGCTCGACAGCGTCCTGAGTGGTAATGATCTGGCTCTTAACGAGCCGGCAAGCAGAAACGGGCCCAAGAGGCTGCCCCGCGGCCACAGTGGCTTCTGCAAATTCCTGCAAGTGCCGGGAGGATCCCTCACTAATGGGAAGCTGGGCAGAAGGGGGATTAAGACGGCAGACGTGAGCTTGCAGATGTGGCCGGGCTTTTGCCCGCTGAGTGTCCTTGGATGCCAGACTGGGAAACTCCTCTTGGGCCATCCACAGGGGTGGGGGAACTGTGCACTAATGAGGGTGCTTGTTGAAGAAGAATGTCTCCAGGGGGGATTAGCCCAGGTGAAAACAAGAGCCCCAGGGAAATCTTCCCACAGAATCTGCGTTTTGACACTGAGCACCAGCCTGCCTGGGGAAGGGTTCTGCAGCCGCTTGGGATCACTGGAAATCTGCTCTTGGTCCTACACAGCTTGATGACAATGCTGAGATCTGTGCCTGCAGCTATCCCAGGCTGCCTGGCCGGTGATGCCACAAAGGTCTAAGACAGGGGTGGGCAACTTGTAGGCCAAAACATCTGGAAGGCCGCAACTCCCATCAGCCCTAACCAGCATGGCCAATAGGGAGGCATGTTGGGAGTTGTAAGGCAAAACATCTGGAGGGCCACCAGAATCGCCCACCTCTGGTCTAAGATGTTGGATGGGTGCCTAGAGGACAGGCAGTGAAAGTCCCCAGCCTTTCCTTTAGGCTAATTGGTCCAGCGGGCCACGAGGCCAAGGCAATTCCAAGTTACTGTCGAACAGTCTGAGAGCCAGCACCCTTACCCAGGGCCACAGCAAATGACTGATACATTGGAATTCTTTGCCAAGAAAAGCTGGATTACATGTCCTGTGCAAGTCCACATCAATATTTTGCCTTGCGTAGCATAATCCAGCCCCTGCTAGTCCCATAGAGAGGCTAAAACATCTGTGCGGAGCATCTGTGTCACCAGTCGCTGGTGTGCTTCGTTAGCCCCTCCCCTCTGGCTTCTGAGACTTCAGCTGGCACTGCCCACCACTTCCAAGCACCTTTCTGTAACAATAAGGGCTAGAAACACGTTCACTTTCAAATTATTACTAAGGGAAGCTGTGATTCTCAAGAGAGTATAACGATCTTGTGCCCAGTCCTGTTCTGTTCTTCCATGAGTTGCAACCAGTAAGCGAGGCATGCACAGGTTCCTTCGTTCCTCTGCTCATCGCCTTGTGCTTCCTCTCCCCTCGCAGGTGTACGTGGTGGGCGGTGAGCCCTTGCCTGTGCTGGTGGATTCTTTGCAGCGTGTGCTGGGAGTCCTCTTCTGCCTCTGGTGTTTTACCAAGCAGAATGTGTCTTTCTTACGGTAAGGAGTGCGGCCCAGAGTGGGGACCCTGCAGCTGAAGGCCGTCTGATCTCAATACCGCTTTCTGTGTCATGGGAGAAATCTCTCCAGTCGGGAGCCAACCTCAAAGGCACAGGAGGCAGGCAGGCAGCTTTTTGCTGCCGCCGTGGGGCGGCTTATTGGAGGGTGCTTTCTCCTTACTGATAACCGAGGCAGTGCTTGGTGCTGCACCGCTGGACCTGAACACCAGGTTTCTTGCCCCAAGGAGCTTATGGAAGAATTTAAAAAGCACAGAATAAAAGCAGCCAAGAATAAAACCATTCCAGCACATAGAATCATAGAATCATAGAAAAGTAGAGTTGGAAGGGGCCTACAAGGCCATCGAGTCCAACCCCCTGCTCAATGCAGGAATCCAGGTCAAAGCATCTCTGACAGATGTCTGTCCAGCCGCACCTTGAATGCCTCCAGACTGGGAGAGCCCACCACCTCCCTAGGTAGTTGATTCCATTGTCTTATTGCTCTGACAGTCAGGAAATTTTTCCTGATGTTTAGGTGGAATCTAGGTTCCTGTAACTTGAGCCCATTATTCCGTGTCCTGCAAACTGGGATGAACGAGAAGAGATCTTTGCCCTCCTCTGTGTGACATCCCTTCAAATACTGGAAGAGTGCGATCATATCTCCCCTCAGTCTCCTCTTCCGAAGGCTAAACATGCCCAGTTCTTTCAGTCTCTCCTCATAGGGCCTTGTTTCCAGTCCCTTTATCATCCTTGTTGCCCTCCTCTGAACCCTCTCCAGTTTGTCTATGTCCTTGTTAAAATGAGGTGCCCAGAACTGGACACAGTACTCAAGATGAGGCCTAACCAGTGCCGAGTAAAGGGGAATTATCACTTCCCGCGATTTGGAAGCTATACTTCTATTAATACAGCCCAAAATTGCATTTGCCTTCTTTGCAGCCACGTCGCATTGCTGGCTCATATTCAGTTTGTGATCTACCACAATTCCAAGATCCTTCTCACTTGTAGTATTGTTGAGCCAAGTGTCCCCCATTCTGTAACTCTGCATTTGGTTTCCTCTCCCTAGGTGCAGCACTTGGCATTTATCCCTGTTAAATTTCATTCTGTTGTTTTCGGCCCAGCGCTCCAGCCTATCGAGGTCACTTTGAATTTTGTTTCTGTCTTCCAGAGTATTAGCTGTTCCACCCAACTTTGTGTCATCTGCAAATTTGATAAGCATTCCCTGTACCTCCTCATCCAAGTCATTAATAAAAATGTTGAAGAGCACCGGGCCCAGGACCGAGCCCTGTGGTACCCCGCTCGTTACCTCTCCCCAGTTTGAGAAGGAACCATTGATAAGCACTCTTTGAGTCCGATTCTGTAGCCAATTGTGGATCCACCTGATAGTTGTTCCATCTAGCCCACTCTTAGCTAGCTTACTAATCAGGATATCATGAGGCACTTTGTCGAAAGCTTTGCTGAAGTCCAGGTATATAATGTCCACAGCATTCCCACAGTCCACAAGGGAGGTTACCCAATCAAAAAATGAGATCAGATTAGTCTGACAGGATTTGTTCTTGACAAATCCATGCTGGCTTCTAGTAATCACTGCATTGTTTTCAAGGTGCTTGCAGACTGACTTCTTTATAATCTGCTCAAAAATCTTCCCGGGGATTGATGTCAGACTGACTGGCCTATAGTTCCCAGGTTCCTCCTTCTTGCCCTTTTTGAAGATGGGAACAACATTTGCCCTCCTCCAGTCGTCTGGCACTTCACCTGTCCTCCATGATTTCTCAAAGATAATAGACAGTGGTTCTGAGAGTTCTTCTGCCAGTTCCTTTATTACTCTAGGATGCAGCTCATCAGGCCCTGGAGATTTAAACTCGTTCAGAGTAATCAGGTGCTCCTTGACCATTTGCCTATCAATCTCAAGCTGCAATTCTGCCCCTTCAGTCTGCATTTCAGGTTTGCCAGGGGCGTCATAGACCCTCTTTTGGGAGAAGACCGAGCCGAAGTAGGAATTGAACACTTCTGCCTTTTCTTTGTCTTCTGTTGTCAATTTGCCATCCTCATTGCGTAGTTGAACCACCAGTTCTTTCTTCTGTCTTTTACTGTGCATGTATCTGAAGAAAGCTTTTTTGTTGCTTTTAGCATTCCTCGCTAACCTTAGCTCATTCTCAGCTTTAGCCTTCCTGACACTATTCCTGCAGTTCTGTGCTACCTGCCTGTACTCTTCCCCTGTAGCCTGTCCTTCCTTCCACTTCCTATACGTGTCCTTTTTTGTTTTCAGGTCATAGAATCATAGAATCATAGAAAAGTAGAGTTGGAAGGGGCCTACAAGGCCATCGAGTCCAACCCCCTGCTCAATGCAGGAATCTAGGTCAAAGCATCCCTGACAGATGGCTGTCCAGCTGCACCTTGAATGCCTCCAGAGTGGGAGAGCCCACAACCTCCCTAGGTAGTTGATTCCATTGTCTTATTGCTCTGACAGTCAGGAAATTTTTCCTGATGTTTAGGTGGAATCTAGGTTCCTGTAACTTGAGCCCATTATTCCGTGTCCTGCAAACTGGGATGATCGAGAAGAGATCTTTGCCCTCCTCTGTGTGACATCCCTTCAAATACTGGAAGAGTGCGATCATATCTCCCCTCAGTCTCCTCTTCTGAAGGCTAAACATGCCCAGTTCTTTCAGTCTCTCCTCATAGGGCCTTGTTTCCAGTCCCTTTATCATCTTTGTTGCCCTCCTCTGAACCCTCTCCAGTTTGTCTACATCCTTCTGAAAGTGTGGTGCCCAGAACTGGACGCAGTACTCAAGATGAGGCCTAACCAGTGCCGAGTAAAGGGGAATTATCACTTCCCGCGATTTGGAAGCTATACTTCTATTAATACAGCCCAAAATTGCATTTGCCTTCTTTGCAGCCACATCGCATTGCTGGCTCATATTCAGTTTGTGATCTACCACAATTCCAAGATCCTTCTCACTTGTAGTATTGTTGAGCCAAGTGTCCCCCATTCTGTAACTCTGCATTTGGTTTCCTCTCCCTAGGTGCAGCACTTGGCATTTATCCCTATTAAATTTCATTCTGTTGTTTTCGGCCCAGCGCTCCAGCCTATCGAGGTCACTTTGAATTTTGTTTCTGTCTTCCAGAGTATTAGCTGTTCCACCCAACTTTGTGTCATCTGCAAATTTGATAAGCATTCCCCGTACCTCCTGATCCAAGTCATTAATAAAAATGTTGAAGAGCACCGGGCCCAGGACCGAGCCCTGTGGTACCCCGCTCGTTACCTCTCCCCAGTTTGAGAAGGAACCATTGATAAGCACTCTTTGAGTCCGATTCTGTAGCCAGTTGTGGATCCACCTGATAGTTGTTCCATCTAGCCCACTCTTAGCTAGCTTACTAATCAGGATATCATGAGGCACTTTGTCGAAAGCTTTGCTGAAGTCCAGATATATAATGTCCACAGCATTCCCACAGTCCACAAGGGAGGTTACCCGATCAAAAAATGAGATCAGATTAGTCTGACAGGATTTGTTCTTGACAAATCCATGCTGGCTTCTAGTAATCACTGCATTGTTTTCAAGGTGCTTGCAGACTGACTTCTTTATAATCTGCTCAAAAATCTTCCCGGGGATTGATGTCAGACTGACTGGCCTATAGTTCCCAGGTTCCTCCTTCTTGCCCTTTTTGAAGATGGGAACAACATTTGCCCTCCTCCAGTCGTCTGGCACTTCACCTGTCCTCCATGATTTCTCAAAGATAATAGACAGTGGTTCTGAGAGTTCTTCTGCCAGTTCCTTTATTACTCTAGGATGCAGCTCATCAGGCCCTGGAGATTTAAACTCGTTCAGAGTAATCAGGTGCTCCTTGACCATTTGCCTATTAATCTCAAGCTGCAATCCTGCCCCTTCAGTCTGCACTTCAGGTTTGCCAGGGGGGTCATAGACCCTCTTTTGGGAGAAGACCGAGCCGAAGTAGGAATTGAACACTTCTGCCTTTTCTTTGTCTTCTGTTATCAATTTGCCATCCTCATTGCGTAGTTGAACCACCAGTTCTTTCTTCTGTCTTTTACTGCTGCATGTATCTGAAGAAAGCTTTTTTGTTGCTTTTAGCATTCCTCGCTAACCTTAGCTCATTCTCAGCTTTAGCCTTCCTGACACTATTCCTGCAGTTCTGTGCTACCTGCCTGTACTCTTCACTTGTAGCCTGTCCTTCCTTCCACTTCCTATACGTGTCCTTTTTTGTTTTCAGGTCGTCTTTGAGTTTATTGTGAAGCCACATTGGCTTCTTCTGTTGCCCTCTGCCTTTTTTCCTTTTGGGAATTGTTTGCAATTGTGCCTTTAAAATTTCCTTTTTTAAAAACTCCCACCCCTCCTGGGCTCCCTTTCTCGTGAGAGTCACTTGCCATGGGATCTTACTAATCATTGTTCTGAGTTTGTTAAAATTGGCTTTCCTAAAATCCAGGGTACGTGTTTGGCTACACTCAGCTTTTGCTTCCGTTAGAATCAAGAACTCAAGTATAACATGGTCACTTTCCCCCAGAGTTCCCGAAACTGCCACTTTATCCACTAACTCGTCTCTGTTGGTTAGAATCAGGTCAAGGATAGCCGATCCTCTAGTTCCTTCCTCCACTTTCTGTAGGAGGAAGTTATCAGCAGCACAACTCCGGAATTTCTTGGAGGGACCATGTTTGGCTGAATAAATCTCCCAACAGATATCAGGGAAATTGAAGTCTCCCATTACTACCACATTGTGCCTCCTTGAAACACTGGCAATTTGTTTTTCAAAAGTTCCATCCTCGTCTTCTCCTTGATTGGGTGGTCGGTAGTAGACTCCAACCGCCATGTTCGTTTTATTCTTTGCCCCCTTTATTTTAACCCAGATGCTCTCAATGGGGCTGCCAAGCTCCTCTTCCTGTATCTCTGTGCAGAGATACGTATTTTTAACATACAGTGCAACTCCACCTCCCTTTCTGTTGCTTCTGTTCCTTTTGAACAAGTTATACCCTTCAATTTCTGTATTCCAGTCATGGGAGTCATCCCACCAGGTTTCAGTTATCCCTATCAAGTCGTACTTGCCCTCATGTATCAAGAGTTCAAGTTCGTCTTGTTTGTTGCCCATACTCTGGGCATTAGTATAAAGACATCGAAGACTATGTGCTTTATAGTCCGACTTTCCCCCTACATTTTGTGGTAGACTATCAATGGGCACCGCTGGAGCTGTTCTCTCCATTGTGGCATAGAGGCCTTCTTCCATTGGTACCCCCGAGTTTATGTCTCCCTCCCCTGTTGGATTCAGTTTAAAGCCCTCCTGATTAAGTTCCTCATGCTGTGTCCAAACACATTCTTCCCAGTCCTTGTGAGGTGCAACCCATCCTTTGCCAGCAGTCCATCTTCCAGGAAGTGTAGCCCGTGGTCCCAGAATCCAAATCCCTCACGTCGGCTCCACCTTCGTAGCCAGTCATTCACTCGGAGTATTTTTCTTTCCCTTTCTATGCCTCTTCCAAGTACTGGAAGGATGGATGAGAAAACTATCTGGGCCCCGAAGTTCTTGAGTTCCCTTCCCAGCTCTTCAAAGTCTGCCGTGATTTCTTTGTAACTCCGCTTGGCAGTATCATTTGTACCCACGTGGAAGAGAAGAAAGGGGTATGTGTCGGTGGGCTGCATGAGCCTCGGCAGCTGCTCTGACACATCCTTAATCCGTGCTCCGGGGAGACAGCACACCTGGCGAGTCCATGGGTCTTCGCGACATACTTTGGCTTCGATCCCCCGCAGGAGGGAGTCTCCCACTATGAGTACTCTTCTCTTCCTCTTGCTGTAGGCCTTGGTTTGATTGCCTCCACTCGACTGACCCTCAGCCTCTTGCTCGCTATCACGTTGGGTGCCCGGTAATCCGTCCTCTGCAGGCTGTCCTCTGCTCTCGTCCTCAAGTACATGGAAGCGGTTCCAGAGCTCCACTGCTTCCACAGGCGCAGAGTGTCTTGTAGTTCTTGTGCTCCTAACAGTCACCCTTTTCCAGGGAGTTCCCCCTGCGTTATTTTCCCTTGCCTCAGCAGTCTCCGACTCCGCCTCATCCTGCCGTTGCCCTTCTGGCTCCTGTACTGTGCTTTGGTGCTGTAGATCCACCGTTCTGTCTAAGAACTCCTCGCTTTCTCTTATGCTCCTGAGGGTTGACACTTGCTGCTCCAGTCCTCTGACCTTTTCTTCCAACAGCGTGACCAGCTTGCACTTGTTGCACGTGTAGGCCATGTCGATCTCCGGCAGGAAAACAAACATAGCACACCCCTTGCAGGTCACCACCACTGCTGAGTCCTTTCCTTCCATAGTGCTCGGTTTCTGTCTTCCTAGATTTTTTTTTTTATTATTATTTTTTATTTAGGGACCTCCCCCTTGACCTCCCCTGCCGAACTCCGCTGCCAAACTCCTGTTTTCTCTCCCTGTTCGCTCGCTCTGTTCGCTCGCTCTCTGGGAGCCTGCTTGCCTTATCACAGCCCCCAAAACAGCTGTCGCCTCTCTCCTGTTGTGCTCCTGCTCAGCTGGGAGTCAGGAACAGAATGAGCTGTCAGGCCACACCCTTCCTTTTAAGCTCTCAGACCACACCCTTCCCTTTCAGCTCTCAGGCCACACCCTTCCCTTGCAGCACTAGTAGTTGTTGTTTGTACAGCAGCACTTGCTGTTGCAGCACTTGTCGTTCTACTCCGCTGCCAAACTCCTGTTTTCTCTCCCTGTTCGCTCGCTCTGTTCGCTCGCTCTCTGGGAGCCTGCTTGCCTTATCACAGCCCCCAAAACAGCTGTCGCCTCTCTCCTGTTGTGCTCCTGCTCAGCTGGGAGTCAGGAACAGAATGAGCTGTCAGGCCACACCCTTCCTTTTAAGCTCTCAGACCACACCCTTCCCTTTCAGCTCTCAGGCCACACCCTTCCCTTGCAGCACTAGTAGTTGTTGTTTGTACAGCAGCACTTGCTGTTGCAGCACTTGTCGTTCTACTCCGCTGCCAAACTCCTGTTTTCTCTCCCTGTTCGCTCGCTCTGTTCGCTCGCTCTCTGGGAGCCTGCTTGCCTTATCACAGCCCCAAAAACAGCTGGAGCCTCTCTCCTGTTGTGCTCCTGCTCAGCTGGGAGTCAGGAACAGAATGAGCTGTCAGGCCACACCCTTCCTTTTAAGCTCTCAGACCACACCCTTCCCTTTCAGCTCTCAGGCCACACCCTTCCCTTTCAGCTCTCAGGCCACACCCTTCCCTTTCAGCTCTCAGGCCACACCCTTCCCTTGCAGCACTAGTAGTTGTTGTTTGTACAGCAGCACTTGCTGTTGCAGCACTTGTCGTTCTACTCCGCTGCCAAACTCCTGTTTTCTCTCCCTGTTCGCTCGCTCTGTTCGCTCGCTCTCTGGGAGCCTGCTTGCCTTATCACAGCCCCAAAAACAGCTGGAGCCTCTCTCCTGTTGTGCTCCTGCTCAGCTGGGAGTCAGGAACAGAAGGTCATCTTTGAGTTTATTGTGAAGCCACATTGGCTTCTTCTGTTGCCCTCTGCCTTTTTTCCTTGTGGGAATTGTTTGCAATTGTGCCTTTAAAATTTCCTTTTTTAAAAACTCCCACCCCTCCTGGGCTCCCTTTCTCGTGAGAGTCATTTGCCATGGGATCTTACTTAATAAAAGCAGCCAAGAATAAAACCATTCCAGCACATAACACCAAATCAAAACCAGCAGCAGAATCACGTACTAAAAGCAGTTCTCAAAATGCCTGGGAGAATAACAAGGTTTTCATCTGGCCCTGAAAAGACCATGACGTAGGTGCCATGCCCCTCTGGGGAGAGCATGCCACAAACGGGGTGCCACTACCGAAAAGGCCCTCTTCTGCTTGACTAACTTGACGGGGACACCTGGAAGCAGGCCTCAGATGATTCTCTTAATCTCCGAGAAGTTAAATATGGGTTAGCAGTGGATGCCTTTGGAGTTCCAGACAGCCAGACCAAGGGTTAGCCAGACCTCCTTCCCTGTAGCCCTCCTGTAGTTTCTGGCCACTTCTTCCGTATTTTTCTTACTGGAAAAAAAATCCATCGAGGAGGGAGAAGGCGGTCTAGGTGTCCAGTGCCTTCTGGTTGTTAGTGCTAGGAGCTCTCTGCCTGCATCTGGAGGAGAGAGGGATCCGCAGGATTGAAATGCTGGCAGCGGCTAGCTCAGAGTGGGGGGGCGGGGCGGGGCGAGCAAGAGCCGATGCTTACTCGGCTCTTGCAAAAGGCTCAGGGTTTTTAACTTAAGGCACGACATTGATCTAAATCAGCCTTTTTCTGGCGCCCCCCAGAACTGTTGGACTACAACTCCCATCAGCTCCAGCCAGGTTGGCAAGGCAGGACTAAATCATCACCTGGTTCTGACTAGGGGGTGGAGGGAGGGAAAACTCCCATATTCTGACCCCCTTCTAACAACAGAGACATCCCTTGCCCAACCTGGAGCCCCCGGGGTGCTTCCAGACCCTCCTGCCCTTTCCCTTTGACTCTGGCGCGTTCAGATTGGCGTGTATATTTTCTTTCCTCTTCCCCCTGCTGGGCTGCGTGGCGGTGTTCTCCCAGGGCGGCTACTTAGCGCTGTCTTTCCTTCCTCGCAGCACCCCGTGCCAGGAGATCCTGCTGTGGTTCTTGGAGAAGTGTGAGAGGCGGGCGGCGCTGGATGTCCTGCGGGGGCTCGCGAGGCTGGGAGGAGCCCCCTGCTTGCCCCACCCGCTGTGCCAGTTTCGAGTAGCCGGTGAGGGGGGTGCCATCGCCACTGTCACGGAGGCTGCCAGGTGAGGGACTTCAGGTGGCTTCCCGGCAGGCTGCTGTTGCAGGAGAGCTTGTTCGAGGGATGCTCCTCCCAAGCAGCCGAGGCTCAGCCCGAGGACTGTTTGTTGCCTGCACGGCCCTTTGGGGAGGTCTCCGGTCTTCTCCCAAAATGGCCCTGGGGAGCTTCCGCCGTGTTCAAAGGCATCTGAGGCCCATCCGGAAGTAATCCTTCTAGATCTGGCGCTTGTGAAACATCCCAGCTTTTTGGCCCAGCTAGCATTTCCACTTTAGTCCTCGGAGCAAATGGGTTTTTGAAAACAAGCCTTTGCATTTCTGGTGCTTGCAGAGGACAGCAACCCCAGGTGGGTCATCGCAGGATGGGAAAGCGTTGTTGTGGGGGAACGGCATCCCTGTCTGCCCGCTTATTTATTTATTTATTTATTTATTACATTTATCAATCGCCCATCTGGCCGGTCACCCGGCCACCCTGGGCGATGTACAATTAAAATACAATAAAACACAATAAAATATAATAATTAAAACAATATAAAAAATTCTCATTAAAAACCTAACCCACCCCATATTCCCGCCTGAACAGCCATGTTTTTAATGCACGGCGGAAGCTCATCATGGAGGGGGCATGGCGAAGGTCACTAGGGAGGGAGTTCCATAATGTGGGGGCCGCCACAGAGAAGGCCCTCTTCCTAGTCCCCACCAGCCTGGCTGCTCTGGCTGATGGGATAAGGAGAAGGCCGTCCGTGGCAGACCTTGTTGAGCGGCCTACTTGATGTTGCTGGAGGCGCTCCTTGAGATAAGCTGGGCCGGAGCCGTGTAGGGTTTTAAAGGTCAAAACCAACACCTTGAATTCGGCTCGGCAAGCAACTGGTAGCCAGTGCAACTCTTTAAGCACTGGCGTGATGTGATCACGCCGGCGGCTGCCCTTAATCAGGCGAGCCGCCGCGTTCTGTACCAGCTGAAGCTTCCGGACCGTCTTCAAGGGTAACCCCACGTAGAGCGCATTACAGTAGTCTAGGCGAGAGGAGACCAAGGCATGAACCACTGATGGGAGCAGGTGATTAGGAAGGTAGGGGCGCAGCTGCCGTATCAGATGGAGTTGATACAGCGCCGCCCGGCTCACAGCTGCCACCTGAGCCTCCATGGACAGCTGGGAGTCTAGAATGACCCCCAAGCTGCGGACCTGGTCCTTCAGGGGTAGATGTACCCCATTCAGCACCAGGTCAACATCCCCTAACCTTCCCTTGTCCCCCACCAGAAGTACCTCGGTCTTGTCGGGGTTCAGTTTCAGCATATTCCTTCCCATCCAGCCAGCCACTGACTCCAGGCACTTGGACAGGGTTTCAACGGCCAACCTCGGTGAGGACTTAAAACAGAGGTAGAGCTGCGTGTCATCCGCATACTGATGACACTGCACCCCAAACCTCCTGATGATAGCTCCCAGCGGCTTGAGGTAGATGTTGAATAACATCGGGGAGAGGATGGAACCCTGCGGCACTCCACAAGTGAGCAGCCGAGGGTCCGAAGCCTCCTCCCCGAGAACTACCCTCTGATACCTTCCAGAGAGGAAGGACCGGAACCACTGCAATACAGTGCCTCCTAAGCCCAACCCCTCCAGACGGTCCAGGAGGATACCGTGGTCAACAGTATCAAAAGCCGCTGAGAGATCGAGGAGGACTAGAAAGGAGCATTCGCCCCTATCCAAAGCCCTCCTCATATCATCCACCAAGGCGACCAAGGCCGTTTCCGTCCCATGTCCAGACCTGAAGCCCGACTGGCACGGATCCAAATAATCGGCTTCATCCAAGTGTGCCTTCAACTGAGCACCCACCACCCGCTCGATCACCTTGCCCAGAAATGGTAAATTGGAGACTGGGCGAAAGTTGTTTAAATCCTGGGGATCCAAGGAGGGCTTCTTTAGAAGCGGTCTTATTACTGCCTCCTTGAGGGCTGATGGCATCACTCCCTCCTCGAGGGAGGCATTCACCACCGCCTTGATCCCCTCACCCAGTCTCTCCCTGCAGCTCATGATGAGCCAGGACGGGCAAGGGTCAAGCAAGCAGGTGGTCGGCCTCACAGATGAAAGCACCTTGTCCACTTCATCAGAAGGAAGAAGCCGAAACCGATCCCACAAAACCGGTCTGCCATTGGCCTCCTCCCGCTCACTCCTTGTGTCCACGACGTACGATATCCCACTCCTAATCCGATCGATTTTATCTGCGAAGTGCTTCGCTAAAGCCTCACAGGAGGCTTTTGACTGTTCCAGTGGGTCCGGAGCGACTGGACCGACCAGACTCCGGACCACTTGGAACAGCCTCCTGGGGCAGCACTCTGCAGACGCAATGGAGGCAGCATAGAAATTCTTTTTTGCTGCCTTCACCGCCACCCGGTAGGCTGAAGATGCAGCTCTAACCCGTGTTCGATCGTCTTCGGAGCGGGAATTTCGCCATCGGCGCTCTAGCCTTCTCACCTCTTGTTTCAGAGCTCGCAGCGACGGAGTGAACCATGGCGCCGCGCGAGCTCTGTTTAGGCGAAGAGGGCGCTTCGGGGCAACTCGGTCTAATGCCCTGGTGATTGCAGCATTCCAGTCATCCACCAGGGTCTCGACCGAGCTACCGTTTGTGTGCTCCAATTCCCCAAGCGCGTTCAGGAATCCATCCGGATCCATAAGACGCCTGGGGCGGACCATTCTAATAGGTCCCTCACCCCTGCAGAGGGGTTGTGGCACCGAGAAATCCAACCCCACCAGATAGTGATCTGACCATGACAAGGGGGTGGTGGATATACCCCCAATCTCCAGATCATTTCCCCCCTCTCCGGAAACAAAAACCAAGTCCAGTGCATGACCGGCTACATGGGTAGGTCCAGTTAATACAGGGTGCAGCTCCCAGGAAGCCATGGTCTCCATAAAGTCCCGAGGTGCCCCAGTGAGGGAAGCCCCCGAATGCACGTTGAAGTCCCCCAGCTCAACCCATGGGGAAGTGGTTGCAGACTGCCCCATGGGTTGAGTGGTCCAGAAACAACAAAGGGACTATAGAAAGCCCTGTAAAAGCCAGAACAAGAGACAGAAGGCAGCTGCACCAGTATTTGATTCCAGACGAGTTTTGAGAATCTTCTCTTTATCGAGGGCAACTGATTTCTTCAGAACTTCCAACTGAAGCTTAGAACTCCTGGCATCTAACCCGCTCCACCAGTGAGTTAGGAGCCAGGAGTTCTCAGCATTACTCGGAAGTTCTGAAGAAATCAGTTGCCCTCGATAAAGAGAAGATTCTCAGAACACATCGGGACCCTTCAGCATTGGAGCAGCTGTCCTTTTTGCCTTGTTGTTCTGTCCAGCCCCTTAAGGGAGTCGCATGCCGCTTCCTGATGTGTCTACAAAAGCAGCCCCCGCCCCGGCCCCAGTTTGCAGAACGGCAAAGAAGAGTGTGTCTGTGAACAAAAGCTGACGCCATGGTGAAGTGATGAAACTGTGAACCTCCAAGCACTGGGGAGCGATGGGCTGGAAGGAAATAGCAGACCCATCAAGATGGAGGAGAGATAAGAGCCCGGTGCTCTTGTGGGCTTAAGGGTGGTTCCTTGACTTTCATTCGAAGTGCTCTGTGCCAGAGGCTCAGGTAACGGAAACCAAAAACTACAATACAGTCAGGCAGGGGGGGAGCTTGGCTCTGAGAAGTCAGCAAGTGCATAGAACAGAGAGCTCCGATTCCCCGCCTAAGGATCCCTGCACTGCTGTCTGAGCCCCTGGTGGCAAACGCCTCCATTGTGCTGGTGGCTGGTGGCTGGCCGTAGGGAGAGAAGGGGCACTCTGTTTTTGGAGCACTGTCAGTCTCAAGTCAGCCTTCCCCGACCTTCAGATGTTTTGGACTACAACTCCCAGCATCCCTGGTGCTCACCCTGATAGGAGCTGTAGCTGAAGACATCTGAAGGGCTCCAGGTTGGGGCAGGGTGTCGAAAGCACTCCACGTGATCCCCTTGTTGTAACCTCACCACAGCCCTCTGAAGCAGGCCAGCATGATTGTCCCCACGTAGCAGAGGAGCTGCGGCTCAGAGAGAGAGGGGGAGGCATGATTTTATGGCAGAGGTGAGATTCGAACTGGGGTCTTCCAGATCTTTTAGCTACCCTGCCACAACAGCTCTCATTACTATATTTATTTATTTTTAATACTTGTATGCTGCCTTTCAGTTTTTGAAAACTCCCAGGGTAGGTAGCAGCATCAAAAGCAATAAACTCATCCAGGTAAAACTCGATGCTAAAATTATAATGGCTCCCATTCGTGTATTTTGCCCTACAAACCCCTCCTCAGGATTCATGGGCCGCTGCTGGTTAAAGCGCAAGATCTAATCCTGCCACAAAGGGAAGGGGAGGCCGCAGAACGATCCCCTCAGTGAGCAGCGGTTTGCCGGGCACAGCTTGCTCTCGGCAGGCCTGTGATCTTCCCCTGTCGGGCGAGGGAGAGCAGGGGCAGTGCACACTTCGGGGTGGCTCCCCTCTCCAGGTAGCTGCCTGGGAAGCCTGCTGGCCTCCCAGCTGTGCAGCGTGCGGTGGTGCTGAGGCGCCCCCGCCAGGGCCCTCCCCGCCTGCAGAGCTGTTCAGGTGCAGCCCGCTGAGCATCCGCCTGCTCTCCTTGGCTCCAGAGATTCCCCTTCTGTTCAGGAGCCGGCCCGAGTGTTCCCTCAGGGAAGGATGCAAGAGAAATCTCGGATGCTGAAGGACGCTGCCGGGCTGTGCCGGGGGAGCCGCCGCTTCCCTTTGTGAAATGTTTGTCCTCCTCTTTGCCAGCGATGAAGACGAGGCTCTTTATCAGAAGGTTTCCTCCGAGCAGTGGCAGCTGGAGCAGCTGGTGGACTTGCTGTCTCACTGCCAGAGCAGTGGCTTAGCCGGAGACTTCTTCCTGTGTTGCTTAAAGGTAGGAGGGCCCCTGGCATCTGGGCTTCTTCACTGCAGTCAGGGGCTTTGCTAGGCCTGGCCCCACGAGTCCCTGGCCCTGCAGCTATTTCCCAGGGGCCCAGATCTGTTCCCCAGACCCTTGAATGTCCGTTAGTGCCAGTGGAAGGCACCAAGACAGTCTGTAACTGAGGGCAAAGGCCACCTAGCTCCCCGATACATCTAGATCAGCCCTCCAGATGTGTTGGCAGCAAGTTCCATCATTCCGAGCCGGCATGGCCATTGATGGGACTTGCAGTCTAACACATCTAGAGGAGACCAGGTTTGGTTAGGCTGATCTAGAACACTGGGCCTTGGCTGTGTGAGAAGCAGCCTTTGGCGGGTGAGCAAGGGGGTTGCGAAGCCTGACATGCTCGTCCTGCCTGTCGGAAAGTGCGACGGCTCCCTTGCTGCGCAGCGCCTTTGATGCGAAGGAACCTCGTGCCGCAAAGTGGGGGTTGGTTCCACTTGTTCCAAAAGGGGTGGATAGTTGGGCAGAAAGATGCTGTGACGGTTCGCTGGAGCCCCTTTTGGGTGGGGCCAGTTGGTTAAAATAGAGTCCTGCGTTCACAGCAAGGTTCTGCTGATACCAATACTCAGGTGGCAGCCAGCGTGTGCTGTTGGGGTGCAGCATTTTCTGAGTCCTCAGATGTCAGTATTTTTTTTTTTCCTGGGGGACTTGTAAATGTTTAGGGGCTCTGCTCTCTTGGGCAGGAAAGGGTTAAGCCCTGCTCCTCCCTGGACTGTTGTGACAACAGCAGAAGCCAAAGGGTGGGATTTACAGGTGTGAATAATCCCCTTCCAGAGGAAGTGTGTGTCTCCATCTAGCCTGACTTTCTTCAGGATCCTCTGGGTTTATTTAACAATATTTACCTGATAGTTCATAGTGTTCCCCATCTGGAAGGTGGTGGTGGTGGGGAACAAAAGTCAGAAAGTGCGTATCATGTTCTGTAAAAGTCTGCTTTAAACTTGTTTAGCTTTTACATCACCCCCAGCCCTGCTGCCTCCGTGCTGGTTTCCAAAAGCTGCTTCCGTGTCCATGCGATGTGTGGAAGCCCTGCATCAGCCTTCCCCAACCCGGAGCCCTCCAAATGTGTTGGACTACAACCCCCATCTCTCTCAGCCGGCATGGCCATGGGGAAGGCTGCCCTGCGGGCTGAAGCAGCAGCTTTGGTGAAGGTGGCCCGTCTTTTGCTGAAGATGGAGGGTCCCAGCCAACTAAGTGGCTGCTGTTGTCTTCATCAAAAACGTCCCAAACGTGTGCCCTGAAAGTCTCGCCACCGGTCACCCTGCCCAGAGCAGTTTGTCTGCCCAGCACAGCAGAGACAGCCCACTTCACAGAACAGGCTCAACCTCTGCTGCCTTCACGTGACCTGTGGGCCTCACATGCCCCCCCCCCGCCCCCTTGTTTGCTACAGCAGCAGGAAATGCAGTGATTTTGCCATTTAAAAAGATGACGCCATGTGGGGAGCGCATGCCTCGTCTGGAAGCAAAACTGTGTTGCCAGAAGAGTCCCAGGGGCACGATTTTGCTTTAAAACAAGGCGCGTGTCCTTCGTGTTACAGCAAAACGGGGGGGGGGGGTTTGCTGCCAATTTACAGCACCACAGAATTTCAGCTGCAAATTCAGCAAAGTGGGGAGACATGGGGACAGCCCACTGATGGGTTCATGGGGGGGGCAGAATTGGCCCCCCGACGCCCCTGCATTAAATGAACAATGAAAAGAAATGGCATGTTTGCCCTATATCAGCAGACAATGTAGGCCACGGGCTGCTCTGTAAAGAGACTTCCAGGGGCACTAGTGTAGTCATTGGGAGCGCCCTGTATGTTGCTCATGTTTGTCGGTGTCCCTGTTTCTTCCATCCCGCTCCCTCCTCGGCAGGAGCTGACGGACGTGGCCGGGCGAGGTGCTGCTGCCGGGGAATCTGTCCCTGCCTCCCCCACGAATCCTCTGGACCAGGAATGGTGCTGCGGGCCCCCCGTCGAGCAGCAAGAGAGGCGGCTGCAGGGTGCTGCAGGTGGTGGCCCTGCTGTGCGAGAACATGTCGGAGGCGCTCTTTACAGACATTGCCCAGGTTTGTCGCAGTCTCAGCTCCTGTCCCGTGAAGCGGGGATCAGACGAAGCCCAGGACCGGCACGGCCATTTGTCACTCCTGAGCTGGACGGCAATGGGGCTTTCCCTAGAGAAACCGAGCTGAGTTGTCGGCGCAGACACCCTGGGTGGCCTCAGTGGAAGCGGCCCCTCCCCGCTTAAGTGCCACACCGGTTGGTTCTGCCGGATGGGCAGCGGAAGGGGGGGCGAGAAGGGCCTGTGCTAATTTCAGGCTTCATTAGAAGCTCCGGAAGCTGGGGAGGAGGGAGGTCAAGGTGTCGGGTTGCCAGACCAAGGGGCCCTTAGCCTGTGGAGCGCAAGAGGCTGTTTTGGGTGCAAAGCTTTTCTTCAGCAAGCAGCAGAGCACAAAAGTATCCAGTTGTCTCCCGCAGAAGCAGACTTGTTGAATGAACAAAACCTTAATTTTCTTCCCCGCTCAGATAATTAGGGAGTTCTCTGAAAAGATGAAGCATGTCAAGGGAAAGCAGTCATCATCCAGGGTTGGAAGCCCAATGGAGTTTCTTTTTGCAGGAGGAGGCTGGTCACGGGCTTAGTCACTGCTCCCGGCCACCGCTGCCTGCCTCCAGATACTCCTGGTGCCAGCAGGGAGATGTTTGGGCCCGAGCTTCAAATGCTTGTGTTGAGACCAGGGCACAGGAAGGGGAGACGGGTGCAAGGCAAAAAAGGAGATGTTTGGACATGGTTTTGCCCAGGCCGCTTTGCCTCCCCAAGAGGCAGAGGGGAGACCTGTTGGCTCTCAGAAGGCTACATCCTCCTGGGATTCAATCCTGGAATGCAAGGGGAGCCATGCCGTGACCCCTCCTCCTCCTGCCACGGTGCTGTTTAGTTGTATGTTCAGAGGGACAGACAGTGATGCAGAACTCTGGGCTTCCTGTGCTGCTTCAGGGCTTCCCGGAGGCATCTGGCTGGCTGCTGTATGAAGCCGCATCCTGGCCTGGATGGGCCCACCTTGGTCCGATCTGGCTCTTTTTAACTTACATTCTTGTGAGTTGTGTCCCACTGCCTCGTTGTCTAAGTGATTTCATAGATTTCATAGATCATAGAGTTGGAAGGGGCCTACAAGGCCATCGAGTCCAACCCCCTGCTCAATGCAGGAAACTAGAGGAGGGGTCTCCCATCCAAGTAATAACCAGGCCTGACCCTGCTTAGCTTTCCACACTCAGACAAGCTGAGCCAGCGTGAGCCACAGGCCTGTAGGGTGGTTAGAGATGCCTCAAGATCTCGGTTACTGCACCTCAAGCCTGTTATCTGAAGTTCCAAGGCTTCTGCCCCAAGCGTTGCTGCTGCGTGTGGCTCGTTGCCTCCAGCTACTGTGACTCAGGGCCTGTTCACATAGTCCATTCTTCTGGGACCACGGTCAAGGGGTGAATCCAGGGTTGACGTCAGCTGAAGGAGAGTTGCCAGTCCCTGGCAAGGATGGGAGCTCTTGACTCCCAGCTCTCTGCTGGGTGGATTCCACAGTTCCATGGAGACACCTGGTGACCTGTGAAATGGCTTAATGCTTGTCAGCAAGGAAGTGTGGCTGGAACACCCTGGAATAGTTTGGGTCGTAACAGTTCAGGATAACAGTTCAGAATTTGGATTGTATAAACAAGCCCTTGGTTAAACCCCTTAGAGAGTCTGTTCGAATAAATGTAGCGTGTGTCTCCGAAGACTTGGCAGGCTTCCAGTAAAATGGCATGCTGATCCCCCTTTGTGTGCGTCCCCCTCTGTTTTGCTGCAGGTTGTAGAATTTGTGGCAGCGACTCTCCAGCGAGCTTGTGCAAGTCTCACCTGCAGCTCCAGGGGCACGGTGGAAGCCCAGACGCTGAGCATGGCCATGGGGCTAGTGGCGGCCCTCCTGGGAGGAGCGGTGCAGGTGAGCTCAGCTGCCGTGGGAGGCTGGGGCGTGCTCAGGCATCAGGGCCACGGCGCTGCGTGGTTGTGGTGCTGCGTGGTGGTGTTTTCCCTCATGGATATGTATGTTCCAGATTCAAAAAGACCACTCAAGAAGAAATAGATCAAGACTTTTAAATACAAATCATGATAAACAATAATATAGCCATTTAAATCTTGCAACTTACCGGTACATACAAGCTAAACCAATTTAACTCATAGTCAAAATGTCATAGAATACGTAGAGTTGGAAGGGGCCCACCAGGCCATCGAGTCCAACCCCCTGCTCAATGCAGGAACCCAACTCAAAGCATCCCTGACAGATGGCCGTCCAGCTGCACCTTGAATGCCTCCAGAGTGGGAGAGCCCGCCACCTCCCGAGGTAGTTGGTTCCACTGTCTTATTGCTCTGACAGTCAGGACGTTTTTCCTGATGTTCAGCTGGAATCTGGCTTCCTGTAACTTGAGCCCATTAGTCCATGTCTGGCACTCTGGGATGGTCAAGAAGCAGTGATGCTGGTTTTATTTATATGGTGTGTCCCGTCCCTTCCCGCCCGCCCCCACTTTGCACCTAAGGCATGTGGCAGAGATATACAATAATAAGGGCCACATTCAAAATCCATTTAAAAATAAGTGGTGAGGGAGGCATTGTGCTGGGGGCAGGAATGACGGTGGAGAATATTTTCAAAGCAAGGAAAGAGAAATGAAAAGGGGGAAGCCCGTCCTGAAGGGGCAGCCGCAAGTAAGAGCCAGCCACTTGTTAGCGACAGGTGCGACGGAGGCCGCTTCAAGATGCCGGTGGCGCCTGAGTGCGGATCGCTGCCAGCGAGTGGACTCGCTTGTCCTCCGCTTGCTCTTACTGCTGTGTAATCTTACCACCTGAGATGCACCCCAAGGCCTGCATCCGAGTTGCTTTCCTTTGTTAGGGAAGTGGCGGCAGCTCCTTTCCCACCCCATCCGTGCCGTTTGCACCTGTCAGCTTGGGGCATGATATTATCTCCTCTCCCGGATCCGTTGCGTACGCCCATAACGGTAACCACAGCAAAGGCTCCCTTGCTGCACTGCCTTCTCCTGGCACTTCCTCCCCACAGCCCAGGGGAAAGTTCTCAGGAGAATCCCCGCTTCCCTCTGTCTCTGTGGCAGGACTAACGTGCTGGGTGTTCTCTCTCCCCAGCTGAAACCAGCCAACTTTGCCGTCCTGAGGCGGCTGGTGCCCCTGCTGGAGGAAGTATCCCGCGTTCACCCGGAGCCTGTTATCCAGGAGCTCGCTGCAGACCTGCGCATCAGCCATCTGCACCCACGGAGCCTTTGCCGCAGAGACCGTCTGCTCCGCTGCTCAGAGCACCCTGGGCAAGGGCCGGGCAGACGTGCCGGGCAAAGCGGGAGCTGACGTGAGCCGAGACCCCACAGGAAGGCCCCAAGGCAGGGGCCCTGAGCCCAAGGGGGCTCTGCGGCAGGATTCCACGGAGAACAGCTCACCCGCTGAGCCCGTTTCCGCCCCACCGAGGGGGCATCGGACTGCCACATCTTTCGCAGAGCCCTGCTTTGGCTCCCTGGCCCCACAGAACCTGCCGGAGCTCCTCTTGTCAGCTTATGACCCCGATGTCCCAGCCCGAGCGGCTGCCTTGCGCAGCCTTTCCCGCTTGGTGGAGCTGGAGGACCCCGAGGCCCTGAAGATTCGGGAGCAGCTGCTGAAGGTAGGCGGTCCAAAGGCCCTTCCGGGAAAGCGCCTGGCCTTTGCCTGCCGCTCCTGCCCTGTGGCAGCTTTCTGGGGAGGCCCGTGGGACCGTGTGAGATTGGGTGGATGGGAATCGCTTGGGCTGGAGTCTTCCTTGCTTCCTGCGTGGAAGAACCCGCTTTAAAATCCCAGTGTAGGCAAGACTGGTGTGCCGAATGTTTGCCGGTCAGGGTGAACTAGGCCTGGCAAACCGGGAGAAGGGCTGAAGCCCTGCAGGGCACCTCGCATTCCCACCACTTCCAGAGACTCATAAGGAGAGCTGAGTTTTAGTTGTCAGGCTTTTCCTCCCCTGTTTTCTTGCTCCCTGAGAAACTGGGGAAACATGTTGGCCTCCCATGTATTGAGGACTCAAACGGGTGAGGGGGAACGTCTGGTTTTTGGCAGGGTACAGCCCTCTCTTTTGCTCCTTTTTGGGGTGCAGGACCAGTTCGGCCCTCCAGGCATCCCCAGGTGGCCGTTTCCCCTTTTCCCTGAGCACGGATCATTTTGTGCTTTCCCGGCCTTGGGGTGGGGGGGCTTCCCCATCGGAAGAGGTTGGACTACCTCTGCTAAGGTTGCGTCACCCGCAGTGAGAGCTTTAAGCCGAAATAGGCTGATGGTTTTGGCAGTTTTTGCCTTACCACCTTTGCCTTTGGCTCCACCCACCACTGGAAAGTGGACCCCAAGAGCTTCTCCAGAACGGAAACCAGTCCTTGGGTTGAAAGCAGTCCGGCACCACTGTATGTCAAGCCAGTGGCAGTCCGAGCATGGGTGAACACGGGTCGGAGCGGTAGGGTGCCATTTCCGTGCCCGCTGGGACATACGCTGCCTCTCTCCCCTTGGTTGGATGACCCAGTTTGAAGCCTGGACGTTGGGTCATTTCAGCTTGCGTGTAAATCCTTTTCTGTTCCCTTCCCTCTATCAGAGCACCCAGCTGCTTGATGGTTTTTGCAAACCTCAAGGACTCGCTCTTCCACTGTCAGAAACGCCAGTTCCCGGTTAAGCCAAAGCCACTACGGTGCTTCCTGTTAGCAAAAACTGTTGACTGGGGTGGGGGTGGAGGCCTTTCCATGGAGGATGTTGGAGATGCTTTGCATTGTGGGAAGGCACCAGCATAGAGGTGGCTACTAGGAGGAGGGCCTTTTCTGCTGTGGCACCCCGGTTATGGAATGAGCTCCCCAAAGAGGTTCACCTGGTGCCTACTTTGTATTCTTTCCGGCGCCAGGTGAAGACCTTTCTATTCTCCCAGGCATTTTAATCATCTTAATCATTTTAATCTTGTAGTTGTTTTTAATTCCGTTATTGTAACTGCTGCTGCTAGCTCTGCTGTTCGTTTTTAATCTGTGGTTTTAAATTTTATATTTATTTTATATTGTATTTTATGATTTTAACTGTTGTAAACCGCCCAGAGAGCTTCGGCTATTGGGCGGTATAAAAATGTATTAAATAAAAATAAAATTAAAATAAATAGAGGTAATCTGTAATCTGTAACCTCCAGGTGCAAATATCCCAGCTGACTGCAGGTGAGTTGATTCTCGGTCTTTATACTTCCAGGTTTTTGTGGAAAACGTGGCACATGAAGACTCCTTTGTTTACCTTTCTGCTATCCAAGGTAAGCAGGCCAAATCTGTCCGCCTGTCTCAGGGTTGGCTGAGAATGAAAACAGAAGTGCTTTGCTGCCTGGCTGGCCTAATTATGGAACGGCCAACACCAGACTCCTTTTCTGTGTGGCCGAGATGTAAATAAATGAGGATCGCCTGACTGGATCTGGTCAGAGGGTCCACCTAGTCTTGCAGCATGAAGATCTGCTCCTCCAGGAATGGGAGGCATTTGGTTCAGCAGAGCTTCCGCTGCTGATCTTTGTGGGTTGTGGCAGAGCTTGAATCACGGCAGGAAAGATGGCGGGGCTGATGGTGAAATCGACAAGTCCCACGTTCTGGCTCCCTCCAGTTTTAGTCATCCTCCCCAGTAGCCTTCTAAAAACTGGATGAAGGGGCTCTCTGCCCCTTGGACTCCCAGTAATGTGAGCATGGTGCAATCCGCGGCTCCGCTGAGCAAACGCCGCCCTCCATTGCTTCATCTTCTCCCGAGTGAGAGAGGTGATTGCTTGCCGGCTGGGGCTGGGGCAGAGGGAAGAGACGCCCCTGAGAAAGATGGTTGAGGATCCTGAGCACATGAGTACAGCAGGGCAGCTGCTGGCGCCACTTGTCAGTCATCTGTAGACTAGAGTTCTCTTACTGTCCAGCATGTTGGCTTAGGACAGTGTTTCTCAACCTTGGGTCCCCAGATGTTTTTGGCCTACAACTCCCAGCATGCCCCAGCCAGCTATGCTGGCTGGGGCATGCTGGGAGTTGTAGGCCAAAAACATCTGGGGACCCAAGGTTGAGAAACACTGGCTTAGGAACACCAGAAGCTGCCTTCTACCGAGTCAGACCTTGGGCCCATCTAGCCCTGTATTGTTGACACGGACTGGCAGCTGCGGCTCTCCAGGGTTTCCGGCAGGAGTTTTTCCAGCCCTACTTTGGAGATGCTGCCGGGGATCGAACCTGGGACTTGCATGCAAAATGGGCTCTGCCTCTGGGCTTGGGCTACAGCCCTTGTGCAAAGCGACTGAACTTTGTCTTGCCACGGAACTCGCTTGTCTTCCTGTCCGTTGGCAGCATCTCCTTTCATGAGGAACCGTGACTTATTCCTCAAACAAAGCACTGACTTCATTAGAAGAACAGGAAGGTGACCTGATATAAGCCAGGCAGGGAATGCTGTGCAAATATCGAGACCGATTTCCCCAGAGTGGCTTGTGCATGGGCAACAAGCCACCCCAACAACCCATGGGTTGTAGAGGTTGTTCTACCCATGATGGGTTGTTGTGTTGTCTGAACCCGTCTATGCCTTTATGTGTCCCAGTCCAAAAAACCCAGTTCCCACTTAAAACACTTTCCCGACTACCTAGAGGCTTGGGACAAAGTGCAAAATGTGCACCCTGGTGGGAACTAAAGCGGGGGTGGGTGGGTGAGGCTCTTGCTGTGAAGAGCGTGTAAATCCTCCAAAGGATTTACCCTTTTCACTGCTAAAGATCACTTGTGCCTTTGGTTTTTCTTGACAGCTCACCTTCTGACAGCTGTCAAGAAAAACCAAAGGGGCAGGGAAATGGATTTGGAGCCTCTTCTGGGCAATGTCCAGAGTTGGTACTTGCTGCCCCTTGGCACCAGACGGCCCCCTAGACATTGCCCCAGCCAAGGCTTCAAATCCCAGCAGTTGCACAACTGTGGCTAAAAAAATTAAAATAAATTAAAAAATAACTTTGGCGCACATGTTTTTGTGCACATTAAAAAAAAAATGTTTTGCAACCACGGGCAGCTCCTCCAATGTGCCACTGGGACAATCTGAAGGGACTCCTCATAGCTGTCAAAAAAGGGGGGGGGAAGCCCAAAACATTTCACAGCGGGGGTGGGCACGTGTCCCCCCCGCAGTGTCCCCCCCCGCAGTGTCCCCTGGGATGCTCACGGGAGGACTAAGTGGGAAGGGGCGGGGTCAGCAACCCACAATGAGCCGCATCGTCTGTCCGGGCTCACGGTGGGTTGTTCACACGACAACCAACCCACCACGGCTTATTGCCAGAGTGGGTTGTCATGACGTGCAAATGCGCCCCCACTGACCGGCAGCCGCTCTCCAGGGTTTCCGGCAGGAGTCTTTTTCAGCCCTGCCTGGAGGTGCCAGGATCGAACCTGAGACCTTCCGCATGCAAAGCAGGGGTGCTGCCCCTGAGCCAGGGCCCGTTCCCTGAGCGTTGCGTGAGGATGTGGGAGTGTGCATCTTCCCTGCGCGGTTCTGCCAGGGGCCCCTGGGACTCCCCTGAGGAAGCCCTCCAGCCAGGCTCTTGTCAGGCAGATGAGGCAGGGAATGAGGAGGGGACGGGCTTCTGCCTGCAGCAGTCGAGCAGCCGGGGGGGGGGAGCCCGCCCGCCCGCCCCTTCACTTCTGGGCTTGTGTTGGCTTGAGCAAGTGAAGGGCTTCGCTGGGTCCCGTGAGTGAAAGACGTCTTGGCGCGCCCACCAGTGACACACCAAGCGCTGCTCCTCCTCACACGTTTGGCAACCTTGCCACAGCTCTGATTAACGCTGGCAGTTTTTTCACAGGATTGAGTCAGACTGCGAAGCCAAGCTTAGGGGATGATGTCAGCACTGTCTCAAAAGGCCTGGGAGGACGCAGGCCAGAGGCTAGGATGTGGGGCGGTCGGCGCATCTTAACCTCTGTCCTTCCCCCCCCCCCCCCATAGTCTCCTCGCTGCTCATTCACTCTCACACGTGCACCATGATTCCAGAACACCCAGCCTCTGCTGTTTCCAGATAAAAAGGAGGCTGAAAATAAGCCGGGCAGAGCGTCTTCAGCCTTGCCCGTGCAGCCTCTGCCACTGACTCACCGCCTGGCATTGGGAAAGACTCTCCGCTCCCCCGCCCCCGAAAGTCCCGCTGTTTCATCGCAGTTTTTTTTAATTTCATTGCTTTGCAAGCCGGAAATGAGTAATGGACAAACTCAGTATCAAAAAAAAATGCAGAGCTGGGATGTTGGCAGGTTTTAGCCGGTCTGGGCCATAGGTAACTGATTGTAATTACCGGTATACCTAGGATGCATTTGTAATTAGCCTTTAGTGCAGACTCTGCCATTGGCAATGTGCAGTTTGCACGTATTTCATGGTAGATTACTGCGATGGACACGCACGGTAAAAACAAACCAAAAAATGGAAGGGGCAACTCGGTTTCATCCCACTAGCAAACCCCAGAACTTGGTGGTGGTGGTGGTGAGTTCATAACGTTTCAAGAGTGGGGTTGTTAGAAGGTTCGGAGGGGGGCACAGAGTTCCCTGTGGGACTCAAACTGCACTTCGGACGGTATCTGAAGGTGCCCCTTCCCTGCTGAGGAAGAAGGCAAGCGTAAGCAATGGGGGCAGGGGGAGACCGGGCAGGATCTTTGAATTCCCACCTCCAGGAGCCTGGGGAGGGGGATGTTGCGGTCTGGCCAGTTGCAGGGGAACCATCCAGTTACCTCAGTCATGCTTATTTCCCCATGGCTCTGTTGCCACAGGGGTGGGGAACCTCTTTCAGCCCATGGGCTAAATTCAGTCTGGGAGAGGCTCTCGGGGTCCGCATTCCAGTGGTGGGCGGAGCCAAAGGCAAAAGGGTTGGGCCAGAAATGTCCCCGTATTGTAGCTTCATGCTCTTCCTGCCAGTAACCAATCCTTGAGAAAGGCATTTTAACCTTTTAGAACGTGGGGGGAAACTGCACAAAAGCCGGGAAACCACCAAACAATCCGTGGGAGGGGGAAGTGGGTGAGGCCAGAGGAAGAGGCGTGGCCATCTGAACAGCCCGATCTCATCTGATTTCAGAAGCTAAGCAAGGTCGGGCCTGCTTAGTACTTGGATGGGTGACCACCTTGGAATACCAGGTGCTGCAGGGAGGGACCATCGCTGAGTGTGAGAGAGAATCCCAGGTTCGATCCCCAGCATCTCCAGGTAGGGCTTGGAAAGAATCCTGCCTGGAACCCTGGAGAGCCACTGCTGCCAGTCAGTGTCGATAATACTGGGCTAGATGGACCAATGGCCTGACTCAGTATAAGGCAGTTTCCTATGTTCCTATGTTCCATCTGAGGAGCTCTGGAGGGCTGGATTTGGGCCCCAGGCCTGAGGTTCTACACCCCTGCCTTACAGAAAGTGCTTATGCATTTTTGTAAAGCTGGGGCAGGACACCTGTGGTCCTCCAGCTGTCATTGGGCTCCAGCTCCCACCAGCCCCAGCCAGCATGGCCACTGGTCAGAAGTGATGCGCGTTAGAGCCCGAGAGCATCTGGAGGACCACAGGTTCCTCAGCGCTGCCTTAAAAGGTGCCATTTTGGCTCCCCTCTGCCCTAGAGCTTGCCGTGCAATTTCAACGTGGGTTTTCTCACACAGCTTTCTCATGTCGGCAAGCGTGGGCCTTTGGCTTGGGCGTTCAAGCCCTTTCCCATCCTTCGACCGTCTGGAGGGCTTTGGGCAAGCTGTTGGTGTGTCTCAGCCTCCGTCCCTCATCTTTAACATGGGAATATCAGTGAGTGTTGGGAAGGCAAAGTGGTTGGTGTCTGCAAAGTGCTCTAAGGTCAGAATTGTCTCAAAGTGCAGCACAGCCTTTCCAGCTGCTGCCCTCCAGATGTGTTGGATTGCAACTCCCATAATTCCCCTTCCTTAAGCATGACCAATGGCCATGCTGACTGGGAAACATGGGAGTTGCAGTTCGACACGCCTGGCGGAGGCCAGATGGGGAAAGGCTGGGGTAGTGCCTCCAAGTCACCCAGCTTCCTCTCGCACTAGCCTTTCCCCAAGTAGCTCCACTCCGCTGTGTCTTCTCTTGCATTCTCAGGTCTGGACAAAAGAGAAGCACAAATGGCTATGTGCATCTCCACTTGCATCTCCCCAGTGATGAGAATATTCCTGCTCCTTCTCCCTTTGATTTGGTTTGGCCCAGAAAGCCTGGGATAATATGAAACCAGGCTTTCCTTTATGGCCCTTTCCGTACCAATTAATCTCGGTAAACGTTAGGAACAGTTTTTCTAGCATGTATAGATTCTTCAGGTGGTGGAACTACACAAAGTGTGTATCAGTTGCATTTGTAATGAGCACACAGGCAGCTGTTTCGGAGAAGGTCAAGCCAATCTCGATTCAAAGTGAATATCATCAAGGGAGCCTAGTTAACATTTCTCAGAAATGTCCTTCCAGCATCTCCTCGCAGGAATCGGTCTTGGGCAAAGAAGGCGATTGTGGCTGAGATCTAGCAGCATCCTAACCGTAGCAGTCCCGTTGGCTATGGTTGTTAGCAAGTAATGTGCCTTCCTGTGGGCCAGGTGTGCCGGAGCTGCCTCATGCCTTCCTGCCAGAAGTGCTCCTTGGCCACTCGCTTGACCCCCTTGTGGCTTTTTCTTCACTGTTGGTGGGGGTGACTGGACTGGTGCAAAGCTGTCGTTGGCATTTTGGGAGGGATCCATCAAGGTAACAGCAATTCATGGGGTGAGGAAGCAGGGACTGCGTGGGGAACTCTCTGCCAAGTCCAGCAACAGGTGCTCGAGCTCCCAAACTGGGTCCTGGCCGTCCCAGCCATCAGCTAACATGCCCTGTGCAGATGTAACAGTCTGCTAAAGCTTCCTTTTCCAACAGTTCGATGCTTCCAAATTACCGTACCTGGCATCGCTCTCCCCTCTCTGGTTCCTCTTCCCCTGCCCAGAGGCAGGTCTGTCGCTGCCCTGGAACTGGAGATCAAAGGGCTGTGAACAGCAGCTGCATCCTAGCAGCAGCTCAAAGGGGCTTGAGGTCGTAACCTGTGCCTTTAAGGCTCTCCACAAGCGGCTATTTAACTGAGGGTGTCCGGCATGCTCCAATGGATCCGGGCGGTTTTATGGCTCTGAGGGCTCGGGTGGCGGAAGGCAGTTTCTGGCTGAGCAAAGCCTGTTTTTCCCATTGTTTACAAACCATGGCGGGGTTGCACATTAGGCCGGAAGCATTTTGGTCGTAATTGCCCTAGGATGTAAGTGATAGCCGTGGAGACGGGGGTTCTGCCGCTCAGGAGAAGCCGTTGTCGTGGCTTGTTGGGACAAGCCTGTGGGGAGGCTCCCGTCCCAGTTGCCTTTGGTGGGCTGGAGTTCGGCTTGATTCTCTGTGGCTAAACTGGCCTCTTCCAGGGGCAGACAAAATAAAACCTGGGGCTCAGCAGAGACTCATTTTGACACCGGCCTTTTAGGGAGCAGCCTCGAGACACGTTGATTTGCAAAGGGCCTGTGACGGAGCCCAGCTGCTTCCCGCTCGTGTCGCAGTGAGCCAGCTCCGCCTCTCCAACCGGCTGCCCTCCAGATGTGTTGGACTACAACTCCCAGCATCCCCGGCTATCTATGCTGTAGCCCAATACATCTGGAGTGTGCCAGGATGGGGAAAGGCTGAGCCTACCCATCCCTGGGGAGCCCCAGAACTTTTCCACTATGCTGCACACAAATGCGGTTCCCCTTCGGGAACGTGGACTTCTCCGATGGAGCTGCCGCCAAGAGAGCCTGAGCAGGTTAAACTGTATCGGTTCGGCTTGTTGGTGGTAATGCAAACCAGGAGCGTTCTGGTTTCTGGCAGCTCCCTTCTTCCTCAGAGGCAATTCCACCCAGCCCGCTGGGAGTTTGCTTTTTGTAGCTTGCTCTGACCATTTTGGCTTGGAAGAGAGAGCTGTGTTAGGTTGACAAAGCTGACACACAATCATAAACCCCCTTTGGACAAGGGCAGAAAAGAAATCTCGGTAATAACCAGGGTGGGCTCTAAAAGATCACCTTAACCCACTTTTCTGGGGGGTGTTGCTTCTCCCTTCTCTCCACGAGTCGGATCTTCACTCCCCTCTGTCAGTTGTCTGTTTTTGTGGCAGTGCATCCTCTGCTTCTCCTCTGGCCCTAGAAATGGGCTCAGAATGCCGCCAGTGCCCAAAAGGAGGCCTGCCAGTGCTGCTGACATCAGTCCACACAGTTGCAAAAGCCTGTCTTCTGTCTACGTCACTCCCCTGTGCTCCTTTTTCTCTGGACCTCCAGGTGTTGCCCTGCTGTCAGACACGTTCCCGGAGCGCGCCCTGCCCTACCTGCTAGCCCAATATGGGAGTGCTCAGCGAGGCACACAGGAAGCACAGACAGCTGAGACCAGGATGAAACTGGGAGAGGCACTGATGCGCATCACACGGGCACTGGGTGAGTTTGCATTTCCCTCTGAGGAATCTGTGCGTGCATCTTCATTGCAGTGCAAATTTGCTGTGCAGCTTCGATGCTCTGTCTGCATTTTCAATTTTCTTGACTCTCCAGGGAGCAGATTATTGCAAAAGCCTAGAAGCTTCCTGCCCAGGACACGTAGCTCTCTGAAGGGGCCTGAGCTGGCTTTTCAACCAGGCATGTCCAGAAAGAGTTATAAAACCCACACAGATGTAACTGGCTGCTCTGGATTCTGGCCCCATATACGCTCCCGAGCAGCACCAGTGCTCCTCTGGTGGCTTGGCTCCCAACCTTTGCAGCCCTCAGCTGCCCACAGCTTTGGCACTTTGGATCAGTCCCTGTTTCTCCCAGCAGCATCCTCTCTGCTTCCTGGACTTCAAGCCTAGTGCACGAGAAGCTGCCATCTGGGCCCACCCAGAAGCTAACTTGCCCTGGCTTTGTGGAGTCAGGTTCTTTGGCACAGGTCAAAGCATCACAGCAGGCCCAGCCCTTGCAGAGGGAAATTAGGAGTGTTGGGGGGCGGGGGATGAGTCACCTCCTTTCCCTGGTCCTGGAGTTGCATTTGAATCTCTGCATGGTATGTACTGAATCATCAGAACTTCCCCTTTGCTCTGTTTCCCCAGAAATGGACGTTCAGGAATTGCCCACCTGTTTCCTGCATGTTGCAAGGCACAATTATAAAACTCAGCTGTATTGTCTGATGTTTCCTGACTTCTGTAAGGCTAAGGCTTTGTGACTTGTCTGGGCATGAGGGTGACTGAATGCTCTGGTGTCTTTTCCTTTCCCTTTTCTTTCTTTTAACAAACCAAGATCTTCAAACTGATTACTCGCTGGTGCCGTGCAAGCTCCTCTGTGCCGGAGTCCAGCTTTAGTGGGGCACATCCATGCCGGCCTGGCTGGTGCCACCACGGCACTCTTGAGCCTTCTGCCCACCACTGTTACCAGAGGACAGATCCCTCCCCATCTCTCGCTGCAAATCCTGCTAGGCCAATTTAGTCTCACTACGCTTTATATATGTTGAACCTAACTCCTCATTAAAGTGCCATCTGGTCCAGATGTTTCTCCATCTGTGCAGCCCACCTGTTTGTTTGATGCAAAAAGGGACTAAGAGACCAGGTTTTGGGTCTTGTTGTTGAGAGAGAGAGAGAGAGAGAGAGAGAGAGAGAGAGAGAAAGCGGTCCTCCTTGGTTTTGTTGGGCTCCTGTGGCAGCTGAATAAATACTTTCTCAACATAGGGTTCATGTGTGAGGACCTCTGCTATTTTTCAAACTTCCTACCTAGAGGGAACAAACCTCTGGTCTACTTAAGAACGTGTGTGTGTGTGTGTGTGTGTGTGTGTGTGTATCAGAACCACTGCATGATGCAAAGGATTCTGGAGCATGTTCTAGGGCAGGGGTGGGCAGAAAGTAGATCTCTAGATGTTCTGGACTGCAACTCCCAGCATTCCTGACCATTGGCCATGCTGGCAGGGGCTTCTGGGAGGTGAAGCCCCAAACATCTGGAGATCTGCCTTCTGCCCACCCGTTCTAGGCCACAGACTTGGGCTGCTGGGCCTCCTCACTATTGACCAGTGTGGACTGAGCGTGGCCCTTCCCTGGGGCAACACGTTGCAAGGGAAGGAGTGGCCATGGCCGTGGAACAACTGTCCTTTGGGGAGGCTTAGAATCATAGAACAGTAGAGTTGGAAGGGGCCCATAAGGCCATCGAGTCCAACCCCCTGTGCAACGCAGGAATCCGAGTCAAAGCATCCCTGACAGATGGCTGTCCAGCTGCACCTTGATTGCCTCCAATGTTGTAGAGCCCACGACCTCCCTAGGTTCCATTGGTTCCATTGCTTGTCCGCACTCATTGATATTCTCACTGAGGAAACGCCAATAAGCTTCCAAGGGACTGGAAACAAGGCCCTATGAGGAGAGACTGAAAGAACTGGGCATGTTTAGCCTTCAGAAGAGGAGACTGAGGGGAGATATGATCGCACTCTTCCAGTATTTGAAGGGATGTCACACAGAGGAGGGCAAAGATCTCTTCTCGTTCATCCCAGTTTGCAGGACACGGAATAATGGGCTCAAGTTACAGGAACCTAGATTCCATCTAAACATCAGGAAAAATTTCCTGACTGTCAGAGCAATAAGACAATGGAATCAACTACCCAGGGAGGTCGTGGGCTCTCCCACTCTGGAGGCATTCAAGGTGCAGCTGGACAGACATCTGTCAGAGATGCTTTGACCTGGATTCCTGCATTGAGCAGGGGGTTGGACTCGATGGCCTTGTAGGCCCCTTCCAACTCTACTTTTCTATGATTCTATGATTCTATGAAGCCTCCCCTGTAAAAACTACTGCTAGGCTAAACTGTAACTACTTGGGCTGATCCTCTGCTTGTTTGAATTTTTTATTGTCCATCCCAAGCATAAAGCATATTGCTGGGAAGCGGGATATTTCCAGGAAGAGACTGGGGCTCCAGCCTGCGAAAAATTGGCAATTAACTGAACATTTTGGCATTCAACACCGGGGCTTTCTGCAGGAACCTGTTGAGTTGCACGCATGTGTAAAAGCAACACCAGGGTTCTATCTTCTCCAGCAGATCCGTGATCTCATGAGCAGCACCCTAGATCCCTAGGAGGTCATGCCCTGGGCCTGTCCTCGGGAAGGCTTAGCTGGCAAGCAACAGCAATGTCGGGTTCTTGCAAAAGTGCCTCCAGCCAGCGTGTGAAGGACACCAGCTCCCCTCCTGGATGAACCTGTCTCCCACAGGTCACTTCCTCCTGGCAGTTCTGCTCCCATTTCGTGACGGGGTGTGTGTGTGGTGGCCGCTCCGCCTGCCCACCTGGCGCGCTCCCTCTCCCTGTGTGTGGGCCTTCTGGCAGCAATCACAGCATTTAACCCTCTGCTTCCACGCGCCCCCCCCCCTTGTCCTGCCTGATGTGGAGTGCTTTTTTGTTCTCCCAGGGAAACGGGCAGCCAGGCACCCCCACTGCTCTCTCCAAACAACCATCTGCTGGGAAGAACATCATCTTGGCTCCCACATAAGGAGTTGTTGCTGGCAAAGGGCCCTTTTCTTTAAAGATAATAGCATAATTGCTCCCTGGTGTGTCAGGCCTTTATTCTTCTGTTTGTATCGGCTTCTCCTTTTTACCTTTTCAAGGTGCGTTTCCTGCTCCTCCCCTTCCCCAGAGCAAGAGCGCTCCTTCGTCGGGGGTGGAGGCCCCTGCCTTGCCTTGCCTTGCCAAGCTTTAGGAAGGCTTTCAGCCCCTCTGCTGTCTTCCTGGCCCATCTCCCCTGCCTGCTCTTAGCGAGTTTATCTTCTGGAACAGCCTTCCCCGGCCTGGTGTGCTCCAGGTGGGTCGGACTACGGATGTGTTGACTACAACTCCCATAACACCCCTGATCTGGCTGGGAGTCGTAGTGCAACACATCTGGCAGGCACCAGGTTGGGGAGGGCTGTCCTAGGAGTTTCTTAGCCTTGGATCTGAAGTGCTTTGGCCACCTC
This sequence comes from Shinisaurus crocodilurus, assembly GCA_021292165.1. Classification (NCBI taxonomy): domain Eukaryota; kingdom Metazoa; phylum Chordata; class Lepidosauria; order Squamata; family Shinisauridae; genus Shinisaurus; species Shinisaurus crocodilurus. The sequence continues at coordinate 34,594,436 of CM037887.1, forward strand.
GATCCCCAAAAAGATGGCTCCCTGGGGGAGGAGCTTCTGTCGGGGGGGGGGGTGCCTGGGCCTCCGCCATGGCTCGGCCGTTCTGTGCATGCGCTCTCGGAGCCCAGGAGGCTCTGCCGGAGCTGCCAAGCTGTCGTGCGTTCTTCCTGGGCCGGGCCGCTGCTCGCAGGCCCTGTTCTTGCGTTGCCGCCAGCACAGTCCCTTATTTGGCATGCACTGACTAGCCTCTCTATTTATAGCCGAAATTAAACCAAAATGTTTGTATGCCTTCACATTTTTCATCACTACAGTGGTACTTAGAAGTGTACCCCGCATTCTTAAAAATCATGGGCTCACCCCACCCCACCCCCGTTCATCGTCTTTGGGGTTTGCTTGCTTGCTTTGGGAGCGACTCCGCTCTGCGCGGTGGCAGGGGGCAAAGGAAACCCCCTCCCTTCAGGGCTTCTGGCCGTCTGCGGCTCCCTGGTGCAGAAGAGCCCTCCCCACGCGAGGTGGCTGGGTGCCGCCTTCTGCAACAGGGGTGCTGAACCTCAGGCCCACGGGCCGAATCCAGCCTACCTGGATTCCCAGCACAGCCCTTTGGGGATGGCTGTGCCCCCTCCCCCTTTCCCCCTCCTACCAATCCTTTGGGGGTCTCCCGCCTTTTACACATCCCCCCCATTCTAAAAGGCTGAAATGCCTCTCCAAAGGCTCGGCTGCTGGATTGGGGGGGGGTATTTCTGGCCCTGCCCCCCACTGGACCACGCCCTTCTCTGGTTCAGTGACAGAGGCGTAGCTCGGGTTATGCCACCGTACACACCCAGCTCGCTGCCGGACATGAGGGGGCCTTATTTTGGCCTGCCGGCTGCACTATGGCACAGCGTGGCCATGATCCCCAGAGGAAGCTTCTGGGGAGGTGGGGGGAGCTCAGACGCCCGACTGCACCGCTTGTGCCTGCCTTCCCGCGGGCTGCCCTTCGCTCCCTGCATCCCCAGGCGGGGGGGGGGGGGGAGAGCCACCTCCACACAGGGAGAAGGGGTGCCCGGAGGGGGCATTTATAGGACTAGAAAAGCTGGCCCCTTGGAAATGCCCCTAGGCGTGGGCTGACCCCCCACCCTCCCGGCCTCTTGCAATGTCTCCACTTCCCAAGTGGTCACTTGCTTCCAAGGAACGCGCCTGGAGTCTTAGAGGAGCGGAGCGGGGCCTCCTGCTTGGCTACTACCCATTCTGTTGCAAGTTCCGCAGCTGCCGGCCTCTCTAGCCACCCGTCCCCCCTGCACAAGGTCACCTGCCGGGGCTTTTCTGTATAAATACCAGAGAGTGTTTGGCTGGGAAGCGGGGAGTGGGTGGTTGTTGCCAACCAAGCTGGGCACAGCTGGGCCGGGACACTTGGGCCGCCCTGGGCGGCTCCTTTCCTCCACGCAGGCCGGGGGCTGGCATGAATCCCAGGCAGGGCGGCAGGAGGCTTCTCCACGATGCGATGCTCAGGGAGGGAGGCTACTTCGGAGGCAATCCCTGCCTGCCGCAGCGGCGGCAGTTTGCCCTGGGGCGCCTGGCTGCCACGGGAGGGAGTGGGCACGGGCATCAGCAGACCGCCTGCCCGCTCCTCCGTGTCCAGGGAGTGGCTGCCTTGCAGCACTTCTTGCGCCTTCAGTGCCAGAAAGTCGCTTTTCCTCCTCCTGCAGCAAGAAGCCAAAGTCAAGTTGAGATCTGCCAGCTGGTGGGAAGGGATACTGGGCTCCCCCTCCCCTTGCTGAAGGATTTGCATTATCGACTGAGTTTTATCACATTAAATCTCCCCCCACCCCACCCCAGGATGTCAGCAGAGGAGGAGGAGGAGGGGAGGCTTCCTCCTCCTATTCAGGGATCCCCCACTCTGTGCTCCTCTGTGGGGGGGAGCCTTCTGCTTTGTTCCTCCAGTGCCTGATCCACCCAGAGTGCCACTTTAGAAGGCTGAGAGCCATAATAATTAGATCTCATCAGCTGGAAGGAGATGCACCGGGTTGGTGCGCTGCAGGCGTTGCTTGCATCCGAGTAAGGGGGTGTTGCCCTTCCGTGGGATGCAAGCTAATTTTGTTTGGCACAGGCAGTCGCCCTCATGACTGCCACTGTGGTCTTCCCCACTCAGAAGCGTGTGGGCATAGGCGGCAGCTGCCAGCCAAGGCCAAAGCTGGCCGGCCCTGGCCTTGTGGCGATCTCTGCCTGCTTCTGTGCTCTGGCTTGCAGAAGCAGAATGGTTTTCTTGTACTAGTAAGCAAATCTGGGAGAATCTGCTTATCTCTCTCTCTCTCTCTCTCTCTCTCTATATATATATATATATATATATATATAAAAGAAAGTGTCCTGACTGACTGACTGATTTTGACTGACTCATCAACGCCCAGCTCAAACGGTTTAATCTAGGAATGTGACATTTTGAAGGGACATTGCTTTTATGACGTAGACACCCACTAAGGAAGGATTTCTGGAAATTCCATCCCTAAGGGGGTGAAAAGGGGGGGGGAAATCGCCCCACTCTCATATCTCCTATGGGCAAAACAACAGGGGAGCAGTTATGCAAATTGGCCTCACCTCATAATTGCTACAGGAGCCAATAGGAGCAGTTATGCAAATAGTTCGTATGAATTCCTGCAGGGGCCAATAGGGGTGGGTATGCAAATCTCCCCTAGGCCATTTATAATGTTCTCTGAGGGGGTGAAAAGGGAGGGAAACTTTTTAAATGACTGCCTGACTGTTGTGTGTGGGGCGTTGTCGCATAGGCTCCACTCCCATCACGTTTTGACGGATCTACCCCAAACTTGGCATGGTCACTCTTCATCACCTGTAGGCTCTCAGGATTAACTTGATTTTTCTTTAAGATCAGATATTTCTGTCAGAAAAGTTTTCTGCTGCCAGCACCCAGCCCGAACGTTACACTTCCAGTCAGAGACACTGCATCTTTTCCATTGTACCAAATCCTAAAATCCACGCAAGCGCAGCCGCGGGCAACAGCTAGTTGTACATAAGTTCTTCGGGGTGCAGTATTTGAGTTTGTCTTTGCTCAAGAGTATGCCTAGCTCTTGGACACGCCCCTTTGCTTTAAAGCGTGAGAACTGCAGAACCAAGCAAAGGTGGTGTCTGTGCAGTATCGGAGGGTACAGTCTTCTTTGGGGGCTGTGAGCTCCTCCCCCTCCCCTTCCCACAAGGCTGGGGTCCCCTTTCCTGGAGGAAGGCACGGGCTCCAGGACTTGCTGCAGATGCAAATGTGGTTTCTTTTGTGCCATTGACATGCAGGTGAAGGAAAGAAAGAAAGAAAGAAAGAAGTGGGGAAGTTTTGTGCTTTGGAATTCAGCCGACCCAAGTCCCTTGTGGCGCAAATCAAAAAGGCTGCTAATGAAACTGAGGGGATTAACAGGTTACTCTTATTCCTGTGCCAGTGGTTGGAGAAGCCTTCCTTGACTCCTGCTGCATCCCAGCCCGCAAATATTCCTGCAGCAGCAAGTTGGCACGCCTGCTGAAGGGCTGTTACTTTAAACTTGTTGCCCTTTGCTGTTCTGTATCATGAATGAACACCCTCACCCTGCTGCACCTTTTACTATTTTAAATGAGGAAAAGTTACAACATCTGGGACTGTTTAGCTTAGAGCAGTGTTCTCCAACCTTGGGTCCCCAGATGTTTTTGGCCTACAACTCCCAGCATGCCCCAGCCAGCGTATGCTGGCTGGGGCATGCTGGGAGTTGTAGGCCAAAAACATCTGGGGACCCAAGGTTGGAGAACACTGGCTTAGAGAAAAGGCGAGTGAGGGGAGACATGTCATAGAGGTGTACAACATTATGGCCGGTGTGGAGAAAGTGGATAGGGAGACATTTTCCTCCGCTTTCTCATCATACTAGAACCCGAAGGGGGTCATCCCATGAAGCTGATTGGTGGGAGATTCAGGACAGATCAAAGGAAGGACTTCTTCACACAGCACAGAGTTAAACTTTGGAGTTTGCTTCCACAAGATCTAGTGGTGGCCCCCGTCTTGGAAGGGTTTAATACTGGATTAGACAGATTTATGGAGGATAAGGCTACAAATCATAACTATATATTAGCTCTAGTGTCAGAGCAGTATGCCTCTGACTCTCGCTGGGGAACACGAGTGGGATGGTGCTCCTGTGGTTGCCCTTGTGTCCTCCTCGTGGGCTTCCCACTGTGGGAACTGAGCACGGGACTAGATAGGCCTTTGGTCTGATTCAGCGTGGCTTTTCTGATGTTCTTAAATGCACTTTGCCCCTTGTGGTCTCTGAATGGGGCAACAGGAACCCCATTGCATTTTTCTTAGCCTTTATGGTGCCACAAAACCCTTTGTGTTTGCAACAGACTGACAAAGCTACACCTTATTTGCTATGCTTTCTGACAAAGAATTCTGTGAAAGTTGAAAGCTTGTGGAGTCCTGTGTTGACTGTACATTGGCTTAGTAAAATATACTGTGTGACTCCAGTCCCCAGGACTGACAGAAGAGGCATAATGTGCAGCATGCGCAGAGCAAGGCAGCATTTTCCTGTGCATGGTTCTTCATGGTCTTGGGGTTATGCATCCTCAGAGCAACCATGCGAGGTAGACCATTTTGAGGCACAAGATTGGAAGCAGCCCCACCCCACTCACTGCAGAAGCTCAAGGGAGCTCCTGGGCTGCTTGTGGTTGGCCCAACCCTGACCCTGCTGGTCACAGGTCAGCAGTGTGGACCTGGACTACGAGGGCTGGAGGGCTGGACTGCAGCATTCCAGCCCCTATGGGCAGAATTGCCTTGGAGGTGCCCTTGCTCCCATTTCACAGATGGGGGAAAGTGAGGACAGGCAGTGCTGGGGCAGGCATTGAACCCATCCTCCTGAGAAGCCATAACTCCTGCCCTGGAACCGTACCGGATCTCACGGCAGCTGCCCATGTGCCTGCTTGAAAGGCTGCTTGTTAGGTCTGAGTGAGCGATGCTGCTCTCCTGAATGAACTGCCGGGCGCTCCACAGCAACTCTCTGGGTGAGGAGAAGAAGAACATCAGGAGAGGGCCGAGCTGGATCAGGCCAAGGGCCCACCTAGTCCAGCATCCTGCTCACACAGTGGCCAACCAGCTGCCCACGGGAAACCCACAAGCAGGACATGAGTGCCATGGCACCCTCCCACCCATGTTCCCCAGCGACTGGTGCTCAGAGGCACACTGCCTCTGATACTGGAGGGAGCATATAGCCATCAGGACTAGGAGCCATGGCTAGCCTTCTCCCGAGCCCGATCCTCGTCGCCTGCTTGTTGCAGTGGACGGCACAGACAGCCCTTTGCTGCGCACAAATAAGGCACTCACTTCTCTCTGTGGCAACGGAGTTGTAGGAGCGGAAGCTGCTGCGATTGAGCATCCATCCTGTGCCAGTTGAGGCATGCCGTTAGGCAGAAATGGCACCTTGCCGCGTAAGGGGGACGGACGGCGCCGTTGCCTTCGCCAGCATGTGGGTTGCGCCCAAAAGAAAAGGGATCAGACAAGGCTGGACTTGAGAAGGGCGGCAAGGGTGGGATGCCGGGGGGGGGGGCTTAATCGGTGGCAGGCAGCCCAGGATCTTACAGCTTTCTGGCAGAACTGGAATGAAAGTGGGGGGGGGGATTGAGCAGAAGGGGTACACTCTGCTGGTTGAGCAAGAGTTTGTGGCAGGTGAGCGTGCAGGTCACAGGCCGTGCTGCTGATCCCTCTTGGGCCGCTTGGAATGGGGTAGCGGATAAAGGGGGGCAGCTACTAGGGGACTTAGGGGAGATGAGGAGCTCCATCCTGACTAGGCGTCCTGGGAACCTGTCCGAGGGGCATCGGGGCCAAAATCACCATCCTCAATGTGTCGGAGAGCCCTCTTCTTCATTCAGGAGTGGCCGGGGAGCCTTTGCTCAGCCGTAATACTGGGGCAGCTGCTGCCTGCAGCAAATTGGGTTCCTAAAGGGGATGTGTTTGACCTGTCCTCAGAGCAGGGGTCAGAAATGAGCCCAGGACAATTAACCTTGCATGGTTTGGCCACGGGCACATTCCGACAGCTGTGGCACTGAGCCACAGGCAGCTGGCGGTGGGTTGCATAAGAAGGCCCCTTCCGCAGCTGGGCAGGGCGGGCGGTCAGCCGTGAGCGCCTGCTAAAGCGTGTGATCCTGATCGGTCGATAACAAGCCAAGGTGACTCCTAGGTTACAGCTGCAGCGTGTTGCCATGTGATGAGGTTTTTTTAATGGTTAAAATGCCGCCACCACGACTTTGTGCCACGTGATGCTGCTGCCTCCACCATCCGGGGGGCAGGAGCTGCACAGCCCGGTTTACCTGCGAATCAGAAGATCAGTGCTGATGGAGGAGGGTGGGTGGCCGTGTGCCAAAAGGCTGGGACTTCCTCTGTTCCTTCTCTGTGTGTGTGTGTGTGTGTGTGTGCGTGCGCGCGCGTGTGTGTGCTGGAGCGGCCCAAGAGGGATCAGCAGCACGGCCTGTGACCTGCACGCTCACCTGCCACAAACTCTTGTTCAACCAGCAGAGTGTACCCCTTCTGTCTTGCACAGAGCTCTGCCCTGCCCACACAGAGTGGCTCTTAAATAATTCGGGCCTTTCTTGTTTCCGCTCCCTTGCAGGAGACCTGGCCTTCCCACACCGAGACGACCTGATCCATGCCTTCCTGCGAGGAGCTAGAGATCCTGACAGCACCCTCAGGGCAAGCAGCCTCTCCAATCTGGGAGAGTTGTGCCAGATCCTCGGTTTCCAGCTAGGCTCTGTGGTCCATGAGGTATTGGTCCTGTTTGCACCCTCTCTCTCTCTTCCTCTCTCTAAAACAGGGGTGTTGAACCTCTTGCAGCCCGAGGACCGAATTGCATTTCGGAGAAGCTCTCGGGGGCTGCATTCCAGTGGTGGGCGAGGCTGAAGGCAAAAGGGGACGGGGCCAAAATGCCAATATATTTTAGTTTACAGCTCTTCCTGCCAGTAACTAAGCCTTAGGAGAGGCATTTTAACCCTTTAGAATGGGGAGAAAAATGCCAGGAAACCACCAAATGATCAGTGGTTGGGGGAAGGGACGTGGCCATCTGGAGGGCCGGAATTGGCCCCCGGGCCTGAGTTTCTACACCCCTGCTCTAACTGCTGTTGCTACTGCTGGGACATGGCAGCTGACTAGGGTGACACAACTGGGAGAACGGTGCCGGTGTCTTACTCCCGAGCGGAAACCAGGAACTTCTGTACTTCCCAAATTTGTGTTTTGGGGTCCCCCCATTGGTTCCACAAATGTGGATGTCTTGTGCCTCTTTCCCTTCTTCGGACTTCATGAAGCTATAATGCAAGATCCTCGGGCGCCTCTCGCACGCTGCCTCTTCCCCATTAACGAAGCCCTCTTTGTCTTGTGCTTTGCTGCTAATGAGGCAGCTTCTGTTAAACCTGCGCAGTTTGACTGGAGGTGTCAAGCAAGGTTCATCAGAGCCACAAAAGGGGGGAGGGGGGGGGAGAGAGAGAGAGAGAGAGAGAGAGAGAGAGAGAGAGAGAACACACACACACACAGAGCTGTGCATCTTTGTTTCAAGCTTGAGGCCAGGTCTCCCAACCTCTTCTGGTCTTTCTTATCTGCCTTTTTCAAGATGAGAGCCATGGAAGCCGCCCACCCCCAGTCATTGGTGGATAAGGATGTGCAGCTTTTGCCAAGATGGAAGATGCTGGGCTGGCCCTTAAATGTCAGAAATCCTGCAGGTTTTCAGTCGGCACGAGTGAATGCCATTTGCCAGTTTCATTGATTGATTGATTGATTGATTGCCTTCCTTTCCACCAAGAAATGGTGCTCGGGGCAGCTAACAATAAAATCCAGAGTCAAAACAATCTTAATTAAAACACAACATAAAAACAATTAAATTAAAAACGCAACAATAAAAGAAATAAGCCACACCAACCAGTTCTGGAACAGACCGGTTTGCATGCCCAAGACCCGCCTGAATACAAAGTAATGCCTCCATGTGTCTAGTGATGCACTTGGGTGCTGTGGAGATACGAGCCCAGCAGGCTGGAACATCGATCTTGGCAGGGAGAGGTGGGCCTGTTCCGTGGGCTTCTGCGCAGGGACGCTTTGGGGCACAAAAGTGGCTTCTTGTGCCGTTTCGGGGTCCCTGGCCTCAGCCGTCCCACTGTCCAGAGTTGAAGCCTGCCAGGGCTACCGGCAACTTCCATGTGCTTGGTGGTAATTAATCCGGAATGACATCTGTTCCTCTGATGCTTTATTTACCATCACACCAAGATTCGAAACCCCACCTGTAAACATACATTAAAAGGGTTGTGGGAGAGGAGGAAATCCACAATTTTACCACTCTTTGTTCTCTCTGGCTGTAAAACTGATTTAAAAACAACACCACCACAATGTGGGGTAACTAGTGAGTCTTAAGTGACCGCCAGTTTCACTTCCACAGAGTTTTGAAGGTAGCCAGCGCTGAAGCTGGAAATGCAGAAACCAGCCTTATATACCAGGGCAAACTATTTCTCTACCTCAGTGTTATCTACTCCAGGGCTGGGCGGAAGGTAGATCAGGACCAACTGGTAGATCTCTGGGTGATTTGCAGTAGATTGTCCAGGGGTTCTGACTTCTGATTGTCTAACGACCTGCAGCAGCTAAAAAGCTCACACACACACACACACACACACACACACTAAATCGGGTTGCCGAAAAAGAACACTTGGGGGGAAACCAGGGGTGGGTTTGTGTCTGAAAGGACTTGTGTGCTTGGTTTTGGTACCCATCACAAACCCCTGGGCTGAGCGCGTGCTCAGAGGCCCCCTGTTCCTTAATCCTTAGGGTATGTCTGCCCGCCTGAGCCACTATTTTGCACCTGGCTCTGGTTGGTCGATCTCAGGGGTTCTATTAAAAACCAAGTAGATCCCGCAAGCCTGAAGTTTGCCCGCCCTGGTTGCCTCTGGCAGTAGCGCTCCAGCATCTCAGACGGGGGGGGGGGGCTCTCCCGCTACCTGCTGCTTGATGCTTGAACAGGAGATGCCAGGGATTTTGCTGGGGGCCTTCTGCATGCAAAGCAGGAGCTCTTCCACACCGAGCTGCAGCCCCAGGAGGTCTGAATGCTGTCCTGGTGTCGGGGGGGGGGGGGTGCGTGAAGGTCGTGGTGCCACTGCTGTAGCCCGCCCGGTGCTAAAGCACCTGCGTATCCAGCACAGGGGCAGCTCGGTGCAGATCTCAAGGCCCCCTTTTATCTGTGTGAATGTGTTAGTGACGGGGCGGGGGGGGGGCTCTGCCTCTGCCTCTGCAGTAGGCCCAGGTGCCAGCCGATTCAGCAGGAGCTGCTGCAGCTGACTGCAGAGGGGGAGGGGGGGAACGCTGCCCTTGAGCTGAAGTGAGGATGCTACCATTGGGATCTCCGTGCCACTTGCAGAACCTGCAGTTTGGATCTCCTCAGTGGCTTCCCAGAGCCTGGGTGGGGGTGAATGTCCATGTTCTAACTGTGAACAAGCCAGGAAGGAAGGTGGGCTGCCCCCTTTGCCCAGGAGCTTGCACTCCTACCCTTGCCAACAAGAGAACAGGAGAAAGCGGTTTCCCATGGTGCTTAAACTTCTGGTTCTTTACTGGAGCATTAAGTCAGCATCCAGTGACAGGTTCTGGGGGAATCTGCCCATTAAAACATGTGCACATTTGTTTGTGAAACGCGTAGGCCATTCTTCAATGCTTGTCCCCTCCTGTTCTCTTGGTTGTCCTGACGTGGATCTTCGTGGTACATGTGGGGCTTTGGTCTCACGTTTGGCTTTGCTGCGCAGCCCATTTCTGAGCACGCCACCTTGGGACCCCCGCAGAAGGGCACGGTATTCTGCCTGTATTAATAGGGCCCTTGCGTCTCTCTCCCTGGCAGGTGTCTTCGTGTTTGGCTGCGGTGGTGAAGACTGACCGCGAGGCTGAAGTGCGGAGAGCGGCCGTCCACGTGGTGGTGCTCCTCCTCCGTGGGCTCAGCGAGCGAGCCGTGGAGGTGAGGGCCCCTTCCTGATTCCGTGCTGGGGAGAGCCGCCCTGCCGCCCGGACTCCTCTGCCCTTGTGGCTGAGGCTGGAGGCGAAGGCTCTCCTCCTCGGGGCAGCACCCACGTCACCCTGCCCAGAGCCAGCCCCTGCTTTGTGGGCCGCAGCAAAGAAAACAGGCGAGTGGAGGGAAAGGCCAGCCTCAGCCCATTGCTTGTTTCATGAAGAATGCCCGATGCGTTTCACCTCTTGGTCTTCCTCGGGGGCAAAGGATCTTCACATGTATTTTTCCAGCATAGCAGCTGATTCGAATTCCCGTTAGAGCAACTGAAAGCATATTTTATTTGTTTATTTATTTATTTATTATATTTATACCCCGCCTTTTTTCCTGCAAGGAACCCAAGGCAGCTTACATAGTCCTCCTCCTCTCCATGTTATCCTCACAACAACCCTGTGAGGTAGGTTAGGCTGAGAGTCAGTGACTGGCCCAAAGTCACCCAGTGAGTTTCGTTGCTCAAGAGTAGGACACAGGAATGGTTGAACTGCGTCAGGCATTCCTCATAAAATAGATGACTGCTTTCCGGCAGCAGATCGAATCCCACCTCTCCTTTCTCCCCGTGTGGGTAGCAGCCGTGGGTCAGGATTCAGGCTGCCGCTTGCTGCTACACCTGAGAAGCCCCACTCTGAGTAGCGGCAGCTCCACTTGAGAAGGCTGTTGACTCACCGGGAAAGCTTTTGGGAATCATTTTCCCTGCCTGGTCACCACAGGAGATTGTGGCCAACCAAACCTCGCTGGTGCCCTTCGGAGGTGAACTCCCAGGTTGAGGCAAAGGGGAGCAGAAGCACACGTCAGCCTGGGGAGATCCCCTTCCTGCTGGGTTCTCTCTCTGGCCTCAGCCTGAGCTTGGTGCCGCTTTCTCTCATCCTCGATAAAGGGAGGCGTGGAGCAGGCCTGGACAGCGGCACAACTGGAGATGAAAAATCCCCAGACATTTTGAAAGGATTGGAATGCTTTTAGTATTTACTTAGCTGCCAGTGCCAGAGTCAGTGTTTTGAAAGCACCTGAAGCCTTATTCCCCATTTGGGCTCAGGTGCAACACACATGCAGAGTCGCCCTGGCACAGTCAAGCAGATATAAAACAATGGTTTGCAGAGCAGCAGCTGAGAAAGACTATGTCCGGGTCTTCATCGGGCAAAATGAATCTTGGGGCTTTGGATTTTAACATCCCCCCACAATTATTCCTAAAAGGCTACAGATAAACATATTATTGTTGTTATTATCCTTTCTCTCTCTCTCATGCGCACACGCGCACATGCACAGCCTCCGTCCTGCACAGCTCCGTTGTTTGGCCTGGGGCCAGTCCTTGCCTTCCTCCTGCGGATGTGGTGTGCATGTCACCCAGGCCCAGCCTGTGTGGTGGTGGTGGTGATAGGCAAGTTGCCAAACTTCCAGGGGATTCCGTTTCCACTGCCTGTTGAGGCTTGCCGGGAATTGTGGTTCCTACAGGCTGCCCACCCGAGTTCTGGAGCGCAGCTGAAGGTGCAGCTGCCTTGGCGTCGCTGGTCAAGTGCGGGCCAGGCTCCGTGGGCAGGCTGCCAAGGGAGCTCTTTTGGCAGGTCGCTGGGGAGTGTCTCACCCGTGGGGGAGTGTCACCAGCCAGAGCATTCGGGGACCTGCCTGCGGGCGCTTCCGCAGCAGGACGCCTCCCTGGGCTGCTGCCGTTCCCCGGCCACCACTTGGGCCGGGAGCCTGAGCGGCCGCTCTTGAACCAAGCTGTGGGATGAAGACAGAATGGCTTTCCCCCACCAAGGCCCCAGCACCGACGCAAACCGTCCGGCCTACCCCTTGGGGCCACCGACAAAGAGGCAGAGGTGGCTGGGCGCATGGTGCCTGGACACGGGAGAACATCTCTGAATTGGTCACTTATTTCACGGCGGGAGCCTTTTGAGAGTCCTCTCCGCAGCCTCGCTGCAGCCCTGTGGAGCACCCACCCAGGGACCTTTTTTGGCTGCGTGGATCCTCCACGTCCCGTTCCGGCGCTGTCGCCCACCCTGGGCAGGCTGGATAGAGTTGGAGAGGAGCCTCTGGGAACTGGGAGAATTAACTTGACTTGCTGGATGCTAACAAGCTGCTGGCTGGCCGTACTTCCTGGAAAAGGCCGAGCGGGCTCATGGTCTGTGTCCTCCTCCTCCTCGTGCTCAGCCAGGCCCAGTGGAGAGCAGCTAGCAGGGCCGGGCCCTGGGACAGGCTGCCTGAGCACCCCCCCCCACCTTGTGCAGCGGCACTCCTGCTGCCATCTGTGGCCAGACAGAAGGCTCCCTGTCAGGGCCCCGAAATGAAAAGGGCGTTTGTGTGCAAGCCCCTCCCCAACTGCCGTTCCTGGGGGGGGGGGGAATGCAGCCTTCTGCAAACACACTGCTGGCCGGGCAGGCCCACGGTTCGGCTGCTCCTGCCTCTCGCATCGAGCCTCCCTGCACGAGCTCCTTCTGAAGAAGATCTGGAACCTTTAGGGCAGCCTGGCACCTGGAGAGCGGCAGGGCAGGGGAGGCGGCTTTAGGGCGTGCCTTGCGACCCGTGTTGCCGCCTTCTGCCAACGGACCCTCCGTGGCTCAGGAGGAAAGGAGGGCCGGGGTCCTTGTGCTCGGCCCGCTAGATCTCGGCACAGGTGCTGCCTCCCGCCTCGAGCACATTCGTGGCTGCCTCCGTGCGAGCGAAGCCCCTGCCTAGCTTCCTGGCTGAGGGACCTGTGTGACAGCTCAGCGGCTTTTTACAACCTTGATTTTTGCCGTCCTTTCTGTTTCACTTTTCCAACATGCAGGGCACGGGAAAATCTCTTATTACCTTATCTCGATCTCTTAATAAAGCCGCCAAGTTACGATCCTTCCACTTTGGAAATCCCCATGATCAAACTGTGCCGCCAAGAGTGCTTTGCTCCCTCTTTCACCTGCCACCAGGTAACTCTGTAAAGAGTTGCAGTTCGGCTGTACTGAGTGCTTACTGGTGGGAGGTGGTGAGTCCTGTGGGTCACCCCCTTGGGCAGGGTTTGTGCCACCTCCACTGTTGACCAAGACTGTCCTGTGAGGTGAACTTGGCCCGAAAACAGGAGTGGAGAAGTTGCTTCACCTATTTTCCCTCTCTAGAAGTAGTTGATGCTGAACAGCATATGCACTGTAAAGGCAGGGGTGTTCTAAGAGGCTGTTTTATTCCTCAAACACTTGTCCAGAGGTCTGATGTGTGCGTGCCACTGCTCAACCCATTCATAAGTGCCCAGGTTGCATAGCAAAGTTTGTGCAATGAAATGGAAGTGTGTCACAGTTAAGAGCATCTACCTGCAGGCAGAGCTGGGCCCGAACGTACAGAATCCGAAAGAGGAGTATAGAGTAAGTGTGTGATTCTGCCTGCGGGTTGTGTTTTTTTAATGCTTTAAGACTATTTTGCCACCCGTTGTTTAAGAATGTGACAGGGCTGCAGAGGGCCAGCTGGAATTGCTGTGGAAGTCCAACGATATCCGAGGAGAGCTGGCATTCTGGTGCCTGGCAGAGGATTTAGAAAGTGATCCAAGGGATGGATCCAGCCTCTGTACCTGACCTAAAATATCATCTGATGAGTGCCTGCCCCCCAGCCTCCTTCAATCTCCACTCTTCAACCTCCGGCAGTTGGCTATACAGCTGAATTTTATTTATTCAAAGTATTTTTATCCTGCTCCTCAACCAAAAAGGCTCCCAGAGCGCTTACATGCAATCAGTAAAACGAGACGGTGCTTGCCTGCAGGCTTACAATCTAAAAAGGTGGCACACAAGGAAAAAGGAATGGGGAGGGAAGAGGAAAAAAGAAGTGGTCTTTCAGCAGGGTTGGTTGTGTTCCCTTTGCCCTCCACCCCCCTTTTTTTTGTTGCTGCCAGTCTAGAATTCAAAACAGGCATTTCTTTTCCCGCCACCGGCAGAGTGGGGAAATAATCCCTGTCCCTTGTCTGGAATGAGCATGCTTCATAACAGCTTGCCACTGTGACAGCCATTCCAAGAAATAAGAAAGGTCTCCAATTGGTTGGCATGGCCTCTTGAAGAGCAGCTTTCCCTAGGGCGTCAAAGGCACGGGAGCAGCCCCGTGTATTCAGCGGGGCAAAGGCTGCTGATGGTATAACCAGGGCCTTGATCCGGTGCATGTGGGAACATTGGCCCCTGTGGATCAGCCTTCCGCAACCTGGGGCCCTCCGGGTGTGTTGGACTGCAACTCTCAGCATTCCCAGCTTGGCCAAGTGGCTGGGGACGATGGCAGTTGCAGTCCAACCCATCCGGAGGGCGCCAGATTGGGGAAGGCTGCTCTGGATCGCCCTCGAGATGAGCACTGCTCAGGCAGTCTCCAGTGAGAGCCCCACCTGTACAAGGCTCTGTTTTTAGATCCCGCTGTTGCCAGAGGCAAGGAAGGCCTCTGTCGCTTTGGACGGCTCTGCGACCCATTCCCTGGCATGGTGGGAGGTGGAAGAGGCAGCACATGGGTTGAGCCTTAATGAGAGGCTGTCTGCATGGGATTACCTGGCTCAGCAGCACATGCAGGCTGCGACTGGAGAGACCGGGGAAGATTGTCATTCCCCTCCCCCTGGCCAATCATCCGGCTCTCAGATCCTTAGGAGAAAGAGGCCTGGCTTTGTTTGGCATGGCAGTGCTCAGAAAGAATTCTTCCGTGCCCGCCCCAAAAACCACCTGTTTGGACACGGACAGAAGATCCCAATAGTTCACGCCCGCACAACTGGTCCTGATGCATTTCCGTCCCTTCCCCCATCCAGGTTCTCCGGGACGTCCTGCTGGACCTCTATCGCCTGCTGAAGTTCGTGGTGCGCGGCGAGCGAGACGAGGTCACTGTGCTTCACGCACAGCTGGCCTTGCAGGAGCTGGATGGCATCGCAAGGCGGTTCCTGTTTCCCCGTCAGACCCTCGAGAAGAAAATTGAACTCCTGCCGTAGGGCCGGCAGATTGGAGTAGCCTGCTGCCCGAGAACTGTGCCGGCATCGCTCAGCGAAGGGGGCGCGGGGGGCAGAGGAGGTGGGGCTCTTGAACGCCATGGCCTCGCGAGTGCTAGTCTGCAGCCGGAAAGGGGCCGAGGCGCCTGCCAGGAAAATGGGCCCTGCCTAGAACTTTGCTCCCATGGGCCGGCTCTGCAGACTCCGTGCTCTTGCTGCGCAGGGGCTTTGGCCCTCCCTGCCACAGGGAAGCTTTGAAGGGCGGGATGTCTCAGGGGTGGCGGCTGACTTGGAGCTGCTTCTGGGATGAGTCGATGCAATGAATTAAATGTAATGGAAGAAACCACGTGTGCGCCTGCGTAGATGTTGGTGTGGAAACCACTGCTGGTGACGGAGCCAGCGGGGTCCAGTGGATGGTGGGTCAGGCTTAGAACTGAGCATCCCATGTTCAAGGCTGGCATGGTGTCGTGGTTGTGAGCATGGGGTGTGAGTCGCAAAGTCCCTCGCTGGGAACTTTGCTTGGCTGTGAACTCATCAGTGGCTCAGGCAAGTTCCTGCCTTGCAGCCTCTTCATTTCTTTTCGTGGGATGTTGGTCGTTTGCAGGATACGACACCGGTGTGTTCTTGTCCCTCATGGGCTCTTGACATAACATTCCTTTCTGCTTTTTCCTCTTGGTTTGAAGTGTCAGGAAAGTTTGTCTACACTTCTAAAACTTTCCCCTTCCCGTGGGACAGTCATGCCGACAAGTTTGTATCTCAGAAAGCCGTGGCGCAGTTTGAACACTCCTCATGCCAAGCCATCCCTCTGTGGTGGCTACAACAGGACACTCATGGCCACCAACGTGGCTTCCTCATGAGCGCCTCCAGAATAAGGCCTTCAGCACAACTGAAGAACTGTGCCAGTGTTCCCCAGGGAAGGGGGATTTGGGGCCAGAGGAGCTGGGGCCAGGCCTATATTGAAGATCCTAGACCTAGACAACGTGAAAAGACGGCCATAGCAACCCAAAATGCAGGACATCTGCCTGTTCTGTGCACAACAGAACGAAATGGGAGGAAGATCAGAGACGGGGTGAAGAAGGGCCACAGATCCTGGGAGAGAACGCGTCTCCCCCTTTCTCAGTGTGCAGTTCCCTTCTACAACAACTTTGACCACTGGGAACACAGGAGCTGCTCGGGGTCTTGGCAGCCCAGAAATCTCTCCCTTATATCAATGGGAGCAGAGCAGAGAGGAGAACCTCCACCCGCGCCCCGCTCACGTTTTTGTTCTGTCCCTCCTCTACCAGCCTCTCACAGTTCACACAGACCACTTCTGATTGCAGCAGCACAGAGCACTTTACAGTGGTGGAAGCACTGCTGCAGCGTTGCAATGCTCCCTGCCTCTTGGCTGCCCTTAAGCCCACTTGGAGGAGTAAGCAGTGTTTATCGCATGCCATCAGTGCGCATGATGCCCTACACAAGTGTATAGGCAAAATGGAGGTCCCTGTCCCCAAAGAGCTTGCAATGTGTGTGAATGTGAGCAAATGCGGCTGGATGTACTTAATCGCAGTTAATCGCTGGGAATGTAGATTATGAGGGGACAGGCCAGAGGACGTGTGGCTGGTGAGCAGCCTTGTAAATAACTCCACAAAAGTTGGTAGCCTGCAAAAAAAATTACTAGCCTACTGAGGGCTGATGGAAGAGGGGCAGAATGCTCTTCCCCCTCCGGACAGCCCAGGTCACACAGCTGCGTGCAATTCCTCCCTGCCTGTGGCCTCCGAAATACAGGGCTGGTCTTCGAATGAGTGCGTCTGGGGAAGAAGGAGCAAATAACCAGCGCTGTGAGGTCAGTTTCAGGATGCTCCCCGCAGAAAGTTGAACTCTGGCTGCAGCTGATGCCTAGTGGCTCTGTTGCATTTCTCTTGCCCTTGAAGAGTGGGGCGGCTTAGGGAGCAGATCCCTGGTCCTGGGTTGCCCCCTTTGGATACTGCTACCAGTGCCCACCAATCCTGCCCTGCCTTCTCTCCTCCTGAGAACCAGCACCAAATTCCCTGCAGTGGAAGGCCCAGGCTGGGGCCACCTGACCTGCTCCGCTCCGTCCTTCCGCCTCTCTGTCCCACCACCGGAGAGTGTCTGCTCGTCCCCAGATGACCCCGCGGGCAGCCTCTGAATGGAGCGTGCCAGCGTCCAGCAGGTGTCCCGGGAGAGGGGCGTTCAGAAGACCCACCGCCACCCGTGCTGCGTCGGGGGGGGGGGCGGCAAACACAAAGGGGCCCTCCGTCTGCCTGGTCCCCGGGGGGCCGCTGCGGCGCCAGGTGAGCCGCCTGCTGCCTCCTGTGGGGCAGGGCACGCGTGCTGGGGACGCGGGTAGCGGCGCCGGCGCCTCTTGCTCTGTGGCTGCCGCTGGCGGCGCGCAAGGAGCCGGCACACTGCGGAATCGGGAGTCCCAGGGACTCTCCACTTCGGCCTGCCTCTCTTGACGGCTGCTCACAAAAAGAGAGAGAGAGAGAGAGATTAGGCAATTGTTCACCCCAAGTTCCTGGATCAAACAAGGGAAGCCGCCTTCCCTGAGAATAGCAGTCCTGGCGAAGCTATTTCTGCAGCCGGGGGTGTTTCGAGGGATGGTTTTTATAGACTCCAGGAATAGCTGTACAGTCTGTGCATCGGAGGAAAGGGGGGGTGGGGGGGTGGAGAGCGAGGGAGAGAAGCGGCAGCTCAGAGGCTGTCATTGTCCTTGCTGGGGGAGTGCCCGGCTGGGCTGCTGCAGGTTCCACTCCCCGGGGTGGGCGGTTTCTGTGCCCTCCCCGGTCCCGGCGAGGGCGGGGGGGGGGGGTGCCTGCCTTGGGTTTCCTTGCAGGGTGCAGCTTTGCCAAGGTAGGAAGCTCCCTTGTTTTATTTTTGGGTCCTTTCCTGCCCTGTGATGATTTTACACGGGCTCTGCTGCCGGCGCCTCCTCCTCACGCTTGCTCCAGCGAAAGGTTATTGAATGAAAAGTCTCTTTTCAGGTTGGCTGCAATTCCGCCTCTGCAAACAAGGCGATTCCTGTGCAGGAGGGGGTGGGAATCTGGTTTCTTTCTACCTTGGAAGGGCATTTCTTCTTCTTTTCTTTCTTTTTTTCCCCCCGGAGAGGCTGAGAACACTGAGCGACAAGCCCTGCCCGGGAGCTCCCTTCGCACCAAAAGGTAAGCTCTTGCAACGCTGGAGGCTTCACAATGGAGCGGCACCTGCTGAAATGGTCTCGGCAGGAGGGCGCGGGGCTTGCCCGGCCCCTGGGTGCTCCGGTCCGTTGGCCAGCTTCCTCCAGGCAGGCACCTGTGGTCCGCCGGAGAGTGCTCCTGGTCCTGCAGAGGGAGGGAGAGAGGTCCTGGGCGCAGGCTCCCGCTCCTTCCTTTCTCTGCCGAACCTTGGCTTGCTGAAATTCCCCCATTGCCTTTTGGACTCCAGCAATGCCAAGCGCAAGTTGGGGTCTCTCGGAGCGGCGGTAGGCCAAAAGGGGCCCTCTCCCGAGTCCCAGCTGCGGCGGGACGGGCTTGGGTGCCGGGGTGTCCCTCGAGGACCCTCGGAGGCAGCATTGCTTCATCCTGGCCAGTGGTTGGGCCTGTGGCTGGTCCCCAGAAGCCGCCGTTCCTCCTGGGCAAGAGCCGGGTGGCAAGCACAGCTCCGTGCGTCCCAGGAGCCAGGATTCGGCCGCAGGAACTACGCTGGGTCCTGGGAAATACAGGGGGGAAGTGAGATCATACCGATCATTTGCATAAGGCATGATCCTGATAACAAGGAAGGAAGTTTAGTCGTGCACAGCACATTTTCCAGGTTCTGCCCCGGCCCCCAAATGACAAGGAGGCAGCAGCGAGGGTCAAAAGGCGACTCTTTGGCCATGGCTCCCTTCCTTATCTGTAAAATGCGAC
Organism: Shinisaurus crocodilurus; assembly: GCA_021292165.1. Taxonomy (NCBI): domain Eukaryota; kingdom Metazoa; phylum Chordata; class Lepidosauria; order Squamata; family Shinisauridae; genus Shinisaurus; species Shinisaurus crocodilurus. Next base: position 34,613,197 of record CM037887.1, read on the forward strand.
TGGCACTGACTAACCTCCTGGGGCGACTGTAAGGCTATGCAAGATTACCACTACAAAGCAACTTACAGTTTGTTTATTTTTAAAAGTACAGTAGAAATGATTTACTACCTGAATCTGGTTAGTGGGTTGCCTGGGGCCTTTGGCCCGGAACAGCTGCATCAGGTGTTTTCTTTTGGGGGGGGTGGGGGTCACATTGGTCCTTCCGAGCAACCAAGCTGCATCTTACAGCTTCACAATAAAGCAGAATGCAAAAGAAAAGTTTGCAGGTGGTGTTATAAACTTCTGTCATTTGAATGCAATCCTGAGATTTTGCGGTCTGCAATTAGGCTCCCTGGGGTATGGGGACAAGGGAGCAGGAAACTGCATTGGACCCAGGGCCTCTCTAGTGCAGCATGGGGCAGGAGAAGAACCGGAGGGGAGGGCTGCGTGGGCCAGTTTCGTTCCAGCATCGCTGCCTGGGCCCAAGAGAGGTTTGTGCTGCGAAGAGGCCAGAGGCCTCTCTGGGAGGGGCCTTGCCTTGCCTGAACCACAACCCGCAGGCTTCTTTGGGGGAAGCCGTGGCAGGTCCGTGGCTGTGCTTGGTTTCAGTTTGGAGCGCAGCGGCGGCATCCACACCCCACAGATGTGGCCAAGAGGAAGCAGGGCCTGGCTCTCCCCTCACCTAAAAGTCACCCCGCCCGTTCTGCTGATGGAGATGGAGCTGCTCTGTTCCCCAAGCCAGGGTTTGCTGTGGTCCTCCCGCAGCCCCCTACCCAGCAGCCCTGGCTCTTGCAGGGAGGGGGGTCCTCCTTGCCGCCCAGCCCAGAGAAGGGCTTCTGGCGCAGCACTAGGCCGAGAAGCCTCCTCTTCTGCCCTGCGGAGGAGGCCTACACCGGGAGGGCAGGAGCGAGCGTGGCCATTTCCTAACCTTGAGTTTCTGATGTTTTTTTTTAAAATTGCATACCCAGACTTCGGAGAGGGGGAGGTCAGAGTTTTTTAACCTCAACATCCCAAAATCACCTAGGCGGAAGCGAAAAACACGCTGGGCTCAAGGCAGACTAGAATGAAATGGCTCAGGGTATCATACACGTGGGTTCTGATGCCTCAGTTGGGCCTATTGTGGACTGAGGAAGCCATGGGTGGGATTGGGAAGAGATCCTTCCCCTGGATATGTTCCTGGGGTCCCCCACAGAAATATGTTTCCGGGGCATCCAGCCAGAGCAGCCACATGCAGGAATATGATGGCGGGTGGTATAGAGATGCGACAGCCCAGGACGTTTCCCTTTCAGAACACACTGGGCGGGTTTTTGCCTCTGCGTATTATGGTCTTGGGGATCTCTGTATTTGGGGACCAGGAGCCTGTTCCCCCCCTGCCCCAGTGGTCCAGTAATGGAGCGGGGCTGTGGGAGGACAGAGGGATGTACTTTCCCATGAGGAGTGTGGCATGGCTCATTGACTTGAGCCACCTGTAAACAGGAAGTCATTGAAGCAACGTACTTTCCCTACTAGGGACCAGAGGGGCAGGGTGTGGATTCTGTGGTATGTGCATGGATGCGAAAGGGTGGCTGAGTGGGCTTTCTCTGAGGCAGCTAGATGGTCTTTTGTTATTTTTCTGGCTCTCTGGTTTTAGGAAGGGACTGAGGGACCCCCTAAACGTTAGGGTAAAGGGGGTGTTCAGAGGGGACTGGGTTCCTAAGCAGGTCCAAGCTTAATCTTTACAATTATTGATAGGCCCCTTACAAGCCTGAGCTAAGTTACAAAGAGCAGCCCAAAGGAATGATCTGAACCCCACATTTTTGGTATGCGTTGTAAACAGTGTCTCAAGGGGGGCAAGACTACCTGCCAGCTAAAGGGGCAGCTTAATCCACCCCCCTGCCTTGAGCACACCCTGAGAACAACTTAGTCCTACACCAGGCAAAGAGCCAACGGCACTTTATGCAAAAAGCATAGCACACCGTCTTGCTCTATTAGGAAAATCCCAAAATCCTAATGAAGGTTTTGCCTAATTCTGGATTTTGACATTTTCTTTTATACGATATCCTTCCACTGTGATTTTACTGGAGTTATTATTATAATAATTTCCTGGGAAACCTCTGCAACTACCAGACTGTTCTGCTAAATTTAACTTAACATATGGAAATCCTCCTCTTCTGTCATTTCACATGCATCAGAAGGCGTGTGAGTGAGATGTGTGTGTAGGTGACAGGCAAGCAAGGGCACGGGTTGTGGGCGTGCGTGCAGTTCCTTTGTTCCGGTCTGTATCCTTGCCTACCTTGTCCATAACCGCAAGCCACTCTATCTTGTGGGATGGATGCTGCTTTTACAAAATCCTTTTATTTTACACCAAGTGGGAGTCTGTCCTTTTTCTTCCTTTTTTTACTGCCTGCCCCCAAAGTCTCGTCATCTCCTGTCAGGAGTGTGTACAGAGCCAAGTGGCAAGTTTGACGTTCCAAATCTAGCGTGGACACGTACACAAGCCCTTCAAAGCCTGCCGTGTAAGAACAAAATGGTATTTATTAATTAATGTATTACATTTCTATACCACCCACTAGCTGAAGCTCTCCAGGAGGTTCACAACAGTTAAAACCATAAAATACAACATGATAAAATACAATATAAATGTTTAAAACTACAGTATAAAATAAATATGAAACCAAAATAAAACCTAGCATCAGTGCAAAGATTTAAAATACAGTAACGGATTTAGAACAACAGTAACTGAAAGACTAAAAATGCCTGGGAAAATGAGAAGGTCTTCACATAGCGTCAAAAAGAGTACAATGTAGGCACCAGGCAAGCTTCTCCGGGATGCTCATTCCACAACCGGGGTGCCACAACAGAAAAGGCCCTGTTCTTAGTATCAGGCGATCACTCGTGACCGAGTAAGATTGTCTTCCGGGATAAAGAGGAATCTCTAAAGAAGATTGGTAGACTCTAGCGATGGGTCCGTAAGGACTGTGGAGTCCAATTTAGATCCACACGCTTCCACCGTGAGGGACACAGGTTACCCGATAGAAGATGGTCCTGTAAAGGATTCATTTGACGTGATTTTCGATTAGCACGGTTCTCCTTTCAACCTGCCTCGGGCTTCTTCAAGTCCATGGACCCTTGTGAAAGGCCCCTCCATTTAGAGAGTTCATGGGCCAGAGCTTCCCCGTTTTCGATGTTTATATTGCCATTTTTTAGATTAGCCTTCTGCACATCTTTTAAACTCTTAATTGACCACGATATTCCCTTTCCACCTTGAGTGGGATTAAAGTAACTGCTTTGGGATCGGAAGTCAGGCATTCAAACAACATGAACCGGTCCACGAGTTGGCGTTGAAGTATCATTTTTTCAATGCTAGTAGTCTTTGCTTCTTCCAGTACACTGACATTTGTTCGCCTATCTTCCCAAGTAATTTGCAGGATTTTCCGGAGGCAACGTTGATGAAACCTTTCAAGGAGGTGGAAGTGACGTTTATAGATAGTCCATGTTTCGCAGGCATACAATAAAGTTGGTAATACAATGGCTTCATAAACCAGTGTTTTGGTCTTCTTACAAATATCCCGATCCTCGAACACTCTATGTTTCATTCGAGAAAATGCGGCACTTGCGGAGCTCAGACGATGCTGGATTTCACTGTCGATGTTAGCTGTAACAGAAAGATAGCTGCCAAGATAGAGAAAATGATCGACATTTTCCAGTATTGTCCCGCCAAGCTGGATAGATGGCATCACCAAAGGGTTGGCTTGCACTTGCTGATGAAGCACTTTGGTTTTTTTGATGTTAAGTGAGAGACCAAGTTTTTCGTATGCTTCTGCAAAAGCATTTAGGATAGTTTGGAGATCGTCCTCTGAATGTGCGGAGACCACATTATCATCAGCATACTGAAGTTCCACAACGGAGGTTGTAATTACCTTACTTTTTGCTTTCAGCCTGCTGAGATTAAAAAGCTTTCCATCTGTTCGATATATAATTCCCACACCGGTGGGAAGTTTCCCCTTGACAAGATGTAAAACCATGGCGATGAAAATGGCAAATAATGTTGGGGCGATAACACATCCCTGTTTAACACCTGATCCCACTTTAAATGGAGCACCATGAGAGCCGTTGTTGTCCAAAACCGTTGCCGTCATGTTGTCATGGAGAAGTCGCAAGATATTCACAAATTTATTGGGGCATCCAATTTTCATAAGGATAGTCCAGAGAGCTGTACGGTCTACAGTATCAAAGGCCTTAGCCAGATCGATAAATGCCATATAAAGGGGTTGATTTTGCTCCCGGCATTTTTCTTGGAGCTGACGTGCAGTAAAAATCATGTCTACTGTCCCTCTAGAGGGGCGGAAACCATATTGAGTTTCAGGGAGGATCTCTTCTGAAATAGATAGAAGACGGTTTGCGAGAATCCTAGCAAATATTTTACCTGCGGTTGCTAAGAGAGAAATGCCCCGATAGTTTCCACAGTCTGTTCTATCACCCTTCTTAAAGAGGGTGATAATTATGGCATCCCTGAAGTCTTCTGGGATCTCTTCTCTTATCCAGATTTTTTCGATGAGTTTATGAAGATGTTGTACAAGTTCGGGGCCCCCTTCTTTAAAGATTTCAGCAGGAATCCCATCTGGTCCACTAGCTTTGTTGTTCTTCATTTGATTAATGGCTTTTTTTACTTCATCCAAAGTGGGGAGTATTGCAAGTTCCTCTTTAATTTGTTTTTGCGGGATTTGCGAAAAAATATCATTATCCACCTTAGATTTACGATTTAAAAGGTCATAATAATGCTCTTTCCAACGCAGTGCAATAGACTCTTTGTCTTTTAAGAGTTTGGTGCCATCTTTTGATTGTAAAGGGTTTGTACCATAGGTTTTTGGTCCATAAATGGCCCTTGTGGCCTTAAAAAAGCCCCGTGCATCATGAGATTCTGCAAGTTGTTGAATTTCTTCAGCTTTCTTTTTCCACCAAGCGTTCTTAAGTTCTCTTGTTCTTCTTTGGACCTCAGCCTTTGCGCTAGCGTAGGTTTTTTCTTGGCAGCGCAGTTAATATCATTTTGCCATATTTGGAAGGCTTTCCTTTTTGGTCAATTATATATTTAATCTCATTGTCATTTTCATCAAACCAATCCTGATGTTTCTTAGTTTCATATCCAATAGTTTGTTCACAAGCTGCAGTAATGGAGGTTTCAGCTTAGACCAATGGTCCTCAATGTTGTCAGGAGGTTCCCTAGGTAGATGTTCCTTAAGAAGTGATTGAAGACGAGTTTGCTTAATAGGATCTTGAAGGACTTGGATGTTCATTTTACGCCTTGGTTTCCTTCCTTGAAGCCTACGTTGGGGAGCAATGTTGATAACCATTGTGGACCGGATTAGTCGGTGGTCTGTCCAGCAGTCGTCGGCACTCACCATGGCCCTAGTAAGAAGTACATCGCGGCGATCTCTAACACGGACAATTACATAATCCAGAAGATGCCAGTGCTTTGACCGTGGGTGCTGCCACGATGTTTTAAACTTATTCTTTTGTCGAAAGAGCGTGTTTGTGATAGTGAGATTATGCTCTGCACATATAGACAAAAGTAAGAGTCCGGAAAAGGACTGCTGAAGGTGATCTTAGGGTCTGTGCAGGTATATATAGGAGGAGACGATCCTTCAGGTAACCTGGCCCAAAGCCATTTAGGGATCACCCCGAAGTAAAAAGGTGTAAGAACCTAAGAAGAGCCCTGACGCTGGACCAGACTAAAGGACCATCTAGTGCAGGCTCTCCAGCCTTGGGTCCCCAGATGTTGCTGGCCTACAGCTCCCAGCATACCCAGCCAGCATGGCTAATGGCAAGGGATTCTGGGAGCTGTAGTCCGGCAACATCTGGGGACCCAAGGCTGGAGAGCCCTGATCTAGTGTAATGGCGGCCAACCAGCTACTGCAAAACACAACATGAGGCAGTACCCCTCTCCTGGCGCTGTCTCCCAGCAGCTGGTATTCCGGGCCATGTTGCTGCCTCTGGACCGGAAGCCAGCATTCTATAACTATGACGACTAGTAGCCCCTGCAAGCTCCATGAATGCCTCCCCCAACTTGGTGCCCTCTTCGTGCATTGGGCTGCAATGCCCATCATTCCCAGCCTTGCCCTGGCTGGGAATGATGGGGGTTGCAGTCCCAACGCACTGGTGCAGGTAGGGCTGGACCAAAGTCCAGGGCCCCACAGCCCAGCCCCATGAAATCCCCCCACCCGCTGAGGGTGGCACGCGCAGAAGCAAGCTCCACTTTATTCCTGTAATCGTGATGGTGCTAAGTGAGTTTAAAATGTAAGGCTGCACATGCTCCGGCTATTTATTTTTTAAAAAAATCAGGGCTGGCAAACAGTTTGGTTGTTGTTCTGACATATCAGGGATGTAGAAGCAGTTACTTTACTTTACTTTATTACAAATTGGACCAAGAGGATTACATGAGTACAAATAAAACATTAATTATCTTCCATGATAAAACATACTTTGAACAAAACAATTTTCACTTGTTCCCTACCATAAAACTCTCCTTTTCGTGGCAGCTAAGAAGAAGTTTGTTACTACAGAGGTGACCGTTGCGTTTTGGTCATTTAGGCAGAAAGTGACCAGCCAATCATCAGGCATACCGGAAAACCTCCTTAGGAGAGGCAAAATTGTGTCTTCCCTTATTTTGGAATAGAACTTACAATGAAGGAGGATGTGCCTCAATGATTCAGGTTCCCCGGGCGGCCATACACGGACAATGTCTCCGGTGGTGTGGTGTTCCTTGATACCTCCCCTGCAAGATCGCTGATGGAAGAATGTTGAATCTCGCTAGCATAAATGCTCTGCGAGCTTGTGGGTCGCTGATGTTTGAGAGATATGATGCTGAAAGTCCATAGATTGGAGTTACCCCACTAGCAATGGGGGAACAGGATCTGTTTGCTAGTGAGCTTAACTCCTGTCTCTCAATGTCATACAGTCTCTGCGATAACAGTCTGAGCACTTGCTGTGGACCGAGTAAAAGGATAGAGTCCATGTGGATACCAATTGACCTAATTTTCCATTGCACCAAGGAGGCCCATTTACTAATATAGCTATCCCTTAGCATATGGCATACGTAACTATGGTCCCCCGATGTAAAGTGTAGGCGCAGCCAGAACTTAAAGGTTTGAATCCATGCTTTTACTTCTAGCAGGCCTAATCCTGTTTCTAAGTACATGGCTGCATAACAAACACAATTGGGAACTCCAAGAATGCATCAAAGGAATTTAGCTTGAACTCGCTCTATCCCCACATCCCCACATCGATTGCACTTATCAGAGAGGTGCACCATATAACAATTGGGCTTGTAATTTTGGCTTTAAATACCCGTACTGCAGAAGGAACATGTTGTCCCCCCTGTGTATAGAAGAAACGGGCAATAGCCATCGTGCTCCGGATAGCTGAATTAATAACAAGGTGTTTATGGGAAGTCCATTTAGATTTATATTGAAAGTTTAAACCCAGATAACTGAATTCTTTTATTTGTTCCAAATTAACACCTCTGAGAGTCCAGCGCATGTATCTCCAAACCTTGGAAAAAACCATAACTTTTGATTTCCCAAGATTAATGGTCAACTCATTTGCCTCACACTATGTGGCAAAGGCAACTATAAGACGTTTCAATCCCAACTGAGTTTGCGATAAGATAACAGTGTCATCCGCATATAGTAAAAGTGGGATTTTTTGGGTACCCATTTTCGGAAAGTGACCCTCCACTCTTATTAAAGCAGAAGAGAGATCCTTCATGAAGAGATTAAAAAGGAAGGGTGCCAAAATGCACCCCTGTCTGACCCCTCTATTGGTATAAAACTCTTCGGTCAATTCGCCGTAAGAGCCATATCGAACCTGGCAACTAGTGTTACTGTAAAGTTTTTGTATGAGGAACAGGAGCCTTCTGTCAATGCTTGTCTTCCTTAACTTAGTCCACAGTAATTGCCTAGGAATAGAGTCAAAGGCCCCTTTTAGGTCAAAAAAAGCTGTAAACAAATTCATCCCCCCCCCCCCCCCGGCAGCTATATTTCTCTGCCAAGTGTGCCAGCACAATACAGTGGTCCAGAGTAGATTTATTTTTGCAGAACCCAATTTGTTCCTGGCCTAAGATGTGATGTTCATCAATCCAGTCTGACAGTTTACCCAATAGATGCCTAGCATAAAGCTTGCCCACGATTAGGCTTATTGGGCGATAGTTGTCTGGCAATTTTGGGTCCCCCTTTTTAAAGATGGGCACTATAATGGACTTTGACCAAACTGATGGCATCCTTCCAGTAGCATCTATTAAAGAAAAAAGAGAAGCTATGGGGGATGCCCACCATTCCAATTGCTTTTTGGATAATTCGGGTGGGAATCCATCAGGACCTGGAGCCTTACCGTCCTTTAACTGACTAATTAGTTTTTTTATCTCACTGGAGTCAACCGGTATCCACTCTGACACTTTAGATGGCATAAGGTCTGCCAGAGAGAGATCCGGAGCTGCTGGATCATAGAATATGTTTGCAAAGTACAGTAGCTCCCTCCAAACCTGCGGAGGCACTCTGCTGTCAAGCGGGCCGTGTTTGTTTGAAATGGCTCCGGACACCAGGCCCCAAAACTGTTTGGTGTTACTAAGCTGTGAGGCCTGGATTATCAGGTCCCATCTCCTCATCTGCAGTTCTCTCTTCTTTCTTTTAATGGTTAGTTTATATTTCCTTTTCAGTTCATGGTATTTAGGTGGAAGGGTGTTTGTTTTACTATTGCCTTGGAGTTGATATATTGCGCGAATCTTGTTTTTTCAGCAGTTGACATTCTCCATCAAACCAACTATCGGGCAAATTGCGTGGCCCTTTCCCACCGCCAACAGGTGCCTGTTGCTGTAGTAAAGCATTGTAGAAGCAGTTTTAAAGCATGGAACTGTGGTTGGAGGTGGGGAGAGAATGGTCAGCCATGTGCTTCACAACTGAAGTCATAACTGTGGCCCCCTCAAGCCCCCTCCCCGCACTTAAGACCATTCAGTTCCGTTTCTAAAGTGACCAGCTGCTGCACCACTAGACCCACGCATTTGGAGGGCACCGGGCTGGGGAAGGCTGGTCCAGTCCCTTCTTAAGGCCACCTGAGTTGGCCTGCGTCACCATGTTGTTGCCCACCGGTACATCCTTTGCCCAGAGGCACTAAAACAGTCTCTCTGTGATAAGGGACATGAAGAAAATACACGTAGCTGTGCTGATCCATGAGTAAAACACCCAAACTCCAGGAGAGAAAAAAAATCCCAAATCCACTTAGGCAATACCTTTATTAGGACCCACAGAAATGCCAGCTGTGCAAGCTTTCGAGGTCTCCAGAACTCTTCTTCTTCAGGCCCAGTGATGAACGAGTTCTGGAGACCCCGAAAGCTTGCACAATATTTGGAGACATTTTGGGTGGTCCTAATAAAGGTATCGCCTAACTGTGGATTTTGGATTTATTTTTATTTTACTTTTTTTGAGTTTGGATTTGTGACAGTTCTCCCTGAGATGGATTTCTTTAGTTGCTTTTCCTTGGTGCCTGTGGCTGAGGTGACTCTACAAGGCTGCTCTAGTCGGTCTATTGAGTAAGGCTGTCCGTCTACTGATCCTATGGCTTTAGATGCTTGCATTCCCGTGAATGCAGTTCTGACGTCAGCTGCGAGCTTTCTTTGTTTTTAGACTACCGAAGTATATTGGGTAGGAGATGCCACCTTGGAGGAGGCCTCCCTCCCTTCGTGCCTCTGCCGAGGGTGTGCCTTTGCCGCCTGCAGGTTTTAGAAGTTTCTGTATACCGTTACTCCATTTATAGGGGCACCTTTTTAGTCTGTTAAAAACTTAATTAAAATCTATTACCGAACTGATTGATGAAGCAGTGCAGCCCAGTGCTGAGTGGCGGAAACTGGACTGTGGGGGTGGCAATGCCCCCACAAGAGTGTTGCTGGCGGTTCCTTCTGGTTCCAGCTCGAGAGGGAGCCCTGCAGGCTTTTGGGTACCTTTTAAAGGCTAACAGATTACGGTGGGAGCGCTTGAGGACTAGAGCCTATTTCAGCAGATGCATGAAGTGTTCTCCTTGCACATGCATCTGCTGGAGTGGGCATTAGATCTGCTGGCCTCGAAGGTGTCACTGTGTGTCGCCTCCTTTTCCTTGCCCTGGGCCGCTTCTCACTTGCCCTGGGCCACCGGGAGGGAGGGAGCAGAGCAGAGCGCAGCGGAGCCGCCTCCATGGAAATCTCATCTTTTATTCAGCCGTGGCCTGCATGGAAAAGAAGCGTGAGCGAGAACCTGATCTGACTCTGCAGGCTGGTGAGGAACCTGTGGCAAGCAGAGGATGGCTTGGCCATGCCCCAACAGGAAGGGGGCAGATCAGCTTCCAGGCCCTCAGGCCAGCCCCCCTCACGCCCCCTCGGAGCTCTGCACCCTTACTGGGGACCCAAGTCCTCTGGAACTTCCCCCTTGCTTTAACGCAAGAGTGTCCTATACCCAAGACGGGCTGCCCTTTTGGGGGCGCCAGACAAGGGTCTCCCTAAGGTACTGCACCAACCTCGGGCATTGCGCATGGCCCTCCTCCCTGGGGTCGCCTTCCCGGGGGCGGGGTTCGACGTACTCACCCCCTCCCCCAGTCTTGATCTAGTCCCTCCTTTTAGGCGCCCCAGTCCCAGCCCGGGAAAGGCGAGGAGGGGCGCTTGGCACCAGGTGGGAAGGTGGGGCGGCTGCAGGCGGGCAAAGCCCCCTCCCCCTTTTATGCCAAGCGCCTCCTCGCCTTTCCCGGGCTGGGACCGGGGCGCCTAAAAGGAGGGGACTAGATGGGGGGGGGGTGTTTGAGGACACTTTGCCTGCCTGCAGCCGCTGCCCTGCCCTGCCCTGCCCTGCCGGCTTCCTCTCCTCCCGCGAACTTTCTTTTCCCCCTGCAAAGCGCCACACGACTCGAGCTTGGCGCCGCCTGGCAGCCGCTCGCTTGCCCCGAGACAGGGGCGTGGGCTCCGTCGGGGGGGGGGTTGGATTGGGGCGCGGGAGAGGCGTAGGTGGCACCTGGGGGTGGGTAGGTCGCGCGCTGCGCCCCGATCGCTCCTCCCTCTTTGGCGCGTGGGGGCTGCTCTGCTCCTTCCCCTCTCCGCCCTCCCCGTCGGGGCTGGCTGGGCTGGGCTGGGCTGGGCTCCGCTGCCTTAAAAGCGCCGCGACGCGCCGGGGGGCGGGGGGAGAAGCCGCGGCGGCACGGTGAGTCTGCCTAGCCGGCACGGGGAGGGGGCTGCGTCCAACCCAGCCCCCTCCCCGGCGGGGAGGACGGCGCTGGTGCACTCGGCGCCTGGTTGCGCCGAGGGGCCTTTGGGCTGATCTGGCGCGGCTCGGGGGAGGGAGAAGCAGAACTCTGCACATGTTCCGGAGCCGGGCCTCGCTGGGAAGGAGATAGCCGCTCTCCCGACGGAGCCGCCTCGGGCAGGGGGGACTTGGGTAGGCGGCGGCCTTCCAGCCGTCTGGGGGGGAGGTCGAAGAGCTGGGACGGGCCCGCACCTTCTCCACGCGCCTCCCGTGGCGATTTTGCACGCCGGGAGCAGCAAACGGGGGGGGGGGGCGCCGCCGGGCTAGAGATGGAGCATTGCTTCCTGCCTACCTGGGGCGGGGGGGGGAGGCTTTGCCCGCACTTGCTTCGCCCCCGCCGCCTCGGGGGGCTGCCACGAGCCGCTCTGCCGGGCTCGGCTCCTGCTGGACGTGGCGGCGCTCAGGTCGCAGCAGGGGACGATGCCGGGGCCCCGGAGAGCCGCCGCGGCCAGCCCGCGTAGACCAGGCCGGGCCGGAGCGGGGAAGGCGGCCGCCTCCTAGGAACGCAGGCGGGGAGCCGGTGCCCCTTTGGCTGGGATGCGCCCGTTGCGCCCGCGGCAGAGCAGGCCCACGTGCGCACCGAGGCTCCGGGAGGGAATGGCGCGCCCGCCCGCCCGGGCCACACGGCAGCCGCATGCTGCGGCACGCTCGGGCCTGGAGCCTGGATGGCGACCCACCGCCCGCCTGCTTCCTCTGCTGTACCACGGAGGAGCACACTTTGCATGCACAGGCTCCCGGTTTGGACCCTTGGCCTCCCCAGCTTTCCAAAAGGAAGAAAGAAAAATCTCCCTTTGCTGCGGGGCATGGAAGGAGCGCCTGCCCCCAAAGCTTGGAGAGCCAGGATCTGTCGGAATGGAGCATCGCTCCCCAAGCTCGTGACCTCCAAATGTTTAGGACTCATAGATTTCATAGATTTATAGAGTTGGAAGGAGCCTACAAGGCTATCGAGTCCAACCCCCTGCTCAATGCAGGAAACTAGAGGAGGGGTCTCCCATCCAAGTAATAACCAGGCCTGATTCCTGCTTAGCTTTCCACACTCAGACTAGCTGAGCCAGCATAAGCCAGCTCAGAACTCCCATCAGAACTCCGACTCCCATCAGCCCCAGACAGCATGGCCAATGGTCAGGACTGCTGGGAGCCATAGTCCAAAACATCTGGATGGTCCCAGGTTGGGGAAGGCTGGAATAGACGGAACGGAACTAGATGGAGTCGGATGGGGGGGGGCTTTTCTCAGTGGCAGAGCACCAGCTTTCCGTGCGGAGGCCGCATCCTCGCTCCGGTGGCAGAGCTGGGAAAGGCGTCCCTCTGCCAGGGGCCTTGGAGAACCGCTTGCTAGCCCGGGTGAATCCCTTGCCCAGGGCCTGACACAGCCCCCCTCAGGCTGCTGCATCGCACCTCCGGCGACCGGCATGGTTTTCAGACTGGGACTGGAGAGGCTTGGGTTCAGATCCCCACTCGCTCGGTGACCTTGGGCCAGCTGCCACCTTCTAACTTGTCCGGGTTCAACAGGGTGGGGTGAGAATCGGGCACACCAGCCAGAGCCAAGGGTAGGATGGGCGATAAACAAAGGTGATGCCGAGGAGGGGAGGAAGCCAGGCAGCTGGATGGATGCCTTATAGCCGCCTCCCCCAAGCCAGTGCCCTCGGAGGGGCTGGACTGCAACTCCCATCACTTGCATTGGCCATGCGGGCTGGGGATGATGGGAGTTGCAGTCCAGCCCCTCTGCCAGGTGCCAGCATGGGGAAAGCTCCTTGACATGCTCTGCCAAGAATGTCTGTTGCTCTAACCAGAGAACATTGGTTACTGGGTGGAATTGAAATGAAATAATAAGTAACCGGCCCTCCCCGCCCCCTGCAGATGCCAGTGAGGCTCTCCACGGCCCTGCGTGTTTTTGGGACCAGCCTCTTTGCCGTGGCGGTGCTGGGGGGCATCCTCGCGGCCTACGTGACCGGCTACCAGTTCATCCACACCGAGAAGCACTACCTCTCCTTCGGGCTCTATGGGGCCATCCTGGGCCTCCACCTCCTGACCCAGAGCCTCTTCGCCTTCATGGAGCACCGGCGCATGCGCCCGGAGGGCCGCCCCCTGAAGCTGCCGTGCTCCGTGGCCCTGTGCATCGCCGCCTACCAGGAGGACCCGGATTACCTGCGCAAATGCCTGCGCTCCGTCCAGCGCATCTCCTTCCCCAACCTCAAGGTCGTGATGGTGGTGGACGGCAACGGGGAGGACGACGCGTACATGCTGGACACCTTCAACGAGGTCATGGGCTCCGACCGGACAGGCTGCTACGTGTGGAAGAGCAACTTCCACGCCCGGGGCAAGGGCGAGACGGAGAGCGGGCGGCGCAAAGCCATGCGGCACATCCAGAGCCTCGTCCGCCACAACACCTACTCCTGCATCATGCAGAAGTGGGGCGGCAAGCGGGAAGTGATGTACACAGCCTTCCGCGCCCTCGGAGACTCGGTTGACTACGTGCAGGTGGGTGCCTGGGGCAGGACCGGTGCAAGGCAGTTTGGTGCCCTAGGCAAGATCAGATATTTAGCGCCCCCCTTCCCACTTGAGAGTGCTGTATTTTTTCCCCAAGGTGTTTCTGGTGCCCCCTTTGGCCCTGCGCCCTAGGCAGCTGCCTAGTTGGCCTAATGGTAGCACCGGCCCTGGCCTGGGGGGCGGCTGCCTGACGCCCGCTCGGCGTCTTCCCCATTCCTGCTTCCCTGCAGCAGCAAAGCCCTTGTCCAAAAATCCAAAAGGGGGAAAGGCAATACTGCGACTACCTACTTCTGCCTCCCGCAACCTGGTACCCTCCAGGTGTGCTGGATTACAACTCCCAGAATGCCCCATGCTGGCTGGTGCATGCTGGGAGTTTTAGTCCAACACATCTAGAGGGCACCAGGTTGGCGAAGGCTGACCTAGCTGGTGCCATGGAAATGTGGAGTGGGGAGGCAGAGCAGAAAAATATCTGCAAAATGATTTGAGGTTCCACTCAGCAAAACATAAATCATGCAAGAACTCCAGGTAGGTGGGCAGTGGTTCAGATTGCTGGTGCATTGTCTCCTGCAAAGGACATGGGGAGCTACCAGGGTTTATGTACAGAGCGTGGGTACTGCTAGGCATCGCTGCCAGAGATTGGGTCCTGGCAGGGAAACCGGCCTCTCAACCGATGGCTCCGCCTGCCTGGGCGTTTCTGCCCTGCCCTCCTCTGCTGGCGCCTTACCGGGAGAGCCCTCTGCCTGCCTGCTGCCCTGTTGCCAGGTCGATGCCCCTGACTGATAAGGAGCAGACTCCTCCAGCTGCATCAGCCTCCAGGGCCTTCCCTGTTCTCTGGGCCGTAGGAGGCCAGGCAGAGTTGAACTGCCACGTCTCTGAGTCCCCGCAGCCGCTGGCCCAACTCTGCCACCTCTTCCCCCCCACGTCAGAATCGGTGCCTGACATTGAAGCTCCCTCCGGGCTAGGGCCAGGTCCCACAATAAGGCACCCCCCCCCTAAAGGTGACCCCCTCCCCAGCACATGGATGCGCAGAACTTGGGACGGAAGCAGAGTGAGGCGGAGCTGCTGCTGGGCTTTCGCCGGGTCTCTCTCAGCCTCGCCCTCCACAGCCAGCATGTGCAAACACCAGGTTGCCCTTGCCTGGCACGTCCAAGTCGGGCTAGGAAGGAATCCTGCCTGCAACTCTGGAGGGGGAGGGGCTTTGCTGCCAGTCGGCGTCCACAGTACTGGGCTAGATGGACCGACGGTCTGACTCGGCACAAGGCAGCTCCTGGCGTCCCCTCCTTCCCCTGCATGTGGAGCTTGGCCTCCATTCCATCTCCCCCGCCTGCTTCCGCTCGGCAGGGCACTCGCCGCTGACAGTGCTTCTCCCTGCCTCAGGCTCAGAGTCTGTGCAGGCTCTCCTGTGCTGAGGAACGAGGCGGTGGGCAGTGAGTGTTCCAGTTTTGGATGCACCTCTACATGAAAAAAGATCTCCCTGAAGATGGAAAACTTGCGCACCAGGGAGGGAGATTTCTGTCCTGACAGCCCTCTGCTGGCTGCGCTGGGCTGGTATTTCCGGGGTGTTCTGACCCGTGTGAGCTTTCAAAAGCGTCAGCCTGCCCCCACCTGGAGCAGGACGCACCGCAGTCCACCCTTCCGCCTCGCCCCGCCGCACGTGCCCCCCAGGCCTCTGCTCCCCGAGGGAGGGGGGGAAGATTCAGCTCACGCACGCCGCGTGCGTGGAGTAGATCTCGTTTTGGGATCTGGGGAACACTGCTGCCAGGGATCCGTGTGCCCTTCACATGCCCAGGGTGGGGGTGGGGGGAGAGGAGGGGTCCACCTGTGTATGGCCGAGGCCACATCAGTGGCTGCTAGTCAGGATGGCCGAGCGTCACCTCCAGGATCGGAGGCAGTTTGCCTCTGCATGCCGGTTGCTGATGAACACAAGCAGGATTGGGCTGTTGTGGGGGAGAGATGAAGGCTTGGGGGAAGAACTGGGTGGGGGACCAAACATCCCTGGAGAAAAGTCACCCCCCCCCCCAACCTAATTTTTCCGAGTTTTCCCCAGGCCTTCACATCTCTAGTTGTGGGCTCCCCGTTGGGGCAGGAATAGCGGGGCTAGATGAAGATGAGGTTGCCGGTGGCTACTGGTTCTCCTGGCCATGTGCCACCCTCAAGGTCAGAGGCAGCCTCTCAGTACCAGTTGCTGGGGAATCATAGAAAAGTAGAGTTGGAAGGGGCCTACAAGGCCATCGAGTCCAACCCCCTGCTCAATGCAGGAATCCAGGTCAAAGCATCTCTGACAGATGTCTGTCCAGCCGCACCTTGAATGCCTCCAGACTGGGAGAGCCCACCACCTCCCTAGGTAGTTGATTCCATTGTCTTATTGCTCTGACAGTCAGGAAATTTTTCCTGATGTTTAGGTGGAATCTAGGTTCCTGTAACATGGGTGGGACGGTGCTGTTGCACTCATGTCCTACCTGGGCAGCTGGTTGGCCACTGTGTGAACAGAATGCTCTTCTGGTGTTCTTAAGCTCCCTTTTGTCCCTGTGTGGCTTCCTCCTTTATGCCACTTTAGGGCTGTGCTCATTAACATACTTTTCAAGAGGTTCCTCAGGAGCGTCCCCTCCTATTCATCAGGCCTGCATTCACTCCCCCTCTCACACACACACTCCCACACACACACTCCAGCCTCTCCTAAAGGAGGATCATGTTCAGGAAAGTCGGGGAAGTTCTCCTCTGCTCAGCATACCAGAGTAGTAGTAAGTAATAAAGTTTATTTCTTGTGTAGCCAAAGCCATTACAAAAGCAATAAAATCAGATAAAAATACCTTAAATAGATAAGAGAGACACTGGACCAACATTCCAGCAGATAAAACTATTCATCTAAAACGTTTGGTTTATTTTGGTTTAGCGGCACTACCAACTCTTCCTTCTTAAAATTGATGCTCTAAAAGCAAAACAGGCCATCTTTTCAGAGATACAGGGGGAACTATCTCCCAATAAAAGATTAATCAGATACTCAACAGATCTATTAGACGAAAGCTCCAGGTCTATAGAGAGGGCTACTCTTAAGGGCTCGTAAACGGGGCAGTCAAGTAGGCAGTGAGGCAGGTCTTCAGGCATGTTGGATCCACCTGGGCAGACTCTCTCTTCAAAAGGGATCCGAGGATAACGTCCTTTGAGTATGGCAGAGTTCATTGCCTGACATCATAAGGCTGTAAATGCTTTCTTCCATTTAAAATATGTAATACTGGATTTATTTGTTTGTTTGTTTGTTTATTTATTATATTTATGCCCTGCCTTTTTCCTGCAAGGAACCCAAGGCAGGCTTCCATAATCCTCCTCTCCATTTTATCCTCACAACAACCCTGTGAGGTAGGTTAGGCTGAGAGTCAGTGACTGGCCCAAAGTCACCCAGTGAGTTTCATGGCTGAGCGGGGACTAGAACCCGGATCTCCCAAGTCCCAGTCCAACATCCTAACCACTACACCACGCTGGCTCCATATATAATGTGGAAGAGAAGTTTGAATAGGCAGCTTTGGCATACCGGGGGGGGGGGCACATTTTGACAGGCAGACAGAAGCACGGTCATCTCGAAAATCATGTTTTGAAATATTAGATTTCAGGTAACGTGCTGCCACCTCAGAACTCAAGGAGCTCAAGAGATCCAAAGGAAGAGATCCAAAGGATCCATACATATCAATCATTTGTAGGATTTCCTGATTCCAAGGTAGAGCCAATTCTGTTATTAAGGTTCAACATGTCTCTAAAAGCAAATCGTACTAAGGAAGACCCCCTCCCTAGAGTGAAAACTGCCCTTTTCTCCATGGGAGAGTGTGGAGCAGGACCCTATAAGGACAACACGGGTGTCACAAAATTGATAGAGGAAGCCGTGCATACCCCGGACCGGACCGAGCCCGCTCCCTGTGAGAAGAGGACGAGGTTGTTAAAAAGGAAACGGCTGTTTATGTGAACGTGCCCTGCTCTAAGGGAATGGAGCAGGCCCTGATGGGGTCTTTTCCCCTGGCAGGTGTGTGACTCTGACACGGTCCTGGATCCGGCCTGCACGGTGGAGATGCTGCGCATCTTGGAAGAGGATCCCCGCGTCGGCGGAGTGGGCGGAGACGTCCAGGTACCAACCTGATGGTGCATGAAAGTTCGGAGCCTGGCTCTGAGAATGCAAAGGGAGAGGGGGCCCCTCTAATCGATTGATTGATTGATTGATTGATTAAAGCAGTGTTCTCCAACCTTGGGGCATGCTGGGAGTTGTAGGCCAAAAACATCTGGGGACCCAAGGTTGGAGAACACTGGATTAAAGTGTTGTTATCCTGCTCCTCCTCAGCCAAAAAGACTCCCGGAGCGGCATACACGCTATCGCTAAGACAAGGCAGTCCCTGCCCACAGCCTTAGGGCCGGTTCACACGACCCAGACTGCGAGCGGGGAAGGCACCAGGGACCCGTGGGGTCCGGCGGGGCAGACGACCTGTGCCCCACGTGCTTGGGCGGACCCAGCAGTCCCCGCACCGCAGTGCAGGCCTCCTGGCACTAGGGGGCAGCGGCTCGGGATGCCCAGAGGGGCTGTTTGCCCCTACAGGCCGCAGCGGCCGCAGCTCAGGCCGCTCCGGGCTGCCGCCTCTGTGCGCCCCCCATGGGATCGCCGCCCGCTGTTCGCATGGCAGGGTGGCCACACATGGTAGGGGCTCACCCCTCTACCGCCCATGGTCACTTTGCGCGTGTCCCGCGCACGACCGTCCCACGGGGGTGCCCTTGGTCGGCGTTTGCACAACACAGGAACTGCGGGGGACTTCTGCTCCCTCGCGGTTCCCGTGTCGTGCAAACACGCCCTACCAGTCTAAAAGGACCCGACACACAAGGAAAAAGGGGTGGGGAGAGGGAACAGTGAAGGTGTCGTCCAGCAGGGCTGGTGGAATGGCCCCGCTTCCCCGTCACATCAGCACAGCCTGCTGAATGGCTGCCGGTTGCCCACGCACCTGTTGGAGGATGTGTGAAGGAGTCGGTCCTGTACCGGTTAGGACGAAGCAGAGTTTTCCCCCGTATGTGCAGCCTGGTTATTGAAACTGGTTATCACCACCACGTGGGTTGCTAAATCCTGCTAAAAGGCTCTTAAAAGGAATGGATTGTCCATACAAGGTTTAAAACTAATAAAGACATTTATTAGTTTTACTTACAGTCCATTTATTCATATATGCAGGCTGCAGCTAGGCAGGTTAGAGTCTTTGGTGTTAAGAGTCTGCTTCATGCTGGAAGCCAGCTCAGACTGTGTGTCCATCAGAGGAGAGAGAGAGAGGTCACTGGCCACAGAGAGGCCAGAAGTAGGAGGAGGGGTTACAAAACATGCCCCCTGGGGATTGTTCAATTAACCCTTTCCTCCCGCTCTAATTAGTGGTTACATTATCTCGTTGATTTAAGCAGGCAATATTACAATTTCCATCACCACCACCACCACCACCCCAGTCCTGGCCTCCCATGTTTTCTTACAATGCGGTACTTGCCGGATCAGCTTGACCCGCAGGCTGCTTGCACCGCTGTGGAGGGGAACACTGGAACAGGAGCCAGCATGCCCACGGGTGGGTGGGTGGGAGGGGCGCGGAGAGCCCGTGAAGCTATTGCTCAGACGGACGTGCCCTTTCCCTTTCCCTCTAGATCCTCAACAAGTACGACTCGTGGATCTCCTTCCTGAGCAGCGTGCGCTACTGGATGGCCTTCAACGTGGAGCGGGCCTGCCAGTCCTACTTCGGCTGCGTCCAGTGCATCAGCGGCCCTCTGGGCATGTACCGCAACTCCCTGCTGCAGCAGTTCCTGGAGGACTGGTACAATCAGACCTTCCTGGGCAGCAAGTGCAGCTTTGGGGACGACCGACACCTCACCAACCGCGTCCTGAGCCTCGGCTACCGGACTAAGTACACGGCCCGCTCCAAGTGCCTGACGGAGACGCCCACCCGGTACCTCCGCTGGCTCAACCAGCAGACGCGCTGGAGCAAGTCCTACTTCCGCGAGTGGCTCTACAACGCCCTCTGGTTCCACAAGCACCACCTCTGGATGACCTACGAGTCCGTGGTGACGGGCTTCTTCCCCTTCTTCCTCATCGCCACCGTCATCCAGCTCTTCTACCGCGGCCGCGTCTGGAACATCCTCCTCTTCCTGCTGACGGTGCAGCTGGTGGGCGTCATCAAGGCCACCTACGCCTGCTTCCTGCGGGGCAACGCCGAGATGATCTTCATGTCGCTCTACTCCCTGCTCTACATGTCCAGCCTCTTGCCGGCCAAGATGTTTGCCATCGCCACCATCACCAAGTCGGGCTGGGGCACCTCTGGGCGCAGGACCGTCGTGGTCAACTTCATCGGCCTCATCCCCGTGTCTGTCTGGGTGGCCGTGCTCCTGGGCGGGCTGGCCTACACGGCCTACTGCCAGGACCTCTTCACGGACACGGAGCTGGCCTTCCTCATTTCGGGAGCCGTCCTGTACGCCTGCTACTGGGTGGCGTTGCTCACCCTCTACCTGGCCATCGTGGCCCGGCGTTGCAGCAAGCCGCAGGAGCAGTGCAGCTTGGCCTTTGCAGAGGTGTGACGACGACGACGGGCAGAAGCCGAGGATGGAGCGGGGGGAAGGGCAGTGGGCGCAGAGGACGGGCAGCGTTTCCCCCCCCCTGCCTGGCGTGGGGCGGAGGAAGGGAGGGCGGGAGGGAGGGCTGGCCCCACCCTGCCTGGGACATGACCTTGTCTTGAAGTGTCGGCCCAGGAAGCCAGCCGGCACACGCGGGAGTCTGAAGTGCGTTTGCTGGGCCAGAATTCCCACCCTGGAACGGATCCTGCTGGGCTTCCTGGCATCGCTCCCGCAGACACGCCGCTGACTCCTGGAAAGTTTCCACGCTGAGCACACCGGCCGTTCCGTGCGAGTGACACTGCCTCACGCAGAATGGCACCAGCGCGGCTGGGACGGCCGTCTGAGCAGGGGGTTGGACTCGATGGCCTTGTAGGCCCCTTCCAACTCTTACTTTTCTATGATTCTATGATCTCCATAGCACGCTCAGGGTACAATGATGGCTGTGGCTGATGTGGGGGTGCTTATCTGGAGCAACAGCCTCCTTGAGGAGACCTGTTGAAGTCGGGGCCACTCCGTGCCTAGCCAAGATGCCACCTTTCGGCGTCTGCTCTCCCTCGAGCGAACTTTCAGGAACTGGTACGGTCTAGTCGCTGCGTGTGTGAGGAGCCAACGGGACTCGAGCCACTGACGCAGGGGCCCTCCAGGAGGTGGGACGAGGGGGCAGAGCCCTCAGCCCCACAAGCAGGGCCGGGCAGAGGCAGGTGCTTCCCAAGAGCTGTTCCCTGCCCTCCACTGTGGCAGTCAGGGGGGGGGGGGGCTGGGCGTGCGCAGGCAGCCTTTGGCCCAGGGCAGGGACGCTCCGTGAGCAAAGGAGCTTTGCGCAGGCCGCCCTCTTCTGCACATGCGGGGGACTTGAAAGCTCCCGGAACAGCCCAACGCCGCCGCGGCACCCACGGCTGACCTGAATCCAATCAACAGGCTGCAAAATTGGGAGTGGACAAATGTCTTAAGCTCATGCTAGATTTCTGAGGAGTGTACCAGCTATTCCTACCAGCACCCAAGTTTACATACTACCTAACTATCCTTGCATCTCTGTGGGGGTCACTCTCAAGACCCTGCTTTGTGGTGCTTGGGTGGGTGCAGGCCCCATATTCCTCTGGCCAGCCTGAAGTTGTTTGCCCCGACAGGGAAGACGGGGACTCCGGGAAGCGTTCAGGTGCTTTCCAAGTCCAAGTGGTTTGATGTTGTGAAGGGGGCTGGTGAGCCGCTGCTCTTCCGCTGTCAGTCTCCTGGCCCCAGCTCACGCCGGGCTTCGCAACCCTCTGGTGCTTCTCCTACAGACTCTCTCTCTCTCCCCCTGGTGCTATGCCAACGTGGCCACGATGTGTTTCCAACTCAGAGAAAGGGGGAGAAACAGGGGCCAGCGAGTGGTGCTGTGGCGGGAGGCCACTGCCACCCAATCGAAGTCCACGTTCTTGGTTCCCCATCTGCTCAGCCCTTAAAACTCCTTCCAGTCTCGCCTCTGGTAAGAAGGTGCAGGTTTGTGTGTTGGGGGGCTGGGGGGGGGGACAACTCATGGGGCTCCCAGCTGCAGCTGGCACCAAGCTGGGGGGTAGCTTTTATAGCAAAGGCACACCGCTGAGGTGAAAGCACCCGGCCGGCCTCCCTGCTTGCGGCCACGGAGCGAACTGGGCAGAGCAAGGACAAGGCATCCGGGCACTCGCTCTGGCCAAAGCCCAGTCTGCCCACTCTGGAAGCTTATAGAAAGGGCAGGGGGTCTTCTACAGTTCCAGTTATGCAGAATTTGGATTCTTGAAAATCTCCAGCTTTCCGACATTCTTGGGTTAGAAAAAGCCAGTTTCTAACATTCATAGTTTTACACAAAGCATACATTTTGGAAGTGTACATGCAATAATTTTGAAATATCTCAGTGGTGTTTGGGGTGGGGCTTCTCTTCTTGCTTCTCTGATGCTACTTCTCCTACGGCCTCAACTCTGGTTCTAGGGAAAATGGGACTCTGGATCCTACCATGACTAAAATAATAGTCTCCAAATGAGGCATTGCACATTCAAGCTTAGTTAACGTAATTTGGTTCAATAGCAACATTTAAGCGGGAGAGGTGCCGCATTTGCCCAGGATCGCCTCCACTCCAAGTCTGGGCCACTCCTGTTCAAGGGGACCACCGGAGCGGCCTTCCCCAACCTGGTGCCCTCCGGATAGGTCGGGATACAACTCCCAGCATGGCTGGTGGTCAGGAGTGGCCGGAGCTGCAGGCCAACCCATCGGGAGCACGCTGGCCTGGGGGAGGTGGCTCCCACGGCTCTGCGGGCCAACACCGAACCTCTTCCAGCCACCTCGTTTGTGCCTGTGGCGGGGTTGGGGCGGCAGAATTATGGGCTGCGCATACGTGGCTTAGGAGTTACAGGATGCTGCCCCCATGATGGCTCAGCCCCAGGCAGGCGGCAGAGCAAAGGCAGTTTCCGGCCCCGCCTTGCAGCAGAGGTGCTTTGTGCCCACCACCCCCTTCCAGACCAAAGAGTGTTCATATACCTACACATCCACAAGGCAGGTTCCTGCCACTGCATTTTCCTTGCTAAGAAAGGGAGCGAGATCATTCCTGCGGTTTCGAAATCCTGCATTAAAGAATCCCAGATTCCACAACCATAACATCCCAGTCCTCTTAACTGGAATAGGTTTTGCAAAACTGGTTGGCTTGCATGTTTAGCTTCAGGTATGCAATGTAGAGTTTTTTGAGAGGGATGAGCAAAGAGTGTGTGTCTGGACTGGGATGTTTTTGTTCCAAATGCAAAATTTGCCAAGCAACCACGAGGGCTACACACTTGCTTTTTATGCAAGAAAGCCAAGGACCGTCTCAGGATTCCACCAGAGGCTTCTGCACTGAAATTGCACTATGTGCTTTGACTCCATGCGGTCTTCCGGGGTCAGTGGGCACCTGCTCTACCATTTGGCTTTGGCCCTGTTCAGGATCCTGTCCCAGTGTCCACTCCCCAGCACCCCTTTTCTTTTAGGACCAGGAAGCAAAGGTCTACTTTGCTGTGCTGCTGGGGGTTCCACATAGCCAAATTTGCCTCCACCCCGAATGCTGCCCCTTTCCTTGGCTGAACCCACAGTGCCAAATCTGTCCCTATTCCATGCAAGGCCTGAAACCTGCCTGCGTTTGCGCCCTCAAACATCCCTGCTTCTCTTGCCGCTTTGCTTCCTGTGGGGCAGAGCGGGCAGGGGGGCAATGTGGGTGGCTGGCTAAAGGGCAGTTTGAA
This sequence comes from Shinisaurus crocodilurus, assembly GCA_021292165.1. Classification (NCBI taxonomy): domain Eukaryota; kingdom Metazoa; phylum Chordata; class Lepidosauria; order Squamata; family Shinisauridae; genus Shinisaurus; species Shinisaurus crocodilurus. The sequence goes on from CM037887.1 coordinate 34,636,778, forward strand.
CCCCAGGTCGCGTCTTCCCGGCTAGCCCCACAGGCCTGTGTACAGAAGGGGCAGCAGTGCTGATTCAAGGTCCATTGGCTAGAGGCTGTAGGGCACCACCCTGCCACCTCTGACCATCTAAAGTGGCAATGATGGATGGCTCCTAGAACAGGCTGGGAGCTTTGATCAAGGCCTTCCCTAATCTGAGACCTGTATGAATTGAGCTGCGACATCTCCCCCGCCCTGCTCTCCAGACACAGGAACATTTCTTTAAGCAAGAAATAGGGGCTGTTCCGCAGCTGCTCTGGCTGCACCGTGACACATCCATCCCGCGCATGCCTATGATCCAAGGGCTGTTTCCCGGGGACCCTTTCAGGTGTGAGGAGGAGGAGGAAAGGCTCCAAGTAACCCCTTTGGTAGCTTGAGAAGGGGATGCATGGTAGTCACTGGCCCTAAAATTATTATTATTATTATTTACATGTATTAATCGCCCATCTGGCCGGCAACCGGCCACCCTGGAGGATGTACATAGGCTAAAAACAAGATAAAATACAATTAAAACATAATTAAAAAAAAAAAAAAAATCTTAACCCACCCCATCCCGCCTGAACAGCCAGGTTTTTAATGAACGGCGGAAGCTCAGCAGAGGGGGGCCATGGCGGAGGTCACTCGGGAGTTCCACAGTACAGGGGCCGCCACAGAAAAGGCCCTCTTCCTCGTCCCCACCAGTCTAGCTGCTCTGGCTGAAGGGGACAAGGAGAAGGCCGTCTGTGGCAGATCTTGTTGAGTGGCCCACTTGGTGTTGCTGGAGACGCTCCTTGAGATAGACTGGACCGGAGCCATATAGGGTTTTAAAGGTCAAAACCAACACCTTGAATTCGGCTCGGCAAGCAACTGGTAGCCAGTGCAGCTCCTTGAGCACTGGCGTGATGTGGTCCCGCCGGCGGCTGCCTTTAACCAGCCGAGCCGCCACGTTCTGTACCAGCTGTAGCTTCCGAACCGTCTTCAAGGGTAACCCCACGTAGAGCGCATTACAGTAGTCTAGGCGAGAGGAGACCAAGGCATGAACCACTGATGGGAGCAGGTGATTAGGAAGGTAGGGGCGCAGCTGCCGTATCAGATGGAGTTGATACAGTGCCGCCCGGCTCACAGCTGACACCTGAGCCTCCATGGACAGCTGGGAGTCTAGAATGACCCCCAAGCTGTGGACCTGGTCCTTCAGGGGTAGATGTACCCCATTCAGCACCAGGTCAGCATCCCCCAACCTCCCCTTGCCCCCCACCAGAAGTACCTCGGTCTTGTCGGGGTTCAGCTTCAGGCAAATGGGGGTGGGTTCTTTTGCAGGCTGGGAGGGAGAGCTTGCAGCAGCCCATGCAAAATGCTGCCTTTGGGGCTTTCCCTGCACCGTGCACGTGAGTCATGGGGAACTGCAGGACCCTTTGCTCTGCGACCTGCTCACGGGCAGGTGCCTCCCTCCTCCGCCCCCCCCCCCCCAATAGGCTGCCAAACCAAATTGCTGTATGGGCAGGGCTGGTCAGTGAAGCTGCACGAGCACCTGGTGCTCTTCGAAGCCCGCTCTCCAACACTGTGACAGAAGGGGAGAGCTCCCTGGAGCTGCTGCTTCCTGCCCCTGCTGTCCTCTGTCGCCTGCGCTGGTCCCAGGCGTGAGAACGGAGGTCAGGCTCCGCTCCCCCCCCCCTCCCCGCTCTGGGCTGCCTCCCTTTTCTACGTGATCCGTTTGGGTTGCTCTTATTTAAGACAAGATTTGTAGAATTTTTTGTACTCTTTGGTAATGACACTAGTTGATGGCTTAAAGTTATTTGTAAACGTATTTATTTTTTACCTGCATTTTCATATTTTTTAAAAATGTCAAGGTTTGGGTTTTTTTTTACTATGACATGTTGCAATAAAAAAAATACCTGGTAAACAATTTGGCTGAGGTAATTTCCATTGTGGCTGGGAAAAAGAGGGCGGGATGAACCAGGGTCGAGCTGGCTAAAATCTCCGTGGGGAACGTGGGCCTGTTTCTCCCCCAGTTCCTTCCTAAATGCCGACAGGCCCTTCCCTTTGCTGGGGGGTGGAAGACTCCTTGGGCACCAATAACCCAGGTCTTCTATATTTCAGCTCCACTTTAAGTTCCCTGCATGTTTGACAGAGACCGAGCTAACAATAGTCGTTTTTTTAAAAAAAGCTCTTCAGCATTCTGCAGAAGCCCAGTTCCTGCTCAGGAGGCAAAAGGCACAATGTGTGGGACCCAAGAGCACTGAGCTCCCTGAAGGATGGCATCAGGCAGCCAGGAGGAGGACAGCCATCAGCACAATTCCAGAAGGGGCCAGAGCGGGACCAGAGTTCCTGGTTGGCAGGAGAGTTGAGACAAACGTGGGTCACCAGCTGACGCTAAACTGACGTCTAATGAATATTCAAGAGTCTCAGCCCCCTTTGTTTGCCCTCTGGTCTCTTCCAGAGATGCAGGAAAGTGTTGGGCTGAGCCCCGCAGCTAGGCTCCCACCCCCGGACCTTGAGGAGGGGTCCGCTGGATGTTCGGGCACTCAAGGCACACGGGCTGGGCTCTCTCCCAGTTACCCTGGTCTTCGTCCCACAAAGCCTGGCCTCTGAGATAAGGGTGCCCCCTTTCACGGCACAGTCCCTGCCGTTCTGTCACGCTCTCTTGGCCACATTGGTGATGATGGGCTTGGGGCGGGTCTTGAAGAGCAGCTTCCTCTTGATGAGGGCCACCACCTGGTAGCTGGGTCCGGCGCTTGAGTCGGCAGCCGCTGGCTTGGTCAGGACGGCAAAGGGCTTCTCCAGCCGCACCTCCTTCCCGTATAGGATGTGGTGCCCCACGATGAGCACTGGGACCCCCTAGGAGAGAGGAGGCGGGGGGGGGGCTCAGCGGGCTGGCAGAGGCAGCCCCACCCCAGAATCCCCTCCCCGTAAGAACCAGGCGCGCCCTCACCTCCTTGGTGTAATGGAGGTCCCCCAGGACCCGCCCGGCCCGGCTGGACCCGCCGCGCAATTCTAGCTCGCCTTGGAGCTCCATCAGCAACCACTCGGCCTGGTCGCCGGCCCCTGCCCTGCAAGCCAAAGGCTGGGGGGTTACAGGAGGAGACGACTCAGGCCACCGGGAAAGGGGAGGGGGCTGGCAACGCAAAAGCCTCTCCCCCAAGCCAAGGAAGACTCACCGGGAAATGACCACCTGCACCATGGCGGGCTCCAGGCTCCTGCACAAAAACAAAAAATCTGGGGATGTGCTGGGGGTCTTCCCCAGGCTTGGGTCTCTTCTCAGCGAGCTCCAGAGGGAAGCCCCGTAAGTCTCTTGGGGCGAAAGCAACGAAGCCTCCTGCGGCACCTTAAAGAAAGACCAAGGCATTTAGGGCGCAATCCTAAGCGCGTTTACACGGGGCGCCCCCATTCCGGCCGAGCTCCTCGGTCCGCCGCTCCCGCAGGTGCGCGGAGCGCGTGAATCTGCCCCCCTGCGCTCGATGCGGGGGCCGCCTCGGGCCCCGCGTGGAGCGCTTTGAAAGCCGTGAAAACCCTCCGAAAGACCATTAGCTCGCTCGGGCGCGCGTGCGAGGCCGTGAGCTCCGGCTCCGCTGGTCAGGACGGACGTGCTCGCCTTCATGGCAGCCGCGGCCAGCCGGCCCCCGCTCGCTTCCTCCCCGCCTTGGGACAGGCAGCCTCCGGGCGCCACGGGGCTCTTCGCCGCGGGGCTCCGCCCAGGGGGGCTGGTCTCCTCTGCCGTGGGCGCGCTGCTGCTGCGCCACGGACGAGCCTGCGGGACCCGCGGCGGACGGCGCCTCCCTGGCGCGGGGAGACCCGCGGGGCGCGGGCGGCAGGCCGGAGGCGATCGCGGGAGATTCGCCGCGCGTGGCCCTGACACGCGGGTCGGGCCGTTCACACGGGGCGGAGGAGGAAGGGGGCGGGGCTCCCGCGGGGGCCACCCGGACTCGCCCCGCGCGTAAAGACCAAGCCCTGCGTGCATGTGCTCAGAGGCACTGGGCCGGTTCACACGACCCAGGCTGCCGGCGGGGGAGGAACCACGGGGACGTCCGCGGGGTCCGGCGGGGCACCGCACACGACCGGCGCCCCGCGCGCGTGGGCAGACCCCGTAGTCCCCGCACCGCAGTGCGGGCCTCCCGGCGGTAGGGGGTGAGGCCCGGGATGCCCAGAGGGGCCGTTTGCCCCTACAGGCTGGAGCGGCGGCGGCTCCGGCCGCTCTGGGCTGCCATCTCTGTGGGGACCCCGCGGGACGGCCGCCCACTGTTCCGACGGCACGGTGACCACGCGCGGTAGGGGCTTACCCCTCTACCGACCATGGTCACTTTGCGAGCGTCCCACGCGCGGCTCTCCCGCGGGGGCACCCCCGGTCGGCGTGCACACGACACGGGAACCGCGGGGGAATTGCGGTTCCCGTGTCGTGCGAACAAGCCCACTCTCCACCCTGGACGCGCGAGGCTCGCGCGGCGCCCGCACTCTGCGCGTGGTCAGGAACCCACCGCTTCGCCCGGACTCGCTGGAGCGGCTCCCCTCCTCCGTCCTGCTGCCTCAGCGAAGCCCCCGGAAGTCCCGCCCCTCGGGACTTCCGCTTCCGGGCCGCGGGCGGCGCGCACGTGTGGGGACTGGCGCCGTGGCTCTGGCCGGGCGCTCCACCGGTGCGACGCCCGCCCGCCATGGGCGAGTTCCAGGTGCACCGCGCGCGGCTCTTCGCCTTCGTGCCCGCGGGCATCCGCTGCGTGGCCGCCACCGCCGCCCGGGCGCCCCGGCACCGCCTGGCCGTGGCCCGCCTCGACGGCGCCCTCGAGGTCTACGACCTGCGGGCCAACAGCTTCCAGGAGAAGGTGGGCGAGCAGCAGCCGGCAGGGCTCGCCCAGGCCCCCGGGCGGGCGGGCGGGAGCAGCCCCAGCCCCTGGCCAGGCCCCGCGCAGACTCACACACACCCCCGGCCGGCCGCAGCCCAGCAGCCGCTCTGGAGAGGCCCCTTGCCGCGCAGGGAGGGTGCGGCTGTCAGTGGCTACCGGCGGCCGCCCTGGCTACGTGACACCCGCAGCCTCCGGCGGCAGCAGCAGCAGCAGCACGGCTCTCCCTGCCAGTTGCTGGGGCAGATGCGCGGGAGGGCGCCGCTCTTGCGCTCTTGCCCTGCTGGGAGCTGCCCACGGGGCATCTGCTTGGCCACTGTGGGGACGCCATGTTGGAGTAGAGAGGCCCCCTTTGCTCGCACCCAACCGCGGGGCTCTTCGGGTGGATGCTTTTTCCTCCTCCTCCTCCTGTTCTTTCTCCACGACTTTGCTCACCCCTCTTTCAAAGGCGGCTGTCGCCACATTTTGTGGCGGTGAGTTCCTCAAGGCAAATGCTGTGTGCTGTGAGAAGAAGCCATTTGTACAGGCAACATTGGCTGCCCCTGGAAACAGAGAGTCCCCTGGCTGGGACCAATAGCAGAGCCACATTCCCTAACCCCAGAGATTCCTCTGAGGAAAGGCCTGGCGAAGGCTCTTCTTTTTTTTTTCTTTTTTTTTTTTTAATTTGTTTATTTGAATTTTAACATATATAAGACAACCGAACAACCAACAAAACATCTAATCCATTACAGAAATTGTATTAGATCAGCACAAAGTAACCCCCCCCCCCCCCGAACCAACATTCAAAGGAACAAATCTGGCTGGGCACCTTTTCCGGAGTCTTTTTCTGCCATAAAGTAGTCAGTTTTGTGATAGGTGGATATTTGTAAGTTTATTGCATCCAAATGTACTGGAAGGCTTGAGGTATTTTTGTTGTAGATGTTCTGTATGAAAATTGGATAAAAGGCCACCATTCTGCTTCAAAAGAGTTTGTTTTCTTTTTCCCCCCTGCAATTCTCAATTTTTGAGTTAGTTTTTCGTAATATCAATAGGTTATTATTTTTCAGTGATTCTCTAGATATCTGTATGTCTTTAACTGGAAAATTTGGGTGTGCATAGAGTGGTATTAATGGTGAAATTCCTGGCATCAGTGTCTCCTTTCTTCGTTTCCATATCTTTAATATTATTTCCATATTGGAGTGTTGATTTTGTATACCTTGTGTTATTCGTTTTTTGACAAAGGGTATTGTGTGTGGATTATCTTGTGCTAACAAAAAATTTTCTATTTTGACCCAATGTTTATTTTTATTATCTGCCATGAATGATAATAGATGTCTCAGTTGGTAAGCTTCATAGTATAATTTTAGTGATGGAATTCCCCACCCTCCATCAATGGTGGGTCTGTATCTGAGATTTCTTGCCATACGTGGTTTTTTACCATTAAATATAAATTTTTCTAGGGTGTCTTGCCATGATTTAAGCCATCTCATAGGTACTTCTATGGGTAGAACATAAAATAAGTATGTGAATTTAGGTATGACTATCATTTTGATGGTGGCTAATTTGTTCATTGTGGTTAAGTTCAATCTTTTCCATCTTTTGAGGTCTTTCTTGATATTTTCCCATACTTTGGAATAGTTTAGTGTGAAGGTTTTGTTTGGGTTTTTTGCAACTTGAACTCCTAGATATCTAAAGGCTTTGTGAACTATAGGAATTTGTAGATTTTTAGAAATGTCAAGTTGATTGTTTGCCCCTATATTATAACTCATGAAGTCGGATTTGTCGTAATTTACTTTTAAGCTAGACGCTGCTTGAAAATCTTGCAGTTCTTGACGTAGTGGTTGCAGTGCCTCTATTGGGTTTTGTATTGTTAATATCAAATCATCAGCATACATGCTGAGTAAGTATGGTTGATCTTGAATTTGTATACCTTGTATAGCGTCATTATGTCTGAGTCTGTCTGCTAGAAATTCTATAACTAAATTGAATAACAGAGGGGATAGGGGGCAACCCTGTTTGGTTCCTGCATTTAGTTGAAAAGGGCGTGAATCATAAGAATTGAATCGTATATTTGCTGTTGTTTTGTTATATATGGCATTGAGAATGTGAGAGAAATTTGGGCCAAAGTTGTACACAGATGTGCTCTCCAGTAAGAACTGTAAATTAACACTGTCAAATGCTTTGAACAAGTCTAGAGCAATTATGGCTAGCGGGGTGTTTGTTTTTTTACTGTATTTTATTATGCTATATAGCCTGCGTACAGGGTCTGCTATATATCTTTTTGGAATAAAACCATGTTGATCTTCATGTATTATTTCTCCTATCACAAATTTTAATCTATTAGCCCATATGGTGGTAAATATTTTATAATCTATATTTAATAAAGAGATGGGTCTGTATGATTCTGGGAGCTCAGGATTTTTCCCTGGTTTTAATATCAAGATGATTCTGGATTGTGTCCATGTGTTAGGAAGTGAGGCTCCATCTAGAACAGTGATGGCGAACCTATGGCACGGGTGCCACAGCTGGCACGCAGGGTTCTCTCTGTGGGCACTCGAGCCATTGGTCACCAGATCGTGAAAAGACTGTCCCCTTCTTCAAAACACCAATGATTTTGTTCTTTCTCACAGTGTGGAACAGAATGATTTTATTCTAGAATTCCTGTTACAGAATTCTTTTCTACATTGTTATCACATTTAAAAGATTTTGAAGAATGATGCACAGAGCATGGCTTGGATGTAAAGCCCTAACAGTTGACCTGAGTGCTGCATGTGTTGCTCTCAAACTAACGGAGTATGAGCCAAGGTTTGACAAATTATCAGCATGCATGCAATAGCAAAAATCACATTAATTGTGCAGAAGCATGCCCAATGCAAACTTTTACCTAATGCAGTGTTTGCAGTCCAAGACATAAAGTGTTTAAAATGTGTTAAGCACGTTTAGTTTTCTTGTTTATCTTGCTCATCCTAGTACAGGTTGACTTTTACTTTTGCTAATCCGACACCTGTAGAAGCAGGGAAAGGACCCGGGGTAAAGCTTGCCCCATACAATTTCAGTCTGGCATATAATCATATTACAAGTTGAGAATCCCTTATCCAAAAATACATGTGCCTAATTATTTAAAAAGTTTGTATAAATTCCCGTTAGGCTATGTGTACAATGTAGTACTATAATAATTTTTTGAGTTGATTTTTTCCCCCAACAAAAACTGTTTGTATCATTGAAAGCTCTGTTATTGTGTTTTTCTTTTAAGACAAAAGATGTTAATTAGTTCGGGCAACTGTATGAGTTGTTTTTCTAAAACTAAAACCTCGGTATTCAGGTTTAATTGCAGTGTTGGCACTTTGAAATAAATAAGTTGGTTTTGTGTTGCACGTTGGGCACTCGGGCTCAAAAAGGTTCGCCATCACTGATCTAGAATTTCATTATATAATGACAATAGTCTTGGGGCTAATAATTCTGTATATGCTTTATAAAATTCACTTGTAAAACCATCGGGTCCCGGTGACTTGTTGGGTTTTTGTGTTTTAATGGCTTCTGTTATTTCTTCTATCGTAATCTTTTGTTCTAGGATTTGTTTACTTGCTTCAGTTAGTCCTGGGATGTTTGTTTTGCTCTGATACTTTCTAATTGTGTTCCTGTCTTTTTCTTCCCCTTTGTATAGTTTTTCAAAATAATCTACAAAAATGTCACCCATCTCTTCTATGTCATATGTTTTATTCCCCTGTTTGTTTTTAAGAGCATTTATTTTGTTTTTGTCCCTCCTTTTTTTTACCCTGTTTGCCAAGAGTTTGGATCCCTTTCCATCAAATTCATAATGTTTTTGTTTAATATATAGTAAATTTATCATGGTTTGATCTAACGAAGGCTCTTCTTTCTAAGGACAGCACAGGGCCCTCCGGTCCTTAGGCCTTGGGTGTGGTTCCCCCCCCCCCCCAAAGTGAAGTGGAGCATGTTAAAAGGAGATGACTGGGATCCATCGAGATGCTTTCCCTCAAACCAGCAGAGTATTCAGAACTACCTTTTGTCTCGGTGGCAGGTGTTTCTTGCAACTTTCCCTTACTTATTGATTTTCCTCCAGGTCATTCCAGGCCACGAGATGAGGATCCCAGAGGCACTGTGCTGGGCGGCAGGAGATCGGCTATTTGGCGCAGGCCTCAGTGGGGACATTGTTGAGTACGACCTGGAGAAGCTGCACGTCAAGTATTCGCTGGATGCCTTCGGTGGCCCCGTCTGGAGCATGGTGGCTGATCCGTCTGGGGCTCAGCTGGCAGTAAGTCCTTCTAGTATGCCAGGAAGGGCAGATGGAAAACATGGTAGCGGAGCCTGCATTGATCAGCTGGAGAACTGCCTTCTTGGGTGGGGAGAGCCCTTGAGCTATGACTTGGATGAAGGGATGGAGGCAATCCTGACTGAATGTATAGAGGACACAAAACTAAGAAGGGAGAGTAGCACCTCAGAACACAGAAATAAAATTCAGACTGACATTGATGCATTGGAAAACCCGGCTGAAATGAACAAAATTAAATTCAGCAGGGACAAATGCAAAGTTTTGCATTTAGGCCAACCCCCGCCCCACGATAATACAATGTATAATAATACAATGCATAAGTATATAATAGGGGATACCTGGCTTAGCACTAGTACATGTGAAAAGATTCTGGGGTTGTAGCTGATCACAAGCTGAACATGAGGCAGCAGTGTGGTGCTGCTTCAGTAAAGGCTATTGTGATTTTAGGCTGCATTAATAGAACCATAGTCTCCAAGTCACAGGAAGTAATAATTCCACCTGGACTGGAAACAAGGCCCTATGAGGAGAGACTGAAAGAACTGGGCATGTTTAGCCTTCAGAAGAGGAGACTGAGGGGAGATATGATCGCACTCTTCCAGTACTTGAAGGGTTGTCACACAGAGGAGGGCCAGAATCTCTTCTCGATCATCCCAGTTTGCAGGACACGGAATCATGGGCTCAAATTACAGGAACCCAGATTCCACCTAAACATCAGGAAAAATTTCCTGACGGTCAGAGCAATAAGACAATGGAACCAACTACCTAGGGAGGTGGTGGGCTCTCCCACTCTGGAGGCATTCAAGGTGCAGCTGGACGGGCATCTGTCGGGGATGCTTTGACCTGGATTCCTGCATTGAGCAGGGGGTTGGACTCGATGGCCTTGTGGGCCCCTTCCAACTCTGCTTTTCTATGATTCTATGATTCACCTTACTCTGTTCTAGTCTGACCTCATCTGGTGTACTATGTCCAGTTCTGGATGCTGCACTTTAAGAAAGATTTAGACAGATTAGAACAGGTAATGAAGATGGTCAGGGTCCTTGGAGGAAAGGTTGAAGGAACCGGGCCTGTTTAGCCTGGAGAGCAGAAGACTGAGAGGGACCATAATAGCATTCCTCAAATAGGGCTGCCACGTAGAAGATGGTCAGGAACTCCGGAAGTGGCCCTTATACCGAGTCGGACCCCCCGGTCCATCTAGCCCGGTACTGTCGACACTGGCAGCTGCGGCTCTCCCTCTGAGGTTTCTAGCAGGGGTTTTTCCAGCCCGACCTGAAGGCGCTGCTGGAGATTGAGCCGGGGCTCCTCACGTAAAGCAGGGGCCCTACCACTGAGCTATAGCCCCTTTCTTGAGGGAGAGTTCTCCGCTGCCCCCAAAGGAAGAACTAAATCTGCTGGGCTGATTACAGGCGGGTCGAGTTTTGGCTGTTTGGGAGGGACTTCTTAGTGGTAGGAACAGTTTGGCAGTGGAGCCAATTCCCCAGCCTTCCCCAACCTGACGCCCTCCGAATGTTTTGGACTACAACCCAGATCAGACCCAACCAGCATGGCCAATAATCAGGGATGATGGGAGTGGTAGTCCATAACATCTAACGGGCACTAGGCTGAGCAAGGCTGACCCAGAGAGGTAGGTGGGTGGGTCCTTCCTCGCTGGAGATCTTCAGGCAGAAGCTGGGCAGCCACCTGTTGGGGCGGCTGAGCTCTGGGTTTCGTGCATCGCGCAGTGGGTTGGGCTAGATGGCCTCCAAGCACCCGCTCCAACTCTTATGATTCTATGCATTTAGTTCTCTCCTCCACTGAGCGTCTTGGCTTCCTGAGGCTCAAACTCTGCCTACTATTTGTGAATAGCGCGACGCCATAGTTGAGCAGCAGGCAGAGCCCCTGCCTTGAACGCAGAAGGTCCCAGGTTTGATCCCGGGCATCTCCAGGAAGGAATCCTGCCTGAAACCCTGGAGAGCTGCTGCCACCAGTCAGTGTTGACTATCCTGGGCTAGATAGATCAAGGGACTGGCTCAGTGGGGCTGTGTGCACACAGCGTCCGTTAATTGTGGGTGCCGGGCGCATTCCTCGGCCTTTTTGAATATATACATAGCGTCTGAACCTGGACACTATAAGTTAATTGTGGATTACACAACCCACAGTTAACCTAACTACTAATTTTAGGTTAACTGTGGGAAGTTTAACGCACGATTAATTAACCCACGATTTGCCACCGTTATGTGTGAGCCCAGTCAGTATAAGGCAACTTCCGACGTTCCTAACCCCAATTTACTCGCTGTTTCTCTGCTTGTGTCGATGGCTGCCCCTGTGCTGTGTGGTCATCCAGAGCGCAAATCACGGGGGAAGCGTAAGACGCTCACCTCCCCGCCGAGACGGAGGAGGATTTTGAACAGGCCGCTGCCCCCCTCTCTCCTTCGTACAGGTCGGTTGTGACGATGGATCCATCAAGCTCTTCCACCTCTTACCTGATGGAATCCAGTTTGAGAGGCAATTGGACCGACAGAAAGGTGGGTCACGGGAGCGTGCGCAACGGGGGCCACCAATGGGAACCGCTTCGTGTCTGTGTGGAGGTGCCGGAGGGGCGTGTGTGTCTCTGTTGCTTGCAGGGGGGCCTTCAGGATGCAAAGAGAGATCCTGCCCCCACCCCACCCCACCGCCTGGGCTCCTGAGGTGGTTTTCGAAGAGGGATGGTGTGGGGTGAAGGCCCATATCTGGCAAGCACAACTCTGGGCTAACCTTCTTGGCTTGGGCGTTCCATGTGCTAACCTGGAACGGAAAAGCTGTTGCTGGCTATTCAAGCAACATGGGGCCAGTTGTGCTCGGCATTGGCCTGCTAGAGCTGTGGAAGGTTTCCTCTGCTAGTCACGGTCCCTCTGTTCGTAAATTGAGGTCTGCTTTGGAAGGGACCTCTGGGGTGCAGTTGGGCCCCTCCCTAGAGTGGCGCGCATTGAGTGGGGAGCTGGTGAAGGGAGGCAGGCGGAGTGGATTTGGTTGGCCTCACAGCTGAGACGCTCGTCTCGTCTTATCCCACAGAGCGGATCATGTCCCTCGCCTGGCACCCCTCTGGGACCAAGATTGCCGCTGGTTCCATTGATCTCATCCGCGTCTTTGATATGAAATCAGGTGAGGCCGTTGTTGTTGTTGTTAATTATGTTTCTGTACTGCCCAACAGCCAAGGTGCTCTGCACAGTCACAAAACAAAACTGAAAAGCATAAAATACCATAGCACAGTAACACACAGGGCACGGGAACCTGTCCAAGAATATTGGGTGGCTGGATGAGTCCCCCAAGGTCTTCCTGTGCTGATTATAGCAAACCTGCTTCCTCCCTAAGGCAAGCTAGCTTAGCCTGAGGGACTTTGATCCGTTCTGATCGTGAGGGCCAAGGACGGCGCCCTCTTGAGTGATCCACCCGTAGGCCAAGGTTAAACAGCAGAGTGGACAGTGGCAAGCAGCCTGGGTGGCGGCCTGCAGCCACTGACCTCCCTTTTGTTGGGGAGGGACCGCCACTCTCCCCGAGAGCCACTGGCAGTCAGAGGAGACGGTGCAGGGCTAGCGGGACGCAGGCTGACCTGCTCCGAGGCGGCTTCCTCTCTTCCATAGCACAGGGGCGCGCAGCCTTTTCGGCCCCGAGGGCCACACTGGGCGCCTGCTGGGATAGCAGGGGCCGCGCGTGCACATACGAGCGCACATTCACATGCAGCTCTCTCCCTCACACATCACACACACACACAGAGTGTGTGTCTTGTATACTGTGAAGGAAGGGGGGCTGGCTGGACTCTGCCAACCCACCCTTTCTACCAAAGGACCAGAGATCCCAGGTGCCAGACTGCCAGCTTTAGCTCTGCAGTCCTGACTGGAATCTCTCTCGGGGACTTGCCCTTGTCTATAACCTGGATTTAGCGCTGAACCACAGAGCAACCACAAACGCCATGTGGGGTAAAACCAAGAAGGTTTATTCAGGTAAACAGATTACAACAAAAGGTGGGAAGGAAATGAGGGAAGGAGACAAGGTAGAGAGACACTTTGGTACATACACAGCAGAGCTACAAAACAACAAAGCTGATTCCTTATATCTCTCCCAGGCACTTACTCTTTACCTGGGGGCCGGTTCTCTTCAGGGCTTCCTCAGCAAAGCCCTACCACACGTGCAGGCCACCACACCCACCCTAAGGTCCGGGATGGGTGGCCCTCTTCGGGGCTTGCCTTAGCCACAGCCCTCATTCAGCTGATTTTGCCAGGAGCCACCTGGGGCTAGATCCTGAGGCCAGTCCGAAGACCTGAACCTCCGCGCAGCTTGCTTACTGCCCATGATCAACAACCAAAACCAGATGCCACAGCTGGCAATATAGATTCTTCCCTCCCCTCCTCTTTTCAGTAGCTCAGCTGTCTTGAGCCAATCAGGATGAACTTCACCTGGCCAGGCAGGGGCTTTAGAACATTTGCATTTTGCATACCAGCCGGCCCCATCAGACAACTTATGCACATTTCGCCCCTCTCCCAGCCTCTAGCTGGGACCACCTGGTCTACACAAGAGGAGGTCCGTGTGTGTGTGTGTGTGTGTGTGTGTGTGTGTGTAGGAAACTCCAGAGGCTCCTTTCTTCACATATACATTGTAGTACTGAAAAGCGTTCCCTTTCAGACTGGTTGGGTAACCTGGGCTGCGTTTTTCTTGGAGGCAATCTGTCGGGAGCCGGGGTCCCCCATGCCCCCCCCCCACTCACATGCCATCCACTCACTTCTGCCCCCACTCGCTCACACATGCACACACACCTGCTCAGTCACAGCTTTAACCCTTCCCTTACCACTACTGCCAAAGGAAGAAAAATGCTCTAGGAATGGGCTCTATGGTTCCTACTGTCGAACCCTTGTCCTAGAGTGTCCCCAGAGCATCCTAGGAAGTCGGTAGGAACCTTCAAGCACTACTTCCTAGGATACTCTAGGACTGAGGCCTCAGTGACAGGAACCATAGAGCCTGGTCCTAGAGTGTTTTTCCTCTTTATTTTCTTTTTTTCGTGGCAGCGGATGCTGGGGGTCGGGCTTGGGGGGGGCGCCAGAGAGGGCTTGCGGGGGCCTCCTGTGGCCCGCACATTTTGCACTTTTGCAATAGGGTCACCTCAGCATTTGACAATGTGTGTCCCCACCCCCACCCCGAGTGCTATGGACGTCTTCTTGGTTGGACTGACATCTTAACAGCCAGAGGTTGAGTATGTTTAAAACCCTACACGGCTCCAGCCCAGTTTATCTCAAGGAGCGCCTCCAGCAACACCAAGTAGGCCGCTCAACAAGATCTGCCACGGACGGCTTTCTCCTTATCCCATCAGCCAGAGCAGCCAGGCTGGTGGGGACTAGGAAGAGGGCCTTCTCTGTGGCAGCCCCCACATTATGGAACTCCCTCCCTAGTGACCTTCGCCATGCCCCCTCCATGATGAGCTTCTGCCGTGCATTAAAAACATGGCTGTTCAGGCGGGAATATGGGGTGGGTTAGGATTTTAAAAGAATTTTTTATACTGTTTTAATTATCGTATTGTTTTATTGTATTTTAATTGTACATCACCCAGGGTGGTCTGGTGACTGGCCAGATGGGCGATTAATAAATATAATAAATAAATAAATAAATAAAATGTTGGTCCCTCTTTTGCAGGCCACGCCGTGCAGCGGATTCTGGTGGAGCGGCGCCTGCAAGGATCCCACAGCCAGAAGTGTGTGGTGTGGGGCGTGGTCTTCCTTTCAGACGGCACCGTGGTCAGCGCGGACTCTGCTGGGAAGGTGCAGTTCTGGGACTCGGAGATGGGCACGCTGCTGTCGAAGCACCCGGTCAGCAAGTCCGCCGCGCTCTGCGTGGCTGCATCCGAGGTAGGCGACGGCTACGCACAGGGCCGCAGGATGTGCGAGGGAGTGCCTTGTGGCTGAGCTGCACAAACAGGGTGGAAAGCAGGAATGTCTGATGTGCCATAACGGGAGAGCACGAGAACGGAATATTAAGGAGACTCCACAGAAGAATAGAGTCAGGCATGCATTTCTTTATTAACAAAATGTATAAACTACCCTATATCTAAAAAAAAGATTCCTGAGCGGTGAACAGTAAAGAAAAAAACAGTCAAAATACAAAAGAATAAAAATATTTAAAATCAAGTTATACTGTAGCTGGTCATTCAGAAAAAAAGGTCGTTTAAATGAAAAGGCCACAAGTACATAAGAAGAGCCCCGATGCTGGATCAGGCCAAGGGTCCATCTAGTCCAGCATCCTGCTCACACAGTGGCCGACCAGCTGCCTACAGGATCCCACAAGCAGGACAGGAGTGCAACAGCACCTTCCTGCCCATGTTCCCCAGCAACTGGTGTACATAGGCATGCTGCCTCTGAGCCTGGAAGAAGCATATAGCCAATCAGGACTAGTAGCCATGGCTAGCTTTCACTTTCAGGAATTTGTCCAGTCCCCTTTTAAAGCTGGCCAAATTGGTGGACAGCCTTCAGCAGACACCGACGAAGCAACCTTGATGCCTGCTTGGCATCAACTGGCAGCGAATTCTACAGAGTGGGAGCCAGCACACGGAAAGCTCTGCTCTGGGTGGACTCTAAACAGACCTCCGGTCCATGCAGAACCACCAGGATGACTCTTCCGGTGACCTCGCAATGATAATGTGGCCAGCTCCCCACCCACCCCTCTTTGGCAGGAGCAGCAAACAAACTCCAGAAAGTCCTGACACACCCCAGACCTGCTTACTCCCAAGTAGAGTGGAGCCAAAGAGCAGGATCTGATCTGTCCCCAGCTAGAGTATGGTGTGAGTACAAATACAGCCCCCATTTGAGGACAGATTACTTTTGAGGAACTCGTGGCCACATGAAGTGGAGATGCCAACTAGCACATATTACTTTAAAAGGGGTGAAGAACCTCCCTCCCCAGATGGCCACACCCCCTTTCCTCTGGCAGCCAATCATTTGGTGGTTCCCCCCACCCCACCCCGTTCTAGAAAGTTGAAGTGCCTCTCCTAAGGAAGGCTGTTACTGGCAGGAAGAAAGAGTTTTACCCTAAAATAGGCCCAGATTTTTGGGGTTTGGGCCCTGCCCCTTTTGGCTTTGGCCCTGCCCACCACTGGAATGCAGCCCCCGAGAGCTGCTCCAAAACTGAATTCAGCCCTTTGGCCGGAAAAGGTTCCCCGCCCCGGCTTTGAGACAGGACCGTTGGGGGCTGCTAGCTGTGGCAGGCAGAAACACTTCGCAGAGCTGTGGATGCCCCTGATGGCCGGAGTCTGGGGATCAGCGGGGGTGGGGCTCGGGGGACACGGCACCGTCACGCCCCCCGTGGGAGCTTCCCGGGTGCATCTGGCCGGCCAGTCTAGGTGGCCCCGAGAACAAGGTAGATGGCTCTCTGCTCCCGCGTCGTGTGTCTTTGGCCTGTCAGTAATTTTGTATTGTTTTTCTCTATAATTAGGGGGGCGGGGCAGAGTAAGACTGCAGCTTTGACTTGCATTGCTTATGCCGTGCTCCTTGCTAACCTTTGGTTTCCCTGGTTCTCCTTGCAGGCGGAAGACAGCCTTGTAGTGGGCACGTCGGAAGGGACAGTGTACCAGTTCCAGCTGCTGCCAGTTAAGCTGGGCAGCGCTGAGCACCAGTGGGTGCGGACGAGGCCGTTTCAGCACCACACCCACGACGTGCGGGCAGTGGCACACACTGCCACGGCGTTCATCTCCGGAGGTATCCTACAGAGCGAAGGGGTCGTGGCTCAGTGGCGGAGCCTCTGCTTTGCATGCAGGAGGTCCCAGGTTCAGAGATTTCATAGATCAGTGATGGCGAACCTTTTAGAGCCCGAGTGCCCAAACTGCAACACAAAACCAACTTATTTATTTCAAAGTGCCAACACGGCAATTAAACCTGAATACCGAGGTTTTGGTTTTAGAAAAACAACTCATACAGTTGTCCGAACTAATTAACATCTTTTGTCTTTAAAGAAAAACACAATAACAGAGCTTTCAATGATACAAACAGTTTTTTGTTGAAAAAAAAATGAACTCAAAAAATTATTATAGTACTACATAGTACACATAGCCTGAAGGGAATTTATACAAACTTTTTAAATAATTAGGCACATGTATTTTTGGATAAGGGATTCTCAACTTGAAATATGATTATATGCCAGACTGAAATTGTATGGGGCAAGCTTTACTCCGGGTCCTTTCCCTGCTTCTACAGGTGTCGGATTAGTAAAAGTAAAAGTCAACCTGTACTAGGATGAGCAAGATAAACAAGAAAACTAAACGTGCTTAACACATTTTAAACACTTTATGTCTTGGACTGCAAACACTGCATTAGGTAAAAGTTTGCATTGGGCATGCTTTTGCACAATTAATGTGATTTTTGCTATTGCATGCATGCTGATAATTTGTCAAACCTTGGCTCATACTCTGTTAGTTTGAGAGCAACAAAGGTCAACTGTTAGGGCTTTACATCCAAGCCATGCTCTGTGCATCATTCTTCAAAATCTTTTAAATGTGATAACAATGTAGAAAAGAATTCTGTAACAGGAATTCTAGAATAAAATCATTCTGTTCCATACTGTGAGAAAGAACAAGATCATTAGTGTTTTGCAGAAGGGGATGGTCTTTTCGCGATCTAGTGACCAATGGCTCGAGTGCCCACAGAGATGTCCCTGCGTGCCAGCTGTGGCACCCGTGCCATAGGTTTGCCATCACTGTCATAGATCATAGAGTTGGAAGGAGCCTACAAGGCTATCGAGTCCAACCCCCTGCTCAATGCAGGAAACTAGAGGAGGGGTCTCCCATCCAAGTAACAACCAGGCTTGACCCTGCTTAGCTTTCCACACTCAGACAAGCTGAGCCAGCATCGTGATAAAAAAGCAGCAGGTGGTGTGAAAGGCCCCTCCTCTGCCTGAGAATCGCTAGAAGCCAACCGTGCTTGCCTAGAGGGACAGATAGCCTGGCTTGTTGTAAGGTGGCTCCCCGGCACTTTCCGCCTGTAGAGGGTGCTGTAGCCCATTGCGAATTGGCCCGATTTAACATCCCGCTGCCTCTTCTTCCATCAGGGCTCGACGGGAAACTCGTGATCCGACCGCTGATGGAGAAGGTGGAGTCCAAGACCTACGAAGCTGCGCTCCGGAAAGTCACCTTCCCTCATGTGAGTAACTAGAACGTTGGAGCCCTGCAGCGTAGCGCATCTTCTCTTCGGAGGTAGTTTTTCTGCCGCTTCTGCTCGCTGCAGGCGCTTTGCTCCCCGGAAGGACGCGGGCGCAACCGATGCTGCAGGCTCAGCCCTCCTCTGCCACCGCCCCATAGAAAAGGCCTCCCCGGTTGCTCTGACATTGCTTCTTTCCCTCTTGCAGAGGTGCCTCGTCTCCTGTGCAAGGAACGCCCGTCTCCTCCTGTTCCAGTACCCTCAACAGCTGGAGCTTTGGAGACTTGGAGCCACCAACGCCAAAGGTGAGAACGAGCACAGCCAGGCGTGGGGCGGGCACACCTAGAGGAGACTCCTGTGCCCGTCCTTGCAGGCTGTGATCGCCAGGCCAGGTGCAGCAAGATTTTTGGTCCATACAGGATGTCCTCCCGTGAAGGACATTCCACCCTGCTTTACCTGGCTGGCTGTGCACAGATGCTCTTGTTTCTTGTTGCAGGAGGGGCCGGCGAAGTCCTCCCTGTGTCCTGCCCCCCAAAACACCTGCTCCAACTCAAGGCAAAGGTGAGGGAGCCTCAGTTTCTCATCCTCAGGCAGGGTCACGGGCTGGAGGCGTTGCCTTCCGGGGCTGCCTTTGAGTGTGAGTATTAAGGGAAGAGCCGTCGCTCAGTGGCGTTGCCTCTGCTTTGCTTGCAGAAGGTCCCAGATTCAACCCTCGACATCTCCAGGTAGGGTTAGAAAAGATACGTACCGGAAACCCCGGAGAGCCATTGCTGCCAGTCAGTGTTGACAGTAGCGGACAAGACAGACCAAGGGTCTGACACGGGATCAGGCAGCTTCCGGTGTTCCTGTTTTGGTTCCTCACCTGCCCCGGCCCTAGCGGTCACATTGGGCAGCAGCCACTCCAAAGACAATAAAACCTATCCTACTAAAACACAAACAGTTTGATGTAATACCAGGCTAAAATTCTTCTACACCTCCTTAACTGTGGTGGTTTAGAAGCCAACTCAAATAATGGAGGTCTTTCAGCCTGTTGGCTTTGGTGAGTCTCCAGAGATAGTTTCACAGTTGTTTTTTTGGGTGGGGAAGGGGACCACACACAGACCCATCCCTACTCAGCTCACCTGTATCAACGCCTCGTGTCATCCGGCTCTGTTTCCAGGGCCCGGAGCACATCCGCAGCAGCTGCGTCTCTCCCTGCGGCAGCTGGATTGCCTACTCCACAGCCTCCAGGCTCTACCTGCACCGGGTCCAGCTCGACGGCGACCACATTGCCATCAAGAGGGTGAGTGAGACTTGCACGCGGTGGGGAGCCTGGGCTGGGCGTCTTGGGTAGCAGCTGTTTAGAGGACGCCGGAGAAGCTGGAAATGCTTCTCTGGCCCCCAGCTGAGCTGCCGTGGGAGAAAGGGAAGAGGGGGAAGAGGGAGCGGCGAGGTCTCTGGGTAAAAGCCGGGCCGTGCTGTGACCCTCCCTTCTCTTTCGAAGGTTCCCAAGGTGCCCAAGCTGGTTTGCGCTGCCCACCACCTCCTTTTCTCCACGAACTCCACCAGGCTCTTCGTGGCGTCGGATCAAGGCTCCGTGCACGTCCTTAAGCTCTTGCCGCCGGGGGCCTGCAAACACCTGCACACCCTCCATCCGAACTCCGGTATCATTATTACTATTTATTTTATTTCTATACCACCCAATAGCCGAAGCTCTCTGGGCAGTTTGCAACAATGATAAAATCCAGCAAAAATATAATATAGAATACAAACAGTTTTTAAAAAATCATAAAAATTTCACTACTACACATTTAAAACAATTTAGAAATGACTTAAATAGCTAAGAACAAAGTAATAAAACTAGACTGGTTGAAAAGGTGACATAACCACCTATTAAAAAAAAATATTGCCAGCAACCACACACACCCCGATCCCCTGCAGAACAAACAAACAAAGGTAATCAATCACGGGAAAGTATTTACATGGGTTCTGACATTTAATAATGCAGGTACCTGGAGAATGACGTCAGGGAGGTTGCTTCAGATCTGGCTGCTGCCACAGGAGGAGCATATGAGAGCAGGTGGCCCTTAAGGCACCCTGTCCCAAGCCATTTAAGATTTTAATCCTCTGTCAGTAGAAAAATCAGTCTGATGTTTGGGTCAGATGCATCCCCTGAAAGCCATGCAAATCAAGTGTGACTCCATTTGTAAGTTAAAAAATAATAATCGTGCCTTCATTGAGAACTTCCATCGTTGCAAATAAATCATCGGGGTCCACGATGCCAGTGTGAACTACATAAACCTACAACAACTGTGTGTTGGGTGTAACTAACTATACTTTAAAAAAACATAAAACAAACTGTTGTGCCGTTAATACCATAATTTATAACAGTTACAGAAGTCTAGCAGTGAAGTTAAATAAATAAATAAATCCTGAGTTATGAATTACCTACAATAACAACAAATCTCACAGACCTTGCAAATCATAGCAGATGCTCCTCAAGCAACCTGTGCACAGTCACCACATTTCACCCCTGCATGAGTCAGTCATGGCTAAGCGGTTACTTGGAACACACGGCTTCTGCGATATTCTGTGCTTGTGCCAGCCCTTTCCTTGGTGCCAGCCGTGACCGGTCCTTCCAGTTCTGAGGCCGCATCTCTTGAGGTCCCAGGCTGGCTGACTATGTTTCTAGACTCAACCCAGGGTTTCATCAACCTCCAAGTGGTCTGCTAGGAAGAGGCATCTCTTGGGATGTTCTGTCCATCGTGGGAACAGTTTAGGCATTTAAATAGCCAATGCACTTAAAAAAAGCCTCATTGACCACTGTTTGACCCAAACATCAGACTGATTTTTCTACTGACAGAGGATTAAAATCTTAAATGGCTTGGGACAGGGTGCCTTAAGGGCCACCTGCTCTCATATGCTCCTCCTGTGGCAGCAGCCAGATCTGAAGCAACCTCCCTGACGTCATTCTCCAGGTACCTGCATTATTAAATGTCAGAACCCACGTAAATACTTTCCCGTGATTGATTACCTTTGTTTGTTTGTTCTGCAGGGGATCGGGGTGTGTGTTTTGATCATGTGCCTGGAAGTGTATGTGGAGACATTGCTGTCCTCTAATCTAGACCTGGGGGGATGTTGCCTTTCCAGAATAACTCTTGTGTACCCCTGTGGAAGGTTTCCACCAAACCGCATTGGGCAATTTACTATTTTGTTAAAGTTCCCAGTTATTTCTCAGTGTCCTTTTGAGTCTTGCCTCTTTTATTCTTTACTCTTTTACGTTTGCTGCTGCCCTCCTTTCTTACTCGGGATCACTGAGCGTTTATCCACTGAGCACTTATATTACATTTATGTACTGCCCGTTAACTGAAGCTCTCTGGGCAGTTTACAAGACAAAGCTTGAAACCATAAACTTATCCTTTGTAAGTCCCTTTGAGCATATGGAAAAGCAGCCTATACATGTTTTAAACAAAGAAATCCTGCATACAATCCCAGTGGAGTGAGCTTTGAAGGCACATTTAAAAGAAAAGCAGATACAAGCTGATCACAGGGATTTCTGACCCCATGGTGGCATTTCTCAGTTAAAAATCGCCCAGGGTGGCTCGGTGGCCGGCCAGATGGGCGATTAACAAATATAATAAATAAATAAATAAAAATAAAAATGAGCCTAAGTGTTCACCCTCCTGTTTCTCTGTTATGGCTTCTGTACTGCAAGCCAGAATTTGGATGGCCCGGCTGCTCATGATTGGTGAGAGGGCCCTTTGAAGGCTTACTCTGTGCCCCCCCCCCCGCCGCCTTCATCACCCTGAGGTACATGCTCAGAGCGCACTTGATGTGCCTGTCGCCCGGGAGAAGAGTGGAGCTGCGGCCCACTCGCCGGCGGCTTCACTGGTCTGTATCTTCCTGCAGAGACGACAGAAGCTGCACACCTGCTGGCCGTGAGCACCGACGGCAAGTGGCTGGCTGCGGCTAGTGGGGATCGGGCAGTCAGTATCTACAGCTTGGAAGCTGCCAAGGTGAGCCAAGCAGTGCTCCTGCTGGCGGGAGGCTGAGCCTGCTCGCTAATCTGGCTCGGCTTGGTCCTAAAAACATTAGAGATGTGTCGATTTCCTTGGCTGCATCCACACCTTGTGGGCAGTGGAGAGTCCTGAGAGTTTTCTAGGCTCCTACTTTGCAAGGGAAGCTGCTCTTGCACTCCCATCTGGCTTGTGGGCTTCTTGGGACGGAATGCCGGACTGGAGAGGCCTGGACCTGATCCAGCCCCAGAATTGCTCTGGCGTCTCTCGGGGGGCATCTGCGGCTGGTGGGAGGGAGCCGTCCTGGGTCACCGTGAGTCCTCCGCTCCAGCCGCATCTCTCTCCCATCCTCGTCCAGCTCCATTGTACTGTGCCTGCCTACGACTGCCCGGTGACTGCCC
Organism: Shinisaurus crocodilurus; assembly: GCA_021292165.1. Lineage (NCBI taxonomy): Eukaryota > Metazoa > Chordata > Lepidosauria > Squamata > Shinisauridae > Shinisaurus > Shinisaurus crocodilurus. Next base: position 34,659,404 of record CM037887.1, read on the forward strand.
TGGCCATTCATCCTGTGTCCAAGAACCTCGTCATCGCCCATTCAGACCAGCAGGTACTGGCTCCTCCTAAGCCGTTGAGTAGAGAGAGCAAGGGGAGGCGTTTGCTCCGTCGGCTTGCGCGGAGTTTTGCTCCTGCTCTTTCAGTTCCAATCTCCCCACGGGGGGAATCGTCTCAGCGCTGGGAGTCCTCCCTGACACAAGGATGGGATTCAGTCTTGAGCGTAAGCTGCCGTTGCAGGGGCTGCCCAAGCATGCATGCCCCCCTTCCCCAACCTGGCACCCAGGGGTCGTCATGCTGGCTGGGAATGAAGTGGCTGGGAGTTGCAGTCCAGCACAGCTGGAGGGCGCCAGGTTGTAGAAGTCATGGATCCGAGGCAGGTGTGGAATGCCGTGTTCCCTTTGCAGTTATTTGCAGCTTTATGTTAAATATAAATCTTCTCTATTAAAGAGGAGCTACTGCTGGAGGCGTGTGAATTCTGTGCGAGGACAGGACTCGGCATTACGGGTGGGGGCAGTCCACTTTCATTTTTCTTCATGCTTTTGCTTCATGCTTCTAGTCCATAAATGTTGGGACTGCCGGTCTCTAGGGAGTGACCTGCTGGGTGGGGCGGAGCCCTCACTGGGTGGAACCGCTTCATTCCTCCCCTGCTCGGCTGCCTCCTTCCCAGGTCTTTGAGTTCAGCATCGCGGACAAGGAATACACGGCCTGGAGCCGGAAGCTGCAGCAGATCGGGCTGCACAGGGACTGGACGGAACGGGACACGCCCATCACCCACATCACCTTCAACCCCAAGCGGGCCTCCCACATCCTGCTCCATGACACGTACATGTTCTGCATCCTCGATAAGTCCCTGGTGAGTTTGTGCGGAGGAAGCTTGTACCAGACTGTGGCCGTTTGCCCCGCCGGGTGCAGAACGCCTGCTTTGTTTTCAGCCATAGGTGCTCTCCCCACACCCCCAGCGCCGACTTGAAGGCCTAATCTACAAGGGCTGGGGAAGCCCCAAGCAGAGCATGCGCTCTGCACACAGGAAGTCCCATTAAAAAAGGACTCGGTGGCTGAGGACGGGGCAGGCCTTTCTGTGCCTGAGACCCTGGAAAGCTGCTGCCAGTTGGAGTAGACCAGGGGTGGGGAACCCACTTGGGGTCCCGATCCAGCCCTCCAGGGTTTCTCTGGAGGGCCCCGCCCCCTTCCCCAAGCACCGCCCCCTTCCCCCCAACCACCAGTCGTTGGATGGTTTTCTGGCGCCCCGTTCTGAAAGATTGAAAGGCTTCTGCTGCGGTGGAGCGACTGGCAGGAAGAGCTTCGAACTACAATTGGCTGGTACTTTTGGCCCCGCCCCTTCTTCCGTCAGCCCCGCCCACCCTGGGATGCAGCCCCCAAGAGCTTCTCCAGATGGGAACTCAGCCCTTGGGTGGAGATAGGTTCGGCACCCCTGCACTAGGTTGTTGTAGTGATCCAGCCTGGAAGTTCCGCTTACATTAGGGGTGGTGGGGGGCCTCAGGACCAGGGCCCCAGTCCAGCCCTCCATGGTACTCCAGATGGCCACCCCATCTTCCCCACTCCTTTCCCCCAACTGCTTCTGTGCAGTTCCCTTCCCCCCGCCCCCCCCCCTTCCTAAACGGTTGCCGTGCCTCTCCACAGTTCCTGGCAGTGAGATCTTTAAGCTGCGATAGCCTGGTATTTGGGGCATGTTTGGCTTTTTGGGCCCACCCACCCACACTGGAACGCTGCCCCCGAGAGCCTCTCCAAAATGGAGTTTGGCCCTCAGGCTGAAAGAGGCTTGACAGCCCCGGAGCAGGCCGTACTGGGCTGGACAGGCCAGGCGTCTGCCTCAGAGTACGGCGTTTTTGTAGATGCATCTATATCTATCCGTACAAGCTCTGGGCTGGGCATGGCCTGCCCGTCCTCCACTGGGCCATTCTCGCCCTGGCGCAGAAAATGCCACACTTCTAAGGCAAGGTAGCCATGACAACAGAGCGTCTGATGCTTTTCCTCCACGCCTTTGCAAGATGGGCTATTATCTGAAACATTCCGCAGGGTGAAGGAGGCTCGCTTGGCGTCTTGACGGCCTTGGCTCAGGTATGTCGGTGCTCTGAACAGCTGCTTAATAGAGTTCTCGTCTGTCTTTTCTCTCCAGCCGTTGCCGGAGGATGCCACCATCCTGCACAACCAGATCTCTCTGGCACAGCTTTCCAAGGCGGCCCGACGCAGCTACAGCCATGCCTTTAAGATCTGCAAGAAGTATCAGGTTGGTCGTAGGGCACGTGCGCTGCTCTCCAGGCCCAGGAGAGACGAAAGGAAAGACTTCTTCACGCCACGCGTAATGAACTCAGGACAGGGGTGTTGGACCCCTTTCAGCCTGAGGGCCGAATTCCATCTCAAAGACGTTCTCGGGGGCTGCGTTCCGGCGGTGGGCGGGGCCAGAGGCGAAGGGGGTGGGGCCAAAAGGCCAGCCTATTCTCACTTAAAGCTCTTCCTGCCAGGAACTAAGCCTTAGCAGAGGCATTCCAAGCTTTTAGGGTGAGGAAAAAGCAGGGGAAATGCTGCATGATTGGCAGTCGGGCCGGGGGGTGGGGGGCATTTGAGTAGCCCTGGCCCTGAGATTCTGTCCCCCTGGCTGATGGAATTGATTGCCATGGGGTGCGGCAATGCCTGCTGGCTTCCGGGGGCTTTAAAAGATTAGGCACTTCCCATAGAGAGACGTCATGGGCAGTGGGCAGTGGATGAAGCCCCACGTGCAGGCTGGATGGAGGCCACGTCCCCCTGGTCCAGGAGGGAGCAGGATGCACGCTGCTACCCGCCCGGGCCAGAGCGAGGTCCAGCCGCGTCAGGGAAGGCGTCATTGCCCAGGCGATGGAGATGCTTCCACGGTGCATGCCAGTAGACTCGGACATCCCGCCAGGGGCCGGGAGGAGAACAGGGCAGCTGTCCAGCCCGCTGGCACCTACTGCAGTACTGACCGGCAAGGGGCAGGGCGAGAACGGGGGGCAGCCCCAGACGCCACAACCCCGGGCTCAGCAGGGCTGGCAGAGGCACAGGGCAGGTGCGGTTCCCCCCCCCCCCCCGCCCAGGAGGAAAGGTCTGTCTGCGGCTGCTGGCTAGGATAGTGATCTGTAGCCGGACGCCGGGCGCTGTTGCTACAGCAGGACAGGCGCTTCGTTCGCCTCCGTGTCCCGCTTGTGGGCCTCCCCAGGGCCGTGGGAAATGGGAGGCTGGATTAGGCTGCTCCTCTTGGGCCGCTCCTGCATCCTTATGAGACGCTGCGCGCGTGTCCCAGGACGGCCGGGAACCTCCTCAAATTGGGGCGTCCCGTGAAAAGTGCTTTTGCCGCTGGCATCTCTGGGGTGGCTGCTCTTTTGACCCTTGCAGGATAATTGCACCTACCCCGGGCACCACGGGCGCCTGTGCTGGGACAGGGGAGGGCAAGGTGATGCCCCTCGTGGTGGGGGGAGCTAGTTCAGCCCAAGGGTCCCCAGCTGCCGGCCCCTGCCTGTTATAACCTTGCTTCTTATAGTGACCTTCGCCATGCCCCCTCCGTGATGAGCTTCCGCCGTGCATTAAAAACATGGCTGTTCAGGCGGGAATATGGGGTGGGTTAGGTTTTTAAAAGAACTTTTTATATTGTTTTAATTATTATTATATTTTATTGTATTGTTTTATTGTATTTTAATTGTACATCGCCCAGGGTGGCCGGGTGGCCGGCCAGATGGGCGATTAATAAATATAATAAATAAATAAATAAATAACCTTGCTTCTTGTTCTCTTCCCCCCAACCCTCGTGCAGCCTCTGCTGTTTGTGGACCTCTTGGACGAGAATTCCTTGGTAGTGGTGGAGCGGCCGGTGGCGGACATCAACGCCCAGCTGCCCCCTCCCGTATATCAGAAGAAATTCGGCACATAAAGACTCCTGTCCTGGCTGCCCCGCCGTTTTTGTCCTCCCGACGGTGGAATGGCCCAGAGAAGCGCCCCCACCTCCCTCACAGTGCAAATGAGTGGAGCGAGAGATCCCGGCATTCTTGGGAACACGGCCAGCCCCCGTGGCCACACTGCTCCTGGCCCTCTTCCTTCTCAGTACCCTTGAGCTCGCTCCCTGCCTCTGCTGTTATCAGGCTGTGGACGCTGGTTTTGACCTTGCTATCTAGGCCGCAGAGAACGGTCCTAGTTGTCGGTGATTAACCTCCCAGATGCCGGCAGCCAAAGACTTAATCGGCTACTTTCAGTCGGAATGGGTGGCACCCGACAGGATATGGCCAGCTTCCTCGGGAGCAGAGCATGGAGAAGACTATCGGTGCCTTTGTATGGATCTGCTCCTGAAATAATAAACACTTGGCATTTGTACGGTGCTTTCGCGTGTTCAAAGTGCTTTGCGTGCATGGTCTCAAAATCCTCAGAACAGCCCTGTAAGGTAGGTTGGTATTGCAGATGGGAGGTTGAAGCTGGAAGGGACTGGCTTGTCTAAGGCTTGACCTACTACTACCCTGGCAAAAGCCAGATTTGAACTGGGAACTAGAATCCTAGAATAGTACAGTTGGAAGGGGCCCACAAGGCCATCGAGTCCAACCCCCTGCTCAGTGCAGGAATCCAGGTCAAAGCATCCCTGACAGATGGCCGTCCAGCCGCACCTTGAATGCCTCCAGCACAGGAGAGCCCATGACCTCCCGAGGTAGTTGGTCCCATGGTCGTATTGCTCTAACAGTCAGGAAATTTTTCCTGATGTCCAGACGGAATCTGGCTTCCTGTAACTTGAGCCCGTTATTCCGTGTCCTGCACTCTGGGATGGTCAAGAAGAGATCCTGACCCTCCTCTGTGTGACAACCTTTCAAGTCCTTGAAGAGCGCTATCATATCTCCCCTCAGTCTTCTCTTCTGAAGGCTAAACATGCCCAGTTCCTTCAGTCTCTCCTCATAGGGCCTTGCTTCCAGTCCCCTGATCATCTCTGTTGCCCTCCTCTGAACCCTCTCCAGTTTGTCTGCTGCATCCTTCTTAAAGTGTGGTGCCCAGAATCTTGAGGACACGGTACTCAAGATGAGGCCTAACCAGTGCTGAGTAGAGGGGAACTATACTGCACGCAATTTGGAAGCTATACTTCAAACTTCCTGATTGGTGTAGCTCACAGGCTGAGCAGGTATTGTGGGAGTTCCTTCGCAGGTGCACCTCCCAAGCTGGTTCCACGCTGAGGTCATCTCAGCACCGCCCAGCCAGCCCTGCTCCGTGCAAATTCCACATGGGATCTACTAAGACTGCTGGACCAGGCAAACTGGTTTCAGCCCGATCAAGCAGGAACAATTAAGTTCAGCAGTGAGGAAGGACGCTGGCTTTGACCTCTGTGTTCCTCCAGAAGGGGCGGGGCGGAGCAGAGGGGATGGTTGGTCCCGGGTTTCCAGGATAGGCCCTGCTGGCTGGGGATGATGGGAGTCTATGGAGGACCCCAGGTTGGGGAAGGCTGCCTAAGGGGGTGGAAATAAGCTGCTGCGGGGTTTTAGGAAGGGGGCGAGGAAAGTGTAGTGAGATGCCACTGTGCGAAGCAGCTTGAAGGATCGCCTGCTGGGAACGTCGCTGTAATTGAGATCCAAATAAATCTGGTGCAGAATCTCAGACATCCTCTCCCGCCCAGCTGTGAGCCCCCCTCCCTGGGTTCCTCCGAGTTATCTTCTCTCCTTTGCGGTCACATTGTTCTAGAGATTTATGCATAGTATTAACTTCGGAGCTGGTTTTAAAAAAAGCACATTCCTGTAGCCATTTTGGATAAAGCGAAACCTTCCATCATGCACCGAATTTGATCTCCCTCAGTGCAACAGTGCTGCACTTTAAAAATTACATGTTTTAAATAGAGAGCCACCCATGCAATCACAGCTTCCTCACACCGAAGCGCGGGTGGGTGGGTGGGTGGGTAGAATTGTTAAAAGGCAGCGAGCGCAGTCATTAATTTGCAACACGTCTGAGGTCCTCCCGTGAGTCTGTGGGCCTTGCACCTAGGTTGGCCCGCACCAAGTCTAAATCCAGGGGTATGTGTGGTCCTCTAGATGATGCTGGACTCCCAACTCCCATCAGCCCCAGCCAGCATGGCTATGGTCCGATGATGGGGGATGTAGTCCAACAAGCTGCAGGCTCTCCACCCCTGGGCTAAATCTTTTATCTGCTGGGGCACATGATGAGCACTTAAGGGTGCCGCTGGCTGAGGCATGCTGGGAGTTGTATGCCTTTTTTCTGTCTAAACTTGCATAGGATGGTGCTTTAAGAGAGAGAATGTTCCCTGGGTTTCTTGCACCCGTTCGGAAGCCACGTCCTCCCAGCAGTGTCCGAGGATGGACCTTTTATTTATTCATTTTATATGGTGCATTACAGAGTACATGAGGAGTGTACAAGTCAAAATTCCACTTGGGAAAGGGAGGGAAAGCAGAGAGATTATGCGCAATCGTTTTGGACCGTCACAGCTGCTTTGGCTTGATCACAGGCTTCGTTGCAGCCTTCCGCAGCCTGCTGCTCTGCAGATGTTTTGGACTTCCAACTCACATCCGCCCCAGCCTACTGGGAGTAGTAGTCCAGAACATGTGGAGGCCGCTAGGTTGGAGGAGCCTGTTCCAAAGGCTTCCCAGAAAGGGGAGGTTTGAAGGAAGTGAGAAAGGACATCGCATCGGGTATTCTGGGAGGCCGTTGCATCCGTAAGGGGCAGCAAGAGACAGGGCAATTTCAAGGGGCAGAAGCCTTGAGGGTGGTGCAGCTGGGAGAACAAAGGTGGGGAGACGCGTTTGACACGTGCGCAAGGGCACTCCGCATGGAACACCCCTTCGCGGATTGAGCCTGGCTCTTGTTAAGCCCTCCCTGCCTCATGAAACCACAGAATCGTCTTCTCACTTCAGAAGCAGCCCAACTTGCTGTTCTAGTTCCGTCCAGACTCGAAAGGAGGGTAGCTTATATCTTAACTTGTGTGAGGAGACTGAAGACTGAGCTGTTCCTGCAACAGACAACCTTTCCGGTCCCCGAGCAGCTGCGGCCGCAAGGAGTTTATTGTATGTCCCCTTTCTTAATGGAGATGTCCTCAGGAGGCCGGGATCACTGCCGATTACATATGCTTGTGTTAAAAATAGCCGTTCTCCTCCCAAGGATCAAGAGCAAAGCCCCAGCATCAAGCAGGACTTCGGGCCACGGAGGCAAGCGTGGCTCCGCTCCCTCCATGGGAACCGACAGTCCGATTAAGGAATACTCTGGGCAACCGTTGAGCCAAATCCGTCGGTCTCCACCTGCTGGGAATCTGAGGCTGGCTTACTGGGCCTGTGCTGTAAGCTTGCAAAATCCTCTTCTAATCTGGGCTTCCTTTTCCTCAAGCGTAAAGAAGAAGAAAGCGAGTTGAAGCGACTCTGAAAGAAATGCAACTTGACAAAAGGCTTGTGCCTCCTGGGAAGGTTTTGGCAGGAAGGAAAGATTCCCGCAGATCCCGGAGAAGTAGCCCGAGGGAGGAGCTGCAGCAGGGAGCCCGTAGCCCCGGTCCACTCTTCCCAAACATGGTGCTTTCCAGATGTGCTGGACCACAGCTCCCATCAACAGCCCTGCTGGTTGGGGCTGATGGGGAGTCGCAGCCGAACAGCATCCGGAGGGCACCCTGTTGGGGAAGGCTGCTTGAGACTCCTTCCTATTTTGCTTTCCAGCAGAGCTTCGAACGCAGTGGCCCCTGAGCAGTGGAGTGGGACAGATCCGGGAACCACATACAGGCCCGTGGCGGCTCGCGCTGGCTCGGCTTGTCTTGAGTGTGGAAAGCTAAGCAGGGTCAGGCCTGGTTGTTACTTGGATGGGAGACCTCCCCTAGTTTCCTTCATTGAGCAGGGGGTTGGACTCGATGGCCCAGGCGGCACGGACTTCCACTCCCATCATTTATTTATTTATTTATTATATTTATACCCCGCCTTTTTTCCTGAAAGGAACCCAAGGCGGCTTACATAATCCTCCTCCTCTCCATTTTATCCTCACACAACAACCCTGTGAGGTAGGTTAGGCTGAGAGTCAGTGACTGGCCCAAAGTCACCCAGTGAGTTTCATCTCTGAGTGTTGGCCATGCTCGCTGGGGCTGCTGGGAGTTGTAGTCCAAAATATCTGGAGGGCATAATCAGATTACCTGCCCATGCTGTAGAGCATAGGAACATGGGACGCTGCCTCACACCAGTTCAGACTGCAGGCCCATCTGCCCCCCCCCCCCCATGTGGCTCTCCCTCCAGGGCTTCAGGTGGGGGTCCTTCCCAGTCCTCCCTGGCTGCGCTGCCGGGGATGCAACCTGGCTGGGACCTTCTGCCTGCCAAGCAGGGGCGCTGCCACTGATCTGTATGGTCCTTCCCCTTAAGCTGCCCTATAACGGTGGTCCGTCTGCAGGGGTCTGCAACCTTTAAGACAAAAAGAGCCACTTGGACCCGTTTCCGAAGAAAAAAAAAAACTGGGAGCCGCAAAACCATTGTGACATTGTGCCCCACATATAAAATGTAATAATTTCCCCTACCTATGCACCCAACATAATCCACCAGCGAGAGCTGGTGGATTATGTTGGGTGCATAGGTAGGGGAAATTATCAGCTGACGGATGATGGGGGTGTTGCTGGTGGATGATGGGATGCCACCAGCAACATCCCCCCCCCCCAAGCAGTAGCATCCCGTCATCAGCACCATCCAGCAGTAGCACCCTCATCATCCACCAGAAACACCCTCCATGTGGTAATAGCACCCCTCATCATCCATCAGCAGGATTTGCTGGTGGATGATGGGGGTGCTACTGCTGGGGGGAGGGTGTTGCTGGTGGATGATGAGGGTGCTACTCAGGCCTGTCTTTAATGTGGGGCAAAAGGGGCAGCTGCAACAGCTGGAGGCACCCTGATTGGGAAACAGAGCACTTCCCCCTACCCTGGGGCTCTTTAGCTGTTGCACAACTACAACTCCCAGCATGCCCGGATAGGCAAAGGCCTACCTGCCTCCTCGCCTGCTTGTGCTCTCTGCGGCGAGCCGGCCGCGCTGGTCCCTCGACACGCTGGACCCCGCGCTATGTTTTTGACGGGGGGGGGGAACTTTGGCGCGTGCAGGAGCCCTCCTCTCTTCTGCCGCTCACCCGCTCGCGTCCCTGCTGCCCGGGGTGTGTGTGTGCTGCCGCCGTGCCAAAGTTCCCCCGCCCCGCCAAAGTTCCCCCGCCAAAATCATAGCGCGGGGGTCCAGCGCGCCGAAGCAGCTGGATGTGACGCGGCGGCAGCTTCAGCGGCTCCGGCATTGACTCCAGTGGTGGTGGCGGCGGCGGCAGCTAGAGCGGCGTGGAGAATGCTCCGCGCCGCTCAGAAGAGCGAAATCGGGCTGCCCCCGCCAACAGAATCAGGCCATATGTGAGGCGGCGGCAAAGTTTTTTGCGGAGCAGGCAGCCTTGTCCTGCTCTCCTCTCTTCCGCTGCCTGCCTGCTCGTGTCCCTGCTGCCGGGGGGGGGGGGTGCCTCCGCCGCGCCAACATTTTTGGGAGCATGCAGGAGCCCTCCTCTCTTCCACCGCCCGCCCGCTCGAGTCCCTGCTTCCGGGGGGGGGGGGGTGCCGCTGCCGCTGCCAAGTTTTTTTCCCTGCAGGAGCCCTCCTCCTGTCTTCCACTGGACCGGTTGGAGGCACGCAGAGGAAGGTAGGGGAAAAAATATTTGGTTTTTTCCCCCAGCATTCACTCAATAAGACGCACAGACATTTCCCCCTCCTTTTTGGGGGGAGAAAAGTGCATCTTATGGTGCGAAAAATACGGTAAGTGACAGGCGCCCAGGCCAGGTGGCCAGCGGAGTCTCAGACCGGAGCGGAGCCGCGGCAAAGGTTTGAAAGAGCCGCATGCGGCTCCGGAGCCGCGGGTTGCAGACCCCTGGTCTAGCGGCTTTCCAGGCTTCAGACCAAAGTCTTTCCGGGCCCTGCCTGGATATCGAACCTGGGACCTCTTGCATGGGAAGCAGCTTGTCTGCGACAGAGCTCCAGCCCCCTTGGGAGAGGGTAGCAATGGAGTGGGAAGGCTCCCACCGCGCCTGCAAGTGAGCATTGGGAAGGGAAAGGGAGAGAAACCCCAGCCTTTTCCTAGTTGGCGCACAAGAGTAACTATTCTGCATTAAGTGATCCGGGGTAATGAATCCGGAGCAACTAATCGGCCCGTCGGTTTAGCACCGCTGGCGCGCCTTGCTCCACCTACGTGGGCGGGGCGAGTCGGGTCTAGGCGATGCTCTCGGTCAGGGAGTTTGCCTGGGCCACGCCCCCTTTTACCGTCAGGAGGCACCTTCATAGATTTGAGGTGTAAAGGGGCGCGCAGGCATCAACTTCCGGCTCTCAACTAACCATCGAAAGCAATTGAGAAATCCAGGTTGTGTAGCAGCTGTGATCGCACACCGAGAAAGAAAAAGTGGCACCAAAGACAGGCGCCTTCGTTCTTTCCAACGCAAGTCTTTCTTCATGTGGGAATTAAAAAGGAAAAAAAAGCTTAAAAGCACAAACTACTGGATTTGGGGGGGATTTCACCAAATTGACCTTTGCTGCAACGTGAAGGGTTTTTGTATGCGGAGTTTTAGCTAGAAAGCCAAACGAGCCTCAGCCCGCCTCTAACTAGGGATGGGCAGGCTGTTGCTGCTGCCCCCCAGTCACAGCTTTCCGGCAAAAATCCTGAATTTCTCCCTCGGTATAAAATCAGGGGTAGGGAACATGGCGCCCTGCAGATGTTTTGGACTCCAACTCCCATCAGCTGCAGCCAGCATGGCCAATGGTCCTCAAGTTACAGGAACCCAGATTCCACCTAGACATCAGGAAAAATTTCCTGACTGTCAGAGCAATAAGACAGTGGAACCAACTCCCTAGGGAGGTGGTGGGCTCTCCCACTCTGGAGGCATTCAAGGTGCAGCTGGACGGCCATCTGTCAGGGATGCTTTGACCTGGATTCCTGCATTGAGCAGGGGGTTGTAGATCGTACAGCTCTCTGGACTATCCTTATGAAAATTGGATGCCCCAATAAATTTGTGAATATCTTGCGACTTCTCCATGACAACATGTCGGCAACAGTTTTGGACAACAACGGCTCTCATGGTGCTCCATTTAAAGTGGGATCAGGTGTTAAACAGGGATGTGTTATCGCCCCAACATTATTTGCCATTTTCATCGCCATGGTTTTACATCTTGTCAAGGGGAAACTTCCCACCGGTGTGGGAATTATATATCGAACAGATGGAAAGCTTTTTAATCTCAGCAGGCTGAAAGCAAAAAGTAAGGTAATTACAACCTCCGTTGTGGAACTTCAGTATGCTGATGATAATGTGGTCTCTGCACATTCAGAGGATGATCTCCAAACTATCCTAAATGCTTTTGCAGAAGCATACGAAAAACTTGGTCTCTCACTTAACATCAAAAAAACCAAAGTGCTTCATCAGCAAGTGCAAGCCAATCCTTTGGTGATGCCATCTATCCAGCTTGGCGGGACAATACTGGAAAATGTCGATCATTTTCTCTATCTTGGCAGCTATCTTTCTGTTACAGCTAACATCGACAGTGAAATCCAGCATCGTCTGAGCTCCGCAAGTGCCGCATTTTCTCGAATGAAACATAGAGTGTTCGAGGATCGGGATATTTGTAAGAAGACCAAAACACTGGTTTATGAAGCCATTGTATTACCAACTTTATTGTATGCCTGCGAAACATGGACTATCTATAAACGTCACTTCCACCTCCTTGAAAGGTTTCATCAACGTTGCCTCCGGAAAATCCTGCAAATTACTTGGGAAGATAGGCGAACAAATGTCAGTGTACTGGAAGAAGCAAAGACTACTAGCATTGAAAAAATGATCCTTCAACGCCAACTTCAGTGGACCGGTCATGTTGTTCGAATGCCTGACTGCCGTCTCCCAAAGCAGTTACTTTACTCCCAACTCAAGGATGGAAAGCGGAATATCGGTGGTCAATATAAGAGGTTTAAAGATGTTCATAAGGCTAATCTAAAAAAATGCAATATAAACATCGAAAACTGGGAAGCTCTGGCCCATGAACGATCTAAATGGAGGTTGGCCTTTCACAAAGGTTCCATGGACTTTGAAGAAGCCCGAGTGCAAGGTGAAAGGGAGAAACGTGCTAAGCGAAAAGCACGTCAAATGAATCCTTTACAGGACCATCTTCTATCTGGTAACCTGTGTCCTCACTGTGGGAAGCTGTGTGGATCCAGAATTGGCCTCCACAGTCACTTACGGACCCATCGCTAGAGTCTACACAATCTTCTTTAGAATTTCCTCCTTTTATCCCGGAAGACAATCTTACTCGGTCACGAGTGATCGCCTGATGATGATGATGGACTCGATGGCCTGGTAGGCCCCTTCCAACTTTACTTTTCTATGATTCTATGTAGATCAACATCTCGAAGGGCGGGAGTCTCCCACCTCTGATTTAAATGGGTTCATTGATTTTCTTCCAAAGTTCTCTTCCGCAAATGTGAACTCGGGAGGGCGGCGGCGGCGGCGGCACTCTGCCCTTCCCTCTCTCTGCGAGGCGGTGGGAGGCAGGCCCGGGCAGGCATGCCGGCTCCTCCCCTCGCCTGGTCAGGCCCCGCCCCGCGGGCCAATGGGCTCCGCCGCCCGGGGCTCCGCCCCCTCCCGGCGGGCGGGGGGCGGGCGCGCGCCTGTCGGCCGGGGCCATTCCGCCGCGGTCGTCGTCGCGGCTGCAGCTCCTCATCCCGGCGTGACTCCGCTTTGCCCCCGCCCGCCCCGGCGTGACTCCGCTTTGGGGCCATGGCGGTGTGGACGCGCGCGTGCAAGGCGGGCCTGGTGGAGGTGCTGCTGCGCGAGCGCTGGGTGCGGGCGCTGGCCGAGCTGAGCGGGGAGGCGCTCACGCTCAGCTCCGACCCGGAGCCGCCGCTCAACGGGCTGCCCAACGGCTCCGAGTGGGGCAGCCCCGGCGCGGCGCGAGCGCGGAGCCCGGCGGGCAGCCCGGGCGGGCGCGGTGGGGCGGCGGCGGCGGCGGCGGCCCCCGCGGCCAGCCCGCCGTCGCCGCCCGGGCGGCCCTTCTCGCCGCCGCCCGCCGCGGCCCCGGCGCCGGGCTCCCCGCCGGCCGGGGTGCGGCGCGTGCGGGTGGTGAAGGCGGAGGCCGGCGGGCTGGGCATCAGCATCAAGGGCGGCCGCGAGAACCGCATGCCCGTGCTCATCTCGCGCATCTTCCCGGGGCTGGCGGCCGAGCGCTGCGGCGCGCTCCGCCTGGGAGACGCCATCCTGGCCGTCAACGGCGTCGACCTCCGCGACGCCACCCACGACCAGGCTGTGCAGGCGCTCAAGCGGGCCGGCAGGGAGGTCCTCCTCGAAGGTAGGCGCTCTGCGCGCGCTCAGGGGCACGTCCGCGGGAAGGGCGCGGGAGTGGCGGCCAGCCTCTGGAGGGGCCTGGGCCGGCGCGGCTGGGCTGCCGACGAGGCCCGGGGAGCGAGGGCAGGGGGCGGGCGGGGTCTTTGGGGGGCTGCCGGCCCAGGCTTGGCCTGCGAGGGGACGGGGCCCGCTTCCCTTGGCGCTGCCCTCTCCGCTGCCCTCCGCGCTGGTTCGCCGGCTAGCCGCGGAGGAAGCGAAGGGCTTGGCGGCGCCGGACGCGGCGGGGCCTCTCCCGTGCAGCCAGGGCTTTGCCGGTCTGCCCGGCTCTTTCTCCCCGGAGCTCCCTTGTGCTTTTAGCCCCGGGCAGCCGGGTCACTTTGCCCCGGCGATGCAGCTTTCTCTGCCCAAACCCACAGATCCGGCCCCGGCCCCGTCCTGGTGGTAAAGCGAGCCACTTCTGGGTGCTTTCTTTGGGGCTCCCCCGAGGCACTCCCGCTTTCATGTTGTGTGAACACCTGAACTCCGTCCCTAGCGCAGGGAAACTCAGTTTCGCAGGTCTGGTTCTGCCGGAGAGGTAAGCAGGGAGGGCGGGGCTGCCTCGTACCTGGGCGGAAGCTGTGTGGGTGGTCTTCAGCTTTTCTGTCCTTTGTTAAGAGCAAAAAACGTGCGTATTTGTCCCCGTGGCCCACCCCGCACTAATGTTAGTAAGCATGATAAGGAAACGTTCAGATAAGTGTGGCCCGCGAGGTCAGCTGCTCAAACTTGAACAGAAGCTTTTCTGGGAGGGCAGGGTAGTGTAAGCCACGGGTGGGTGGGTGGGGGGCGACTCCTGCTTTTTAGGGTTGGGCATTTAGTTGGTCAAATGTCAGGTATTTTTGAAGTATGCACATTAAAGAACCAACAAAGTGCTACAGGTGATCGTCCATCCAACAGGCTTGCTACTTAAATGCTAATTATGAAAACAGATTAGCTAATGATACTTGTGACTCCTAAAAAGTGACAGTGAATTATTGTAAGCTAACAATGTCATGCAGGATTTCTATAAATGGGAACGGTGGACGAAATGGTTAGTCTCCTTGGCTTTTATCCTGACTCGCACAAAAGTTACGCATTAAAAAAAAAAGAAATAAAACAAAGTAACACCAAGTCTGGTTTGTTTAAATTAGTGATGGGGAATGTGAGGCCCTCCAGTTGTTCCCTCACCATTGGCCTAGCTAGTTATGGTTAATGGGAGTTGTAGTCCACTAACATCTGGAGAGCACACACTGCCCGCCCTTGGTTTAAATAGCTGGTATTGCTTTGCTTTATTTCTGGTTTTTAAAAAGTATTTGCACTAAGTTGGCAGCTGATTCTTCAAGCAAAATCAACTTCACGGACCGATTGACAACATCTGACTACCAGTCCGTTGAGCCCTGTGCTAAACCTGGTGAAACATAGTGGGGTGGAAATGTGAGCAGGCAGTAGTGGTTGAGATGTTATAGGGGTGTAAGATGCTTTGGGCTTTTAAAACCTGAAAGCAGGAGATGGCACCCTCAGCTGGACCGTGCGGTATAGTCTGCACAGTACGGGGTGGCGGGCAGTTTGGAAGGCGATAGCGGCTGGAAAACGCGAAGCACAGCTGCCTGGCTTGTCAGCGCCATAGTCAAGCTGCCGTTTCCGTGTCTCTTTAATGCAGCGGAACAGTTTGTTTTACCTCTCGGGTAAAGCTCTGTTGGGGGGCCGCTGCTGCTCTTGGGGAAGTTGGGGGGGGCATGGCGAAGGAAACGGGGGGGGGATATTTTTAAAGAGTGTCCTTAATTGTCTTGCAGCTTCTGTGGTTAAGACGAGATGACAGGACTGCCTCTCTGCTTATGTGGGGTGTGATTCGGTCACTTGGGGGATGCGTGCTTTGGAAATGTGAAGGGGGGGTGGTTGGCTTGTGCCTGAGGATGATGATCGTGGCAGGCAGATTGCGTTGGCGGTGGCTGAGCGGCTGGTGCCACTGTCTGCGTCGTGTGAACGGCTGTGCGTGAGCTCCGGTCTGTGCAGCTCTTTTAGGCCACCCTTTTGTCTGGGTGAAGCGCATGAGAGAGGGTGTTGCTGGCACGCTTAGGCTCGCTGCAGGGGTTGGAAGGGAGCACTTTTTTCCCTTCTCACCATTGGTGGGATGTGTGCCTTTTGTCAGGCTGGTGACTGGGACCCCAAGCCCTGTTGTGGAGGCCACAGAGGATGTATGCCTAGTGGCCTAGTGGTGAGAGTGTCGGACAGGGATTCGGGAGATCCGGGTTCTATTCCCTGCTCGGCCATGAAACTCACTGGGTGACTTTGGGCCAGTCACTGACTCTCAGCCTCACCTGCCTCACAGGGTTGTTGTGAGGATAAAATGGAGAGGAGGAGGAGGATTATGTAAGCCGCCTTGGGTTCCTTGCAGGAAAAAAGGTGGGGTATAAATATAATAAATGAATAAATAAATAAAAAATAAATACAGAGCAAGGCAACCTGTTAGCAATGTGAGCCACGTCACACATGTCATGGAGTCGGAAGGGACCTGAGAGATCATCTGGTCCAACCCCCTGCTCAGTGCAGGCTCTGCACTGCAGGGTGCAGCTGCAGCATCCCTGACAGATAGCGATCAAGGTGCTGCTGCTTAAATATGTCAACTATGCTGGATGCCTGACTTGGATTGGGCAGGTTCAAATCCCCTCTCAGTCCTAAAACTCCCTGGGTATCCTTGAGCCAGCTACAGGATTGTTAGGGGGGTTGGGAGACCATGTGTTCCCCCACCCCCCATGGGAGAAGGGGGCATAAAGGAATGCAGTGACTGGGTGCTGGAATTTCAGCGTTTAAAACAGGGCTCTCCAACCTTGGGTCCTCAAATGTTGCTGGCTTACAGCTCCCAGCATACCCAGCCAGCATGGCTAATGGCAAGGGATTCTGGGAGCTGTAGGCCAGCAACATCTGGGGACCCAAGGTTGGAGAGCCCTGGTCTAAAACACACTCGGGGATTGCAAAAAATCTGCTCTGTACTTGGGAAAAGATAACCTACCTGGCTCCGGCAGTCCCCAAGGTTGCTTGTGCTGCTCGTGTCTGTAAAGGCCCTGTTGGGCTTCCCCTGTAGCAGACAGACCAGGAAAAGTGCAAAATCCTCTTTCTGGACTGCTTTCCAGTGCTGTGGTTCACTGCACCTTTTGGGTCCGCCCTCCCTTAGGTACTTGGGCATATGTGCCCTGCAAGCACATTCTAGTGCTGCCCTTTGGCTTTATTCATAGATTCATAGTTGGAAGGGACCTACAAGGCCATCTAGTCCAACCCCCCCCCCCACGCTCAGACAAGCTGAGCCAGCATGAGCCACAAAGGGAGTAATTTAAACTAGAACACTTTTCTTTGTGACTGGCCTCCTATAGCTATTCACAGTATGTGCTCCAAACTGCCCCCCCCCCAGGGGGAGCCAGGAGTATTCCTTGTATGCTGGAAGAGTAACAGACAGGGAAGTGGATCCTTGTTGTGCTTGCAGTGGTTGGGGCCGGCTTCCCAAACACCGCTGTTCCCAAGCCCTCAGCCGCAAAGAGGAGTCCCAGAAAACCCCGAGCAGCAAAACCCAGTGCCGACTTGAAGCGAGTCTCCACATTGTCTCTGCAGCTGTTGCTCTTCAGATTGAAATGCACCGGCCGCCGTGAGCGCTCTCTCCAGGGCTTTTAGCGAAAGTAGAGGGTTGTGTGTCTTTGCCATGAAGACGCTGGGAGAGTTTCCAGCCAGGTATCGTGTGCCAGGAAAGCGCAGGCCTGCCGATCCACTGTGGCCTACCTGCTGTGGTTGGCACAGCCACCGTTTCTCAGTCCAGAGATAACAGGGCCACACTCCGAGTTGGGCGAAGCTGGAAAAGCCGGCCGCGCTGACCTTGCTTGCTGCCTTGTAGTCCAAGATACGTTGGCACGTGGGAGAGTATTTGAGCGCTTTTGCAGAGCCCCGGCCCAGTTGTGAATCTCAGCTGCTGTGAGCCAAGACTTGGAGGGCCTTGCCTAAGATGAGGGTCTTTGCCTCCCTGCGGAGCTCAGGCCTGTCCTTCCTTGATTCTGATGGCTGTGGTGGTCGTTTTAGATCGGAAGCCCCTTTCAAACAGGTCTCTGGCCCTCATTCTGATAGCACTGTATTAATGCTACTCGGCAGTAAGCATGGCTTCTGATGAGGCTGAAAGGAGATTTGAACTCGGGTCCCACTCCAAAGCCCCACGGGGCTTCACCGCCATCCCATTCTGGGATGGCCTGTGTTGGACTTGGCCTACTGCTGCTGCTACTCTGGCCTCTGCGTGTCTGCTCTCCAAGCACTTGCTTAATTCCAGGAAATTCTGCTGCTGCTTTCTCTGCCGTTTCCACTTTCACAGCCCAGGGGTGTGTAGACTTGGAGCGGCCTCATGCCTGCCTGCGTTTCCTTTCCCCCAGAATCTGCCAAAAGCAAATGGTGGTGAGAATCTTTCTGGAGGCTTCTAAGCTGGAGACTTTTCTTCGGCTGTTTAACTTTAGCCCTGTTGGACATAACCGCAGGCAGGCTAAAATTAAATTAGAAAAGAGAGGGGAAAAGCTGTGAAAAGCTTAACCTTTACCCCAAACTTGTGTCAGACTGAAGCTGGGACTATGTTAAACACTGAGAAATAACTGAAAGGTGGGTCGTAACTGGCCCACCTTGGTCTTCAGGTCCAAGGCTGGGGAATATTTGCAAGCAACTACAATTTCACTCCCCTTGTAGTCCCTGCTGGCCTCTGTAAACGCCCCTCCAAATTAAAAGGATTTGCATTGCTTTCCAGCAGTGATGCTGCCAGCCTTTGGAGGATCTGGGGGGGGGTGTGTGTCTTTTTCAGAGGTCCTGCCCCCCCAAATGGAAACGTGCAGGCATCGCTCTGGCGGGAAACTCGGCACCACCTAAGGACGGGTGTTCCTGGCAGCAATTAAAAAGCCACCCCAGGATATATGGAGCCTGGCAAAACCTGGCAGGAGTTCCCTCGTGGCAGCTACGCGTCTGAGGATCCTTTCCCAAGAGAAGAGGCGAGTGTAGTGGCCAGGGAAGTCCCGGGCGACCGGATGCCGCTGCAGCTGGCGGGTGGGCTTTGCCACGGGTCTTAAAAGTTCAGTCACTGCAGGTAAGGCAAGCATGCGCGGCCTTCTGTGCCAATAGGTGCTGGGGCTTTGGGGTGAGAGCGCTTATGCACCGGTGCCCCCTCCCTCGGCCTCCCGCCGAGCTGAAAGGAGCATTTCAGTTTCTCCTCCTGACGAGCGGACATGAGTCGAGCCCCAAACCCTTTTGGGAGCGAAGGATGAAGGTGTGGGCTGCCTGGGGAGTGGGTGGGGGGCAAGCTGTCTGTCCGCGGCATCCGTTCTTGTCCCAGGAGGATAAGAGCGTGGGAGGGATCTCTGAGAAAAGACAGCTTCCCAGACAAAGCAGCTCCCCCGCCCTGGCATGGTGGGTTGGGCTACAACACCCTTCCCCCCAGTCTGGTTGGGGATGATGGGACTTGTAGTCCAACCCACCTCGAAGGCACTGGATTGAGGGAGGCTGCAAGTCTACCTTCTTAGAGGTGCCTGCGGGGGCTCCTGGACCGGCCGCTGCGATTCAGCTTCACCAGTTGCTGTGCATCAGAGGGCCGGCTTTCCTCCCCCTCTCGCCAGGAGCCCCCCAGCCCCTCTCTCCTGGGAGGCTCGCCTGAGGCCGTGTTTCACCCATTTAAGCTGCTGACCTCTGTCACAGGCAAGCAGAACTGGGGGGCTGGGTTGGAGCACTGTCAGGGATTCTGCCCTCAGTGGCCGGACCAAAGAGCAGCGCCTGCACCCTGCCTTTACCCTGTTCAGAATTCATGCCGGGCCGTGTCCCAGTTTCCACCGGGCTGCTCTGCTCGCCAGCACTTCTCCGTGATGCTCCCTGGCGCCCCCCATTTGCCCCGCGAGTCTTCCGAACCATTGTTGCCTCTGTGCAGGGCACGGTCAGCTCCTCGCTCAGCCTTCCCCAGCCCGGTGCCTTGCAGACGTGTTGGACCACAACTGCCTAGCTGGCTGGGGGATTCTGGGAGCTGTAGTCCAGCGCAGCTGGAGGGCACCAGCTTGGGGAAGGCTGTCCCAGCTTTTAATCCGTCATGGTATTTCCATGTTCCAGCAGTGAATAATCCCTTTGTATCCTTCAGTGCAATATCTTTCGGGAGAGTCAATAAGAGGCTTCTGGAATTTCAGGCGCAACACATTTCACAGCGAGGTGACCCGCTCGGGATATTTTGCTGGCGCTGTTCCTGCCTTTCCCAGAACCATGGCCTTCCTGCCTCTGGCCTGGAGCATTGTGCTTTGCAGAAGGAAAGAGCATTTAACTTTGTGACCTCGCTGGAAAGCAGCTTTTGGACCGGTGCGCTGGTGGGCCCACATCTGGCGGGCAGATGTGCAACTCCTCTTCCTGCTGAGGCGGCACCGCAGTTTGCGCCGTACGCGGACGGAGTGGTGCCGCCTCCCCCTCCGGCTCCCCTCGCTCGCTCGTGCTCAGCCGGCCGGCCTGGGCAAGGAGAGGAGCGATGCCAAAGGGGCGCGGAGATCAGTGTAATCCTGGGATCAGCACTGCTCCGGGAGGCTAATATTAACCCTCAGACCAGCGTCCCCTTGCCCCCGGCTCTTGCTTTTTGGCCTACTGACTCCTGCCGTCGGCTTGCGTCCCGGTTGCCGGAGTCTGCCCCTTCCCTTGCTTCCTGCCCGGATGGACCGGGAGCGACCCAGGAGGTTGATTAAAGAAGAGAAGTGGGGGGGGGGCACCCCGGCAGGCATTCAGGAGGGTGCCCAGGAGTGCCTCGGCCCCCACGGGCGCCACGTTCCCTGCCCCTGGTCTAACTCCTTTGCCCACCTGGATGGAGCTGGGGCGTCACAGTCTCGTGCCCGGGAGAGAGTGGCCAGTGCCAGCGGGTGTGGACGAGCCACAGCTCAGTGGCAGGGCCCCCGCTTTGCGTGTGGAAGGTCCCCGGTCCGGTCCCCTGGGGAAAACCAGGCCCTGCCTAGAGCCCCAGAGGGAGAACTGGAGCTGCCGGTCGGCATCAGCAGCACTGGGCCGGATGGGCCAAGCGGGGCCTGAGCCGTCGTCGGGCAGCTCCCGGTGCTCCTGCAAAGCCGCCTGGCTGCAGAGCGGCCTTCAGAAATCCTTACCCTTGAGGAAGGGCGGCAGGGTCGCCGCCGTGGCCCGTAAGGAAGGTGCTTCGGCGTTCTTTCCTCAGATGTTCTGCTGAGTGGGAGAGGGTCCTGTAGTGTTGACGGGCAGTTTGGTGGCCCGGACAGATGTGATTGAGCCGATTAGTAATGACTGGATTTTCTGAACTTTTGTTCTTGGGGTTTATTTTGTTTTTTAAATTATTTCTAAGACGCTGATGGGGCCCCCCCGTGTTCTTGTGCCATTTTCCTCATCTCGGGCCCACAGCCCACCCCCCACCCCAGCTGCTGTAAGACCTGCTGGGTGAAAATGCAGCCATGTATTTTCCCCCAGTGGGGCTAATAGCAGCTTGCGTGGGGGGGAGGGGATAATTTTGACCCAGAAAATGGCCCACGGGCAAAACACTCCCTTCCCCCGACCAAAATTGGAGCTCCTGGTAGCTGCTGTTAAAGCGTAAAAAATAATAATGATCGAAGTTGGGAGATCCAGTCCGACACTTCCTGCATCGCTTTTGCTTTGGCTCCTAAAAGAGGAAGCGTTTGTGCCGGCGCTGCCTTTGCGCAGAGCCGGCCTCCGTTGCTCGTGGTGGCTGCTGATGCATTGCTGGGA